>JAZDUA010000685.1:0-698184 GCA_038098605.1 Gryllus longicercus
CGGGAGGGCGTCCTCGTTGTGGCCTGCGGTTCCGATCTACGAGACGAGCCTCCCCCGCCCCCGCCCCCGCCCCCGCCCCCGCCCCTCGCCCCCATTAGCCATACATGAGGGGGCCGAGCGACGGCGCTGAGCTGCGGGTGATATACTTGACCACACTCCACGGGTGTATCACGCCCCGCTGCCGCCCCCGGCCCCGCGCGCGCCGCGTACACACGCTCTTTGGTTCGGGTGGCCCCCGCGGAGCCAGCGCTCCCGCTTAAACTTTTATGCATTCCGCGCGAGGGGGCAGCGAGCGAAAGGCAAGCAGGGCTGCGCAGTGGTGGGGCTGTTGGAGGATGAGGAGGGGGAGGAGGTGCTAGTTGCAGTGCCAGTAGTGATGTAAAGCCAGCACTGATGCTAGTAGTGGCGGTGGTAGTGGTGCTGCTATTGGTGGTATTTATGCTGGTAGCAATAGTGATACTGGTCATGGCTAGTGATGCTGATAATGGGGGCTGTGAGTAGGGCTGCTGGTAGTGGCAGTAATGTTACTGGTAATGGCTAGTGATGCTAATAATGACGGTGGTGATGCTGGTAATGGTGGTATTTATGCTGGTAGCAACAGTGATGCTGGTAATGGGTGTTGTGAGGCTGGTAATGGCGGTAGTGTGATGGTAATGGCAGTGTGACTGCATGATGGCCAAAGCTGACTCGATAGGACGCTGCAAAATGCACCTTCAAAATGAACAAATTAAAAATCATTTTAATCCGTAATAAATAATCTTAAAGTGATATAATTTATTCGAAAAATATTAGTACACAATGCTTATTGAATACATAATACTTTAAAAGGTCTGTCAGTACACAATTTGAGTAACTTCTTTAAGTACAGTAGTACTTATGGAAAAATAACAATATATATATTATATACTCCACTTTCGAAATGATTTTAATTTAATATACTTACATTTTAGTGGATATTTACGGAGGCCCTTGGGACTTCTGCGGTGGCAGTAAGGCTAATGTGGATTCTAGTGATGGTCTGCGCCAGCCTGAGAAGTGCTTGACAACATTAATTTCCTCAGTCTTGACGACCGGAATAGGGCAAAGACTGCAGATAACGTCAATGAAAGACAATATAGTTTTTAGCAAAATGAGATGGCTTAACTGCGGATGAGTAAATTGAAGGGTTCCTGGCAATACTTAAAAGCCGCATTTTGTAAGTTTTGTAAGCCAAGCGGTGTGAATTCATAGATTTTTCAGCTTTTTAGTATAAACTTTCTTTTTGTATTTTATGAACTTGTTGTATTTATTTGAACACTTAAGTATTTCAGCTTTTAGAAAATAAAGTGTGGCTTAATATTTATTATTTATTGCTTTATTATTTGTGACACTCTTAGTGTAGTGTAATAACGTTCATTTCTTGAGGAAATTCTCATATCAGAATTTTGGATATGCAAAATATGGTTTACCATTACGTTGCCGGCCCTGTTCAATATTTTTCTGGGGAATTTGAATGGTTGAAAGTCATAAGAGTGTGGGGCAGAGAGAAGGCGCCCTCGCCAGCGAGGATCGCACGCGCGCTGTGTGTGTGTGGATGCAAGAAGTGAAGCAGCAGCATCGGAGAGGCTATCGGGAGCGCGTGGACGAATTCTAGGGGTTGGGCGAGGCGGGGCGGGCCAGGAGGGCCAGGGCGGGAGGGGTTTGCTGGCTTTTTGCCTCTGCTCTTCCCTCCGCACCCACTCCCCTGCCCACCCGTCACCGCCCTTCCTGCCCCGGGGTAAACAGGACGCCCGTTGCCCCAGCCGCGTAGAGGCCGTCGTTTTCCCCTTTGCCACGCGGACCGTATTTCGTTAGCTACGCAAACGTCCTCAGCGATGCAGCCCCGTTTTTCTTGTGTTTGGAGGAGACGCGAGAGATAGGAGGTTGTGTATAATCGCTAACTACTCTCGGTGAAATAAACATGAAAATTATATTTTAAAAGTCTCGGCGTTTTATAACAAAATCCGCGTAACGCAAATATGCTCGGCAGTGTAAAATAGATAGAAAAGTTATCTCTTTTATTCATAAACGAATTGCAGTATAATGTGCCTAATGAGAGAGATAATTTTTTTTCATAATGAATGATACAAAATAAATAGTTTAATTTTTTAGATTCATTACGTATTTGATACTTAAACATTGCTTCGAAATAATATAAACAGAATTTATTATTTTAGAGTTTATTTATACAGAGGTGAACGTCAGTTAAGTGAACTTTTAATTTCTTGCTTCTCTGTTGAGATGTATCGGCAGTACGAGCTTCACTGCGAGTTAACTATCGTAAACCAATTATTCCGTGGCTTTGGCTCCGCAAATTGCAGAGAAGGACGAGTCAATAGGTGACGTTGGGAGGCACCTAATCGGGCTCGCTCGTTAAGAGCGGTTGTGCGATGGAGGTCGCCGTCACAGCGGCCGTGGCCACGCGCGCCTCGCAAGGTTAATTGCCCGAACAGCCCTTCTGGAGCCGCGCCCGCCTCCGCCCTCCGCCCTCCGCCCCCCGCGCTCCTTCGGCGCGGCCCTCGCCACGCCGTCTCCTCGGCCTCTCGCTTCGGGCGACTTGCGGGTGCTGGCTTCGCTTCTCAACGTTGCCGCTCCCCACGCGCCTACCTGCCCTTTGTGTTGCTCAGTTTTATTATTCTTCTAGCTTCTTTTTCTTCTTTCTCATTACGTACATGCAGATTTCATTCCATTTCCTCCTATTTTCTTCTTCAAACTATTCTATAATCGCCTTCTTTGCATCAGCCAATTTGTTTGTTTGTAAAATTCATGTCAGGTCGTATGTTTTATTTGATGTTACTTTTTTTACATATTCTTACTTCGATATGGACTTACAATTTGTTTAAAAAGTTTGATCTTCAATTTTCTCCGTTCTTCATCCTACCACCAACATTTATTGTTACCAGCCATAAAGATTCCTTCTTTCCAGCTCTGGTTTAAATGTCACTGCCTTTCTGTTTTCTACACAGCCGCCCTTCATTGACAATCCCACACTTTGCCTTTCATGCGCCTTCCTCGCCGCCAGCCGCGTCTCACAGACGCGCGAGCGCCGTGCAGGTGCTAGCTTCCTCCACAGCAAACTCCCCTACCACCCACCCACCCGCTGCCCCGCAACCACTCTCACCGTGCTCGCCGCCGTGGCCCCGCCCCCATCGCCCCCGCCCCATCACCCCCGCCCCCATCGCCCCCGCCCCCAACGCCCCGCCCCCAACGCCCCCGCCTCCATCACCCCCGCCCCAGACTTTCAGACTACCACACTTACCTCCCCAGCGGACCCGCCGTCACCTCCTCCCCTGCCTAACCGCCTCCACCACTGCTCGTTCCCGACTGTGGCCGAACTCTGGCTCACTCGGCCGCGCTCCGCACAGCGCCGACACTTCAGGGACAGATTTGGCGAGTAATGACCCGCGAAGGGCGGCACCCGCCGGGCGATTGAGAGGCCACGCCCCACGCCCACTCCGCCGCCGCTGAGGAGCGGTTAGGGGCAGGACGGGAGCGAATGGGAACTGTAATTGAAAGACAAGGCCCCCTAAATGCGATCGTTTCCAACTATCATAATAGGGCTATTATATGTATTAATTCGTGGCCTTAGGTGTGTAAATATGTAATGACTTACATATTTCAGTAAACCAATTTGTTGGTGAAGGTTAAATTTGCTACAGCACTAAAAATAGCTTGCTTGTATAATACAGATAACTTTATTTTTCAGACATTTAACATACAGTTCACAAAATTTTAAATGCATTTGAATACATTTTGAATTTTGAATACAATTTAATACATATGAAATGTTCTTAACCTCACTGTATACATTTAAAAAAATCACTGAACTTAAACTGCAGCGGCAATATATGCGATCCATAGTAATGTGATTTAATCCTACAAAAATGATCTTGTAGATCCAGCAGCCCTTGTTGTACCAGAAACCCTTTCCTCCTCCTCTTGCGTTCTGGTCCTCTCGTTGCGCCTTCGCCTGCAGTGATGAGAATTCGCAGCGCGGCGCTTCAGATGTCACAAGCAGCCCTGTCCCCCTCCTCTCCCCTTGCCACCACTGCCACCGCCTCCGCCTCCGCCTCCGCCACCGCCTCGCCGCCTCCGCCTCCGCCTCCGCCTCCGCCTCCGCCTCCGCCTCCGCCTCCGCCTCCGCCTCCGCCTCCGCCTCCGCCTCCGCCTCCGCCACCGCCACCGCCACCGCCTCCACCACCGCCACCGCCTCCGCCTCCGCCTCCGCCTCCGCCTCCGCCTCCGCCTCCGCCTCCGCCACCGCCTCCGCCTCCGCCTCCGCCTCCTTCGCTTCCGTCATCCCCGGCGCCTGGTCGACGCATCGCTAATTGTCGAGTCTGCAGCGGCAGGTTCCCCGAGCGCGCGCCTCTTCCCCCCGTTCGCTTCCAATGCCGTTCGACGCCCTCCTCTCCGGAAGCCTTTACTCCACTTCTCCACTTACTTCATGCGCCCAGCCAGGCCGTTTGTATTCACTTACATGAGCCGGTTCTACTCCCATCTACATTGGGAGTAGAAATTGTGTAAATTGGGTTCTAAATGTCGCAATCAGTGTTTGACATAGTTGTTCGCTTTCAACCAAAACTGTGACAAAATTAAACAAAATTATTGTTTTACAAAGTTACAATTTGTCTCATTGTGCCACAAATATTTACATATTTTTGAGATTTTTTAAATATATATTTGATTTACTGAATGTGTGGCAATTGTGTAGTGTGGTTATTATAGTGTGACAATAAGTGTCAATATTATTTTAGTAATTTATTTCACCACAATTCTTAACCAAATTCTACACATCAATGAACTGAATTATCAACTTAACTGAATTTAACATTACAATGAAGTTATCCGCTGTCAACAAGATATTATTTCAAAAAAGAAGCACAAACAATCGGTCTCTTTTCTAAGAAAACGAATTCACACAGGCATATCGACTGTTATCATAATTTGTTGTGTGTCATATTACCCTAAGCGTTTTGCAGGCTCCTTGGTATAATAACCTCATCCTACGATCTGCTTGCTTGGCTTCTCCCGTAGCTTTACTGCCGGGCGTCAGAAGCACGACTTCCCCCTGTCCCTGTCCAGCCGCCGCTTCCGCCTGGCGTGCGGTCACCGCTGCCCTGACGACTCCAGATATTACGCAACATCCTCTCATCTTAACCCTCCCCGGCGCCCCCCCCCCCCGCGGCTCATCTTCAGCTCTTATCTGCCGCTCCCCTCCCGACGCCTCGCCCGGCATCCGACTGCGTTCCCGCCTACGCACGACTTTCTTCCTCCTCCCCCCCCCGCGCGCACCCGGCAGCGGTAGTTTGTCCGGCTTAGTGGAAGTGCCGCTGCCCAGCCCCCCAGCCCCCCTCATCTCCGTGAGCTCTGGGTGTAGGCGACTCGCCGCCCCGCCTCCCGTCGGCCCAACAACTCCATCGAGGTTGCCGAGTCCCCGCCTGGGCTACCGCTGCACGTCAACGCCCGCGGACTCCCCGCAGCGTTGCCGCGTCTGCCCCCACCCCCCGCGGGGAGGGCTGTTAATTTGGAGGTCGGAAGAGGGAAATGAGCGCTGCCAGCCGCGTTGCCGTGTTTATTTTAATGAGTCGCTTTGCTAATGTTAGCGCTGCGTGCCCCGCCTGTAATGAAGTGTTTTGCCGGAGAGGTGATGAGATTAAGTCAACTCCGCGAGAGATGAAGTGTGAGAGCGTGAGAGACGCGCGGCTCCTTGGGCGTCGACGCCTCTCGCCGCCGCCCGCGCTGCGATCGCCTTGCCCCGTTTGCAATACGTCAAAGAAGCCGCTCCGAGGCATCACATCTATCATCCTTTCAGTCGCACTTACACGTATGACAGCTGCCAGATCTGACAGTTTTATGATAATTGTCTCTCATGTTAAGTGCTACCGTTCTCAGTTATTACTAGTGTATTTCTACACTTTTAGTTTTTTTTTCAAATTATTGGTGAAGTTATTTTCTATTTTCGACTTTGCTTTTCTTCTTTTACATCTGACTATACATTAGTTAACCTTCCTTAATAGCCTTTTTACATCAGCACAGCTTTTTTTCACGTATGTTTATACTTTTTCTGCCGTTCCTTCTCATTGCTTATTATATATCTTTGATTAATTAATCCTCATTTTAATCGCTTAATACCGGCTTGTAAGCTCTGCACTTGTTTATCAACTATTTAAGACTATACTCTATATTTACCTGTAAACTGATTTTTCAATGTATCGTCCCTTGACAACACTCCCTCGTCACAACCGTTTTTTTTTCTTGCACGTTTCTATTTACTGTCTTTTTTCCTACTGTTTGCACATAGCGCCTACGTCGTCAGCGACGCGCTAATCGGGATTTCCTTCCAGTTTCCATTTCATGGTTGAAGAGTTGCGGGGGGGGGGGGGGGGCTTCTTGCGTACTCTGCTTCCAAACTGATATCATCTGCAGTAATGAGTTCTTTGATGCAGCACATTGCAACGGCACAACATTAACTTAGACGCAACAGCACCTGCTCTATAAATTTGTAATACTATAACTTTGCCGTTGCTAGAGGTCAGAAAACATGTATCATTAGTACAGACAAAAAAATTTGCTAAATTACAGACTGGTCGAAATTTGAAAATCAAATTTTGGGAACAAAAATTGTGAGATTGGAGAGAGAGTTCTTAAGTGTTGATAGTTTTCGTACATCTGCGAACAGAAATTTTCAAAACTGGCTTGTGTTTAAAATAAAATCCCTGAGAACCTACGAGTACTTATTGCAAAAAAAAGTTTTGAATGTGTTTGAATGCGATTTCCACTTGCATCCTTTCAAACCTTTATAATTTTGAGGCACGGTCAGGCAATTTAATGATACGGTAAACGGCACTGACCTACTCTTTAAGATTGGTGCTCTCTGGTGTACGTCACCGGTTCTGAAAACAGATAAAGGTAACATGTTTAAATGAAGGGAATTAGTAATTTAATTAATAAAATTACGAAATGTTCGGTTAATACTTTTTATATTTAAATAATGTGTTTTGAGACATTTCCATTCCTAGAAAGTTGTAAGAGAAGTATCATTTCTATTTGCAAATATTATTTTCAAGAAATGAATTCGTCGCATTATTTGAAAGACAACGCATGATACTAAATAAATAATGGCATTCGTAAATATTAACATGGAGACATTTGAAACTGTTTCAAAATGGCGCCCTTAATAGAATTAAAGGCGTAGTATTATGTTGCTTACGTTTGGTTCCTCACATCTAATTTATAATAATTGTAAACTAACAATTAAAGCTTCTAAATGCGTTTCTGAGCAGGCAACAAAACGCACCTATATAATAGAACTCTAGAGCACACGCAATTTTAACTTTAACTGTTAGAACAACTTGATTAATGATGAAAAAGGATGTAAAACAATGCAAATCGAACTCAAGCATTTATTTTATGAAAAGTAAAATATGCGTTTGGGGGCGGGATCATTAGCGACCACTGTTGGATTGAACGTTACGGTAACTGAGAAGATGACATGATTTGATGATAAGGAGTGAAAGGACGAACACAACACAACCATGCCCGATGCGAAACTCGAACCCACTATCCTTCAGTCCGAGATCACTACGACACTAGTGCCTTAAAAATTTCGGCTATCCAGGCGACAATATACGCATTCTTGCACATATTTCAATAGTATTTTTTCGAAACTACACGTTTCATGAATAAAACGATTTCATGCATTGTGAATTTTGGTCTGATTTTACATTCATTTTCGTATCATCTCGCTTTCAATAAAAACAATACGTTATTAATCATGCGAAAGTGAATTCTGATTAAGACGTCTAACGATTTTCAGAGTCATTTTCGATTTCATAGAGAACAGTATCTCCTTGGCAAAATTTCCACCACGTGGGCATCAAAGGGGTTATGACGTCAAACGGCTCCGGCCGGAACGAAATCAGTTTCTCGCTGCCATTTATATTTCACTTTGTGTCTATTCTACTTTTCTTTGATCAGCGATAGTTTCCAGCTGGTTGATTCAGTCATTTATTTGCCCTTGTTCTTTACAGATGAGAAATTGTGATATTTACTTAAACGAGATACTTGAAGTTTTACTTATGGTTACGTATCTACAGTAAAACTTTCGACAAAAATACTCATTATACTACAGGTATCTTCAGGTACTCCAAGATCGGAATTTAAATGTTCAATTTTTGTCTTTCTAATATTAGAATGTGCGAAAGAGTTCAAAGAATAATACACCCCTGTGCTACAGAATGATTAACGTACATTACTCATTGACGGAATGAATGTTAAAAAGAATTAAATTCTGTAAAGCGTATTATTTAAATTGAAAATAAACCAGAAGTTTCATTTTTCCCTTACAAAAGTTTTCAAATAAACGTATTAATTCGGTTTACTTTAAAATAAATAATGGACATTGACTAATCTCCAATTTGAAATGCCATTAGACAAATATATTTTTAGTGGATGAGCAGTTATACAGAATTCTCTACAGGATTTCCTTCTTTAGCCTGCAAAACAATTGCTGCTAAAGATCGGTTCCATTTCCGATGCACCTCTCCCCTGACCGTGGCAAGCAGAGCAAAGCGAATTTCGCCCCTCGCGCTCCGCAGCATCGGCGGCCCGACAGACGGCAGCCTCGCTCGGAATAGCGCCACCGCCCCCGCCTGCCTCGGCGCCGCCTCCGTTCGCGTCCCGGCGGCCGCAGGGGCAATTATCGAGCTGCCGCCCTCGCCCCCGCCCCCGTCCCCGCCCCCACCTCCCCCGCCCCCGCCCCCACCCCCGCCCCCACCCCACCCCCACCCCCACCCCCCACCCCCACCCCCACCCCAGCTACGGCGCCCAGCCCTGGCCGCCACTGCCGCTCCGCACCGCGCCACGACACGCCTTGCCTTTCTCCGCCCCCCCCCCGGGCTTTTCTCCTCTCCTCTCCTCTCCTCTGCTCTCCGCCCCTCCTCCTTTCCCTCCGCCACCACATTCTCTTGCCGTTTCCACAACTCTCCATGCCTTTTCCTAGTTGCCGCTTTCCCTTCTCCGCTGCCTTATGCCTTACTACTCGTACACCTCTTCCTCACTGTCTTGCTGAACTTCCTGTGCACCGCTGTCTTCCCTTTTCCCTCTCCACCTCTTCCTCGCCCTTCCTCTCCTCTCTTCGTTCCGCATTCCTCTGGCCCCTTCGCCTATGCGCCGTTGACCACTGGCTCTTATACCCCCCAGTCATGTCCCGTCTCAGACTCCTCCTCTCACGATTTCCTATCATTATCACACGCTAATCGCACACCCTCTTACCACCCTACCTATCACCCCCGTCAGCAGGACTTCCTCGCTCCCTTTGGCACGCTTCCCACCTCTTCCCACCATCTCGTCTCTTTTCTGCCATTCAGAACCACGACATCTTCCTCTGTGCCTCTGTTCTATCCGTTTCTCAACTCTTCCACTTCCACTGTAATCATCCCATCCTCCAAATCCCTCCCCTTTGCTTAAGACCTGCGTCACCGCCCCCACCACCGTCGTTCCACGTCGTCGCTTAACCAATTACCGTCTCGGATCACCACCCAGCGCGGGGCGACGCGCCCGCTAGAAGTCGTTACAGCTTCTGTTTACTTAATTACTCCGCTAATAGACTATCCCTCCGCGTGTGAGATTGAGTCGATCAAAAATAATGACTCGTTATTTTCTCTTAATTATTTCGATGTACAAGTTTAGAAAAGAGATGTTGCGTGAAAAAAACACGTGTCATATACCACGTCATTGCATACGAAATGTAAAATTAGTTTCAAACTATCCTTTATGATATATATTTCGAGATAATAGTTTTGGATTTTTGCGTGTTTCAAAATAATTATTCACTAACAGGTAGACAGCTTTTTACCTTTGTCATATGAAATCTATTCACTAAATTTAAAGCATTTTCAATTTTAAAGTAATTAAAATATCACACGACAGTCAAAACATTTCTTGACACTAGGAATACTCATAAGAGTATTATTAGCCAATAGTATTATATAAAACGCGCCACCCTGTAAGTGTATTGGGTGATATATCCGCCTTACGAGTATGGATAATGGTAAAATTTCTTGCAGAATTGTATGACCACTGCAGTGAATGGAAGCAAGGATAATAGTATTAAAATTGCATCGTATTTAGTAATGCAATAATATTTGCGACTAACTCGATAATGAAGATGCAAACACGAAAAAAGGAATTGATGAAGTTTTAGATCATAATAGAGACGAGAGTTCTTCACAGATCATAATTTATACTCATGTTTTTAATCACCATTTTCTCTCTCTCCATGTCCAATCTTTTTTCTCTCGGTTACATTTTCATCCCCAAACCCCTGAAAAGTCTCCCCCACTGATTTAAATTGCTCGCACGCCCGCGGGGTTTCCAAGAGAGTGCCACGTGGATCAGCACCTCTCGCCACGCCAAGCCACGCCACGCCACGCGCGCGCGCCCCGGCCCTCCCGCTGACGAATATATTTCCGTCACGCCATCCGACGCAGCGGAGGAGGAGCTGCGAGGTGGTCGCAGGAGCGACGCGCTACAGCGCCCTCCGCCCACAGCGGCGAGTGAAGGAACAAACGCAATCGACGAACGCGAAGGCCTTCAACCGCTTCGGACGAGCTCAAAGTCTTCTTGAGGAATGACCTGCGAATGAGAGTAAACTGTTTGCGCGAAGAGGGTACGAACTCTTTCAGTCGTTATTAAACCAAATTAACTTCTGAGTTATGTTTTGTTTTAAAGAAGTTAATCTAATAATGCAGTAACATAGGTTAAATATTCCTACCTGTTGCTTACATACATGAGAATTAATTAGAACTTATAAAAATAATTTTCCGAAATCAAATTGTACGCATTTCTGTAGACATATTAAGGACGTGGATAGGAATTACACTCTTCTGTGTTTACGTGGGTTTAAATTAGAATCATTCGAGATGGAATTTGTAAGCGATAAAGTAGATTCGCGGTTAGCTTCAACGAGGTATAACAGAGTGTTGATTCATCATTCCCTTTAGTCAGTAATCATTATTCCGTCGTAAGAAATAAAATATTTATCTATATGCCTTACCTATACGCCACTAATCTTTGCATATGTAGTGTAGCTGTCATTAATGAGCAATAGTAGTAATTCATCTTGAGCATAGGAAATAAATATTACTTCCAAAGATAACTGTATAGCATATTCTATAAGATGGATGCATACATTTTTCATAATAATTAATATTTTAAATAATGAGAAAATGTCTTTAATAAAGAAGGTTCAGCCGCTCCGGATGGTCGACACAGTTAAGACAGTAGTGCCACAGCGATCTCGAACCGAAGGATCGCGGGTCCGAGTCCCGCCTTGGGCATGGTTGTATTTGCGTTCATCCTTTCACCCCCTACCGTCACCATACCATGTCATCTTCATAGTAACCATAACGTTAAATCCAAAAGTGCTCTTAATGACTTACTTTTTGATGCGACATTAAAAAAACAAAAAAGGAAGCTTTACTGTATATTCCTAAGGACTTTAATGTTCTTATTAAAATGGATTCAAATACTCATGATGCTAAGTAATCGAAGTTAATAACGTAATGTTCTTGAGATCATATTTTAAATGAGGTAACGGCTATATTTTGGTGATACTTTCAATATCCTACACCGATACTAAATTGAACCCAACTCGCAGGCCCCGACGACCCTAAACGAGCCCCTGTGCGTCCGCGCAGCCCTCCACCTTCCCCCACTGCGCCGCGTGATGGCGCGGGCGGGCGGGCGGGCGCGTAGGCGTTAACATGCAAATCGGCGCGTTGCAAGGGAGCCGCCCCTGCCGCCTCCCACGCACGCGGGGAGAAGACGAAGAAAAAGAACGACAGCAAAAAATACAACAAAAAAAGGAACTCACCCAAGTGTTTAAGAATCCGCCGGGGCAGTGGTTAAGTGCAGAGGAGGACGAGATGAGCGCACGAGCGCGGGACAGGGGCAGCGCGAAGGCGGGGGTGGAGAAAGGGGCGGAAGGGGGTGGGGGCGAAGGAAGAGGATGCGTAGGCGGGGGCACAGTCGTAGGAGAGACGGGTATTGAAGGGGGGGCGCCCGGGAAGGGGGGCAGGGAAGAGGTGCAATCGTGTGCTGGGCGAAGACGCGGCGGAGCCGGCGGGGGTGCGGGTAGGGGTGGGGGCGAGGACAACCGGGTAGGGTCGCGTCCGGGGGTCTGCGATGCGCGAGCAGGCCGCTCCCCGGCTTGTTCCCGCAAGATTTATTCCCCTTCCCCGCCCCCGCCCCCTCCCCGCCCCCGGCCGCTGGAAATTCCTGCTAATCCGCAGACTTGCATTTCGTGCCCGCCTAATGCATGGGAGGAATCTTGTGATTAATGGCGCGCGTTATGGGGGCGCGAGGACGGCGCTTGCGATGGGCCAACTATCATCTGCGACCGGAAGCAAAGTTTGGAAGTATAATTTGGGTTTTGGATCGCCCTATTAGAGTAGTTACATATGACTCGCGGTGGGCCTTGGTGAGTGCAGGAGTGTTTAGTGCCATAAAACGTTAGCGCCGGAAAGTGAGTTCATGTAAACTCCGGGAGCCACGCGCGAACGATTCCCCTGCAAAAGCGGCCGGAGAGAACGGCCGGGGAGATGGCTAGTTCTCGGACTGGGGACCACCAATGAGAATTCGCAATTCGAACCATGGCGCGTAAATTGAAAGGGCAATCGACGAGAAAATGAGGGGCGGTTACATACAGTTCAAGTAATATTTTCTTTTGTGTTGGAAGTGTTTTTCGTCTCTGTATGACAATGTGAAATGTGAATCTAAATCTTACTAGACATACATATTTGATCGGGACAGTAGACAATTATGTACAGTTGCTTATAACGATGATAATGTAATTCACTTTGATTCGATGTAATCACAAAGCATACTGCTGAACACAGAATTGTAATACTGAATCGTTTTTGCTTAGTGTAGACTGTAATAAACTTTTTTTTAATTACAGACTTTTATTAGCTATAAATTGAATAAAACGGTTCTATCAAAGCTAAACAATATTATTCTTTAAAAAATTGTTTACTTTCTTTTCTGATTTCTGACAAAAGAACATTATATATTTCTAATATCAAATCAAGGAACACTAATTGTTTATATATCTTTTACGACATCGTATAAAAATATTTAAGTCCATTCTATTGAACAAGGCCCATACAAATCTCATGATTACCGGTAACTTGCACTTTTACAGCTCTCGCGGGCAGGCTTTTAACTGCAGAATGCCTGCAGAAGTAGGCGTTGTGCAGAACTGCTGTTAACATTTGCCTGGTAAAACGTTTTGGAGTAATATATAAAGGTTTAGTCAATCAATGAGTTTAAAATAATCTAATCATGTAGTTGAGAAACCGTTTAATCGTTATTTCATGACATATAAACGAAATATATAGAGCCATTGATGTATTGTATTAAAAATTGGTTGCTATTGTAACCGTAATTTCTTTTGTTCAGCATTTATTTTTGCTAAATTAGCTTACAAATATTTGCATAACTTGTAAATGCAAGAAATCGTTCACGCAGATTGTTGGTGCAAAAACCAGGCTCAAAATATTATTTTCTCTCACACGTCAAATGGTTTCTGCATTTTTTAGGTTAAATACACTATCCCTCGGCACGGTACAAAATTACTGGATAAAAGGCTTGTCAGCGTCCAAGTAAAATCAGATATTTTGGTAATACAATTTGTATTCCTTTTAAACATATAGTATTTCTCCCAGTTTTCAACTTATTCATTCGCAGGCCATTTTGCCATTAATAACGTAATCGTACCATTTCAGTGGGCACTACTACACAGTATTGAACAAATTTCCATACAGGCACCAGCGAGGTCAGCGTTTACACTAGGGTTGTTATCCGGTAAGCGACAGTTTGCGCTCGCAGTACAACAGCTCTTGCAGGCACAAAACGCGACAGCGTCCGCCTCCGCGCGGCGGAGCGATACGCGGCTAAGCCGGACGCGGCACTATCGCTGCGGCGCGTGCCGACTGCACACGCGTGATTTACGCGCCGCATTACGCTCCGGGAGTGCGCGCGCCGAATGCGCGAACGGAGCGGACGGCGCCAGAAGATGCGTCCTTCCCCGCCACCTCCCCCTCTCCAACCACGCCCCCAGCCCCACCCCTCCCCCGGCTCCGCCCCCTCGTCCCTCGCCGCCTACGCCGGCACCAGCGCCCCCGCTCCTCGCAGCGCCGCCGCCTCCCCCGCCGTCGTTCCTTTCCCTCCGCCCTCTCCTCCCCATCCTCTCTCTCTGCCCCCATCCTCTCTCTCTTCCTTCTCCTCCCCCTCCTCCCTCCCCCTTCGACACTTCACCCCTCCACCCCATCCTCTCTCTGCTCCCTCTCTGTCCCGCCTGCTCCCCCTCTCCTTCGACCCTTCTCCCCCTCCGTCCCCTCCTCCTCTCCGCCCCTCCTCTCCTCCCCTCCTCCCCTCCTCCCCTCCTTCTCTCCTCTCCTACCCTCCCCTCCTCCTCTCCTCCGTCCTCGCTGCCTCTCCTCCCCCACCAGCGCCACCGCCAATCTTTTCTCGCTAGTATCCCAGCTGCCATCCCCACTCCCGCCTCTGCCTTCCCTCCCCGAATCCCAAACATGTTTAAAATATTATATTTTGCATATAGCGTGTGAACTTGTATAAAACCCATTTTATAGTTACGATTTCTCCCATCTCTCACGAGTCGCGTTCTAGCAAATTGATTTGTTGAAATTTCAACAATCAATATTGTTGTATTTTCGATAGAACGATTTTCCTTATTAGAAATACAAATTTAAGATTATAAACTCTGTTCACTTTTACTTTTTTGTCGCTAAAATATAACTAGTAATTGTCTAAAGAGTTCTCGCAACCAGCTGGTGAACTTTTCTCTAAGCGCTAGGAGAATTACTACCTAATTTAGTTTCCAAGATAATTTACTAACCACAAACTCTTTCTGGTCCTCGCTTTAAGTAGCTCCTTAAATCAGTTAAAAAGTAATCTTTCCGTCCTCCCTTACTTGTGTACGATCCCAGTTTTGTATCGAGTCAACATCTTAAGGAGGATTTTACCTTATGCGAAGTCATTAAACTTACGACACAAGTACTTCTTGACTCGAATCTGAGGACAACTTTCTCTTGAAGGACGAACGTTCCAGCACGGGCATTCTTTGGACAAGAAGGATAAGTCCCCGAAGAGGACAAGATGAGAACGTGAAAAATTACTCGGTAACCTCGAGCTGCTTGGATAAGTACAAGACGCCTTTCGCCGAACACCACTTAGCGCGGGATAAACGCCTTCTTTTATTTCCTTTTTTTTTCTTTTTGCGTCTGAAAAATGCGCAGCTCTCCTTCTGCAGGTCTGCTCCTTAAGGGGCTTTGCGGTGAGTGTCGTGCAGCGCAGCACTGCTTAAGGTGCTGGGGGCTCGAGGGAAGAAGAAGGAGAGGGGAAGGGGGCGAGTGGAGGGCAATCTTTCGCTTGTTCTTTGAATGCCCCTAGCCGCGTGCCCGCTGGTTGCATTTTAATTCCGAGCTGCTAGCAAGAACTTCTGCCTACGCACCCTGAGGCTCCGATGACTGAAAGAGGAAGAGAAAACGGAAGAAGAGGGGTGGGGAAGTGCAGATAAATGAGCTATTGAACTTCATCCTCTAGTTGGTATAATGATCAATCCAGAAATAACACAAATGTGCACATATTCTACAATCAGTTTAATATGTAAATCGCAAATACATTTACTCGTTTTACATCTAAAGCAAGTTTAATGTAGGACTGAAGTAACTAAAGAATTCGCCAAGTAAATATACTAATTTTCAAATATCACTTTCTTTGTACCCATGTTCACAAGCCTTATTTGGCATTAAACATGGAGTATCTCCTTTAATGTAGTCAATCATCACTCACATGGAGAAATGTCCCTTGAACATTCTCGTTCTCTGACTATTCATAGCCTTTTATCCCTATTGGTCAGGAACTGGGATTCTCAGACGGTCATCCATCCAGGGATCCTTGATCTACTACACCTCACGACTTCATGTAGCGTGGTTAAGGAGTTCGGCTACCAACGCCACCTTCCGAATTATCACATGCTCTATACTTTGCAGAACTAATGACTGACTAATAGTTGAGGCGCTCAGAGTCAATAGTCACTCTTAAATATTCTGAGCCCGTCTCGCCGTTCGACGCAAAGAGGATATTTTCAGCGCGCGCTGAAGCTCAGTTGATTCGTGAGCCCAACGGCGTAGGGCTGCCGCTGAGAGGGCAACCTCGAGGAAACTGCCGCCGTCCCGAAGGGCTCGCCCCCTCGCGCCCTCCAAACGAGCGGCTTTCGTTAAAAAATAATTTCATTCGGGCGGACGACGAGTCTTCTGCTCTTTCGAGTGAACTGGGAGAAGATCGACGTCTCGGCTGAGCTATTGGAAGATAACGAGAGATGACATTTCGCTTTTCTGTATTTGCTCAGTGGTTCGTGCTGTGACACATTGCGGTAAAATGACTAGGCTGACAATTGTATTTGGAAAATATAAAATAAACATTTCAGTTTAAATTCCCCCTGTTATCTTTATTTGCGTCTTACCACATTGTAACATGAAATAAGATTATTTAATTTAGGACCAATAGTAGTAAGAACGAATCATTTTAGTACTTGAGATAGAAGTCCCGAATTGTAAAAACCAGAGGCTTTAATGTTTTCAATATAATTTCAAGATGTATTATTGTACATGGTACATGTCGAATGGTACATAACTAATTGTGAAATAATTGTAAATAAATGTAAACAAATTATGTTTCTCATAATTACTGTTCAACATACTGTAATATATCATATTACATGTGTTGTATATCGAGTATTATTTGTGGGCCAACTAGTAGGACATTCGTTGGCGTGGAAAGATAAAATGACAGATATAGAAAGCTTTGAAAGGAGGGGGAAAAGTTCGTGAGAGGACATTTTGGGCTGTATGTTGCACAGGCTAATCTTTGTATATAAGTAAGAGGAGTTACGAGTTATAAATGATATTTGTGAAAGGAAAGGAGACTAGAATGTTTGGAATCTAGAAATAACTGCGAGAAGTTAAATTGGGCGATAAAGTTGTGATAATGCAACGAAGAAGCTTGTGTGATATGTGAACAGGAAACAACCGAGAAGATGAGAAGATAAGTCACACGTGCATTGATATAATAAACGGATTATGAAAACAGTGTTATTATTTCAATGCAAGATAGAAGGCCTTTAACGGGGAGGAGGATATTTGATGTAAATAATATAGTTTATTGTTCTGTCTTTCAATTTTTACTTTCATGTGCATAATTAATCTATGCAATTTGATTTCTACAACATACAATTTGGTGATATTTCCTTTACGAATAGCAATTTTAATCAACTATTAATGACCATTCTTTCACATCATCGTCCAATGTTACCTTACGGAGACATACTAAAATACAAATTAATGTCTTGAGAATTTGAGAATAAAAGGAAGTGTTGATGTATCGAGATGAAGTCGAGAATATTTATGATAAATATTTCGGTACGTCACAATACTTAAACGATGCTCGTTGTGATATGTATATATAACGGCTGTATAATGGCTGTAACGAAAATTTTAAGGGATGACTTTATTTTCACATGAACTCAAATCCAAAATTTAGATCTCATATTTCTCTCAAATTGTGTTTACTTGCGGTATTTTTTTAGAAAATCGACTCCAATTTGGTTTCATTAATGTGATTGAACGTCGTATTTTAATATAAACTATTATAAAGTACTATAAAAGTAACGGTAAATAGATTTGTCAAAATGAAACGAAATTGTGAAATTCCCCTATATCATTGATGGAATTTTAATTCACTTTAATTACATATATTCTCTTCAATGTGAGAAACTGTTGTATACTTTGAAATTATCGTAATTGTTTCCATTAATTTAATTTGAATCGTTTGGAGAAATATTTTCAATAATTTTATTTATTCATCTAATGTTGGTTGACACTTTGGGGTTGGGGTACTTGCTCTATTAAACGTTTCCACTATTTTGTTCAATTATATTCGATATGGTTCCTATATATTATAATTTTCTCGCATTGCTCCTGTAATTGAAAATATTATACCGCCCAGTTATTCATTACTTCGCTGTCCTATGTGCATATGCAAATGTTTGACTAGACCACACTAATAAATGTAATTTTATTCCACTTGCTGCATCAAAGGACGAATAAAACGTTTTACGAGAACCTATAAATTATTTACTCCGTACTCCCCATCACTATTCAATTTTCAAAACTTTAAAATGTTGTTTGTCTTTCGATGCGATGATGATTATATTTCGAATCCATGGAAACGAATACGCCCTGCGCTCGTCCGTGGTGTGCATCGATCCGATCAGAATATGTATGACGGCGTTTGCATCGCAAACATTGTTGACCTGTACTTACAAGTCTGCTACCTATAGGACTCTTTATTAAAAACTTTTTAAAAAATATGGACACTTTCGCTCGATTGGCTTTCCTCTCGCTGAATGACATCGCGCGACTGCAGACAATTTAATTTTAAAAATTGACAATTGGAAGTGTTGTTTGTCGCATTAATATTCCTCTAGCAGTCGAACCCGCATATAAACTCGTTGCAAAGGAATAATTGCTTCCAGCATGAATATGATCTTCTCGTGAAGTAACTGGATATATGGAAAGGCTGCTGGTATTAAACGTCCTCATTTCCATAATTACCAGTTGAATTAAAAATAACCTTTTCCTAATGAGTGTATGTTATTGATTTAAAGTTTGTTAGCATTATAAACATTCCAAAACGTTATACATAAATTTTGTCATTTAAATAATGTAATCTAAAACATGCGACATATTACATAGAAATAAACCACATGTTTGAATTAAGGCAAAACAAGTCTTAGAGAAAGTATTTGAATTGCTCTAGGCGATTGACATAGTATGATTTTGTGCTAGAATTACTAGAAAGAGTACTGGATATTTTATATCGTTGTGGTAGCTTTCCTTAAAACATTTTTTCGCGAGTAAACTTTTACTGATTAATTATTTATGTAAATAACTACATCGATTATTCAACTTTAACTGACAGCCCTAAAACGTTAACGGTGACCTTTTCTGGCGGGAATAAGTACTTTATTTTGTATGTTTGGAACAGTAATAACTTTTAGAGATGACAGCAAATGTGATATTCACTCCAGTAACTACTTGAGCTAATGTTTACTCGATGTCCAACGCTTTTTGAATCAGATGATTTCTAATGTAATAACATTAAAATGCGTTTGGAATGATTTGTGTTTGGAATGTAATGGAATTGTAATTTTCGCCTCTGCATCGCTCTTTGCTGAATTAATACTTAGACAAAACTGTGCACACGGTGTCACAGATGTATTCCAGAAACAATAAAACTCCAACGACCGAATAGGATCTGGTATTCCCCTCGCAAAAGTTCTGACATAAAACGCAACTCCCTTTCTTGCGTGTTACCGCTGGTGGTTCCTCGCCTCTTCAGAGGTTGCCGTTCGAGTTAACCTCCCGCTCAACAGCCAACTGCGGAAATCTCGCTCCCCGCTCGCGAGCCGCCTCTGCTCCCCACAACATCCCACCCCGTTGGAACAACATCCCGCTCCCAAAACGACCGCGTCAGGAATCAGAAAGGCATGACATTGTCGCGCGCATCCCCCTCAAACGGAAACCGTTGCGTCTCTTGCTGCTTCGGTGGATGGCAAGGGTTCGCTTCGCGATGCTTTAGAGTGCAATCCGCCGTGTGATAAAATATTAATGCATCGTGTACTTCAAAGTAATGACTGCTCGCTGGCTTCGTCGAGGAGTATTTGCTTTTCAAAATGCGAAGTTGACCTTGTGTTCAAATAGGTATGAAAAGTGCTCTTGGTTGAGGGGTGGCTGTATAGCGAGTGGGGAACGAAAGTTACGTAGGGTTTCTTTACGGTATTATAAGGTTTATAAGCGGTGCTGATTTCACGGTCTTGATCAGGGTAATGAATATTATTTCAGAACAATCTTCAATCTCTACACGTCTGTGTTAGATATTACATCCGTTCATCTGATTAGCCGCATTGCAAACTGTTCCGCATTGGTAAAACCGAATCGCTCATAATCATAATATTAATTTTGTGGTAATGTGGCAATAGAAGTACGGAGTAATGACCTTTCCAAGCATAAAAGAATAGTGATGTATTGATAAATAAAGGAAAGACACCTGAAATTAAACTTATCGCTAAGGTTTGAGGATCAGAAAGTCGAGTCTGAACATAGAGAATATAAACTATTTATAATAAATAAAACTTTGTGATTTGCGCCCCATTTGCTCGTGAATTATTGTGTTGCAACAAATACTTTAATTTAAAAAACTTCTGTTTTCTGGATTCTGTGTTTTTTAATTGTAAAAAATAATATTCTACAAAATAACGTATCCCACAACAATATATTTTTACTACAAATGTTTACTCATCCCCGTTATAGAATTCCTATGAAGTTACTGTTTAAACAAAACCTAGTTACTGACAACGCCAATGATGGAGGTTGAAGGAGAGGCGAGTCTGTGATTGGTTGATTTGACGGAAACCGCCCCAACGCGACCTCTGTCTTCGTGCGAGCCGCGAGTTGCGCGCTGCAGGGTGCTCGTCTTTATCTCCGCCCGACGAGTCGACGTTTCGTGTGCGCTTTTCGGCGCCAGCCGCCGATAACTGCGCCAATTCCGCTTCGACTCCGGACTTCGCGCCCCCCCCCCCCCACAAGCCCACCCCCCCCCCCCCCGCAACGCCCCCCCCCCCGCAACGGCCCCCGGTCGATTCCCGTTGGCCAGCAGACCGCCGCCTTCCGCCTGCAGCAAACTCAATCTTCGCTCTTGAATTGGTTTCCTTTCTGGAGGAACGGGATTCGGCAGTGCGCCTCTCACATTTTGGGGCAGTTCTTACTTATTTCTTGGTGATTATTCTTTGTTTACTGATTATTTTGGAGTAGATGAGTGCCCCCATATACAATTCCTTAAACAACCACTATGTTTTTTATGCTGTATATTATTAGCTTCCTATTCCTTAGATTTCATTTCATCTAAAACGATTTCATTTCAAAAAAATTGGGAATATATTTGAAATAATTGTTCTAACTAACAGTATTTAGTGATAAAATAAAACAATTTTCATGGTGAGCTTTAATTACTAAAACTATTGTTGTGTTTAGTTAGTGTTCAATAAAATCACTTGTCAATTACATGCAGTAATTAAAGAATTTCAGTAGAATCTATTTTAATGTTAGCGTCATTGATTACATACATTTTTCCATTTCATAGACAGATAATATTATAGTAAATGTAACTAATTATCTGAAACATACTTATATTAGAATGAGTCCTACCTTAGAAGTAATGGCTAAAATGAACTATTTAAGTTAAGAGAATATTTGAAAATTCTACGAAATATCATACCACTGTACCGCGACATATATGATTACGATTTTCTGGAGTTTTATTTTTTTACAATTTTTTACTATTTTTCTCATCACTGCCACCCCACCCCACTTCGAGCCCCTTGACGTGCGGGCCCCCGGGGCAATCACTTGGTCTGACCAAGCCTCGCGCCGGCACTGAATGAAACTTAGAGAGAACATAGTACAGGTATAATACCATTTTAATGCAATCATCATTTACTTCGATATATTTTGTGGCTTCAATATATTTTGTGGCAATGACACACCACTTGTCATTCTTCCGTCATTGCCGGCAACTTCTTACGTCTCTTCCTCACTTTCATTTTAACCTCAACGTCATCAGAAGCGCGATTTGCGGGTGTTCCTTTAGAGGACAGGTCGCTAGGTGCGAGATGGGATCTTGAGAATTGTGGTTTTAAACACTCCAACCAACTGACGGCAACAACACTTGCAAGACACATTTCGGCAGCATCTTGCAGCGTTTGTTTTGAAAGTGTGTACACAAGTAACTGCAACTGAAAATCCGTACTTTGTCACATTTTGTCGTGGCATAAAGACCTCCCCATAAACTGGAACGATTTCACGGCGAAGTGCGCTCTCGCCCCTGGCGGTGGGATGGCGTAACTCAGCGATCGCTTTGCACTTGGTGGGAGAGGGAATGGGAGCACTTATCTTAAACTGTCACCGCGACGACAGTTTACTTCGTTTTTTTAAACGAGGCGTCTCAAGGTCACGCATGATAAAGGGGGGAGGCAGACTCCAATACAAAGTTCAACGTCCCTTCATCTCCCACTTCTATGGCTCCACTGAGACGCCATGCTAAAAAATCAAACTGTAGGGATTCTACTCACGGCCATTAATGCTTGTTTCGTTCAGCTAGCTTCCCCTATTGAATGGTCGTACAAACTGGGTCAATAATGCATTTCCTGCAAAAACTACATACTTTTTAACTTTCCGGATATCTCTCGTAAGTAGGATGAACCAAGCATTTTTTTTACAATTTACTCAGATATCCCTAAAGTGTGGTCAGAAAGCGCGTAGCTTTTGGTATAAACCACCAAACTTGAAAATTAACATCCAAATTTTCAGAACCTATTTCAAGAGAGAATAAAAGCATTTAACTCATATAATACAATATGGTTCATTGAAAAGAAAATTTATATCTTACAAAATCTACCACAAAGAACAAGGGCGATTGCATGCGATACAAAATTTGCAAGGGACAAATAGTCCAGCAATACAGAATGCAATATCTTTCATCTGTCATGTAATTTCGCATGCGTAATGTTAACACAAATCATAAAACGTCCTCAATGATGGTTAAAACATGCTTCTTTAACATAATTAATGAGAATGATTTACTGTAGAGTCATTGTAACTATTAAGAATGTGTTCAACCTGTGTATTTTCTGAAAATGATACTTGCATCCGTTGTCTGCGAAACAATTATCGCTCTCATCAAGTGAACCAGAGTTGCTGCCGCAATTATCCCCACAAGACCCGGCCCCTCGACAAACCTCGAGCATCGAGCGAGGCGTGACCCGGTGACTAAGGGCTTCCGGCGACCTGCGGCAGGGCGGCCCGCGGTGGGGCGGGTCCCCTCGGGCGACAGAGCGCGCTGCGTCACGGCGCGACGCGCGCGGCCACGCCCATGTGCGCATCCCACTGGCCGACTTCCGACACGCTCCCACACGTGACCTCACTCCCTGCCCACTCCGCCCCGCCCCGTTCCTCCACGCGACTTCCCACGTCACACCACTCCTCGCCACACCGCTCGCGGACACGTCCATGCTACCAAGGCCACACCACACCCATATCCACAAACCCACACTCCCCGATACGCCCCTCCCCTTGCGCCATACAACGCCCTGCCACATCTTCACCTGCCCCTCTTCACCTGCCCCTCTCGCAACTCCCTTGCTCTCACCCTCCCGGCTGCTCCCAGAACTTCCTCCCCTCCCCTCTCCTTCCTGTCACTCCCATCACACCCCTCCAAGCCAAGGCCCACTCCACCACACCTCATTTTGGATGCCACTTCCGTGAACACTTCCCCTCTCGTGCATATGCGACAAGTAGTATGACGCATCATCAACCCCAGAATTCGGTGAATAAAAACGTATGGCCTCTCCACTGTAGACTGAGCGCTTCTGAAATAGCGTGCTAAAGCCACACGTAGAAATTAAAGTCAGAGGGAAAAAGAAAGTATGACAACGAGAATATCTCCAAGAATAACAAAACCGAAGTGTCAACAACTATAACAGAGGTTAAAATATAAATCTATGACAATAATAGTAGTTGCCGTCATTTGGAGCACATAACGAACGATGTTGATAAACAGAGGCAATAACCCCAGTTCATAACGAAGTCTTATTTGTAATTTCTTCAGTGGGTCATTCTTTCAGTCAATTATCGACTTGCCATGTTATTAGAAACTTTTATACATATGAGAAATACATTTTATCTGAAGAGATGATCTCACGCCCTATATATGCATACAATTCATTTGTTTTGATTGATCTTAACCGACGTTGAGCTGTCAAAATACTTAACGGTCTGCGGCCGTTAAAAGCATCTTTCCTTTTCTATTCGGTGCGTTAATTCCAAAGAAGAGTACACTTTTACCAAAGCGCAAAAACCTCTTCGTTCTGCCATGTCTTCTCCAAAGCAGGGGCTGCTGACGCACGAGTCCGGATTAGAGAGCCAAGGAACTCGCACGCGCCGTCTCAACTCTCGCTGTCCCTGCCCCCCCCCCCCCCCCGCCGCCTCCACACCACTCCGCGAGCCGATTGCGCCAATCGCCGAAGCGCGCTCACGCAGCAAAACCAGCAGCCGGCGGCGGAGCGAGCGCGCCGAGCCATGCGCCCGAGCGGTCCCACGTCGCACCTGCGCATCACAGATTGATTGATTGATTGATTGATTGATTGAGAGTCCGGGCACGTCAACTACTAAAGTTATTAGTTCCGTAAGTGTAGTGCATATTTTTCTTCGGGATGTGACCGTCTTTTTTCGCTGTATGGCCTGATCCTGTATGGCCGAACTACCGTCGGCTAGCGGGGTTTTCCCTCAGCAGGTATCTCCCTCCAGCGGGGCACCGCCCCTGCCGGGATAAGCATAAGCTCCTGACCGGTTTCCGGCATGTGTGGTAGTGTAGTGCATGTTAGTGTAAGAGTGTGTGAGGGGTGAGGATAGGCCAAGGAAGAGGAAGGAAAGATCGTGCGAGGCACGTGGCCCGTTTGTTAGGGTCGGCGACTGCTCCGGGATTCGCCAGGTATTGGTCAGAAAAAAACACGGAAAACTACCGGACAGAGCAGCCGGCCTTTGAAATTCCCATCCTGACAGCGACTGAATTCGACCTAACTGAGAAACAAGTGCCGAAACAAATCTTGCCACCGTTGGGACTATATCCGAGGACCTCCCAGTCAGAAGGACAGCAGTGACATCAGTTGATGCCCTGGGCCACCTCTGCCGATGAGCAACGCAGTTACCATCCCGATCACTTCAGGCTATTTCCTCCCAATCTTGAGTCCTTTTTTGCCAGGTATTGTGATGACGCAGTCCCTTGCTACGGCAGGGGAACGATTACTTGCGTGATAGAAGTGTGGCGCGTGTTTTATCACGGGATATGGCCGTGCTCTTCTCCCGTTGGATGGGGGAATCCGACGCCAACCAGCTCGTCAGTTTGATTAATTTGTGCTTGCGGTGCCGTTATTCCCGCTTGTGTAGTGCATGTTTTCCACTGCTGAATGGTGAGTCCCGCGGCTATCTCCATGTCAGCCTGAGGGGTTTTTCCTACCTAGGTATCTTTTATCACTAGGGCACCACACCCGCCGGGACAAAATCTAAGCTCCTCACTGGGCTTCCGACATGTGTGGTTCAAGTGTTTGTGTAAAACGTTAGAATATGACAAGGAAGAGCAAGGAAAGATCACGCGTAGTATAAGTAGATTTATTCTTACAGCAGAGGTGTTCAAATGTAATCTATTTTCAAAAATGTTTCATGTTATTTGAATACATGAATATATTACCGTACATTTTTGGAGTGAATTAATAAATAATAAATATGATGTTATTCACATATTTTAAAAATAATTAATAATACAAATGGGAATGACGGAAATATTTATAATATTTCAAATTCAACAACTAACTTTCCCGCGGAAATAGCATTTTCGGGCATCTGCCTAATACATGCGTGGCGCCCCACGCAACAAACTCCTTCCGCCTCATCTGTGCGTTCTCCGCGCCGTGACTCTCCGTCCGCCTCGGTTAGGCGTCGCGCGCCCGCCGCGGCCGCCTAATTGCATGGCGACGCCCGCTAAGGAGTCGCAGACGCCTCCGAACTAAATCACAAACAGGGTTCCACCAGCGGCGCGACCTCGTGCCTGCCGCACTCGTCTCTGTCGCGCTCTCCGCCTGCGACCGCCTGCGACCGCGGACGCCCCCGACGGCGACGCCTTGTGCACCGCGCCCCAGCTGGACGGTTCTTGACGTGCGCGAACGCAAGCGTTTCTAGTAAAATCGTCTAATATTGAAGTAACAGTGAAGCGCCAAAGTATTATGTCACGTTGCCACATTTTGGAATTTGGAATTTTTCTGTTCGACGGATATCAACAATTAGGCGATCTCCATATGAAACACACAAAGGTGACCAGTTGTCCTCTGAACCTTCGATGAATCTGCCATGTGTTGAAACATTTTTCTTTTAGTCTTATTTGTTTGCTATTAAATAATATTAAATCAATTATTTTTCATAATTATATTTAAAAAACTAGTAACAATGATTTTTAATGTATTTATAGTCGTCTTTCTTTAAATTATTTTTTTTAATCTTTGTTACAATTATATAAGGATCTGTGTGACTATGTGCGTACACCTGTGTTATAGAAATGGGGGCGTGTACCACCGGGTAAATATGTAAATTATAAATGAAACTACTCAATTGCTAGGTCTTAAAACATATGTACAATCTACACTCTCTCTAATCCATCTCTCGAATTATTGATGTACGAGATAAGTGACCGGGGTGCAATTTATCTCAAGCTCTTTAACCAGTTGGTGGTCGCATTTCCAAAGCAGTGCGTATTACATTTTTGAAGTGTGTAATACCTCTCAACCACTAAGAATTCTGAAAATTTATTTTACTATATTCATCTATTATCTATTCGTAGCTTCAAGGTAAAAATATTAATAGTTGAAAAGTAAGTCAATTTATTTTCAACGAATATTAGAAACTTGACGCTCACTACGTTGACAAAGTGATCTTTTACGACGTGGGGTAAAAGTCGAAATGGTGATAATGGAATTTACAGCATCGCCTGTCATTACTATTTTACTTGCGGTAATCACATGCTCAAAGGGGCTTCAGTATGTGACGGGCAAAACCTTTCCCTTGATGATACTGCTGACGCTTCAATGCAGGCAAATGCCAGATATGTGATCAGGAACGTAATGCGAGCCACGGACCATCGCGGGTGAGCCAATAAACGCATTATGCCCCATTCCGCGTCTAATAACTACGTGAGATGATTAGGGAATAAGCCGACTGGTAGTTAAATTGGTAGCTGGCGCTGTGAAGTTGGTTACGATCCATCGCTGCGAAGGCCGTTTTTGGACGTATTATTCTCTGCCAGTCACGGATGCGTGAAACACGGCGAGTTAAACCGCGGATGTGCGCTCGAATGAATGCGTAGTATTTGTACTTCGCCCGAACGTTCACGAACGAGATAGGTCTTTTCATTTCCATTAAAGCAAATTACTGCTCATAATACCGCTACTTCTCCTCGCAGAGAAGCGGAGGGAGGGTATTTAAAGCAACCCGACGTTGTTCTGTTCCCCTTCTCGTTTTTTATATGCTCGGTGCTACGTGTGATGGGTGTGCTGTTTGTTAGTCGAGGACCAGGATGAAGTGCATGAAGTTAATATTTCCAAGTGATTTCTCATTGTCAATGCTTCTAATCATTTGAAAATAAATAAAATAGCCCCTTTTTTTCAAGTTTGAGACGCCTCTTAGAAATGACTCATCGTCATAATTAGATCACTGGCCGTATTGTCTTACAATTTTACTTAGGTTTATTCGAAAATTCTGTGCTGTAAGTTATTTATTATTTAAAGTTTTCAAGAATCGTGTTGAAAGAAATTTCTTTTAAATTTCTATATGTTTCTCATTTTGTTGATAATTACATGGACTATTGAAAATTAAATAAAATGTTATTCTTTAATAATTGCAAAACGTTTCAATCAGATTTCTACATTTTTAATTTTGGAAGAAAAATTGATCTACACTATATAAAAATGGATGTTGGTGCATACCAGAGCGATGAATTCCAACACCGTGTGACCGATCTCCATGAAAGATAGCACATCCACGTGTTTTTTAACGTAGAACGTTTTTGTGCCGTTTATTTTGTTGTAACTCTTTTAGATGTCTCTTTAGCGCAGAAGAGAGAGAGAAAAGAAACAGTAAAAATAGAGAGGGAAAGAGGGGAGGAAAGAAGAAAGGGAAAAAGGAAGATAATGAAAAAACAAAGGTAAAAAAGAGAGAAAAAGATACGGGAAAAAGAAAGAGAGAGAAAAGAGACGGAAAAAGAGAAAAAAGGGACAGAAAAGGGGAGAAGAGAGAGATAGAGAGAAGATGGGAAAAAAGATAGGGTGAGGAAAGAGAGCAGGACTACGTCTACCGGGTTCTACTAGATGAATTATATTTGAAAATAATAATCACCATCTTCTTTCCAAGATTTTTCTTTCTTAAGATTTTTCTGTTTCCATCTATGGGATTATTCTTCATCTTTTAAAGCATTCAAATATCTTATTAATAATTTTACATTCTTATTTTGTTTATAAATGTAATAAAATGTATTACAAAAACATTGTTATAATTAAGTTGTAACATTTAATTTTTGAAGCATAAAACATACCCATTTTTTGTATTTTAGTTGCCAACTTATACTATCAAATGGTTCTTCTGCGTTGTCTAAACGTTCTTCTATTGCATAACATTAAACCGCTTATTCCCTCACATGCCGCTCTCCAGAAACAATTGGCTCGCGAGGCTCCCCAGTGGGTGCTGACGGCGCGGCCGCCTTCTCAACATACAGAAACAGCTGCTGCGCAACGTATCTCTGGCAACGCGAGGGCGATTGCAGCGCCTTGCGGCCAATTGGCGCACTGCGGCCATATCAATATTAATAAACATTGAAACTGAGCGCGAGCGGCGGCGGCGGTTTCTTTGCGGTTTGCGCATGCGCGTTCGATGCGCAGCGTTGCGCTCAAAGGGCCACTGCGCATTGCAAGCGGAGCTCTCGAAACTGCGCGTCGGGAGGGCGGAATTATTCATGTGAGGGGTGGGGGTGAAAAAGAGGAGGGAGGTGGAGAGGGTTAGATGGGGGATGGGGAATGGGGTTTGGGCGGACGACGTGTGGGGTCATGCTCGCGAGTTGTGAAAGTTAGAAGAAAGCTTAATGTCGTGAATTAAAGAAGATTGCCTCGTGTATGTGAACTAAGAGTGAAGGTATTTATAATGTTGGTGGTGGATATCCGTGTGGTTTGGTAAAGAAATTCATAGCCACTAGTTGAATATAGTGTCGCCGATGATGTAAACTATTTTAATAGTATTTTAGTGTTGAAACTTTATTTCAAACTTCATTTGTTTCATTCCTAGCTTTGTTCAAATACGTTCCTACAGTATCTGGCATTGGATTATCAATGAACCTGTTACGAAATGTAACTACCAAACGTAGTACGAGTGTATCAACTTGTGAAAGTGCAGTTGAGTGATGGAATGGATTGCTATGGAGGAGAGTTTGTTTGCGAGAGGTTAGATAAAGTTAGACGCCTGGCGATGAAGTTGTGATATTGAAAGTAAAATAATTGTTTAAATACCCATCTTGTAGAGTCTTTTAAGTGTTCAGAAGATTGACCAAACCCCCGGGAAGGTATCACATAAATAATCTGTGGTTCTAGAATCCTGAAAAAGAGAGGAACAGGTAACAGTTGCCGACTGATTCGCCATTCAGATCATACGAACAATATATTTTCGGTTTGTGGTAACTCTGTGTTTTATTTGACATTACCTCAAGAGTGAGGTGAACGGGCAGAAACGTTGGGGAAGTGAAAAGCAGCGGCAGCTGAATTATATTAGAAATACCCACGATCGCGGGCGCCTTTGGGAGCATACGTGCAATTGTGAGACGTAAGTTTATTAAATACTTAAGAGAATAGTGTAGCTGATAATGTTATATTCTCGTTCAAAAATTCCCAACACAAAAATCCCCTTGTGTGTGTGCCCGTACGGGATATGAACTGATAACAGAGCAATTTCAAAATTGTAATTATATAAAAAATTCTTGCAGGTATGGATGATGCAAATAGTTTGAATTTAGTTCAGCTGCATTTTGTACGTTTTTTGCTAATATGCCCAAAAATGCTCATTAAATATCACTGGTAATCTGTTAATCAGCGTTATTTCTCTTACTAGATCATTATCAATTAGTTCAGAAAATTCTGTCTCAAAATCTTCTCCAACTACATTTGATTCTTCCCTGGATTTACTTAACACTTCATAGTTTTGTCCCCTAATTTTTGAAGAGATTAAAACTCCACAAACTCTGTCTAATTTGTATTCACTTCTACTTCTGCAATTGCTCTATTGAAAGTTTTGTATGCGAAACAATATAACTTTAAAAGACGACTTCGTCTGTTTGTTTTGTATGTTTATGTGATTGGAGTGTTAAGTTGAATAAAAATAAGTTGTGAGTCACATTCATTTCAACGCTTTAGAACCCAAATGTGAGAAGTCTAATTTAAGAATGTAAATGTGCTTTCATTCTATATGAACTACTTACAGTTTGGTTTCTTTCGTATTCAGTTTAAGTTATTCAAATTTAAGATGTTCCAAGACAAAACTGTTCGTAGAATTTTGCATATTATTTTGTTGAAAATACGGTAATACGGATAATAATGAAATCTGCCGCACGATTCACATGTTTAACGTAATATGTTAACCAAATAGTATTAACCAAATATGTTAATGCTCTTTTGAAAGAATCACCTGTGAAAAACTGCAACACTCAGAAAACGGAGGTCACCTTACTTTTACAACTGCCTAACACACAATTTGAACTTGGGTAAACTCGAGTTTTACCCATCATTGTCCGTCAATGCCGCCTCTTTCAAATTAATAACTATTATTTTTATAAAGAGAAAGAGCGCACACTCTTTCATAGTTCGTGCGCTCCAAATCTTATCACGATTCACACGAAGCACTTTTTGCCTGGATATATAACACATTCAGTGGTCTCCCACAAATGCAGACAAAATTATCTTGTGTGAACCAGACCACGTTAAACATCTCTTAGTGTTATTTGCGACGGTGTCAAAATTACTGCAATAAAAGTGTATAGGGACAATGACCTCACAGCTGACACTGGCAGCGCCTATTTCAGTAGTCTCTCGTTCGCAGTTCGGCTGCACGTGGGGCCTCAGCGCCGGCCGCTCGTCTAAACGGCGCAGCGCCTGCGGCTCCCGCGCTCTCTGACGTAAATTATTGAACTAATACTTTCCTTATGACTCTATCCCGCTGCTCCTTTAATATACATGAAATTGCGGACGGCCCAGCCCAACGTTGGGGAAGAGCGGAAATCGTACGTTTCAGACCGCGCCTGCTCCCCTCTACCCCAACTGCCAGCGCCCTCGGCAGGCGGACTCCTCGCCCGCGCCCCCGCCCCCGCCCCGCCCCCGCCCCCGCCCCCGCCCCGCGCCACCCAGCGCTCGCCGGCCTCGCCCCCGCCTCAGTCCGCACCGAGCAGCGCGTTTCAGCCCGCTGCTGCCCGGGGCTCGTTGCCGCCACCCACTGGCCCTCTCTGCACTCCCCCACTCCCTCCCCTGCGCCTCCTTAGAGTGGACTTGCTTCTATTCAATTCTGCATCTCAATTCGTATTCTTGGGTAATATTTTGCCTTTCCCTTTTTAATCATCTTTCTTTTTTTTTTTTTTTGATTAGTCGAAGTGCTTCATTCCTTAGTTCTTTTCACCTTATCTTTCATAATTTACTGTGATTCTGCCTTGTACTTATTACGTTCTCTCAGCTCTGTTCTTGTTTCATTTTTGAGCTTTCCTTTCCTTCTATTTCGTTTCTTATATCTCAAATTTATATCTACTTCTTTTCACCACTTCAATCACCTTTCTTCTCACGAATAATCTTCGCTTCCTTCCCTTTCGCACTCCTCTTCACTGCCTCCTCGCGTCCTTCCTCCGCCCAGGCATTTGTGAATGAAAGGCCTCGCAGCAGCGAAGGCGGTGGCGGTGGTGGTTGGGTTTGTGGTCCCAGACGTTCGCTGCTGCCGCCCCCGCCGCCGCCGCACCCTCCTCTCCAACCCAGCCCGACCGCGCCGCGCGCCACTCATATGTTATTCATCAATTCACGCGCCGCCCCGGACCGAGGGATGGAAATCCCGGCCTAGATGAAAAGAATCAGAACCCTCGCGGCAGGGGCGGCTGGGAGCCGGGGGCGGGGCGCGGGGGGGGAGTGGAGGGGCGGGGAGGGCGGAAGTCGAACAGTCGCCGCGGACTCGCGCGCCGAGCGTTTTTATCTCCGAGATTTTTTATGATTATTCGCCGGGAAGAGGCGGCCGAGGCGGCGGGTGATGCTGCGTTTCCAAGGCGACGTGAATTCGCGGGGCTGGGGGGGGGGCGTGGTCAGCTCGTTATCTCGAGGAGGGCGGCGATCGCCCGCTGACGCTGCGCGGGTGGGACGCGCCAGAGGTTCACGCGCTCGGGCGGCAACGGGGAGTCAGCGTTGGAAAAGAGAGTTGCATCGCATGGCCTCCGGCGATGTTTGTGTGTTCGAAGGTATTGGATATTGTACGTGAAGAAGGATGGGTGTGTTTGAAATGTTTTTTTGTTCCACGATAAAAGAATGGTGTTTATGTTTAAGAGAAATCGGTTTTCGTATTTTCGGAAAAGTATTATACACGGCAGTAGCCGCCTATGTTTCAAATATGTTCTCTAAATAGACTAAACATTTTTGCAGTTTTGTTTTAAATATTCAAAGCATTTAAATGCAGTGTATTTGAGATACAAAACATTATTTCAAGGGTACTATATTTATCTTGGCGAATTAATGGATCTCTACATGTATTTGAAAACTGTTTTGTATCTCCATTATTAATGCTTGGTGTACGTAAAATGTGTCAATATGATTTATTCATTAGCTGCCCATCCTTTGGTCCCTAGCCCATGTGTGAGTGAACGCCGGGAGGTGGCTATCGCAGGGAGGCCTGAGCAGCGCTGATTAATCATGCACGCGGGCGTGAAAGGAACCGCAGGTGCGCGGACCCAGCGACGGAGAGTCGATCGCAGGCGCTTCTGCATGCGGAACGCGCCGCCAGGCCGCAGTACCGCGCCGCGCGCCCTTCCAAACGTTATTCCGTCAGCGCCGCGCCTCCCTACCTGCGCGCCTGAGTTGCGAATCGAGGACGCGAGGCCGCTGCGGCGACTGTGGCGGTGGTGGGGGGGGAGAGCTCCTGCAGATGGAGATGGGAGCCCTGGATGATGGGAGGAAGAGAAAGGATGGGTAGAGTATGGAGAAAGGTCGAAAGAGGAAGATGAGGAGGCGAAGGAAGATGAAAGACTCGGAAAAGGGATGGCAGATGGAGATGGTGAAGCGACACTATAAGGTAGAATGAGGTAGAATGAGATGGTGCCGAAGACCGAAGGAGGGGTGTGTGGAGATTGCGGTGATGGACGAAGATGGTGACGGAGAAGGAAGTGGATTGAGTATGTCGAGAGGTGGAAGAGATGTTGCAAATGAGGCAAGAAGGAATCGGAGAGAGATGACTCGGGAGATGGAAAACAAGAGAACAGAGGGAGACGGTAAAAGGTTCAAGTTGGAGAAGGTAGGATGAGAAGGAAGATGAATAGATTTAGAAGCGGAGTGAGATGAAGAAGTAGAGGCAAGATGGTGAAGGAGAGGTGGAAGACATCGGTGGCAATGGAGACGAAGGCGATGGAAACATCCGTGGTGGCGACGGCTGCGAGGGTCGAGTCAGAGCCAGCACATGTGTGGGAAGCGGAGACGGCAGCGCAGGAATCAGGATGCGAAGGCCGAGTTGCAGCGGCGGTGGGGGCGGCGGGGGCGGCGAAGGACGATCGGCGGGCGGCCGCGTCTGCTTCGTGGGGAAATGGCGCAGGCTGTCCCATGAATATGCGGCGGCGACGGAGGCGCCGCCACTTGCAAATGAGGCCATTCCACTCGCCCCGGCCGTCCCGCCCTTTGACGTCAGCGGCTCGTCATGCGACGTGCTCTCCGCGCCCCCGCCTCCGCTCCGCCCCGCTCCGCCCCGCTCCGCCCCGCCCCGACGCCCACCTGTCCCCGCGGGCCTGTGATTTCGCCATTGCATTGGGTGGCGACTGTGTCAATGTCGGGGCGGTTTCTGACAGCGAGCTCGAGCGGGCAGCGAGAGGGCGGACGGACCGATCCACTTACATAATCAATTCCGTTTCAAATGAGGTCGCTCCAGAGCTCATAATTAACGTTCTGTCTCCTAATAACGTCAATAATAATTGGATTAGTATTGTTTCTATAATCCCATCCATTACACATCCAACAGCGTAATTTCATTACAAAATATTCGCAACATGTTAAATAGTATTAATGGATGTGTTGTGTTTACATCATACAATTGAGAATTATTTTGTGTAAAATGAACTACATAAGACTATATAAGCTCTTTAATGTCATTCTGATACTTAATTCCATAAAATACATGATACATGATGAACACTATTCTGTGATATTCTGTTCTTCCCAGTAATACGAAGTGACAATCACTTTCGTGCGTCTACATACAAGCAACTGGTAACACAAAACCCTGGAATTTCTCAGCGTTTTGACATTTTAATAATTCTGTATTTTGTATATTAACGAACCAACATCGACGCTTGCAAAGGAGATCGAAAATGAGCGTGAAAAATGCGCCGAAACGCGTGGGATGTGAGAGGAGCATCGAGGGAAGGGAGAGGGGGAGAGAGAGAGAGAGAGAGAGAGAGAGAGAGAGAGAGAGAGGGTGGTGAGACCATAAATAACGCAGCCTCTTCACTCAGAGTGGGCGTCGCCGCCTCTTCGCCACCCCTTCTCCCCCCCCCTCAGCTGCTATTTGCATAACGCCTCGGGCGCCACCGCCACCGCCACCACCACCACCACCGCCACCACCGCCTCTGCCGCCACCGCCACGTCGCTGCCGCTGCTGCCTGCGCTGTCCTCAACACCGTCCTCGCAGCCTCCCCCGCCACCCCAGACTCCACCACACGATGTCTCCTTCTTTCCCGCTCTTGCCACTCTTTCCTGCTATCAGGATTTCATCCTTGTTCAACTAACCTATGTCACCGTTGTCTCTTCACCATTTGCCCACATCTGTGTTAGCGGCATCGTCGACACCTCCTTTGTTCTCTCTTCTCATCAAGTTTCGCCTACAGGTTTCAGAAATGTATAATCGTCTATATAATACAATTATTTTATTTTTACTTATATTTGACATTTTGAGTTGAAGGCATATGCAAATATTAATCGTTTCTTCCTATTACTTCTTCTATGCTCATGCTGTAAAAACATTCCTCTAAAAGTTTATTCTATTTCTCCTTATTTACGTTTTTATCGTTTAAGTTTGTTTGTTACATTCTCTGTCATTCAAACATATGCAATAGTCGTACTCTTTTAACTTATTTCTAATAGTCAATTTTTAGAACATCCCTTGCAACTGAAATGATAATAAAACATTAAATCTGTGTGCTCCTCCCGTGGCATTTTCTTGTGAAATATCGTAATGAATGCCATCCTATGTCTTCCTTAACGTCATCTCAGCTATAGTATTCATCAATGGTTCCACTTCAACTATTACTGCAATTACGATTTCACTTCCCTGCTTTCGGAAATAATTTTAACTTTGCTTCCCCACTCTCCTCGCCTTTCCGCCATTACCAGATTGAATGAAGTGTGGCATCTTGGGGCAGCCCTCTCCTCCTTTTCCAGGAGCTCGTTCTTCCTCTTTTCCTTCCGCCCCCGCTCGACTTCCGTCGCCGCCGTCGCCTCTGCCACCACCATGGCCACCATCGCCACCTGTGCCGCCCCCACCTCCCCTCCCGCAGCCACGACCCCTTATCATCGCCGGCGTTCAGTCCCCTGCCTCGCCCGCGGCCACGCCCCGCCCCCGCCCCCGCCCCCGGCCCCACTCCCCCCGCGCCTCCGCGCTCCACAGTAAATTAAGGCGTCCCGCGGCATTGTCACTTTCCCCACGTCGCGTCGCGTCGCGACAAAGGCCCCCGCCGCCGCACTCCTTTCTTCAGGGCCTTCATTTTTCGGATTTTTCTTCTTCCTCCCCGGCTTACCATTGAGGCGGTCGCGGGTTTATCGCGCGTCTCTTATCGCCCGCGATCGAGATGATTTTTCTTTCGCTTGTTCGCCGGCGGGCCTAACTGAACGCGGCAATAAACAAGCTAATTTAGGGGCCGGTGTTTTGTACGCCATTCGAAGCGCGAAAGTGCCCCTTTTCGGTTGCGCTTTTTCACGTGGTCTGAATTGCCTCCTGCAGGAGGGGGGGGGGGGGGCTTTGGGGATTTCCGCCAGGTGCTGATTGGGAGCTCTCATTGCTGAATGTGTGGAGGGGGCTCTATTTACTTCACGCAACGTAATGGGGAATTCGAATACGGTACTGAATGATTGCCGAGATTCTTTATTTCTTCCAGTTCATTTCGGCTATTCATACAGGTCTTTCAAGTTTGTATCCTGTCAAAGGAATTGTGAATAAAGAGCCCAAGTCACTGTTTCTCAAAACTTTCTGGGAAACTATTTATGGAATAATAATGGTACAAAATATTTAGATAAAAGAGCATAGTCACTAACACATTATATCAGACATTCTAATGGAATAGAAAAATATACATATGTGTTAAGTTTCTCGAATTAGAACTAGTAGGAAATCCATTTTTTGTCGAATATAACTTCGTGTTTCGATTATCTGCCACTATCTCTTATACTTTTTAAGAATTTCATTACTTTTTCTACATAGAGTTTTCATACGAAGTTTCTTACAAGTTTATCGTACATTGTATTTGTACAACAGTAATGTAATGAAATTTTCGTTTTACTCACTATTTTTGCTATTTGTAACAATGGTAGTTGCAAAAATAGAATGTACACATATATGCTTACAACGAGCTGTTATATTAGAAATAGCATATTATCGACGTTTCGAGGGTCATAGTGTCTACCAACATAGCCCGGCCCCCTCCTCACCCCTCGCCCGTCTTGCCCCATTCTTTGCCCATCCTCCACGCCTCCTGCCCTACCCATCAAGACCGCCTTGGCGACGCCAAGGTGTCCGTGCAAACATTTGATTACAAGTTCTACAATTATTCGAAAGTCATTGTGCAACAAGCATCCACAAAGATTCATCCATTCTCAAATATTAATATTTAGAATGTGTACCATAGCTTTTCCGAACCTAAGTTCGAATTTTTCTTGAATATTGTGTAGAAATGTGATGTATGAAGAACTTCATTGAGCAAGTCACCTTTTGGCATTAATAAATCGGCTCTTTTATTATCAATTTTGAAAAAATGCTTTGCAAATTAATGTGAACAGTGCAAATATTTGAGTTATGCACGTGTGTAATTTCAAGGACATTTTAAATTTTATAAATTAAGTCTTGTATTTTGGATGTGAAAGAATTAAATTACTGCTCGTTTTAGGAAACTGCCAGCAAACCAATCACAGCACTAAATTGTTCAGATTTTCTTCTCACCTGACAATGTAAAGTCTGAGCGCGTAAACACACACACACGCGCGCGCGCAAGGAATAAATACACATGTGTCCGTGACATTTCATTACTGAAGTTCCCGCGCGTGTTCGGCGCTCGTGGCTCGCTCCGCCCTGCGCCCGTTCCGCCGCATCCGGCCCCCGCGCGAAATACATGACGGGTTGTGAAACGCGCGTGGGGGCGTTTACCTCGCGCAACGCACACATTCCCCCACCCCACCCCACCTCACCCCACCCCACCGCGCCCCATCCCCACTCCCACCCGGCGCTCGGAAGCTTATACAAACGCAGCGCGCGCACGGGATTACGTATTCAGGAGAACGGGTGCGCGACTACCTTCCCTAGGCCTCTGACCGCTCCCAGAACCCCTGGCGTGCAGGCAACCCTTTCGGCAGAAGCGCGCTGCGGCCAGCCGGGTGCGCTCGGCCAGGCGCTGATTCGCATCGCTGGTTTGTTTCTGCTGTGTTGGCGAAGGGTGGCATGTCTTCCCGCGTGCATTCAGAGGGATGGCTTGTCAGAAAGACAAATTCTGAAAATGACTGCTTGGTTTTTTCATATGCCGTCATAACACATTCACGCGTAAATGCTGCAATAAGGAGACTGTGTAATAAAAGTGAATTGGTAACACGTGGTTATATAAAATGATAATGCATAGTAAAAACTATATTTTTTCTATAAAATTAAGTAGCAAAACAAAATCCGTTTTAATGATAATAATTTTCTTTATATATTACACAATTAAAGGATATCTGGAGTAAAGAGAAATGGTTTTCTTACAAGCAAGCGTCTTTTTTACCACCAGCAGTTCAGAGAACTTGCTTTCGCGTAGAGAACGTTTCTCATTCCCTTAGCCTCTGCTGCAAAGCTCTTTCTCGCTTCGTTGAATGTAGAGACTTCTTAAATAGAGCAACCCAGCGATCCAGCACTCCAGCACTCCTTTTATTCTTTACCTCTCTACCTCTCGCCGCATCTTTTGTCACCACTATATTTCATAAACTGGTGTGCCGTGTACTTGATTCGAATCAAAAATATTGCAGGTAATATTGGTTCGATACTTCCCTCTGTCATATCGTCGTAGAATCCTTCTCAGTCACTTACATTAGATTAGATTTATTTAGTAAAAAAACAGTAAAAAAAACTGTACGTGATGTATGGGGAGAAGATGATCTAGTGTATCTAGCATTCAATTTCTCAACCTCACTATTTTATTTTGCATTTCATGAATCATCTTCACATTGTATCGCGTACAAAATTGATGTCTCCAGCATTTTCAAAAGTCTACCAACTACGCAACCTCATCCCGTCTCTGCTGACGTTCTCCAGTTGTCATTTTCTTCTGCGCTCGTGTCCCGCTGCCGTCATTGCCTTCATTGTAGGCGGCTTCCCTCTCAATTCCCTGCCGTTTCACTTACCAAGATCACAGGCGGGCTATCCCATGGAAACCTCGGAGCAGCTGAATGAAAATCGGATTGGGCGTCACTTGCCCTCGCCGCAGGATTCTTCAGAGACCCTCGCGTCCTCTTTTCCCGCGGTCTCGTCGCACTTCCAGGGTCTATGTCGTTCCCCCCCCCCCCGCTGCCTAGTTCAATGCTTTCTTCGTGAAGCGTTCGCCTCCGCCCGCTCGCTCCTGCTTTAATTCGCCGTAGATTTGCCCTACGATGTCGCAGCCTAGCTTTTGGCCCTATTCATCACTGCTTGTCATTGCTTCGCTTTTCCATTCAAACGCCTCTTTACTTCTCGTTTCGTCGGACCACTCGTCTACTCTGCACTCTTATTCCTTATTCTTTCTCTTTTCTTTCATTATACTCAACATTATCTTTTACATTTTTCTGCCCTTTTTCTCTGCCACACTTCTTAGCCGTTCATCTCCTCTAGATCTCTCTCCACTGCTAAATCTGTTGATTTATGTTTCGTTCTTCTCCTCCTTAAGTCTCTTTTTCGTCTCTCTCCTCTTCCAGTTTTTCATTTTTTATTTTCTTACTCTCCCATTTCTTCATTCTCTTTCTCGCCTTTATCTTTCATCTTCCTCTTCTACATATTTCTCCCCCTCGTCCACCCATCCGCCTTACTCGCCTCTTCACCTTTGTCATTCGTTTATCGAATTTCATTTTTTCGCTTCTCCCTCCTCCCTCGATCCTCTCGCATTTCCACTCCGTTTCCCTTTCGGCAGCTCATCAAGCAAGCGCCCACACGGCCGGCCGTTCTGGAGGGACTGTTTGCAATCGGCCCCGAAGGAGGGCGCGCGAGTCGGGCCGAAGGAGCGACGGCCGTCGAGATGACAGTCGGAGACGAGACGCCTCTCGTAATGAGAATGGGAGAGGGCTCTGAGCGGAGGAGGCTGCGGTTTCTGAAGGACGTCTTCCAGACTGACAGGGCTAAGACTCTTCGGGGACAAGGAGATAACGAAGTGAAATTCTTCCTAAAATAGCTCTTCCAAATGAAAGAAGCTTTTATATTCTATTTGAAATTCAGAAATCTTATCAGAACAAACATACTTTTCTTTTTATCTGCTTTCTTCTACAAACGGTGTTTAACTATATACTACCTTAAACCTCTTTGCTCCATATATTTTTATGTATTATCAAAATTAACGAAGTCGTTGTAAATATGTTTGTATTAACACGGTCACAAAATAATAAAAAATTCCCTTCAATTCTTAGAAATTCATTAGAAACTATCCAAACGTTCATATTTCGTCTTTTAAAATTTGCTATTATTCAAGTCCCTGAATTATTAAGCAAGATGAAGCGTAAATGAAAAGATACAACATCTTATAAATAAAATAAGTCTTAGCATTTACTTTTTTTTCCAGATATTGATAGACTATAAATTGTAGAATATACTTCTTTCATTTATTCAAGAGCATTTGGTTTAACGCCATATTCCTGATTATTAAATTATTCCTGACAAAATAAAGCTACGTAAGCTAAATAAAGTGTCAACGCGGCAGATGCAAAGTTTAGTTTAAAAGCGATATTTGCGTGCATTGTGCGTGACTGATCAAGGCCATTCGACGTTCACGTTCCGCTTGCTATAACTGAATTATTTACTTCTAAAAGGAAAGACTTCGACCAGCTGTTCGGTGCGCGCACGGTGATTGAAATGTCCACATCTCCTGGAATGTGACGCATTCCAAGTAATCAGAAAAACGCATCTGCTTAGATTATCTTCTGAACTTCTTATGTGATATTTTTACACGTAACAACACTCATATCTCTACGACGCTACTATATTATGAATAAAATGGTAAGTACAACTCATACTTGCAAATAACTGAGTTTTGAAAGTTTTACTTTTGGAGTCAGTAGATTTTTCACCGCGACCTAGACACTGTTGCCCAACTGTGTCTTTCTTCAGGGCAACATTGCCTGTCGTTTGCTAATGCAACTGTGCCTAAAGCGCAGCGTGTCTAGGACAGTAGAGAATCTACTGATTGCGACTGCGAAGGCGTATGTTTTCGCAACACTAGTCTCCTCTCAAATACGTTTAGCTCATCGAGAACCTATCGGAGACATGGTCTTTTTGCACATACGTAACGTATTCATTTGGAGGTTCGCTCTGCGCCGCCTGTTTGCGGCTGCTGCTGCGTTTGCTTTGACAGCACGCGAGGCAACATCGCCGCCTCCTGCCGACCGCCCCGCGTGCTGCGTGTTTGCACACGGTCACCTAGCAACGCAGCCCTGTGTTTGGCCCGCGACCGCGCCGGCCGGCCGGCCGGACGCCACGCAGGCGCCATCTCTCGGTCACTCGCGCCAGGACGAGTGTTGATGCTGGGGAGGGACATCCGCGGAAGACGCGCTAGGGGTTGTTTTAGCCCGCTGATAGTTCCGATGTTGTAATAGGTATTTATAATAGGACTAGTAAAAGTTAACTTATGTTTTGCGAATAGGAATGTATGAGCCAAGAAGCCGAAAGGCAGACAGCCGAACTGACTGTCATTTTATTTTAATTGAAATGTACAAATAACTTAATGAAACATTTGGCTCTGTCTGTTGCGGTCAGACAACAGTATTTCTTTGTTGCATTCACAAGTTTATGTGAACACTTGAGCACCGTGTCACTTCCAGCATTATAGCAAAACGTTGGACTAGTGACTGTGTAAAATAGAAGTTTACTCAACTAGTTTTAATGCTTTAGCTTTGAGCTTTATTGCATATTTCACAGACAATTTGTCTGCTTATTCAGGTGAAACACTAAGTAATAATAATAATAATAATAATAATAATAATAATAATAATAATAATAATAATAATAATAATAATAATAATAATAAAATTAATTATTACATAGTAATCCACCTGAAAAAGTAGGAAAATCCGCCTGTGAAATGTTGTGCCAATCAGTAAAACCTTTTTCATTGGGAATTGACTGTCTATAACCAATAGATATTTTAATCCATAACATATAACGAACAGTCACGAATATAACATAATAGTCCCGTTAATGTTACGTGAATTTTACCGACATTATTCGCCAATAAACTATGTTCTTTCATTAATAACATTAATGTAGCAATATAATTAAACACATGTATATTTATGTTTTTAAATGTGGAATCTGATAGTTGAATAAATAAAAATTAAATAGTGTCTCATGTAATGCATTGTGACGTAATAATTTATTCGTTAAGTTTTTCTAAAATTTACAGAACTAACAGCTAATATTCGCCAATGAAATAAACTACAATACTCATTTGACAGTTGAAATTCTTCTTTGATTTTCGACACTTATTTACATTTTTTGATAATAGTTTCGTATTCATTAACTGATTGTAATGATATTAAGGAAGCAAGTTCGTGCAGAGAATCAACGCAGCGAGAATCTCGAACAGGGCGCGAGTTTAGTCAATATAGAGCAAATTAAACCTCGGGGAATCCGAATCTCATGAGCTCCTAGCGAGCTGTTGGCACTCCGCCCCGCCAATCTCAGGCACGCGGGCGAAGTTTGTCCTCGGGGAGCTCGCAGCGCGCGCGGCGGCAGGCGGAGGAGTTTCCAAGAGCCGCCGAACCCACTCGACCGCCGCGCCCTCGGGCGCCGCACAGGGCGGCGGGTGGGCGCGGGACGGCACGCGTTCCCGCCCCCTCGCCTCCCCCGCTATCTAGCTCGTCCGCGCGCCGCGGCTCTCTAACACACCTCAACATGCTGCATGTTGATCTAACCCAGCCTAACTACCTCAGCCAACTCCGCAATATTCCATTCCCCTTCGAAATGAAATATTGATAGTGTTGTTCTAATGCTAGGATTTTTATTTTTATTTTACCGATATAATCATGTGGACGTAGTGTCCATCGCGGAGAGTGGTGAGGACCGGAAGGCGCGCAGTCGCCACCTGTCCTCCCCCTCCCCCTCACTGAAGGCACTACCCTAGTTCGTTCACTGCACGCCGTGGCTCTCTATCGTACCTCGACTATCTACTTGATCCTAACCCTCTCTAACTCTCCTCGGCGAGTCCCACAACATGTAATTTCCCCATATAAGTAAATATTAGTTTTTTTAAATTTTGATTTATTTCAAATGCCATGCTTTTCTATTTACTTTAATATTACCTTAGGGTGACGCCTCCGCCAAATATTTTATTGTTAAGTAGTTTTAGTTGTGCTTTCCAAATTCATAATAAAAATAAGTTTTAAACAGTAGTGAGACATCGTCAGTTTTCGAACATAAAAATTTGCATAAAAGTGTATCCATTGCACTTATTTATTTCAATATTAGTTTGAACTGTCGTCAATCTGCTGAATCAAGCCGTAACGATTCACTCAAATGCCAGAGAAATGAAATATTAATTCACCAATTTGAGAACGTGTTTTTTTACAGTGTGATTTTTCTTCCACAATATGGTGTTTCATCTACAATGTTTTCTTCCTTAATGTGATTTCTTCCACGAAATTGTAAAGGAACGGGTAAGAATTAAGCCAATCAGTTTGTCTCGTGAAGAGGATTGGAATGATCTATTGACCACCTTTGAAGATGCCGTTAATCGCCTACATACACATTAAAGTTGCTTTAATAAACAAAATAAACTTGTCTTAGAGTAATTTCTTAGCATCTTCCATATTGACACGAGAAAAAAGTACTAGTTTCCCACCAGGAGTCCGAGACGCATCAACTCTACCTCATTTGTCTCTTTGGACCGGAAGTGGTCTGGCTGTGAGTGAAGAACAAACGGAGGAAGGTTACACGATTGCTACATAAGGGATGTTTGTGGAAGTGGGTGTCCACCGCGCAATTCTCCGAATGACCATATCGCTTGGATTGGCGAATGGCCCTCTCCAAAGGATCTACCTACCATGACCGCCGCATGGCACGGACCTTTAAGCGAATTCATTTTGCTCCACGGCGTCCTAACCCGTTTTAATTTTCCTTGCTTATTTCTATGTTTTCATGATACCGGTATTTTTGTTGTGGTTTTTACGATTTGTTCATTGCAAAAAAGTGTTTCCCCGACGGCGAGAGCACCGTGTAGGCGCATCCCTTGCGTTGGCATGCCACGTATAATAGTGGGACCCGCCTTCCTTCCCTGTACTCTGTCTGACTATGCTACTCACCTTCTCACACCCACCGTCCGCCACGGCTATTTAATGCATCCCACTTCTCTCCACATTGTCCTGACTCACTTTAACTCACTCACTGCGTAACATCGAATTCTCACCATCTAGGAGTATTTTATGTTTATACATTGATAAAAACATGTAGGAATTATTTCCTTTTGTACATAAATGTATGACATCAAACGTTTCTCTCGCTGTATATTTCAATTCTTATCCGTTTGTATTGAATTGTTTTTATTTTAAAGCATGTCATGAATAAGGACTCAAAGAAAACGTTCTACGCCGAAATATTGATATATTGTACACTATTATACTTGTCATATGCGGATTTTATTTTCAATATTTCGTAAAATTCCTAAATCTATATATTTCTAAGAAATTTCATCTCAACCATATTCTCGTTCTTTGCACCTCAGACTAAAACATTGCTACACATGACGCAAACACATCCGCTTTGCCTTTCTTTATCTCGCCCTTCATTTCCCTTCACCTCATGCATTCTCCATCCACTGCACTGTTCCATTCCGTTTCCATTCATTTTATTCAAGTTTTAAAAAATATTTTATTGAAAAAAATATTTCGCCTATGCGTTCCCTTATTTATAATCTCAACCATAAAACCACAAAAATATTCGCTGAGAAAACAATCGCAATCCAGTTATTCTCTACAAACCACAAGAATTGTACCCGAAAGTACTACTCGTATAACTCAGTTTGCAATTTTTTTATATTTTTACACCTCTTAGGTGTCTTGTCCACAAAAAGTATTACATTTATTCTCGTCATCAAAATAACCAGTTCTGAAGTAGTAACCGGTTGCTTGTTAAACATTAATCAGAGTTTTTTGTCGTTACTCCAAAACACGTAATCTCTCAAGCTCTTCGGACAATTTCTTAAATTCGTCCGACTTGGAAATTTCGCCGCGTCATGTCAAGCGGTGTAGTGAGGGGGATGGCTCGTTGCAATCACTTGAGGCTCTCCCTTCCTCTTGTCACGCCCGTCTGGCTCTCCGCCCCCACCGCCGCTGCCTCCGCCCCCCACCCCAATTCCTTGCTAAAGATTCGAATTTCCGTCTTCTTTTCCCGGTCTTTTCTAACATTTAACTCCCTCTCTTTCCTTTTTCATTTCCATCCTCTTCACTCCTTTAATAGTCTCTCACTCACCATTTCTATCACTACGTCTACATCATTTTATGCTACATTTTGCCATTTTGTTCCTCTAGCTTTCGTTGTGTATATTGCTACCGCGAATGCACTGACATGAATTATTTAACAAACTCATTTTATCTTTCGCTTGGTCTTTGCGATTTCGTATTCTTAGCACCAATATCTGTACAGCCATAGAAACTTTCATTTGGCCTCCTTCGCTGACGTCATCACTATTACCACCCTCACAACCCCCCACCACCACCACCACCAACAGCAACACCACCACCAACAACAACAACATCAAGAGCAATAAAAACAAAATCGACAAGTAGAATAAGCTCGCATAATTTTGCAAGACCGCTCGCGCATGAGAAAGAGGGTATCATAGAAAATTGAATTGTATGTGTATGTATGTGTATATATGCAATATGTATATATATAATATATATATATGTGTGTGTGTGTGTGTGTGTGTGTGTGTGAGGAGAGAGAGAGAGAGATACTGCATAAAGTTTAATGCTGAAATCAATTGCTTAACCGCAGAGTAGCATTATCACCGCCTCCCCCACCCGAGGAAGTCTCGTCCCCCCCCCCCCCCAAAGACGCCGCAGGCTGTGATCGCCGCAGCGCATTCCGCGGGGCGCCTGCCGCCATAATGCGATAGTCGATTGCGGGAAAGGTTCCTCTTACGGCCGCTGCCTCTTAAGTTTCTTCATTGTCTGCCATTGTCTTCCGCCTGCCTGTACATAATAATGCGAGCTGTACGGGAGGGTCTTCGGCCGGGAGAGTCGTGGGGCTGACAGACTGGGTGGGGGCGATGACGAAGGCGGAATTTGCGATGGTGGAGGCTCAGAGAGGGACGGAAAATCTAAAGAGGGGGACAACTGAAGTAAATCGAGTTGGGTTTATACCAGTTTAACAGCCGGCACTGCAGTTTTCAATAGTAGATTCGATGGATATCTCGCAATTGTCTTAGTTTTCCTAAATATGTCATAGATTATAATATGCAGTGTTGATTTTTACGAATAATTTTATGTATGAAGGTATAGTTTTCACATCTTTAGAGCGCGTATACCAAATTTTGTTCCTCTTGTCTTGATAGCAAAAATGTACCCATTACAAAAAATTATTTATGAGAAGAAAATTCGGTAACATTTTTCTTTGTTGTCTGTGTAGTGTCGCAACTCCCAAATTAATATTTTAATTATCATTGCTATTAGAATTATTGTGTTACCACCTCACAATTTAAAGAACATTGAATCAAGACAGTGCCCTTAAAGACGCCAAGATGATATTTTTTCAGATGCATTTCAATAAAAACGATACTGCTGCACCGCGTTCCTTGTCCGCTTGTTAATTCTTCAATGATATCTGTGGAGAAGAAAAACTATAAATGAAAACAACTTCGACCGTTAGCAAAATATTAATTCAGATTTGGAAGCAGAAACCTTGTATCAATATATACTAACTTGATAATGTGAAAAGTAATCGAACCACAAATTAAATAAAACGGTAACATGTATTATTATGTGATATGTAATATTATTAAGCCCATAACATGCTTTTAGCATATTTTGTATAATTTGTGGTTCAGTTACTTCCATTTATTCATTTTTTAATTTAGTAATTTACGAAACGAGTGTACAGAAAATGAATGAGTGGTATGTTCAAGAAAACGAGCGACGATAGGAGCGAGTTTTTTTATATACCACGAGTGCATTTATATCCCTTTATACACATGTTTTATACAATATTTCTCCGTTTCCATTTAACAATAATTTTAATTTTGAGAAATTCAAGCACATCTTTATCTTATATTTGATGACGTATTTCTTCTGATACAGATTTATTTTAGTGGGCCTTTCATTGTTTGTAGTTGTTGTTTTTTTTGTTATTTAAGGTCGCATCTACCTCTAGGTCATTAGTGACCACTATTGCATTTAACGGTATGGGAACTGTGAAGATGACATGGCATGATGATGATAGGGGGTGAAAGGATAAATACAAATACAACCACGCCCGAGGCGGGACTCCAACCCACCATCCTTGGGCACTACTGCCTTAACGATCTCGACCATATGAACCGGTCCTTACATTGTTGATTTGCACGAAATATTTGCAAATGGAAGGTACTGAACATATTGCAGGTAAAATATTAGAAGAAGCTGATAAAATCATGAAAACATTACTTACCACAAAAAGTAAACACAGGTTTGAGCGAGAATACAACATGCATAAATATTGGGGGGACGAATCACTTGTGACACAGTTTTGCTATAATGTACGTTTTAGAACTTGTAAACGCAACTGACGTTTACATTCTTTATATTTGTAATCTTAAGACTAAATGTTTTTGATGTATAACATTTAATCTTAGTCGATGTGACCTCTACACCACATGTCCCACACATAGAAACAAACGTACGCACGTTCAGCGCAACGGCACCAACTACATCGCAAACCGCCGCTGGAAAAGCATTCCAACACGCGATGCAGCGAAAGCGCGACTTCATCCACAGAAAAGTTATCTCGCTCTCGCTCTCGCTCACTCTCTCTCGCTCACTCTCTCGCTCACTCTCGCTCTCACTCCCTCTCGCTCTCACTCTCTCTCGCTCTCACTCTCACTCTCTCTCGCTCTCACTCTCTCTCTCGCTCACTCTCTCTCGCTCTCGCTCACTATCTCTCGCTCGCTCTCTCTCACTCTCTCTCTCTCACTCTTTCTCTGCCTCGTTCTCTTTCTCCCTCTTTCTCCCACACTCTCCAGGCGCGCGGACCCTCCCTGACGGCGCGAGATCTGCTCGTGACATTTGGGCAGGGAGCCAGCCCCGCCCGCGCCCAGCGCCCTCCTGAGCCCCCGCGCGCGGATATCACCCGCGGAGAGCCCCTGGTGGCGACGAGCGGCACCACATCCCGGCGAACGGCTGCTTCAGAAGACTTCAGATGTTGTGGGATCGAAAAGGAAATATCTTGAGTAGTTGCCTGGGAATGTCGGGAGAGAGGAATATTTTCTTGGCAATTCATTCTGACGTTCGGTAAAAATCGACAGTGAGTGTCGAAAAGAGCAATAACACTAAATTGTAAAGCTTCTTTTTCAGGAGATTTACCGAACACACTCATGTATAGTGTCGCTTCTAGGATCCTAGAAACCACATTGCGCAATTGATTAAATTCGTTCGGCTGGAGCAAACGTCGAATTTGGATCTAAGAATATCCAAGAAAACGATAACGTGGTGAGAATATATAATGCTTGCACTTGTTATCTTTTGAAACTCATTCATTGTTATCATAAAATTACTTATAATAGAATTACTTACCTTTCGCAGTCATTTCTCCTGTCAACGTAGAAAAATCAGTCTTTTTCTTTAAACTCTCCAAGTTGCAAATACAAATATTTTCTATGATGTGCTAACTGTTTAACGAATTTTGTGGGAAAACTTTAGTGGGGCTAATTACGTCATCGCGAATAATACCATGTAATGTACTCTTAAACAAAACGTTGTTTAGGTCTATACATTCCACATTCCAGTTGAAGCTCTCAGGGCGTGTTCCTGATCCTGCACGCCCGCGTTCTATTATCAACCGCCTTCTGTGCAGAAACAAAAGAAGAGCTAGTGCGTATTCAGAGCCAACTCCGACATGTGCTTCCTACCCGCCTTTCATTATTTCTATGCCTCAGCCCCAGGCGTCACCAAACCTCCACAGTCATCCTTCTCCCTGCCATCTAGAAACCATTATCGCCAAAAACAGCTCTACTACTTCCTCCATATCATTGCCATCTTCACTCCCTACCGTTACCGCTATCACAAATATTCCCTTATTGTCATAACCGTATTTGTTTGTGGTGAACTGGGTGATCCGCTCTGCTAAGCAGGATTGCTCCGCATCAATCCCTCCCCGCTGTCACATCATTACCCCCCTCCATCACCGCCCCTCTCCAATTCACCACCCACTTCTCTCGCTATTCCCGTATCTCAGCCCCATGCCGATGCTCGACCAGTTTACCGTCGGCCTGTAAGCGTCCATTCTTTTACTGTCTGTTTTTTTCTTACCGCCTTTCCCTACTACTGTTATCGTCGATCTCGGAGACTGTTTCCATCCATCTCGGAGACTATTACTGACCATCTCAGTGACTGTGTTACTGTCCATCTCAGTGCCTGTGTTACTGTCCATCTCAGTGCGTGTGTTACTGACCATCTCAGTGACTGTGTTACTGTCCATCTTGGTGACTCCGTTACCGTCCAGCTCGGTGACTGTGTTACCGCTCATCTCGTTGACTGTGTTACCGCACATTTCGGTAACTGCGTTACCGTGCCTTTCGGTTGGTGTCCGACGCCGTTACCCCCTCCACCTCCACCTCTGCCGCCGCCGGTGCTGCCTCCGCGTCCGCCCACTCGGGCGCCCCATGTGGTTCGATGCCTCGAGGCGCCACTCGGCGGTCGCCCCGCCCCATTTCCTCTGTGCGCGGATCCAGCTGCTAATTACGCTTCCCTCCCCGGGGGCCCGGCGTGGCGTCCCGGCGCGGCGCGGCGCGGCTTCCGTCATTCGGAGGCAGAGCGCGGCGCCGTCGCCAGCATGCGCTTCCTGCTCTTCTTTTCAGCGCGGCCTGTAATTAGCTGAGCTCACGCGGCCGCGCGCGTCTTTTGTGGAGGGAGCGGCGCGTCCGGACGTCCCCCCTCCCCCCTTCCCGGTTCACCGCCAGAGCGCCGCGGCGTCGCCCCTCCCCTCCCCTCCCCTCCCACCACAGGCGCCCATTGCACCGTTTCTGCGTAGTGTCGATCAGACGTAAGACGTGCCCTCTCTCCTTCTTAGTCTTCGGCTTATTCTATATCTCTACTACTTACTCCACTACCATATCAATTATTCTCATTCTTGCGTAGATAGAAATACTTTTTTCATTACTTCCATCTACCTTGCTTCCACATTTTGTATGTTTTGCTTCCATCCTCTTTGTTTCATTTTTATCTTCTCTTCTGCACCATACAATATCGTTTTTACTTCAATGTCTCATATCAATCTTATTCTTCTCCCTTTCCTACCGCTAAAAAGTACTTCTGGTCAAAGTTGTTCGTTTCCTTTACGTGAGGCACGTTGTTTATTTTATTTTTATTTTCGACATTTTAGATTTCATTTTTATTCTTTTTAATGTTATATCTTCTTAGTCTTGTAAGCCAACTTTTTTAATGTCTCATCTTTCTAACCCTTATAGTTCCTTCTGAATTCCTCTCTCTCTCTCTCTCTCTCTCTCTCTCTCTCTCTCTCTCTCTCTCTCTCTCTCTCTCTCTCTCTCTCACTTTCCGCCCTCGTTGTTTCTTCCGAGAGAGTCGCTCTACTGTTTGTCTTGTCTGCGGGACGCGCTGCGACACTGCGCTGCGTAGAAATGTTGGACTCCTCGCCGGCCGCCGCATGCGCCACAGCTGTAATTACCCAGCGGAATCCCCGAGCGCTCCCGCCCCCCACCACCACCACCGCCCCCCCACCACCACCACCGCCCCCAGCCATGAGACGCCGCTGCGGACCTCATCCCTTGACGGACCGGTGGCTGGCAAAGTGCAGGGCACAACACAACGCACAGCGAATGAGACTTGAGAAGGAAGTACTTAACAAAGAGGAATTAAGAATAGACTGAAAAAGTTTTAATATATTTGCGGTAATACAGCTGTGTGCACACACATGTACTCTTTGATATAATTTTCATGAATTATGAATCTTGTGGATATTAGTGAATGAAATTATGCACGTTCAATTCAAAAACAGATAATTTCATATGAAGTATTTATTTCACTGACATATGGGGTTGCAGAAATTCACGGATATGATTCTAAAAAAGAAATTTCCAATTTAAGGATATTAAAAGTTTGTTCTTTATGACGCATACAATTTATCATTAGATTATATGCATTAGTTTTAAACAGTCATACCATTAATATTACATCTTGTTTAATAATTAACAGTTAAGAAAATGTAAGCTATTGAATATTTTTTACATTATAAAAAACATACCTACCCCAGAATCGCTAAAATATTTATCCATCCTCCTACATTGAAATTCATTGCCTTCATCTGTTCTATATCTGTGTACTTTCTGTTTACGACTGAATTACACACGTTTATATTAATCAACTGTTGCCTTTACTCTGGTACTTTTCGACATCTATTTCGAATTCATGAGCATTAAAATCTCATTAACATTGATCATGCGTATTCGACTTAATGGGCACACAGTGCCGTCGTTCTTGGCTGTGTTCATAATGAGGCATGCGAGCTTGGTGTCTCGTTTTGTTATTTTAATTCATTGTGTACTGTACCGACCCAATTAATTTCCGACCCCTTTTATTGGCGTGCGTCGTAAATTACGCATAATGCACAGTACATTATGCCCCCGCTCAATTGCTATCACGAGCGTTCGTTTTCATGTCATTCAACGAGTGGGTGTTCACTGCCATACGATAACTTTATATCCATCATGTCGCTTCTATGAAAAGGATACTCTTTTCATAGAAGGTTTATAAAGCGAATATTTAAAAAATACGTCATCTAACGAAGTCTATGAAGCGTATTGTTTGCTTTTGTTTCATTATAAGCACTGTGGTATGAAATGTATGCAAAAATATTCTATACAAACTATAATACCCTTTAAATTAAATTATCAAACAAATTCTTTGTGAGATTGATAGCGACAGTTTTATTAAAAATATAATAAAAATAAGATTTTGTACGAATACTATGATTAATAAATACACGCATATTGTTCATACATACACAGGATTCATGGCAAGAAGATAAATGATTTTAGATAAAAAGTATGAGTAAAGGAAAAGCAATATACTTCTGCTCACATCAGTAGGAAAATTTGTAATACGTGACCAATCAATGCCGTCAGAAAGTTCAGAGACCCAAACATTTACTTATTCCGTATTTCCGATCCTCCTCCTTGCAACGTGAACGCCGAATAGATCGCCCTCACGCATAGCAAGCTAGTATGTCAGCGCGCACGCTTCGAGTTATTTGTAGGCGCGGTCGAGCACGAAGTTGAGCGTGGGGGAAAGTCCAGAAACACTTCGGCATATCGCCCCCTTGACGTTTACTCTCGACCGAGGGCCATAACAAGATACGACCTCGCTCTGATATTTCTCAGTCGGAAAACTCCCGGCAGAAAGTTTTCCCTCCCGTGACCTGACAGCTATACGTCATGCGTGAGACGCATGACACGACACGCGGCGACGTGACGTATCGGGACCCGTCGCGGTCCAAGGGTTGCAGGGGGTGTAGATGTAGGGAAGATGGCGACAGGGGTAGTGAATGCGGTGGTGGGGGGTTGTGGTGGTGGTGGTGGTTGCAATCTTGGTGGTGGGGATGATGGGGATCATGACAGTGGCGATGACGATGCAGCAGCGGTGATCAGGGCAGGGGCAACGGCAATGGTGGTGGTTGTGGTGGTGGTTGTGGTGGTGGTTGTGGTTGTGGTGGTGGTTGTGGTCGTTGTTGTGGTTGTAGTGGTAGTGTTTGTGGTTGTTGTTGTGGTGTTTGTGGTTGTTGTTGTGGTGTTTGTGGTTGTTGTTGTGGTGTTTGTGGTTGTAGTGGTGTTTGTGGTTGTAGTGGTGGTGTTTGTGGTTGTTGTTGTGGTGTTTGTGGTTGTTGTTGTGGTGGTGAGGGGGGGGTGGCGGTGGAGGTTGCGGTGTCGGCGCTGGTGGTAATCTTGGCGGCAGAGGGTTGTGAGTGTGGGATGAACAGAGGACACATCTTCGAAGATACATTTGCAGGAGGGAAATAAATAGTGGAGTCAACACAGTTATTTTTTTCTCCTTAAAATATGTGCTATCTGAAAAAGTAGGGCACATCTCGACACCATTTACGGGTATTGTATTCAAGGAGAATAGTTTTAATAATTTCCGTGTATTAAACTAGCTTCCTGTAAGTTTTGATATTCACGAAGAGATTACGCGTACTTCTGGAATTTCTAACTACGAAATTTTAACATAAAATATCGTTTAAAGACAAATATCTGAAAACAATGGCCGTTTTATGTTGGTCTAACATAAAAACATTTAACGTGCTTCATTATTTCCTCTCTTATGTACTTTATATTTAATAAAATATAGGTATTAGAATGAAATGATGGATGTTAGATATATTTGGAATGTGATGTAGCTGTAGATTCTGTTAATATCTGCTTGGAACCTTCAATAAACTGAAAATGAACAACTGAAAGTAACGGCGGTGGTGCAGGCGAAGGAATCCAACAACAGACCGCAGCGATCAGCGGCTCGAAGGCGAAAGCGGGCGTGACGTGTGAGGCGGGGGAAGGGGGAGGGGGAGGGCGGCGAGGAAGGTCGCGGGAGGGAGGCTGCGAGAGCGAGGGTGAAGGAGCGGGCCCCGGGAAGTTGAGTGGCGCACAGTCGAACGCAACCGAACTAACGATCCATAACTGTCAGGTTAAGATGATGCATTCGGGTCGTTAGCGCCGGCTGCGCCGTTGTCTTCGCGGTCGCCCGCGCTCTTACCTTCCGGGGCGGCCCCTGCGGCGGCGCCTTCGTCCGCTCTCGCCCGGCGCGGATCAATTCACTTAGGCGCCCTCGGCGTATGGTCCGCGTCCGGCCGAGGGCGGCCGGCCCGCGCGCGCCTCTGGCGGGGCAAATTGGGGATTATGTTTGTCAGGGCTTGTCACTTTGATGTTGTTAGATTGATGCCGCTAGAGTGATTGCAGTAGTTACGAGATTAATGTCGCCGTACAAGTTAAAATCAGTTTGACATCGTGTTTTCGTCGAATACTTGTACTTGGACGAACACCGGAAGATGGTAGTAATCTATTTTCTATCTAATTTAATAAAAGTGACCTTTACTTGCTGGAATAACTTGTAATGTTATGGTACGACATAAAAATATATGAACGCCAGTGACTATGTAATGTTAAATTCTATTTCAGTGAAATGTTAAACATTTTACTTCCGTTGACAATCTTTCTATCACATTTCCCTTGAAATATGACCTATCGAACGCCGTGCCCGATACGAGTTATTGCAAAATAATACTCTATCAGCACCACAAATCCCCAGTGAAAGCATATCACTCTCTATGAATTCAAAATCAACATGTTTATCGCGGCCTCATAATTCCGACGACTTTCAACACTCGTATATCCTCCGCCATAAAAAAAACACACGGCAGCCGGGGAGACATAGAGCGGACGAGCATCCTGCTTGCCCAATGCTCCAACTGTTCATCAAGCAGATGATTGCACCTGTAGTGCGGTTACGTGACGACAGCTGTATTTCAAACTTCGATCGGCGGCCCGTCATCCGCACGCGCCGTGTTTCCACGGCCGCGCCGCCCCCGAAAACCCGTGACGAGTGGGCTATGGGGCCCGGGCTGCGGCCGGGACACGCGTTCCGAAGCCCCTCGCCGCACGGCGCGCAAGGGACGCATATTTTTGGCGCGCGACCGCAGCGGAATTCGGCACTCATCACGGGGCGGAGCGGGGCGGGGGCGGGGCCGGGAATGGAGCGGGGCGGAGCGGGGTGGGAACAGGCGGGGACAGGGAGGTGGGGTGGGCGGGGCGGGGCGGGGCGGAGCGGGGCGGAGCGGGGCGGGAGCGGGGCGGGGCGGAGCGTGGTGTAGCGGGGCGGCGCGGAGCGGGGTGGGGTGGGGAGGAGAGCCGTGCGCGCCGTTGTGGTAGAGGGTGGTGTGGGGGGGAGGAATGGGAAGGGGAGCTTGCTACGGAATGGGTGAATTGAGTGCTCGTGGTTGCTAGTATGAGTTCGAAAAGGCTGGGCCTGTCAATAGGGACGAGTGTGCTGAGGATGACGGGAGTGGATAGCGAAAATGGAGTGTGGGAGCTTTAGGTTGAGGCGTTGGGGCGGGACGGTAGGATAGAAGCGCTGAGATGACGGCGTTGGGTGGGAGTATTGTGATAGTGGCGTTGGGAAAGTAACGTTGGGATAGCGGCGAAGGGATAGCGACGGTGAAATGGGGGCCTTGGGGTAGCGGTGTTGGGGTAGAGGAGTTGAGGTAGTTGTGTTGGGGTAGTGGTGTTGGGATAGCAGCGTTCGGATAGCGGCGTTCGGACAGGGGTGTAGGGATCAGAATTGACAATAGTGAAATGAGAGACAGTAGACTGTAGAACGTTGAGATGACCTTCAGGTTAGTTTACTACTAATTCTACTGGCTAGACTGATATGCAGTGATGAAACCAAACGCACACTGACCGTTTATCTAAGAATCTTCTTCTGATGACCAGAACTGGTGAAGTAAAATTGCCTTTATTCTACAGGGTTGATCCTGAAGTCCAAACTTGCATAAGAAGTGACTTAGAATCCCTTATTACACAGAGGAACAGTACCCAGAAGGACATTTGTTGCTATGGATGACAAAAAACCATCAGTCATCAAATATGAGGCGCGTCAAAAGCACAAATATTGAGGAAACCTACACTCTTAGTCTACCACAAATTCTCATAAATGCGTTGGGCTTCACAGGTATTCCCTGGAGCCCAAAATTGCACGGAAGCCCAACTCGAAAGCGGGACAGTTCGCCGCAGGGAGGCGGAGCGGGAGGATGGGAGAGCAGCGGCGGCGTGGGTGTCCTCAAATACTTCAAAATTATTTACGTCCGGGGGAGGGGCGGCGGCGCCGCGGGCTGACCGCGAGCGGCGCGGCGCGTTCGTCACACGTGCGCGACGTTAACGCGCGTTAGTGCGCCGGGCGCTCCCTCCAATTAGTGCTTACCGCGATTTATCGCCGATGGCGCGTGCCGGGCGCGCCGCGTGGGGCGCGTCGTCCGTCGGAGGAATGCCGAATGCCGCGGGGGCGCACGCGGCTCCGAGGGGGCAGAATTGATGGGGCGAATATTCGCATTGGAACACACCTGGCGTTTTTGAGTGAGTGATCCACTGCCGGGTTAGTAATGCGCGTAGGGCTGGACGGCGATGAGTTTGTCGCCGGGTGATGGGATCGTCCGCTGGACTGTGGTTTTGAGGGCGACTGAGAGGCGCGAGTGAGTCAGTGAATTAATAAATGTGGTCTTGGGGTAACAGCGGAGTGCGGACTGCAAAGCGAAGAAGTTGATGGGGTTCATCTCGTTGAGTTTGACGTTTGAAGTATATTTCTTACGCGTGAATCTTAGGATATTTGTTGAGACGCTTTGAAAGACATTTGTTCTATATTGTGGTCTGATATATGATTTTCGTTTTCATTTTAGTTCTTTGCATCCATATTTTGCGTGATTATTAATGTTTTTAAGTAATATTACTTTTACTGTTTTTGACTCGCTTTTTCCTACATTATGAAATATAATAAATAAAAGGGTTATTTCTTAAATTATTCCAAGATTTTAAAAGATAATTAGGGAAGGAACACTTGAAATGGAAGTCCGCATACAGTTGTGCAGAAATACTAAATATTGAAGAATTTGTACATCAACAGGACTCATTTTAATAATTACTTTCGGATTTCCATCGATAACGTTTTTAATACTATTACCAATAAAGAAAACTATAAACTGGATCTTATTTAGCAGGAGATGTATTGCAACTTTTTGTACAGTTTCTTGTATCACATACCGCTAAGCAACAAAATTAGAGAACTGATAATTGGCTATTCTATGCAAATACTAAATAACAAAAGATGATGATTACGATGATGGATATAATATAAACGTGATTTTTTAAATTGCTTATCACGCAAACATTTTCAGAAGAAAACCTAGAAAAGAAAAAATTTATAAAAGAAAATTGAAATATGCGACCAGAACTACGAAATACTCTTCCAGAATTCAGGAGTCGCTTGCGTGCGCACACCGCAGTTTCTGTCGCTGAGAGGCAAAGAACCCCAGTGCGGCCCGCGAGGCTTTCGTCGACGCGGTCGTTGGCGGTGCCCTGTTTGCGACGGCGGCCGCCGGGCGCGCGCGCGTCGGTGCGTCGGGGCGAATGCGCGAGGGTGGGCTTCAGGAATGCCGCGTTGTGGGGGGCGGCAAGCCCTTGCCTTCAGCACCTTCGCAGTCGAAGGGTAATCGATCGTGTCGGACGGATTCGCACGTGCACCTCCAAAGCGCGGGACTCTGCTTCTTCAGCGACACGATTAGAAATTCCGTCCGATTCAGCTCGAAGCCAAGTCTGCATCACTTCTGACGCTCCCGTTTCCTTCGCTGAGATATCCCAGAGAAGTTGTTCGTGTTGTCGTTTCGCGCTGCTTTCTGGACAAATTTACACTCGAGTCCCTTGATACGAAGAGTAGCATATTCCTTTTCCTCTCCGATTCCGTCATTTTACATTCAGTTGAACAGTGCGGTATTGTTGGTTAGTTAGGAACCGCCAGTCTACTTAAAACAAATCGAAATTCTCCACAATGTCTCTAATTGTCATGGATAGTTCTCAACGCCCGTATAGCCAATTGAGACTCTTGGCCAATTGAGACTCTTGAGCGAGAGGACATTGAATAGCGCCAGCGTTTGAGACTTCACGGATTCCACATAAAGCTGTCTGTAAATAAATTACTCAATTTTTGGATTGGATTATAAATGCATACTTCATAATTCAAAAGCAGGATCCCAAGGGAGTCTGTTGACGAATTTGCACCAGTGTACCAGTTAGTCTAAAATACTGTAATCTATAGTGTATTACATATCTGCTGTCATTTTCATTATTCCTGGTAGAATATGATGGCAGTCCATTTTTCTTTGTCCTTTGTCCAAATCATAAGTCCTTTTTTCAAAGGCCGCGCCAAAACGCCGCCCAGAAACCTACGTTGACCGTGTGGTGTCGATGGCGTGTTGCAGATGGGAGCGCGGAGCTGCGCGGCGGCCCGCCCGAGGACGAGGACGAGGGCGTGTACGAGGACGTGGGGCTGCCCGCGGCACAACCTGGCGACGACGGCGGCGACGGCGGCGGCAGCGCGCCGCTAGACCCCGCGGAGGCGTCCTCCGCCCCCGAGCCCCCGCCCCCGCTCCCGCCGCCCCCGGGCTCCGCGCCCGCCCCCACGCCCCCGCCCGCGCTCCCGGCCCTCCCGCCCCCCGGCCCCTCCCGCGCCGGCGCCCGCGCCCGCCCCCGGCCGCCGCCCCCGCGTCCCCTGGCCCTCGGCGCCCGCGCTCAGCTTCGACGGCGCGGACGAGGACGACGAGGAGGGCGAGGTCGAGGAGCTGGTGCTGCTGCAGCAGCCGCTGCAGCCCGCGCCGCCCCGGCGCAACCCCTCGCCCTACTACTACAGGTAGCGCACCCACATAGGACTTTGTACAAACATAACTTTGTTACAGAAATCCAGGGTTATGCTATATTGAGGGAAAGGATATTTAACGAAAAACCACGAAGATGGAGGGTGGGAGGGCGGCGAGTGCGATGACTGAATGATATTGAGGAGAATCTAAGATATATGGGTGTAGAAAAGAATGAAAGAAAGAAAAGGACAGGCGAGAATGGAGGAAAATTGCGGGAGAGGATATGGTTCTTCTTGGTCTGGGGAAAGACCAAACGAAGAACAAGCATATCTTAGTTTTTTACGTATTAAATGGTTAGGTAATTGAAATCTACGAAACATTTTGATGATAATATAAGAAGAAAATTGAAATGTACTTCCGGGTTTAGTTTCTTTCAAAGAAAAGTTGGCATTTCTTCCGCTTCTAAGTTAACATTCACTGTGAGTTCAAAAAGGAGTTTTTCCATAAGCCATAACATAATATGTAGAGTATAGAGTGTAATGTTGTCTGTTTCATGCAAGCAAGTAATATTGAATATGCACTTCATTAAAATTTTTCATCACAATTGTATTGAAAAATTAAGCTCCAGCAGTAATAAGTGGCCGCATCTTCAAATTTCTCCATATATACGTAGTAATAATTTCATACGTTGTAATACCACCTGAAACCGGTTTAGTTTAGAATTTGATTTCAGAAATTTGTGTTCGTCAGTTAAATCAAATGTCAACTCTTTTTCCTTTTTTGTTTCTATTATTAAAATAATTTTCTTTTAAGTTCACTAAAGTCTCATCTTCTTCTATACCTCGTAGAATACAATCTTAAAAGAACAAAGGAATAATAGGAGGGTATTGTCTTATTTATGTGTCTTGAATTTGCCTCGTGGCTAATGCAAACCCTGCCCCTGGTGTACTGTAGCGGTGCGTTTGAGCGCCGCGTTGACGCGCGGGGGGGCGTGGTGCGCAGTGACCTCTTCCGGGACAGCGGCAGCGCCGGCAGCGACCCGGCGGCGGGCGGCAGCGACGCCGGCGGCAGCGCGTGCGGCGGCCGGCCTCGCACCCCGGCGGCGCCTGCAGCTGCGGCGGCGGCGGCCGCGCCCGGGGCGCGCTACCGCAAGTGCGTGAGCCTCGACAACCCGTGCACGGACGGCGCCGCGCCGGCGCGCGCCCTCCCCGCGCGCCCCAAGCGCAACTCCTTCGCCGGCGACGGCAGCGACTCCGCCGCGGCCGCGGCCGTCGTGGTAGCCGCCGCCGCCGCAGCCGCGGCCGCCAACGCCAGCGCCGCCGGCTCGCAGCATGCGGACTGGTGCGTGACGGCCCTTTGGGCCTCGCATGGCAAGCGGGTGCAACTAGCACGCCAAACCTTTGCACCTGGCACAGCAAATCTTTGCATCTGGCACGGCAAATGTTTGCATCTAGCACAGCAAATCTTTGCATCTAGTACAGCTAATGTTTGCATTTAGTACAGCTAATTATTCCATCTAGTACAGCTAATCCTTGCATCTAGCACAGCTAATCCTTGCATCTAGCACAGCAAACCTTTGCATCTAGCACAGCAAACCTTTGCATCTAGTACAGCAAATCTTTGCATCTAGAAAATCCATCCATCTAGCAAATGTTTGCATATAGCACAGCAAATTTTATGCATACAACAGCACAGTTTTGCATACAGCACAGCAAATTTTATGCATATAACAGCAAATGTTTGCATATAGCGCAGCAAATATTTGCATAGCAGGGCTTTGCGTTCATCACACCATATATTTTCGTTTTGTAAATATCATAGCGTTTCAAGACCTCGACTACCATTGCAATTCCTTGCGGCAAACGTTTGTGTCCATTAGAGTTACAAGGCACATGCAGGCAAGGCATTGTGACTTGGGAGAATAAATAATTCTGCTCCACGTCAGACTTCTGTGCACGTCCAATCATTTTTTACGTGTGTTTTACCCGAGACGTTGAGATAAGCAGCGCAAAATGAAATGTGTTTGTAAATATTAATTAAAACGCGTGTATCTTGCATCTTTACCATTTAAATTAATGAAATAGGAGAAACATCTAGAATTATTTAGACTTCCTGACATTATACCGTGTATATAGCATCGTAGGCTTTCACGGCCGGAGTCAATACAAGATCAATTTTCGGGCTGGTAGGCCGTGGTCCAGTTGGCCGAAGGTTCCGCCCACGCCTGCGGTGGACATCCTCAGTGGCGGCAGGGCTCTGTCTGGCGCCAGCCGCTGCAGAAGTGTGTCGAGTGGCTTTGCAAGGAGGTCGTGCGGGTTGCAGGTGCGCGCGGGCGCCGCCGCCTGCTGCCGCGTCCGCCCTCGCGCCGGTCGCGTTCGCCTCCGCGTGCACGCAGTGGGACGCCGCCTCCGCCGCGGCCGCCGCAGCCGCGCTCGCCGCCGCGCTCATGCCGCCGCACCGCCAACTGAGCCGCGCGCACCCCTCGCAGCAGCAGCAGCAGCCCTCGCAGCAGCTACAGGTACGCCTCCCCCCACCCAACACCCCTCCACCCAACAACCCTCCACCCCGACACCCCTCCACCCCAACACCCCTCCACCCCAACACCCCTCCACCCCAACACCCCTCCACCCCAACACCCCAACACCCCTCCACCCCAACACCCCTCCACCCCAACACCCCTCCACCCCAACACCCCTCCACCCCAACACCCCTCCACCCCAACACCCCAACACCCCTCCACCCCAACACCCCTCCACCCCAACACCCCTCCACCCCAACACCCCAACACCCCTCCACCCCAACACCCCAACACCCCTCCACCCCAACACCCCAACACCCCAACACCCCTCCACCCCAACACCCCTCCACCCCAACACCCCTCCACCCCAACAACCCTCCACTCCAACAACCCTCCACTCCAACACCCCTCCACTCCAACACCCCTCCACTCCAACACCCCTCCACTCCAACACCCCTCCACTCCAACACCCCTCCACTCCAACACCCCTCCACTCCAACACCCCTCCACTCCAACACCCCTCCACTCCAACAACCCTCCACTCCAACACCCCCCACCTCACCACCCCACCGCTGAGAGAGGAAACACCCCCACCCCCCTCCACCTCACCACCCCACCGCTGTGAGAGGTACCACCACCACCGTCATCCCACTACCCCTCCATCTCAACACCCTACCGCTGAGAGGTAATACTACCTCCATCCCACCACCTCTCCACCTTACCAGCCCACCGCTGAGAGATCGTATGAGGGGCGCCCTTTTAAATATTTACCCAAACTTTCAAATGAGCCCTACTCCACTTGTGTGGGTTCTTTGAGGCGTCACAATCGGGATCAAAAATTTAAGAATCTTTTGCCGCCGCGTTTCCCTCATTCATTGAGAAGTGCAAACAAAATATACACAGGTGTCCGGAGAGGAAACGTCAAAACTTCGCAATACATACTCAAAAGTTGGTTAGTTACTTCTAGGCCAAACTTTTCATTATAAAAGCATAGACACACCTCAGAAACATGAAAATTGTTTATTATTTACAAAATAAATGAATGTATTTGTTCAGAAAGAAAAATTAAGCTAGAAATAAAGAAAGCAGTCGAAGTGTGTTAATTGGATACTTTTTATTTCTGTCTTGATTTTTCTTTCTTAAGAAATATATTCATTTCTTTTGTAAATATTAAACAATTTACATGTTTCTGGAGTTTTTCCGTGCTTCTGCAATGTAAATGTTTGCCTAGAAAGCATTTTTTACATTTCAACTTTTGAGTGCTTATTGCGGCTCATCTATTTGGAATATCGACGTAGTTTTTTAGACAAAATATGCTTAAAATTGTCTTAAACGCTTATTTGCAAAGTTTGGACATTTCCTCCCCGGACGCCCTGTATACTGACTCGTTTGTTAACCTTCCAAATGAGCTCTCTATCACTTGTGTAGGTGCACTGGGAGCTTTACAATCGGTACCATGCAATCGAGGCTCCTTCCCCTGCTTCTTATAGATTAACGTGCTATTCAATGTTTTTTACGAATCCTCAATGGCATTCTGGGTGATTTGGGGTATGAAGAGCGTTTCCTGAGCGCGCGCGCGCGCGGCGCGTGTGTTGCGCAGGCGTCGGCGTGCGCGTGCGCGGCCGCGGTGCAGTGCGTGCGCGGCGGCGACGACGACTACTTCCCGGAGGATGACGTCGCCGCGCCGCGCGGGCGCGCCGCCGCCCCCGCCCCCGCGCGCCACCCGCGCTACGCCCCGTCCGCGCCGCCGCTAGAGGAGCCGCCCGCGGACTACGACGTCCCGGCCGACGAGCGCCGCCCGCCGCTGCACCGCTCGCTCGACGACCTCGACGAGGAGACGGACTTCTACGAAGACATGAGCGGCCGCCAGCGCCACGTGTACGAGACGGCCTTCGACTGCAAGATCGCGCGGTCGGACGACGACCTGGATGACGTGGACCGCGTCACCAACCACCCCATCCTGCAGGCGCTGGGCGGGCCGCGCGCCTCCGCCCGCCCCGCCCGCCCCGCCCGCCCCGCGCGCCCCGCCCACCCCGGCTCCTCCAAGGAGGCCGGCCTCGGCGTCTACACGCCCAAGGACCGGAGGAAGGTGAGCCCTCCACGGCTTTACTGGCAAACCGTCCACCCAAAACACGAAATACTTCACTTTTCATTAGCTCTTCATTTAAATATTAAAATAATATTTATTTCGTTTTTACTTTTACAAGTATTATTGCAAATGGAGTTGGGTTATTTGATACGCTGTAAGGCAGTAGAATAAATAAAAACCGTATTTTGTAACTCACCTTTAATCTCTTATATTCATTGTCAATAAAAATGATAAAAATTCCTTACAACGTGAGAAATATAAAATGCAATAACAATGAAACAATATGTGTTTAACTTTAAAGTTATTGCTGTGGCACGGGAGAAAACGACTTACTACGAACTTACATCGAAACAAAATACTTTAAAATAAGTATAATAAATGTATGAACACACCCACTAACACATACTACAATATTCAAACACCATTAATACAATGTTAGAGTTACATGGAAGAAAATTGACGTTCACGTCCACTCTCTTGTACTACGAATCCCACTTCCGCGCGAGACCAGGCGCTTTTTGCGAGGGACTGGTGAAACAATCCATTTTTCGTAACGTCACCGGATTAAATATAGAATCTCTAAGGCAAGTGTTCATTGTATCGATATCGATGATTGGCTGTGTTAACGACCATGTTTACGTTGACGTTGACATTGAGACTGTGTTGACGTTCACGGTCATTCTGAAAGATATGATTTTATTTGCATTAAACCGGGAGAGATGGCTCAGAGCATCAACTGATGTCACTGCAGTGCCTCTGACCGGAGGTCCTACGTTCGAGTCCCGACGGCGACACTAGCTCGTCAGGTAGGTCGAATTCAGTCGATATCTGGAGGAGAATTCTAGCGGCCGTCTGCTCTGATCGGTAGTTTTCCGTGGTTTCTCCGATCAACCGCAGGCGAATGCTGAAACAGTACCGTATCAAACGGGCCACGGACTACACGCGATCTTTCTTACCTCCTGCTGGTCTTACCCTCTCTCCTTACACACACACTTACACAATACGCATACACAAGCATACATGCCTGGAGACCGGTCGAGAGCTTAGAGCTTAATCCGGCTGGGGCGGTGCCCCCTGGTTGGGGAAAACCTCGCTAGCCGACGGTAGGTTGGCGCCGGATCTCGCCGTTCAGCTAAGGAAAGATCGCCGCCACCTCCCGAGGGGAAAATGTACTTACACTTATGGGATTAATGACCCTGATGACGTGCCCAGAATCACTAAAACAGTCAATTATTTGCATTGAAAACGCCTGTTAACGCGGGGAGGTGTGCATGCGGGCGCGACCGCAGCCGGGCGACCGCAGCCGGGCGAGCGGGACCGGGCCGGGCAGAGTTAAAGGGGGCCGCGGCGTGCGCAGGTGACGCTGTCGCGAGGAAAGCCCGTGGCGGAGCGGCCGGGGGCGGGGGCGGGGGCAGGGCCGCCGCCGTCCCCGCCGCCGCCGCCGCCCGCCGCGCCCGGCGCCGCCGCCGCCGCCGCCGCCGACGCCGCCCTGGCGCGCGAGCTGCAGGCGCTGGAGCTGGGCGAGGCGGAGGCGGAGGCGGGCCCGCCGGCCGCCGAGGCGGCGCCGCCGCTGCCGCTGCTGCCCCTGCGCGGCTTCTCGCCGTCGCCGCCGTCCACGGCGCCGCTGCCCGCCAAGTTCCACGGCAGCGGCAGCAAGGAGCTGCTGAGCGGCGTGCGCAGCGCCCCCGACCTGCCCGCCGGCAGCCCCGCGCCCGCCAGGCTCAAGGCACTGCATTTATTTCACTTATTTAAGAGACTCTTTATTGCTTGCCAAATCTCCTTTCTTCTCCTTTTTTCTTCTTTTCCTTTTCATTTTTCTCTCTTTCTCTCTTTTCTTCTTTCTGTATTTTATCTTTTATCTTCTCTTCCTAGTGCATCTCATTCATCTCTTTTCTTTCCTTCTTTTTTAACTTAGTTTTAGTGTAAAATTTAGGTTAGAATTTGAATTTATTATAATCTCTCTAAATTGGAATACCTTTGTGGCGATATAAATTAATTTTGACTTACTATTCTTGGAACTCTTGATCACATTGTAAATTACAAAGTAATGCCTAACATTATACTTGTAAGTAGTAATACGTTCATTTCAATTGTTTTTTCATGCAATAAGTTTGAAATGTGCTCTTGATCAAATAATGTAAACATAATATTCTTTATAAAATATTAGTAATAATCATGAAACTAGAATACCTTAACTAGGATTTATAAAACATCTATCAAGTGTTTAAAACCAGTTTTCTTGTAAGTTGGTTCAAGTTTAAAATGACCATTTTCCGTAGAGCAGATCTCTCTACCGAATAACAAAAGTATACGTAACAAGAGCTGTCAATGCATAGCAAATCCGTTCTGGAAAGAGAGTAGAACCCTGCTTGCACTGGAATAAGGCGTGCTGTGTGCTGAGGGTGGTGTGTGTGTGTGTGTAGGACCTGCGGCTGCCGGTGAAGTCGTCGCGCGGGCGCGACCCGCTGCCGCACGCGCCGCCGCCGGGGCTGCGCCGGCCGCTGTCCTCCAGCCAGGAGGAGGAGCTGACCCCGGGCGCGGGCGGCGCGGGCGGCGGCGCGGCCGACCGCCTCATCCTCGAGTTCAAGGGGCGGCCGCGCTCGCTGGCTGCGCGCGACTGCCTGCTGGAGCTGAAGGGGCGGCGCCACCACCGCTGCGCGGCGCGGCCCAACTACTCCAGCACGGAGAGCATGGCCACCAGCAGCAGCGGCGGCAGCCTGGAGTCGCTGCGCTCCAGCACCAGCGAGGGCAACCGCAGCACCACCAGCTCCGAGTCGCGCCGCAGCAGCTCGCTCAGCTCGCACTCCTCCGACTCGGCGGGCAGCGTCAGCGGCGGCAACCTGCACCACCTGCACCACTTCTACCACCACCACCACCACCACCATCACCACCACCACGCGTGCAGCGCCAGCGCGGGCACGCCGCTGGGCGGCGGCGGCGGCGGCGGCGGCACGGGCGGTGTGGGCGGCGGCGGTGGCGGCGGCGGCGGTGGCGGCGGCGGGCGCTACTTCGCCCACCAGGCCAACAAGCTGCACATCCTGTCGCCCATCTCGGACAAGTCGTCGCAGGAGCCGGCGTCCGAGACGTCGGACAACAACCGCAACAACAACTCGCAGCGCGCGTCGCCCGAGGACGCCTCGGAGCAGCTGACGTCGCCCGCCAGCGCCGCGGCGCCGGCGCCGGCGGGGGCGACGACGACGGGGGGCGCGGGCGACGGCGGCTGGGGCGACGCCGCCCCGCCCGCGCCCAACGCCCAGGGCCAGGGCAAGGCCAAGCGGCGCACGCCGCAGAACAAGAACCTCATCAACCTGGCGCTGCAGCAGCAGTCGTCGGGGGAGGCGGAGATCCAAGTGAGTGCGCACTGCCACTTACCACTCGCGATGACGATAAAGGAGTGTACGTCCTTTGGCACAACTGCTCTTTACGAGCTAAGACCTACCAAAACCGTCCCGGGCATGCGGCAAGGGTTAAGGGGTACATGTGGTTAGCACATAGCCACCCCTACGCTGTATTCTGGTCTTCTCAACTTGAGAAGGGAAATTTCTCATTGTCACACAACAAAAAATTCTGCGGTATTGCAAGGAAAGAGCAGTTATTAACTATTAATTTTTCACCGGAAATCGAACCCGGGGTGGAGCCGTGGAGAGCGAGAACGTGTCACCGAGGGCTACGATAAAGGAATGCGCAGGAACCGTTATTATAAATATAATTCATTTTATTTATCTACAAGACGATCGATGATCGATCGATACTCAAGCAGATGCTTATTGAGCTTTATCTAGTGTCAGAATTAGTGCTCTTACAGAATTCAAAATAGCACTAGTTGCGTTATGACTTGGTTGTTGCACTTTTTCGTGGGCAATAGAAATAACTTGTGTGAAGATAAACTTATTTATTATTAAATTCATTTCAACTAATATCAGTAATAACTACAATAAGCGTTTCTACTTTTAAATGTATTGTTTTACATTTAAAACGTATGATGCGAGATTTATTTGGCAGTGGTATTCGATATTTAATTAACGTAAAACTGAAATCGAATCTCTTAAGGACACGGACTATGTTTATCTTCAAAAATTAAATCTTTTCGGACGATCTCTCGGACCTTTCGGACGATTTCAGGTGGTTTGCATCTTCTCAGTTCCATGACTCCGTAAAGTGTCTATTTAGTGCAATTTAATCTGATTCTTAGCAATATTAGACTCTGTGTGTATATGAGTGAATTTGTATGTATATGTGATAAACACATATCGTTCGAGGGCTTCAATAGGGCCACAACTAAAGACAAAATAGATATTGAGATAAATGTATTTGAATATTCACCTTATTCTGCAATGTGTCTCTCTATTCACACGTCTGCTATTTGTTTGTGTAATACTGTACTGTAAGATATGCGGCTGTTGCTGTTAGAAGGTAGACCAATCTACCCAGCTGGAAAGTACATTAACTCAAAATGCTGTTTGTTTTTTTGAGATGTGCCACCATTGTAGCCCACGAGCGATATAGTACTCAAAGTTCGGGTGTATAATGCTGTAAAGCGCATTTCAGCGCTTGGAGCTATTAGATATTGGGCTCCTGTGGACAGCTGTTTTCCCTCCTAAATCAGTGATTTACAACGCGCGGAATGCTTTCATGTGTGTTTAGGGCTCTGACAGCGGCATCTCCATCGAGTCCCGCGGCGGCGGCGGGGGGCCCAAGGCGTGCAAGGGCTGCGGCTCCGGCGGGCCCGGCCTGGGCCTGGGCCTCGGTCTGGGCTTGGGCCTGGGCTTGGGGCTGGGCGCGGGCCAGCCGGGCGTCAACGGCGGCGGCGGCGGGGGCGGGGACGAGGGCGACGGGGGCGAGGAGCCCGACGACGGCTCGGCGATCGCCCCGGCGCCCGTCGACTTCGCAGACCTGCCCTTCGACATGCCCAAGCTGCGGCGGCGCCAGCGCCTCATGCAGCAGGTGAGGCAGGCCATGCAAGGCATTGGTTTAAATGGAGGTATTCACACGAGTGGTGGAGTGGCGCTGATCTGGCATGCGGTGGCGGATTCCCGCAGCGCGTCCGCGCCTCCGCAACCAGAACACAGATCTAAATGGCAGTGTTCACACTAGACGCGCCGCTGAACCGCTCTACTGCCTGCTTTTGTACGCCGCCACCAGTCTTTGTCGGCCGCCTGAACCCATAGCGATGTAACTCACGAAACCTTCCTCTCTCGAGCTCGGTGGCGGTCGGCTGTGTGGCTGGGGCTACCGAGTGGCTCCGTCTGATGGCGTCCTTCACACTGCGCCTCTCAGCAGCGCGTTCGATTGACGCGTGTACTGGAAAAGCATTGGCTTAAATAGAGGTATTCCCACGAGCGGCGTAGTCGCTCTGGTGTGGCGCTCGCTGCCGGTGGCGGTGTCTCGCCAGCAGCGCAGACGCTCGTCTGCACCACTGCCAGGAGAACGCGGCTCTAAATGACGACGTTCATACTAGACGCGCCACTGAACCTCTTTTGCCTGACTTTCGTCCACCTGAGCCCATAGAAGTGACTCGCGAACGCGCTAGTGGTGAGTGACGGTTGCCTTATCTGAAGATGTCTGCCACTTTGCCACTTCTCGATGGCGCCACCGAGTGGCTCCGTGTAAAGACACCCCCTATCTTCTCAATTTGGCGATTGTGGGTAAAGTAAGTTGCTGATGAATTGTAAGAAGAGTGCAGATGTGAGAAGGCAATCATTGCATCTTCAGATTTTCATAAAGCATCTAAATGTTATGGATTGTGAAAAGAATCGTTTTAGCTTTAAAATATCCAATGATCATTAAAATGTGTTAATTGTACATACTATTGTTTATGACTACATCAACGTCCTATTTAGCCTTTGAACCTTGTGACCTTTCAAAGAAATTCATTGAATGACTCTTCTTGCAAGATGTAATAAGAGTATGCCGTTGCAAAACAACAAATAATTAAATTATTTGTTAAAATAAATAAATAAATAAATTTGTTAAAATAAATATTGTTTTCCTTGTATATTCAGAATAAGAGTAGTTTATTTGTATTATTTTGACTGTTATTTTGAATTACGTACGTAATACTTGCTTTCGCTCAAAGTCTGCAGACTTTATCCCAGTCGCATCATAAAGCCGTACTTAGATCCTAATTAAAATACAGTTTTTAAGGTAATATTAAAGCATGTCAATATATTGCAAGTTCTGATTAAGTTAAAATAAATGTTATAATCTCATGTAATAAGCAAAAATTTTTGACAGTTTAAAGTGTTCTGAGCGCGATGAGCGTTGTGAGTATTGAATATACCACACACAAACTAGCTTTTGCTCCAGTTTTTCGCTGATTAAAGATTATTAGGAAGACACCGTGTGTCAGTTGTGTGCGAGGGAGTGCGTGTGTTGCGCAGGACACGTGCACCTCCGGCAGCGCGACGTCCGTGGACCTGCACGACCTGCCCTTCGACATGCCCAAGCTGCGGCGGCGGCTGCGCGGGGCGGCGCCGCCGGCCCCCGCGCCCTTCGCGCTGCCGGCGGGCGGCGGCGGCGGCGGCGGCGGGGGCGGGGGCGGCTTGGGGGCGGTGGGCCTCCAGCTGCAGCCCATCAGCACCACCGACTCCAGCGGCGTGTCGCAGGCGTCCTCCAGCCAAAGCGTGCAGGACACCGACCGGCCACAGGGCCTCGGTGAGTGTGAGTGCAGCCATGCGCCCCATACACCCTCAAGCCAGGATTGACATGGCTTCGACGCGCCGGTTGTATCCGACGGGCCTGTCAATCCTAGCTTGACTGTGAGTGGACCACTTCAGAACCTCAGAAGGAACAAAGACTTTGAAGGTTGACTTCTCCAGTCTTGTAAAACTAAAGCTAGAAAGTAGTAATGTGGTTAGTGAATGTCTTCTCATTACAATATCGAGGTACACAATTTTGTTTTCCAACATGTGCACAAGAAGTCCTGATGAGGGAGGAATAAATTTTCGACAGGTCGGCGAAGTAATGTACTAATTAATTGACCAACACTAATAAAATATTCCCGCAATTATAATTGTGGTCGTGAATTCAAGATGTGCAGATACTGTCGTCATAATTTTCGAAGCAGTTTTTTGTCCCTTTCAATGGATATCTTGCATTACGAGGCTCGTCCGGTGAAGCTTCTGCCAATTTTATGGTATCCAGGTGCCACCATAAAGTTTACCCTGTCTAACAGCACATAAAAAGTGATTTTTACTGTCGCATCAAGATTCTATATCCTTGTTCTATAACGGGAACGAGTAAGAGTTGACAAGAATGGCCTAATAAACTTCAGTTACGCAAACGACGTAACGAAAAAGTAAAATCATGTCACTGGTTGACAGTATGATATTGTTAAAAAAGAAGTTATGAGCATAATCATTTCTCTAATATGATTTTTCTAATACACACTCACTTAGTTTATTTTGGATTTTATATCCTTGCACACAAACATTTAAACAATTAGAAATGAATCGTGATGACTATATTGAACGTAGTACTGAATATAATTAAAACTAAGTTTTGTATGAATTTTCTGGAAAACGTGTTGGTATCGGAGGGTTATGTACCTGAAACACATATCAGTGAGTTTAGAGCCACTTTTGAAGGTGATTACATTCGATAGATCTCGCCATGAAGCTATATTTTTGAGACGTATCTTACTCGAATTATTCATGTTTGTTTCTTGAAAAACAATGTTCGGGAACTTATAAGGCTCATAGAGTGCTGAAACAATGTGTATTACTATACTGCCTTTACGCATAAAGGTGATTTCTTAGGGCTTGATTGATTACATTGTCGATAGTTTTCCTTTATATTGACAATGGTTAAGCTTACTAATGTAATAAAGGTCGACTTCTATCGATACTTTTACTTTTATCTACATTTTTTGACGATAGGCAAGCCAGGCAAATTCATGGTTTTCAAAATTAATTTTTTATATGAACTTGCATAACTTTCATAAAAGTTGTCAACATGAAAGTACCCACCGCCGCGAACGCCAGGCTAAGCTATTTTAATTCCTGATTAACATAAGAATATATAATATAAATAAAGAAACATAATAAAATAATATAAATGTCTAAAGAGTCATTAAGTCTTATCTGTTTCTGACTATGTCGATTCTCATTTCCGTTAGCTGTGATTTTTTTTATATTGTATCTCAAGATAATTGAATTTGTCTGTCCTATTTACGTTTCCCTAGAGATTTTCTTGTTTTTACCGCGAAACTCTCCACATGATTAATGGATTTCAGTGAAACACCCAATCGTGTGGATTAGCGCAGCGGAGGAAAGACGTGGGCGAGGCCCAGACGCGACTGCAGGAAGTTCTCCCGGCTGCCCGGCCGCTGCTCCGATTCTCCCGGGCACAGGGTCACTGGCTTAATGGGGGCGCGCCCGCCGGCGCGAAGCGCACAATATAATTAATGGCCCGGCCCAAGTTGCTCTGCGCAGCTCCCTCTGGCGTCGCCTCCACCACCACAATCACTGCCTTCGCCGCCGCCACCGGCGCTACCGACACGTCCACCCTCGCCCTTCTCCCACCCTCACCGCCACACTTCTCCCTGAACGCCCACAACCCCTTCCCTCCTCCGGAGCCTTCTTACGCCTCCGCATCAGACCGCCCGCGCCACCGGCGTAGCCTCTGCTCAGCCGCCTCTCCGCCTCACCCTCGGTCCATCCTGCCTCTCTTCCCACCGGCGCCACCCACCCATTTCTCTGCCTCCTCCTTCCCCGCCTCCTGCACTCGCCTCGCCTCCCCGTCCCGCCCAGCCCCGCCCCGCCCCGCCCCACTCCGCCTCGCCCCGCACCACCCTGCCCCGCTTCGTCCAGCCCCATCGACTCTCGCTTCGATTTCTCTTCCGCGCCTCTCCTAACCGACGAATTTATTTATCATGGGTGTCAGGAATATTTACAATGGGATTTTTCAAGTTTTGAATCCGTAATATCCTGTAAAAATAGCGTTAAGATACAGTATTATATGATCGCATCCCCCATTTGACTACAGTATGGCAGAGAGCAAAACGTTATATTTGTTACGCTAGTGTTCACCTCTCACCATAGGAGTAGTGGGCCTTGATCACCACACAGTCTCCCCCCCCCGTGGCCCGTTTGACTGCTGATAACCTGTTCAACCCCAGCATCGCCTCCACCCTTTCTAAGTACAGTCAAACGAACCCCACGTGAACCTTTTCGTCGTTTATTCAATGCTACCTTCGTTCTTCCTTCGACTTTTATCGGTTTTATCCAACTTTTAAGCAATGTTATTGGTTCTATTACTTCTACACCATGAATTGTAATATATTTACATTTCCACCGCATTTTCGTTTAGCTGAGTCTCCATTTTCATCTGCCACCTCCTCTTCAATATTTTTCTTCCTAGTTTTCCCCAATTCCTCCTCAACATTCCTGTGTACCAATTTCTTCAAGCCTCGCTCGCTACCGTCGTATCCTCTCACAGTGTGACCGTATTCGCCACCGTCTCCCGTTGGCGTTCCCGCTTTTCCCCGCTGCAACCGCTGGCGGTGGCCCATAATTCTTGCGGACTCCCGGCGCAAGTTACACCCCTTTGCGGTTCGGCGAAAGGACGCGAGTACGGGGAAGCAGTATTTGTTCCGCTGCGCTGTTGTTAATGAGTTGAGTGGCACACGCCGCCCACGCCCCCTCCCGCCGCCCGCGCCGTCTGCGCGGCTGCTGCCTCCGCCGCCCGCTCTTTCTCGCCACCACCACCTTTCCTCCAAATTTTTATCCGGCACTGCCTAGTTTCCGGTGACCTCCTATCCTTCTCCCCCTTCTTCACATCTTACCCGTAATCCCCCCTCCCCCAAGCCTCCTGCCTACATTTTCCCCACACCAACTGCCCTCCGCACTGCCCCTGCGGTCGTTACTAGCCGTTCTCACCACCCCTTAGCTGTCTCGCCGTTCCCCAGGTGTCCTCACCACTTCCTAGCTGGCATCACCACTTCCTAGTTGGCATCACCACTTCCTAGCTGGCATCACCACCTCCTAGCTAGCATCACCACCACCTTGCTGACCTCGCCATTCCCTAGCTAGCCTAGTCACCCCCGGCCGTCCTCACCACTCTAAGCAGTCTTCGCTACCCCCCCCCCCCCATGTTTTTGCGCATTGGTCTCCTCTTGCTTCCTATCAATCTCTGACCAGTTTTTTTTACTCTGCTTTCTTCTCCACTTCCGAGGCTCCTGCATTCCCCCCTGTTGTACTCCTCATTTTTAAGTGGTCTCCACTGCCCCCGTGGCTCCCTCTTTCTCTTTCCTCGGTTCCCTTCAGCCCTTCTGTCACCGCCGTCGACACGTTCGCCTTCGCCCCTCCGCTGCCGTCCACAACGCGACGCCCGCTCTGCTTAAAGTCGTGTTAACTGCTTTCTGCCCAACTTCCTGGCGGAGGTGGCTGCGGAATACTCGTTGCGGGAAGCGAGTTTACTGTCTTGCGGCGGGTTACTTAACTCTTCGAAAATTAGTTTAATTACTTCAGCGCCCTGCTCATACTGATGTAAGTTACGTACCGTGTTCTGCCTAATTAAAAACATATAACGTGTTGAAAGAGACACTCGTGATGAAGATATGGTATACTTGTTTCGTTTGTCTCATTGAATGAATATCTTTCTGCTCTTGGATATTGATTTAGCAATTTACGTAAATGAATTCGAATACATTTTTTAATAACAACATAATTTTCATATTTAAAATCAGGAAAAACGCATTTTCTTACATTTCTTCCATGCAAACCATTTTGAACTACAATTATTACTTCCATCACTTGCGCAACTTGGTACTTTGAACTCAGTTCTCGAAATCATAAAATTCAATTGAATACAATCAGGCTAAAAAAAGCACACCAACAATATTTTTCGATGTGTACAACTATTGTAACTATATTTTTTAACAAATATTTACTTCAGAATTGAATTAGAAAATTAATTCATATTCTGAACAAAAACAACGCGCAGGCAATGCTTTATATTTCCGAAAAAAGAGAAGTTTTACATTTCCATTTGTTTATACGTGGTATCTAAACAGTTTGTATTGTTTCTCCGAGTTTTCCACTATTTATTATATCAGAACGAAAAAGCAAAACGCCTGCAGAGTACACAGGCATATTTATTTCACGGCCACGCGTTCATTTCCTGGCTCGGCCCGTCCGCCCTCCGCCCCGCCGCCGCGCGCATCCATTAGAGGAAGGAGATTTGTGGACGGAAAAAAAAGAGCGCTTCGCATGGGACTCACGTCTGCGCGCCGGAATCGGATTTTAAAGTCCCCGCGCCGCCCGGCCGCCCCCGAAATTTCGCTCCCTCGGCTGCCCACTGGCCCCGGCCTGCGACGAGCTCCACGGCGCTCCCACTGGCCTCCGCCCCCGGCCTCCGCGCTTGTGGGCGCAGTGACGGATCCCGTTACTCATCCGTTTCCGTGGCTCTTTGCAACTTTTAAAGTATTTTGTGCTTTCTGTGACTCATGTGGGTTTTTTGGGGGTTTTGTGTTTTTATGCTTTTCTTTGATTTTCCAGAATTCATGGGAAGTGTTTATTGTTTATCTGTTGTAACTGTGTCCTAATTAAATGCTCCTCCTCTTAGCAAAAATGTTTCAACATTTATGACAACTCTCAAAGATATCAATACGAATTACGTCTCAAGGTATCGCCTTTACTGCACTCAGTGCACAAAAGACTTCCTTTGCGATCATTACAATCAGAGGATTACATTCCCTCCCAACTCCCAATCCTTTGCAACAGTAATGCCACTTCTTTTTTCTAGGGGTTATTTGAATAAGTGAAGTCGATATTTTCAATCCGGATTTACGGTGAGGGTACGTTTTTACTGAATTCAAAGTTAACTATGTAGGTCTCTTTTAAAAAAGTCTCCCAAAATATAATTTGTATTAACATTCATATAAACTTCCTTTAAACTTTTACACTTTATATAAATGCGTTATAAGTATAATAATAATAATAATATTAATATTAATAATAATAATAGTAATAATAATAATAATAATAATAATAATAATAATAATAATAATAATAATAATAATAATACAGACACTAGTGTGGCCACATGATACAGAAAAGATGTATGAACCTGCTATAAGAATTATGTCCAATTCCGCTTTTTTTCCTATAAACAAATGGATATTTTGATGAGGCTTTGTGGATCACATGAAAAACGAAACAAAAGTGTCGAATTTATTCTCTAATGAATTTGATTTGGAATTTATTCTCTCTAATGAAAATTCGAATATAATTACAAGCCACAGAATTGTGTGAATTGTCCGTGTTTGTAGAATGTAAAAATACAGGCAAAGTGTAGCCTTTAATTTGCTTCTATGAAAATTCAGTAGAAATATTTAATTAATGGTTGATCATTAGTTCTATCTTTGACAAAATAATATTTTAAAATATGGTGCAAAATCGCAAGCAAATCTAGTTAAGTTGGCATATTTTTATGCTCGTAGAACTTTGCAGTAATTTCTTGGAGAAATTGTTTATTTCTCTTCTTGTACTTTCATATCTTTCTATAATTGTTACTTCAATAACAATGGATTTTCGCAATGATATTTAAGTTGTTTGCTATTTAATGTTCTTCCATTTTATCTAAATATATCCTCTCGCTTGCTTTCAGTAAAAATTATTTACCTTCATATAATTATTTTACAAGCCTGTAATTTCACCGGTAAGCAATTCAACGTCTAATTCGTTTTATCTCTCCCTCCCGTACTTGCGTACTCATGAGAAAGTATTGTGAATATGCAACGGAAGTGATTTTTTGTTAGAAAAACACGTTGTAGGGTCCTGGTGTCGAAAAAGAGGATACATCTTCATAGATCTAGTACATTTCTTCCTCTAACATGCCCATGTGCTCGGGGATCAAGACTAGTGCTTAAACTGTTCCCCAACATTTATATTTCTCAATCGATCTGTCTGATCTCGAAGACTGGCGAATTTGAATGGGATTTTTTATTTTCGAGCATACGTCAAATAGTCTGTTTAATATTTTCTAACTTTTCTCACAAAAGGTTCCAATACTTTAGATTAAAATTCTTTAAGGGTAAAGGACACTAAAATGGCACGAGTCTGTTTGATTGAAGTTTTAATATTTGAAAATTGGAGAAGTTCAATTTGTTTGGGCGTCTTTCTAAAACTGCAATATTAAAGATAGATTTTTACTTTCCCGTATACATACGTATATACGGAGTAATACACGAAGTATACGGAAAGTTATGTAACGTTGCAGAACATAGACTTCAAAATTTCAACGGAAATACACATTTGGTGTCCGCTGATACCGACAAGTGTTGTTTTGTTGTTGTTTTTCACTCCGTCCGTCCGTCCGTCCGTCTGGTGTATATGAACACCACTAGCGCCTAAACTATGTGTGCTATTTTTTTCCAAACTAAACCCCTCTCGATCTGGCCTGAGTCAAAGCTCTGCAATTTTGAAATATATTGATTAATTTTTGGGGGTACTTTACATGAACTCCCCCACCCCAGACATTTTCAAAATTTTGTCAAAAACGGCTCCAATTTTTTTCTTTAAATTTCTTGTACACTTATATAACAACTTATAAAGGTGGCAGAGATCCGATTTTCAGGGTTAACTCTGAATGTTTGAAAAGTTTGAAATTATGCATTTTTGGGGCGTTTTCCTGCAACTTCAAAACAGAAGATAGACATTTACCTTCAAACACAAATTTGTTCTCGATAGTACGTTCTTTCATGAAGTTCAGGCACAATTTAAAAAAAAATAGTTGTTTTCATGCAATATTGCGTGCAATATGTGGAATTTTATAAAATAATAAAATCAAGATTTTCTCAAAAACTGCTCCAATTTTTTTCTTTTACATTTTTGAAAGTGATAGCGCTAAATGTACTCTATGAAATGACATAAAGTTTTCTTTTTTTCATACAAGAATTACAAAAATGTAATTTTATTGACTTGTTTCTCATGTCGTTAATATTTGCACTAGCGGCGATTTGTTCACATTATTATACTTAAGAGTACATGTGATTTAAATAATGTCTAGATACCACTTAGATTATCTACGTTTCTATTTTCTATTTCTCTCTCCCCCTCTCTCTCCCTCTCTCTCCCTCTCTCTCCTTCTCTCTCCCTCTCTGTCCCTCTCTCTCCCTCTCCCCCCCTCTCTCCCTCTCTCTCCCTCTCCCTCTCTCCCCCTCTCCCTCTCTCTCCCCCTCTCCCTCTCTCTCCCTCTCCCTCTCTCTCTCCCTCTCTCTCCCTCTTTCTCTCTCCCTCTTTCTCTCTCCCACTCTCTCTGTCCCTCTCTCCCACTCTCTCTCTCCCTCTCTCCCTCTCTCTCTTCTCTTTTTTCTCCTTCATTTCTCTTATGAATTCCTACTTCTTATAAAAATCTCCAGTTTCATTTTTTCTGATCCTCAGCCCACCTCCCACCCCACCCCCCACTATACTCATCCCAAACATATCGGTCTCCATCAGTCCACTAGCATTAGCTTCAGACGAAGTTTCGACATCGCTCTTCCGTCTGTCTCGGAGAGCCTTTTCTGCCCTCGCGACAGTCCTCGGCGGCGGCCGCCCGCTCGCTGTAGCCCGCGCTCGTAAATATTCGGCGCGCGCCCCCCCTGCCTTGGCGTTCACTTTAAAGCGGCGGCGGCGTCCGCACGAGTGGTGGCTGCAGCGGTGAAGGACGAGCGCCGTGGCAGGGCGGACGGCGTTTTGGGACGGCCGTGGCCGTGACTCCGACGAGGACGGCGACGGCGCTGGCAGGGACGGGACAGCAGCAGCGGCGGCGGGGAGAGAGGGGGAAGGGAGATGGGGCGGGTGGCTGCAGGGACGGGAGACGTTGGTGAGTGGCGGCAGCGGCTGAGTTCGCTCCACTGCGGCCCCCGCGCCCCGGCGAGGGGAAGGGGGGTGGCGGCGGCGGCGGCCCTCCCGTGTTGACAAATTGTTTTTCTCCGCGGCCACCGCGGAACCCACCGCCGCCGAATCCCTACTTCCGGGACTGCGATATCCCTCTCCGGCTGTTTGCTTTACATGTTGCCATAACATTAAATCTGACTTGAGGGGCCCGCAGCCGCAGCCGCAGGCGCCTCGGACGCGGAAGCTAGGTGAACAATCATTTCCAATATCGCGAAGGGCGAAGGGAAGAGCCGTCTTTACTGCAAGATCAAAAATAAACATTTTGTAACGGATCGCCCCGAGCAGGGAGGTTTTCCGTATTTTTGAAAGAAGATGTGAGTTGGCAGTTCGGTTTGAGACTTTCCGGGGTTCTTTAGAGGTAAATTTTTGGAGTTTTATACTTGGCACTTTTTTTATCGTGAGTTACGTGGAAGTAGATAAAAAAGTGTGTGGAGAATTTTGTTCCAATTATCAAGTCTTTTATTTGGATAGTTTAATTTATCTAATGGTATTACTAATATGTCTGCTTTAACAGGGAAAGGGACATGTAAACAATAATATTTGGGTTCCTCTCATTTTTTCAAATACAATATTTACATGTTTAAATGCGTTACATTTCGGGTAAAAAATGATAATGCGCAAAATTGTAGATTAAACATAATAAATCACGTAGTCTTGAAATTATGTCACAGGCAAAGGACTCCTAAAATGCGTTAACAAAAAATTCTGTTAAGTGAAAGTTAATTATATTAAATAAGAGGAATAGTTTTGTTCATTCTTAGAAACCTATTTTGTTAGAGTCAAAGTACAACCTTCTGTTGTATTTATTTCCCTTACATAAAATCCTGAGAAAGTATTTATAGATTGTGAACTATTTACATAATGTGAACTACTATAAGGAAGTAATCTTTAAAAAAGTGAATAATATTAACTGTAATTTAATCCTGAAATATTCTCATCAAATCCCTTCATGTTTTGCGTAATAATACTCAATGATCACAAAACATTTCAATAAAATGTTGATAATGTTCGAAACTACTGCTCCCCACAGCCGTGTCTAAACTACGGAAGTTGGGTTGTCATGACAGTCGAAGTCGCACCCTCTGCCTCCCGATATGGCTGTGGTCCTCAAAGCAATGGGACCTCACAGACGCGCTCTGGACTGGAGGGCTTTTCAGGTGGTCCATTAAATTGCACTGCGCAGGGAATCTACTTCAATTTACAGCGTTCCTCACACCGAGAGTAGTTGCGACCCCCCCCCCCCCGCCACCAACCCCACCACGGCCACCGTCCCCGCCAAGGCCATTACTCCCACCACCGCAACCACCCCTGCCGTCACCTCTAACCGAGGATATATCAAGCGTAGATGGATAATTCTTAAAGTTACAAACTAGTTTTCCTCATTCTAAGCCGCGTGAGTCTCTTTCTTTCTCAGTAAATGATAAGAATCTGGTATACGTATGGCAAAATACGCATTTCATGTACAAACGTGAAACTAAACTTTAAACTCTTATAAATATTGTAAAACCTTTACACAAATGATTTTATGTTAATTAAACTCGTTAATTAGGGATTTTATTTATTGACTTTGTAAAGAAAATAACGGAAATTTTAGAAAGATGCAAATTCGCAGATTCATTCATACCCGTTCGAAACTGTGGATGTTTAAGGGCGAAAAAATCATCTTAAGGAGGGGAAGTAAAGCCGGCTGTGTCATGTAGACCCTTTTACAGCTTGTAAAAGATCAAGTCTAAAAGAATCCTCTGAACAAACTTATAATCGGCAGTTTCATCGCCTGAGTGATACCTTCTTTCTCTGCTATAAGGGTGCTATGGTGAAAGGAGCGTAGCGAAATTTGCTTGCGTAATTGAATTGAATAAACTATAATCTTAAATGCGCGCGTCAACAAGAAACACATATCCCCCAAACTGCGTTGTGAACGTGCGCTTTTATTCGAAAGTGTTTTTGAAAATAACGCTTTTGTGATTGATTCGCTCCGAAAAGAAGCCTTCATCTTTTTTTCTTTGTTAATCTGCGAAACATTTCTCCAATCCCCGATTTTCCGTGTTATGATGCGCATTTCACGTTCGGAATATTTACGCAGCATTTCATCTCTCTCCTCCGTTTCCCATTCGTGAAATGGCACGGAGTGCGCTTGCCCCTCCTCCGGTTTTTCATCTGCACTAGAGCGTGTGTGGGGCGCGCGCAGCGAGCGGGGATCGGGAGGGGGAAGCAGCGAGGAGTAGCGCCGCGTTCATCCACAGAGGGCCTTGCCGCTCCGGGTTGCCCGCAGCGCGCCCGCCGACGCGCGTCGAGGCAATCCTTCATAGGGGAAGGCGGAGGCGGAGGCGAACGCCCCGGAGGGGGGGGGGAGTGCCCGACAAAAAAAAAAAGAAGGAATACCGTCTCCGGATCGAACAAAAGTGCTGGTGAACCACTGCTCACCCACGGAACCCCACGTTCAGCCAGACGATCCTCACGCCTTCCACGGATCTGACGGCCTCTATCAGTTTATCCTTTTGTCTGGCCACCCTTTTGGTTGCTCGTGCTAGGCCTACCCGTGGTGTAGCGTTCAGGCTACTCGCCTTCCACTGCTGGGGCTGGGGTTTGCTACCCGTCGGGTCCAAGTGGAATTTGTAGAAGGCAAACCGATTTTCCACTTTTGCATTCTCCGATTTCTCCGGCCTCTCTTTCTGCCATTTTCTCCCAACCTTCATGCATATTACTCACACCGTCATGAAATCATCATCACCATTATCATCATTATTATTATTATTATTATTATTATTATTATTATTATTATTATTATTATTATTACATGTCAACACCTGTCCCTCCGGGCAAACTTGATGACGGCCTTATATAGATTGAGCCGTCACCCCGAAGATTTATGCCACACGATACACAACTCTCGTTGTTATCATAAACCATATTGCGGTAGTTTCTGTTGAATCATATCTATGCTTCATAGTTTCTTTCATTGATGTACTTTGGTGATGTATGATCTCTGAAAAGAGATGTTTTCAAATAGTATGTGGATGGCTAATGGAACGTGTCAATTGCGCAATATTTACGAATGTTTGTGATATGTTTAACTATATACGATGAAATCCACCTACAGCAAAAACTGAATTTGCAATGTGGCGTCTGAACCTACTTCCGGTCAGAACAACCAACATTTGAAACTATGATTTAATTTTAAAATAACTCAGTGTAATAAAACAGAGCCAGAAATAAATTAATTGCATAAAATAAAAAATTAATTTATTGATCCCTGAACTAAAATAGCAAAATCTAAATAACTGATCAACAGAATAAATAGTAGCTGACGTAACTAATGTAAAAATAAGGAATTTCCATTCAAAAAGAAATACAGTATTGAAATACGTAAAGCAAACAACTGAAGGAAAAATTAAGTAAATAATATGAACTGGCCAACAATCACAATTAGATAGTATTAAATAACCCTTTTCAATTATTTTAATTAAAATATGTGTAAACAATACACAATTTATCAATTAGAATTGAAAAGTATGAAATAGGAAGAACATCAATGGCACAACACGTACAAAATTCGTTCTGAAGAAATAAAGCTATCTTAACTAAAATAGTTTGAAATAAACAAAGCACTACAAAAAGTAACTAAAATAAAACAAATAAATGTAAATTATGGAAATAATAGTGCAAGTCACTCGAAGCAGTGGCAAATGATCACAATAAAGATACGTTGAAATGTTGGCGAAATCTCCGGAAGTCGTCATGTTTTTGTTGCAAACATAAATCGATAACAAGTCACTATTCGCATTATTATGATATACATCGGGTATTTTTTTGGAAATGTTAGCGGCAATTGCCAACACAGAAAAGAAAAATACCCTACGTCGCTTTTCAGACTTTAAGATGAGTAGAACAGAATTAGTTTAACTTCCTGTTTTATTTTGAAACTTTTTAGAGTTACTATATATTACAGAACACAAATGTTCCCAAAATGTTATCACTTTTTTATGCGGCTTTATTATGCGCATTGTCTGTAAGTTGCCAAGTGTTGCAACCGTCGTATCCTTGAACTACCTTTTCTACTTATTCTTCTGCTCTACTTCGACCTCTTCCTCTTCCTCTGCCTCTGATTTGACATTACGCATTTCAACGCATCCTGCCCTCGCCTGCTTTTAACATACATCCTTATCCGTCTCATTACTTTTTTTCAAATCTTGATTGTCTCTTCATTTTTGCACATTATATTATGTCGTTTTAGAGACTATTCTCTTCCAGGACCGCAATCTTAACGTAGTTCCCTTAAGTGTCCAAATTTTGTTTGGGCTACTGTTCTCATTATCGTCAACTTTCTTTCCGAGGTCTCCAATCGTATACAATAATATATTTCCTGGTAATTAATTTCAATGCTTATTGTATGTGTAAACTGATTTTTTTCTGTATTTCCTCTTTTGATTATATAGTGATCATTTTTAGTTTATAATTGTAAGTGCATGGGATCGTGTCTGTTCCCTCTTTAGTGCCTCTTAGAAATCCCGCTGTCACCCCACCATTCTCCAATCCTATTCCCTTTCTGATTGTTCGCAACTGAAGGAGGTCGCCTGCTCTGAGCTTCTACACCCTCCCACCGCTTAAGCCCTGTCGACATTTTGACACCTCCTGCCCCTCAGATATGCGTCGGGTAATTTGTTGAACACTCCATCTCTGTCGCCTATCTGGGAAATGTTAAATCGAGAATAATTGGCTCCTTAGTTTGAAAAGTAGCTTTTCTTCCTGAGAGGAATCGACGCTTATAGTAGGATGAGGCGAAAATAAGAGGTTGCTATGGTAAGCGTTCTAAGCATTCTTTTGAACGAATTCGCTTTACTTGACATTGATAAAGTATGTATTGTGTAATTAAATGAAGTATAGAAATCATGGCTGACTGTGGCTGTAAAAATTTTACTACGTTATTTGTCGTCCTTCCAATTTTATTGATCAAATGGTGAAACCGAATGTAAATAATATTTTAGAGTAAAATTTGTTGTAACTTGTAAAATGTAGAAGAATATAGTTAGTATTATTATTACTATTTATTATTATTAGCATTGTTTAAACGCATTAATGGCAAAGGCCTCCCTTATGCAGGGTGGGTGGTGGGTTTATTACTAATTCCTATACTATTACTATGTATCCTAATTACTTTATATTATTCGCTAGTCACTTTCTATTCTAAACTTTCTCAACACTGTACCCTTCCTATTGTCATGTATTATATTGCATAACCTTTAACAATATCGCGAGAAAGTATGTGTTGTATCACCACTAGTTTTATTTCGTAAGATCTTTCCCCCTCTCTTCCCCCCCTCCCGAGCGCTCCCTCCCCTCCCCTGCCCCCGCGGTGCAAGCAAGGGATGCCGGGCGCCGGTGCTTCGAACAGTCGCGCGAATTCCTCGACGTCTCGAAGGGAGACGAGGCTACTGCCTACGTCACATCAGCCGCGTGTCGCCAACTGTAACATTATCAATACTATTCGCGCCTCTTTCGCTATTAGCGCCTCTTTCGCGATGTTATAGACGATAGAGTAGACCAAAATCCGGACCGTAAAACCAAGACGGAAGCAAAATAGAGTCGTGTAAAATAGCATATAAATCACAGGGCGCAGCAAAGAACAGCGAAAACGCGAGAACTGAATTCATTCGAAAGCAGCGGTGGGTAGTCCTGATAATCTCGCCAAGCCGTTCCGTGTAAAACCAAGGTTTTGAACATACGTTCTTGACTATCCGGGATGAGCCGCGTCTCGGTCAATTGGACTGACGTTTCAGCCATTTTGCTGCTGCCTCCTCCAGTGCTATACAGCGGTTCATCCCGGGTAGGCAAGAATGTATTTACTCCGACCGCGGAAGCCTGCTAACGCAAGATTTTGCTGAGTCGTGCTGGGTTGAGCACTAGGGAGCTCAGACGTCACGAAATGTCGCGCGACTAGTAATGAGGGGCGGGGCGTTAACGGCAGCCGGTTATTGCGCTCGTAGGGGCCGCCGTGAGCTCCCGCGGTTTCTTCTCCTCCTTCCGCTTCCGGTTGGATCTGCTTCCGGCGAAGGGCGTCACCGCATGGAACAAACGTTGCAGTGAAACCTTCTGGCGGCTTTTACGCCCTGCGCTGGGGATCTTAATGTCTTCTTCTTCTTCTTCTTCTTCTTCTTCTTCTTCTTCTTCTTCTTCTTCTTCTTCTTCGTAGGCCGTAGGCCTGTTTCATTCCTTGGATTTAAAAACTTTTGTGCCATCGTCGCCTCGGTCTTCCGAGATATCTTCTTCCCACAGGTCTAGTATCTCTCGAGACCCTTAGAATTCTATCTTTATTCATTCTATCAACGTGTTCATTCCATTCTCTCCTACGTGATATTATCCATTCGGAAATAGGAGTAATTTCACGTGTTGTTCTAATGTTTTCATTTCCTTCTCTATCCAAGTACGTTTTATTAAAAATGTTCCTCAACACATGCATTTCTGCCACTTGTAGGTGACGTTGCATGCTTTTTGTTTCGCGTCGTGTCTCTGCTGCTTATCTTAAAATCGATCTAATTACTGACTTATGTATTCTTACTTTTGAGACTTGTCTGAAATCTTTGTTGTACCACACTGAGTAATTTAAGCAGCCGAAAATTGTTTCCTTTCATGAATAGTTTTACCTCATTATTCATCTGTTCTGAGCTTGCGATCACTATCACTAAGAATTTTGTTCTAACACTTGCTCTATTGGTTTATCATTTTTCGAGAGCTTACATCGAATAAGATCTTTTGCTATTGTCATACTTTCAGTGTTTCTGGAAGTTGAAGCCTGAAGCTAGGTGTGGAAGCGTAATGTCGGCTGTATTATGATGTGGCCCAGAGAGAATTTTTTTGTGTTTCAACCGGTCTTTTCTTCAACAAATTAGTGAACACGTTTTACGGCGGGAGCCGAGTAGTCAAGTCTTGTAAAACCTGTTGGATAATTATGGAGTGAAATATTAATATCGAATGGACAAGTGCCTTCCAACCTCATAATTTCCTGCCATAAATACGTTTTGTACTAATCTGCGTTGTTCGATGTTTTCATTTTTCAAGTACTTGTTGCAAGACTGGGCTAATGTACTAAGATGTACATTTTCATAAAACAACAAGTTTGTTTCCTTAATAATTTTCTAAATAAAATAAGGAATCTCTTACAGTGCAGTAAGTTTTGAGAAATAATTCACTGGCACACCTCTTTTAACAGACATCACAGAATATTTCTTGTTTTATTATATTAAGAACAACGAAATTATTCTCGTCACAAATGTTCATGAGTAAACATGCTTACAGAATTCATTGTCGTTAATGAAGTACTAAATTACTTTTGAAACTAAAAATATAAATGACACTTTTGAGATAAGTATTTAATACATCAGAGCACGTTAATCCATTTTCAGTATCTCTCATCTTTCTTTTACTAAATATTCTTGTGAAATGCAGTATCCCGTAGTACAAGGAAAGAAAAATAAATACTAAAATAGCAGTTTCTGTGAAAACGTTAAAGAACAATATGTAATATCGACCACAAGTCGTGAGAATTCCCCTTCCAACTTGCAGATCAGCGCGAAAGAAGCCGCGAAACACCGAAATGGAATCAGTCAACATCCCCTGCACTGCTCAGGCGGCGAAGGGCGTGGAGAGGGCCGGCAGCCCTTGCGCCACCCCCGAGCACTGGCCCCCCTCGCCTCGCGGGATCGCCATCGGAAATTGTTAGCGGCACTTGGGGCCGCGCCGGCCACGCGTCGCCAGAGCCATCGTTCCGTCGTTAGCGCAGCGATCAGCCCCGGGGGCGGAGGGCGAAGGAGAAGATGAGGGAGCGAGCGATAGCGATAGCGGCTCGCCGCAGCGCGCGACGAACAACAGCTGAAGACGCGACGTGGAAATGAACGGCGCTCCCCAAAGCCCGTGCGACAGTTCACTCCCAGATGCTAATGCGGTTCATGCCCGCTCGCTTCCGCTTTAGTTCCTCGAGTCGAGTCTTTTCTCTTGTTCCTGCACGCACGCACGCACGCACTTGCAAATAAATGCTTGTACAGTCGTGCAATATCATTTTGAGGTACACTAACAAACCTCATCTATGTATTACACTATGTATAATACGCTGATGGAAGTTGCCGGCTTTGTACCAATTTTAAGAAACAATGGACACAACTTCTCTAGTGAGCTACTTCTGATGGGCAATACCCACTACTCCCATTTCTGCATCAGTCAGTCATCCATCAACAAATTATAAGACAAAAAACTGAAGTTTGTGGATTTCGAGGTAAGGAAAACAACTGTGGCAAGTGTATTCTGAAACATCGTTTCGCAACAACATGCATTTCCATCATGCACAACTCGGTGTCCTAAACCCGTTATCTTCTCCCTAAAGAGACATGTTCCTTATGTCTAATGTTCCTTATGTCTATGTTCCTAATGTACAAAATGGCACATTTTGAAATATGTACTCCCTAGTGTACGGGTATATAAAGTTGTCAGAAACTTTTAAAAGTGAGGTTTAGTATGAACGTATTTCCTCTTTTAAAACAAATATTATAAAGTTTGAAATTTTCGCTCGGAACCTTCGCCTGAGTCCATCTAGTATACATACGCACACTTGCGCTCGAGGGTATGTAGGCGCACAGTCTTACACGCACGCAAGGAAATTTTTTCCCTTCATTTAAGAAAGAAATATCCCTCTGACTCCTATTGTTGCTAAGAAGAAATGTATTTTCATGTAGTAATAGAAACATATAAGTGCCTTCAAACGTATTTAAACCAATATTAACATCTCGATTATTACGAAGTGCAACTTACGGAGTAAAATATTAATACCGAATGGAAAAGAGGCTACCAATCTGATAATTTCCTGTCATAAACATGTTTTGTGCTAATCTGCGATGTTCGATGTTTTCATTTTCCCAGTACTTGTTGCGTGACTCCGCTAATGTTGTAGTGAGATTTACATTTCCATAAAAAACAAGTATGTTTTCTGAATAATTTTCTAAATAAAATAAGGAAACTCGAACAGTGCAGTTTTGAGAGACAACTCATTGGGACACTGCTTTTAACAAAGACCATAGAATACTTCTTGTTTTATTATATTAAGAAAAACGAAATCCCCGGCGCGGACTTTGCGCCGCAAATACAGAAAATCTTCAATTCTGTGATTACCTCTGAGAAGGTATTGTTGGAGTGTAAGTTACTTTTAGCCTTCAGGGAAAGTTGGAACGCTTTCGAGTTTAGATCGTTTATAGGTAAATTTGAAGGAGAAAACCCCGTATCTGTATGACTCACCATGGAGGTTATTGCTTTGCTGAAGAGAGACATTCTGTATGAAAGGCACAATAGCACGCTCCCCCTACACACACACACACACACACACGCACAGCTGGTATGAGGAAGACCACGACACGATGGTTGAAACGTCGGCAACACAGCCTTCGACGTGGCGTCACCCAGACAGCCAAGATCATGTGTATCATAACATTGTATGGTGTGTATTTCATAAATAATCATTATTTTCTTCTTTGGTGTAATCAATTACGCGAACATCCCTAAAAAATTTCCCAACCTGTTAGTAAATACATTCACTTTTTGCTCAGAGATGGCTGTTTCTCTCTCGCCAGGCTCTGCTCCCGGCCGGCCCAGTCTGACCCTCAACTTGGGGCTTGGCGGGGGCGGGGGCGGGGGCGGGCTGGACGACCCGGCCGGCTCTCCCCGCAAGCGCGTGGGGCTGTGCCTCAACCTGCCGGGCAGCAGCTTCATCACCGCGGGGGGCGACAACGTGGACGTCTCGTTGCCGCTGGAGCGCCAGGGGTAAGTTGGCTGCAAGCGCCCTCTTTTTCACTCGAAGCGACTTCTCTTCCTGAACGCATCGTTCCCAGAGAGCTTACAAGGAGGTGCTCCTGCTCTGATAAGAAATCTATGCTCATCTAAACTTGTAGGGTTGTCTGTCCGTACCCATGGAACTTGTGATTGTGCAGTAATGGTCGAAGACATCCTATATAATCGTCTAAATGAACATCTTTCCACTCGCCCAAGAAGATACAGCTGTCCTTATTTGTTGACCACCAATATATTATTGGCCATATGACGCGAGAATAGATTCCACGGGTACGCACAGGGGGGGGGGGACTAGAATTCGCTAGGGGTAAAAAAATTCAGAAAATATCAGAGACAGTCTTGAAGGAGCGAGTAAACAAATGAAATGTGCTGATTAATGGGAGGCAAAGATAAGAAAACCTTCATTTCCTTTCTAAACGGGAATAAATAGAACAGAAGATTTACGTTTCGTGATGGAAATAATCGAAAATGAGTTAGTTTGTATAGCATTTCGCCCAGCTGAAGGTCGCAGCATGGCGGTCGAAACGTTAGCATCTGTCTGGCGTCTCCCGGACAGTTGACTGTAGCCGCGGAAACTTTCGCCTTCATTTACGCTTTTCCGCATTTACGCTTTCATTTCATTTCATTTCATTTCTAAGATGGCATAGACACAAGAGGGGGGGGGGCAAGAAAGGTCCCGAAAATTTCGAAAGGACCCTGTAGCTCTTCGTAATGAACATTTTATTTTCGTAAATATGTTCAACCACTGGTGTTCCTCTTTTTATTAACCTAACAATGGGTTTACATTTGAAAAGAGGCTCACCAGGTCACCTGGCAACTCTGTAAATAGTTCAGCGTGAAACGTATTTATTAATTGTCTCAGTAGAGTTACAATGACCTTCTCTTTGTGGAATCTTTTTATTATTTTAATTAGTACAACATAACAAATGCAAATAAAAAAAATAATGATATGAGAAATGTACTTGGCCGCCTCTTGTTGTACGCTGCGCATGCCTATATCATTTTTGTATAATTGCTTTCCCATTATATTTACTGGCATGTAAAAATAAATCTCTTGTTATCAGGTGGTATCATGGGGCTATAACCAGACTTGAAGCAGAGAACATTTTGAGGCTGCTGAGGGAGGGCAGTTACCTTGTACGCAACAGTGAATCAACGCGACAAGATTATTCCCTTTCACTAAAGTAAGTAGTGCCAATGTTGCTTAATTGCAATATTCGTATGCAAATTCCAAATAATGTTAGGATTATTATCAAAATCATTGAAAAATCTTCTAAAAATTGTCTAGATCGGAAGTTGGCAGTGTCACGGTTCCGTTCACAAGAAAAAATTCATTCACCGGCAAGGAGTCTGTTCTCAACAACGTAAAAGTTCAGTTCGTGAACGGCGCTCAACATTAAGGACTCAACGTGAATTTCAGCTCGTATTTTTCACCCTAGAAATTAATTGTATAGCCATTGCGGTAGAAGTGCGGCAGATGCCCTTTCTTGTGGAATCGTGTCGCTTCGCTAGGCGTGTCCAAGTTGTGGACGAGGCTCGGGCCTTCGGCTCTCGCGTTTACATGAAACATCTGAGACTGTGGAACGCACAATCATCAAAGCGTTTTATACGAATACTCACCTTAAAAGTCATTGGACGTTCATCCTAGAATGTAATTTTCTTTTAAAGGGAATAGTATTATACTGATCTACACGAACAATGAACCATATTCCAACGTGAAATAATAAATCATTAAAAAGAATCGTGACTGCCAACTTCCATTCTACCAAAAATTGCGTTAGTTTAAACCGTTTTTAACTTTGTTTCCAATTAAAATATATTAATGAATTCGCAACTTGTGTAATTTGTAATAATAGCTGTGAAATTATGCTTAGGCTTAATATGTTCGTGTAAGTATATTTTTATTTTCATTTGTCTTATAATTATATGTGATCTAATTTGGAGGCCTAATATAAAATACCATTAATTACAGAAGTGCAAGAGGATTCATGCACATGAGAATACAGCAAAATAAAGAAACTGGTAAATTCATCCTAGGACAATTCAGCAAACCATTTGATAGTATTCCTGAGATGATTCATCACTACACCATCAACAGGCTTCCAATCAGAGGTGCTGAGCATATGTGCCTGCTCCATCCAGTAATTGAACAGTTATTATAGCTCTTACTACAAAAATTAATGAGCTAAGACGTGAATTAACGCTCATTAATGCATTAATAGCATTTGAGGTACACAGCTTGTTTTGATATACACTTAATTGTTACTATTATATTTCAAACTGAAATATTTTCAGAATACCATTTCTCTCATCCGAATATGAGCATTTTGAAGTACATTTTGCTTCTTAATGGTTTAATATTCATGCATTGTGTTGTTTCTTTTTTAGAAAAGATTTTTTGTTAATAATTAATAATAAATGTTTGTAAATAATACATTGATAACTTGCCCATCATACAACAAAATTGCTGACATTTGCCTATAATATTTCTCTAGAAATTGCTTGAAATAGTGCAAGATGATCTCTGAATTCTATTATTATTATTATTAGAATCCAGCTGTTAAACAGCAAAGCAACTGTTGTACTTTAAGTGGCACTTTTGCATATTGATCTTTATGTATTTCTGCAAAATAGATGGATTTTATCTTGTGCTGCAGTGAAAAAGTTACCTTTCTCTTCTCAGTGAAAGACAAGAATTAATCAAGAATACATTGTATTCCAGGTTTGTGCACAAATTCTGTTTCAGTGTAGATGTAAGAAAGGGAATAAATGCACATAAATGTGTTAATGAGAAATTTTCATGGTAGTAGAAACAGAAACTTATTTTTGGACAGGATGTAAATTCATTTGTTCAATGAAAACGTGCAATGCCATAAGGGTGCATGAAGTAAAGTATGGAAACTTATCCAAGCCAAAGAATAGCTGTGAACTTTTTGTATAATATATATTAAATTCATCTTAGTCATTTACTACTTATGATAGATTTTAAGTTTGTTTCTTCTCCTACAGTTTTATGGGAAAAAACATAGGGAAGAAATGTGTACTATTTCTTTTGTGTAAGACAAAAGTAATTCAGTTAACTATTTATGAGATGCATTTTTTGTACATATATCTAATTTCAATATTGTTTTGTGAATAAGAGAAGTCCATTGCAAAATGGTCCGTCCAGCTTACCATCAGCCGCCCACTCATTGCAATAACAAGATATTTCTCTATAAAATTATTTTTATGACTACTGATAAATCTTTGAAAATGAAAATTGAAACAAAATATTTGGCTCTATTTCCAAAATATTTGCAGTGCACATGTACAATTTCTCTATTTTAGGGCATATGAATATTAAAATATTTTGTCACTATATTATTATAAAGATATTGTAGAATCAGATCAGTTGTATGAATGAATTTCTTTCCTGCAAACATGTGAAACTAAGCTTCTACAGCATTCATGAATAATGAGATGGTGGCAGATCCTGGTTTTAAGTAAAAGTACATCTATTCATAATGCTTTTATGAATGGGCTTTACTAATGAACTATGCCATGAATGGACTTATGGACAAATACGTTCTTCAAAAAATCTTTGTTTAATTGATCTATATATCTATTTCTACTTTGTCATTATGCATGTCTTCGGTAGAATTCTGTCACAGTCTACCCAAGTGAATGAAACTTGAGCTTGTATATTAGTACCATGTTTCTCCATCAACTATGCAAGAAATGTTTCAACCTTCTTCCAGTAATATTTTAATTTTTGACTTACTGAAAAACATTAGAATTTCAAGTCTTATCAGCACAGAAAAGAATTGAATAAAATCTAACACTTGGAGAAACACATTCAGATCTGAAGATTTGAGTATTTCCCCTTGACTTTGTGCCAATATCAGCTTGCAAATGATGTAATAACAAAAGTCCCTTCATCTTTAATAATTAAACTTTAGAGTCAGTGGAGGAACCCAAGAAAAACCCTTCATAGAGACATATTCTTGTACGAATATTTGAAACCAAGTAGTGTCCTTCTAGGAAGTGCGCATTAGAAATTGATTTACAACATATCTGATCGGCATATTAAAAAACCTACAAAATTTTTGTGAAAGATATATCAAACACTAGAAATGTTGTTTTGCAACATGATACTTCAATTACATCAGATTTTGGCAGTTTAGAGATAAAAATGAAAATTTACTTCAGTTTTTAACAGAACCACAAAGTTATCATGTGGTTAAAACTAGTGTTCAATGTAGTGGGAAGTTGGAAATCATATGAGAGTGTGCCAAATTTAAAAGAATAATCTATCGACTGTTAACAGTGAAATGGACAGTAATGTAAAAATTAAATGAGAAAGTTTTTGAAAAGTTATTTTTAACTTATTACATTCTTAATATTTAATATTTTCTGGCTGCTTTGAATATTTGTTCAATAAGGATACGATAATAAATCAAATTAGAATATTGTATAATAATAGTGACTATTTTCAGTGAAATGTTCTTTGTGATAGTAGAGGAACATAATGAAAGATAAAATTTTAGTGAACATTTTATTGTATAATTGCAGTAATTCTTCCATACAATACAGCTTTTATTGGCCTAACTGCACAATATGACTACGTCTCAGTTGGTTGTCAGAAATACCTCACGTTAGATCTTCCCAAAATTGTTTTTGAGTCATAATGAACTCTACAGTCTGCAGACTTCCATTGAAATGTATGTATAATTAGGTACTGTCAGTGCAATATTAGGTTTATTTGTCTATAGAAAATATATTTGTAATAAAATATGTAAATAAAAAATATTAGGTGAATATTTATAGAAAATGCAGGCTACCAGTACTAAATGTTATATACTGTACTTAAATAATACAAATTTCTGAGCCATGATTATAACTGGGTCAGAAAAAGTCTCCAAGAAAACATTACATTGGTAAAGAACATAACTTTTTTAAAATTGTATAAAACCATGAGGAAGTACTTTTGAAATTTATTTTCAATGAGGTGTGTATATTTCAAATGGTCTGTACCATGGATCAGTGTTTTCATGTAGCTATGAGCAGACACATTTTAGATATTTTCTTTTGATTAATGGAATTTTTAAAAAGTAATTGGAATATTCTTGTATTTGTTTGTAAGTTTTTCTGATCACTTTAAGAAAAAATACAGTGTTTGTATTAATTTGATATTGAGAAATGATGAATGAAAAGTGTACATTTTGTATTAGTATATCATTTATCAAATTGTATAAAATGGTAAAATTCTTATCAAATAAAATACAGTTGTACCTATAATGTGAAATATCTTATTTTACATTGTATTTACATCGTGCCTGTTCTGAATTACTTGTGCTTTGCTACATTGCAGAAAATGAATGAGGATGTACATCATTGAAAATAAATTTTTACATTCAGACTAGAAATTGAAAGAGAAGGAATAAAGCAAGTCCAATATTTTGAATATTTGTGAAGAAAGAAATGTCATGCCAGAATATACATGTATTTGTCTATTAATTTACACTAAAATTAAATATATCAGAGCTTCTTTTTCATTCATTATTACTAAATTTTAATATCTTATGCATTTCATTTGTGCATTTGATGAATTAATATATCCATAAAATTTTCAGTCAATTTTGTGCTTAAAAAATTACACAATTCATGTTTACTGTTGGAAAAATAAATGTCTGCTTTAAATTTTTATTGATACAACAATAAATTATCTTAGAATAATGTTAATGAAATCTAAAAAATAAAAAATTCTGGCATTCATCTTGCAACATTAATATAAGTTTTTGTAGCATTGTATGTGGAGTTGTGATATATTGTTGATTGTGGTAAAATACATTGTGTTACCATTTACTGATATTGTATTAGTAATTTTTCATATTTAATAATTTCATATATTTTATTTTATTTTATTTCATTTCATTTAACTGTCACATGGAATAACCAAACAGCTTGATCCCTTGATGTGTATATTACAGTACATCAAAAAACGGTGTTGAAATGTCCTTTAAATATTGAAATTTTGACTGAGACACATTTTACGTACATTACAGAAATGTACAAAAAATAATAAACAGAATATTCACATTTCAATAAAAATAACTTTACTTCTTACTCAAAGAAATATATTACTTTTGCTTGTGCATATTTTGCAACCTGGTGTCATTTTAACAAGTATTATTTACGTACATTCAACTTGCATTATAATAATTTTATATATTTTACTTAATATATAGAATTCTCCTCAAAATGGTATTTACAAAATTTACAAAAATACAATTATCTTCACTGCACTTGCCTTTTCATTACAATATGAAGCAACACTTCACTTCTTTCTTGTTCTATGATATTTGTCATGTTCATTCTATAACAGACACCTGCAGTAAAAGCACCACACTAAATAATAAAAAGAACAAATAATTTGTTGGGAAAAGAAAATCGTTATTCTCTTCATCAGAAGTTTTAATAAGATTTCGTAACTTATAAGTGAATAAAATTAACCACTGAATTATTAGTGTACTTATTTTTGTGCTTTTGTGTGCTAAGGGAAAGGGCTCTAAGACTGTCTTAGGGAAACTAATCCAGTTGCAGTACGATTGGAAAAAGAAAATTTTCCAGCAGCCTTGATTTAATTTCCATTATGTAATACGTCTACTGAACAATCTTACTTACATATGTTGGCTGAAAACCATTCTGACTCTGTATTTGAGACACTTGCCTAAACCCACCTTTTTTAAGTCATTTTCGCTCCATTATTTCCTGTAGCCCAGGTAAGTAAGAGTAGTTAATTTTCTGATGACCCTAAAGATTTTCCTGCTTGAAACAATTATAAGAGTCCCAAATTTACTTTCTCACCTACTACGTTCTTACGTAGTAAAAATAAAGAATTGTAATGAAGTGAGGGAAACTGGCGGTTTATCGTCAGAAAAACTCGAACTGTGGGGCCTTATATCGTAAAAATATATAAATTCAGTTCCTTTTTGCAGTAAATTACTTTCTCTAGTATATCGTTCAGTCAGATATTTTTTTGTAACCTTGATACCAAAGAGTTGGTTTACGGCAAAACGTCCATCTGTTTGCCGGTCTGGCCCTCCATTCCTCTGTGGTCAACGCTAGCGCCTAAATCAGTTTTGCCAACTGGCGGAGAAATATCTTCCGAGCTCCAAACCCCTCCGAGGCCATGCGATAAGAGAAGCAGCGCGAGCAAAGGGGGCGAGGGGGAGAGGGGTAGACGGCTGTCACCGGTGTCGGAAACCTTGGCAATGGCAGTGGGCTTTTGCATGTGTTTCAAGCAACATGAGACCCCATCTACGCCCGTTAATTTTCTTTCGATTTGGAAAGAAATGTTTCGTTTTGTAGATACCGTGACAATGGTGAAGTGTTAAGTGTGTTAGAAAGAACTGCAGTGTGTTAAAAAGTTCAACTAACAGAGGCATTACGCAGGTTTGCAACCCAGAGTAGCCCGCGAGCTGAAAATAATTTCTGAAAATCTGTAGATAGCCTGCAATCATGAGGTGAGAAAAAGATTTTGCATATTTGTAGTTTTCGCGTAATTTTGTGTGAAATATAAGCAATACGAATATTATTTATCCGGGGAGGTCGCGTATGCCAGTAACCTCGGTCATTGTGGGTCAGGATGACCCGCTAATATTCAGGAACTTTTGGTCGAGATTCTTTTAATGATTTGTATTTTATGAGAAGGGGATTATATTACTTCACATGACGTAACAACCTAAATAATTTTTATAATATATAGTAGTTTATTATAATTTTTAATCAAAATACGAAGTACAGGCTGAATATATGTACTATTTCTGTGCATGTCTCAAAACTGAAAAATATTTCAAGAGCAAGTACCAGGAAAAAGGTTTTGTGATGAATTCTAAGAGACAATTGAATGCATTTCACATTTATACAGTCGGTTTCATTTAAACATTTTTCAGATAGTCATCACAGGTGAGTTTACTGTGCCTTCCATAAACTGGTGTCTCAAATCGTGGGCTTGTTGGAGCTACTATTGCCAGTCCTTGGACATCTTCATCTTTCTTTTTCTAGAACTTCCGTGATCTTCATTTGCATTGCGACGATACGCAACTGGTTCTTTCGTAGTTCAGTAATGTCATTTCCTAGTTTTTTTGTTGGGCCCCGAGGTACTCAAACAAGACTTGCCATGTGGTCACCGGAAGCGCAGCTACGTCCTTCAAATCAAATATAGCGCGTTGCATTCAGAAGAATACAGTCACTTACGCGATGCAATTGCAAACGAATTGAATGTTTTCTACTTTGGCAAATTTGTCATACTTCCAGTAACGTTCATTGGCAGCCTATGGCATAGGCATGAATAGTATATAAAGGATGCAATGACATATGTGCGTTCGTATGGCCTTCATAACATTTACATGCTACTTAGCATGGGACGAGATAAAAGAGCTTCTATTGCCTGGTTAGCTGCCATTCGATCATGACAAGATTTGACTGGACAAATATTCAAGCAGAAACTCACTGAATTGATGGGATTAATTGTGAACTATCACATTTATGGTGAAACTCTCTGCTGGCCATATAATCATTTGCCCAATGGATCAGGGAAACAGGACAAAAACCTGATCAAGATGGGGCTCTTTGCCTGGTAAATAAATGCACGAAAAAGTATCCTAGAAGCTCAGTTCATGAAACACGAACGGGTGATGATGGATATCCACAATACAGACGCCGAAAACCAGAAGATAGAGGTCATACAACAACAATCGAGATGAGAAATGTGGAAATAAACAGATGGTTTGTGCAATATTCTCATCTGTTATCTAAAACATTCAAAGCTCTTAACAATGTTGAATATTGCCATTCCGTCAAATCCATCGAGTATATATGCAAATACGTCAACAAAAGCAGCGATACGGCATTAATTAGTATTAATATATCTAATGCACCAACAATGGAGACTATTTCAAACAGGTCGATATACAATTATCAGCACCAATGAAGCCGTTTGGCGTATTTTGGGTTTTCCAATAGATAGTCGCCATCCCAATGTTGTTCACCTCGGTGTTCATTTTGAAAATGGACAGAGAGTATATTTCACGGTTGCTACTACAAGAAACGGGGTTACTAAATCAGCGCACACAACACTTACAGCATTCTTTGCACTTTGTGAAGATGTATTTGCCAAAACATTGAACCAGATGTTTCAAAGTACTATGCATGCAATGGTACATCTAAGAAATTCCAACGACGTGAGCATGGCATGCGTGTTGAAGACTATCAAAATCTGTATTCGCCGGACGCATTGGGTCGTATTTACACAGTACATTCAAATAATTTCGAGTTTTACTATTTGAGAATGCTGTTGGTCAAAAATACTGCTTCATTTGCGTAGAATACCAGACGTACAGAGAAGCTTGCCAAAAGCTTCATTTGCTCGAATCAACACTGGGAAGTAACATTGATGGATGCATGTGCCAGCGACATCTGCGACAAATTCGAACATTCTTCGGCATCATTTTCACCACATGTGCGCTATCCAATCGGAAATATGGTGTGAAATAGAGGGGAAAAATTCAGTGACGATTTGAGCGAAGAGTTTGCATCGTGTTCGTACCGTTATCAATGATAATTTCTTTGAATTTTCGGGCAATATTTTCAACGACCAACAACAAAGAACTCATTCGACTTGAAATTACGTTCTGCATTTGATATTTGTGATCGCGATTGAGTGAGAGAACAGCAGTACAAGGCAGTTGTTGAAGAAATCGAACAACTTTTGCTCGCGATACACAGATTGGCCTACGACACAATTACAAATGCAGCACAAACGGCGCCGGTGGTCTGTTTTCCTCTGATGCGCCTGCCGGCACTAGACGAGTAGTAAGCAGCGTCGGAGGAGTGGACGATGGGGCTCTGAGGAGCGTGCTTACTTCACCACTTATCTCGATAGTTTACAAGTTTAGAAGGACCATCATCTTTGAGCTATGTTAACAAATTTAATGCATCTGAAATAAGATTGTACTATGCGCTAGTGAAAGGGACTGTCGTAGATGGAGATTCACAAGATGTGAACTCATTTAACGTAGTATAATCGACCTTTAATAGAGGTTAAATAAATACAATAATTAGCTAAACACAATTTCATTGGAATATAGTTTACCGTGGGAAATAAAATGAGATTGTTGTATGTTTGAATCTGCTGGTAATGCAGCTGTTGGCATGACATGACTATGATAGACACTTAAGCACTTTAAAACACACTGAAGGTGAATAACCCGAGAATCAAGTTGACATGCATGTTAAGATATTGAGAGAATGATAGAGTTGAGAATAAATTTGAGATGTCACAACTGAAATAAACACGATATCTACACAGGGGGACGCCGATTATCCGAACGTCAATCATCCGAAATGTCATCTATCAGAACTCATTTTTTTCTCTATTAAAAAAAAATAGGTATCGTTGACTATATTTATTCATTTTCTTTTGTGATACTGAATATTGAGAGATCCCCGATATGACTGACAATGATAAAATATTAACAAGATACTGTACTATAGTCAATTATCTGGCTTCATCAAACTGGCAAATCTTACAATATGTGCTTAAGAACTCGAAATGTCTATTATTAGCAGAAAAACTATTTTCACCACCTTTAAGTGCAAGAGAATTAACGGTACATTGACAAACAACCTATCATAAATGCTTGACAGTTATCACTCACACGGGATGTTGATTGTTAGCAGAGAACCCTCTGCCGTTTAGTGCAAAGGTAGCCTACATAGACAGCAGTACGATTTTACTGAATAACCACTAACTTCAGCGATTTCTTCAATAAATACGGTACTATTTGCTGTAGTATGCCAGTGTTAATGTTCTACAGTATGTGCAGTGCATGTATTTGTATGTGCAGTGCAATATCTTAATGGTATGTTCCCTTGAAGAAACTTTATGCAAACAGAATCTGATGTGCACTTGCTATTTTTATGTTCGGTTATCCGAATTATCGAATATCCGAACTATACGAGAGAGAAAGAGAAAGTAAAATATAGATCGAGAATTTTATTAATCAGTCGCGAGCGGTGATGAAAAGATCTTGTAGTTTTAATTTTAGAACATATTGTGGCGGGCGGCCGTCTGGGTTGCTCCGGTCAACTGGGGTTTGCAGCATCCGTCGCCTCGCTCGCTGCAACTTACCTGCCCCTGCACAGCTTTCCTGTAATTTTGAATGTTGCTCGAAAGGGTAACCACTGAACAAGTAGCCAACAGGAAGCTACTTGGGCAGGGAACAATTCAGACTAACAAGTATATCTCGGAAGAACGTACGCCATAGAAAATTAAAAATTAAAACGTGTAATTAAAACTAAGCTAATAAATTAGAATACCATTTACAGGCGCTATTGATCGCCATTTGCGATCAATTGAATTTTACTTTACTTTCAGAAGCCATGCGCGGCTTCGCTGAAGTGAAGTTTCTTTGTTTTGCTAGAGAAATATTTCAAGTTCTTGACGATGTCGCGCCAAACCGTTGGCATTCCACGTTGCAATGCGATGCAATTTACACATTTGAAAGCTTAGATACTAATGAAGAGACAAGATTGAGAAGAGAGTTTATTTGTAGGCTTTGTTGAAGGAAGATATTGTCGGATCTTTTGAAAGAATATCGAATATGTTCATGACATTGTGGTGTCATTTCGTTTTGGGAATTTCTAAGGTAGCTATTTTTATAGTGATATTTTCTTTTTGTAGTTATTGATAGACGGTACAACTTTTGTAGTTTGCAGGGTGGCTGTCCTCGCATAGAACACATATTGGTGGTGTTTGCGTGTTACATTCTTCAGTAGAATGATTCTTATTGAATTTAACACAACGGGGAGGATGCTTTGGTATGTTTTGGTATGTTCACACCTTCAGCAGCGTTTACATTGCACTATTTCTCTTCGCCTTACCGTTCTATTAGCCTTCCTCCAATACTGGCTAAGGTATTTGAGAAACTACTTTTAACAAGACTACATCCTTATGTATCATGCAACAGCAACATCGTACCGAACCATCAATTTGGATTTCGTCAGCAACTCTACCATAGAGCAAATAAACAGGATAACATCGTATATAGAAAGCAACTTTAAAAATAAACAATATTGCTCTGCTGCCTTTTTCGATATCTCTCAGGCCATCGATGAGGTGTGGCACAAGAGCCTCCTGTATAAACTTAAGCTCTACTTGACCGGCTCATTTTTCGATATTTGTCAATCCTATCTTTCAAATCGTTATTTGTAAATTAAATACCAAAATGAAATCTCAGACCTCCTTCCTATAAAATCCGAAGTGCTTGAAGGAAGTGTTCTTGGACCAGTACCATATTTGTTGCATTCAGCCGATATCTCGGAGGCTGAAAACATATTTATTTTAACTTTTGTGGATGATACAGCTCTATTAGCTTCTGACAACGTTTCTCGAGAAGCATCAGAAAAACGTAAAGATGTGTGTGTGTGTGTGTGTGTGTGTGTGTGTGTGTGTGTGACATTTGGCAATGTTCCTAACACAACCAGAATACCCACAGATCAGATTCGACCGACGTCAAGAAAGTCCGGCGCTTGCGACGTGTGCGAGGGAGGGGTCGGTGAGAGCGCTCTATGAGCGGCTGTCAACAACAATGTGACTGCCTTTCTTGGGAAGGGGTGGCTGAAGGTTCCGTCCTCATAGGGGGAGTTGACGTCATGTTTGCGCTAACGAGAAGAATCGAGTGAATAAGCAGTATAGAAATCGAAACGAGCCGCTTTTCTCTTGCGAAATGCCGACGTGCGAGTTTGTTCCTCTCTTCCGAATCGCCGAAGAGCAGGCTTTTACTCGCGGGAAACGTTAGTCTGGAGCATCTGTCGTGGCCGCTGATGTGGACTTAAGTGAAATATGTACTTTCTTAACTCGTATTTGTTTATTTCGTGAATACACAAGAACCGTTTATTTAATTTGTGTGTCTTCTGCTATTATCCCTTTCTCACACCTTATAGATCTCACATCCCTCGTATAAAATCCAGCTGTTACTAAAGAATCGGCTAGCGTCGCTCCCCTTCCTATTAGGCACTTGGTGGTTTATGCAGGTAGGGATGGACGTTAGAAAATATATAAAATAATCTAGGACTACGTCATAATAAACGCTCAACGCCCAACAAGGGTTAGCAGACCTGTTACGAAGATGCAACAAATATTTTTTGAACTTGTTTGTTTTTGCCAATCATCTGAATAACGTGATCTTCGTAAATTTTTACAAACTGAATTTCTTCTTATTTCTTCTTGAAAAATATTTGTAAAATACTGACTGATTATTTCCCTCCCCAGAGAAAATTTATTGTAATCAATTTTTATAGAAGATAATGCTTTACTATGATCCCTGATTTCCCACAATTTTGAAGGTAATGTGAAGAATGCATAAGCACTCTGTATACAAATTTTATTTAAAGAGAGTTTTTGGAAACAAATCACTTCTTGCAGAGTATTCATTATTTGTGTATATTAAACATTTTACACAGTAAAATTGAAAAAAAAATCAAAAAAATAAAGATTGTGTTCACACACAATTACAGACTTTTTTCAATTATTGAAATTAATATATTTACATTTAGACACAAGTTCGTTGGAGTGAAATCATTCGGCAATTCGCTTTAGCAATTTCTGGAGTCTTTCAAGCCGCCTGTCGCAACTCTAGGATTTTGCTTTCACGTTTTACAAAAGATTTGACTCTTCAAGCCCTCTCTCCGTCCCTGCGTTCTACGCTCCGGCCCTTTGTCCGAAGGCTCTCAAGGCGTCCTGGACTAACGGGTCTTTCGAGGCGAAGACGCCCTGGGCGATGACCCCCGTGGGGAAGACCCCCGGGGGGAAGACTTGCGAGGCGAAGACAGTCGGGGTGAAGACTTCCGGGGCGAAGATACTCGGGGTTGAGACTTCCGAGGTTCAGATTTCCGGGGCAAAGAACTTCGGGGTTCAGACTTCCTAGCTCCGTTCTCCCGATGGTTTGAAGTTTCTGCGAAATCCTCGGGCTCCACAAGCTCTGCAATATTTTCTAGCTCCGGTAGCGAGGAGGCTTTCAGACACAGGCCCCCGTGAACTTCCTTCATAAAGTCCAAGGATTCCATAGACTTTACTTCAAAAACTTCTGAGCAGCAAGTATCCTGTAATTAAACGTATTCTCAAAAAATGTTGTTTAGAAATGCTTGTTTCAATTGAGAATAGCTCAAAGGTGTGTACTTAAATGATCCATTTTCCAGTCTATTTTTAGAACGTTTCCAAACTGGTTCAATATAGACCTCGTGGAGGGGCGTTGGAATTTTGAAGGGGGTTAGTGAAGGTCAAGCGGTTAATTGAGGACCTATGGGCAATGTGAACCGGCGACTGAGAGGTATTTTTCTGAGTCTTCCTACAACTAAAATATTAAAGATAGAGGTTTTTCTCTCAATGAAATTTGTTCCTTAAAGATAGATTTTGAAATATGGCCAGGTACAATATTTGGAAAATTTGAGTACTTATGCATACGTTTGCGTGAAAATACGGGCGAGAAAGACGTGTTGTTTGAGCACAACTAGTTTCCCACTTTTCAGACTGTAGAGAAATCCAACCTGTAACCAGTGTGATTCGAATAGTAATGGTCTGGTAGTCATATATCACGACGAGTATTCAATATTAATAATGTAATACTTCATTGTACATGACAGCAGAAATGAATAAAAGCAAGGCATGGAGTTCTTTCATGTTTATACAGTACTTTAGATTGATTCATACCGTAAGGTGGAAAATGTATAAGATATTGAAGTCTTTCCTTAAAAAGGAAGTATCTGTGAGCTGTCAAATAGAAATGTTAGGGTAAAACAACTAAGGTATAATGTATTGAATATGTTGTACTATGTAATGTGAAGACTGACCTTCAAGTAACCTCCGGGAAAATATTGCATCCAATATTTATCAGTCTCAATCTCTCGGAGCCTGCAATTGGGAAGCGGATGATTCTCGTCAAGACGGTCCACTTCCAATACACCGTCTTCGCCGATTACGTTGACGTGGTAGAGGAACTCGTTTCTCTGCATCAGCCTAGCGGGTGTAGTATGCACAATGGGGGGCGATCGCACCCTCAGAGTGAAAACCTCTTCAGGTTCGGCGTCGGAATCACTTTCAAGTTTGGGTTCTCCATCAACTCCCAAGACAATTTTTGTAGGTTTCGGGGTGTACCCTTGTGCGAAAGTTTCCTCTTCCTCTTCCTCTTCACTCTTTTCTGGCTCAGGATCCAAGTACAGTTCTTTTTCAAGAAGCTGACAGCAAGGGTCAGGTGGATAACATACCGGTACATCCGTACCCGAGCACTGTGGTTTACATAATGGTGTTGTCACCGGGGCTGAACCGGGAATTGGGATCATACGACCCAGGCCTGGTACATTAACCCCAGATGCTGGTCTTTGTTCCTCCTTAGTGATTTCTTTGGTCACCGATCTAAATACTTGATCGGATTCTACAATAACTGAAGCTAAATGTATATATTTCACACCATTTCTGCCGAGTTGTGTTGCTATAGGTATTGTGGGTGGTGTTGGTTCGGCAGGAGCGGGTTTCACAACGGATTTAGCTTTTCCTTTAGCCTTAGAGTTCTTTTTGCCTTTTGCCATTTTCTCTTCTAATGAATATAAAAGATAGGTGACACCTCTTCTTCTCTTTTTGGAAATTTTTGCCTTCGAGACTTCTGCATTGAGTCTCGAAGCTGAAGCTGAAGCTTAGGGCTGAGTGTGCCCACTACTCCCCATTATATTCCAGAACTTATCTTCCCTATGTCTTGCCCCTATGTTTTACAATGAGATTGCTGTATCGCCACATATTGTTGCATTCACGTCATTATATAAATGTGTTATTTTCTTCTTGTTATAACTTTATCCGATTTTGTAAGGATTTATTGTGAAGTTCATTGCTGAAAATTAAAAAAAGGATCGTAATTTCATATCCGTGGTGATGAGTACAGACTGTTTAATTATGAGCATTGTTAACCCGACTCTTTTACGCTGTTGACTGTCATTAAATGACTTTGCCGAACATCCCTATATGAGTACACTCGCAGTGAGAAGGACAATTACGGGATTGTAACCCGTGTACACCATATGGCTCAAGGAAAAACACAAATTGACACAGTAATTTAAAATGAAGGATACCATTGGTGTTATTGCTCGTTATTGATATATCAGGTTGAATAAATGAACCATTATACAAAATGACTGACAAAAGTTAAAGTTTACGACATAAAACACTTAAACGCTTATAGATCGGAAAATTGAGATTTTTGGTCAATGGCGTTGAGATCACCCTTTAATTTAATGGAAATACAATATTCATTAAGTTATTGTAAGTGTTAAAAGGAAATTTTGCTTAACCAATGGTGATGCAATATTCTCTTATTTTTTTACATTGAAAATGAATATCGGTATGTGAGAAGACAAAGTGAAGTAAGTAATGACAATTACATGTTCAGAGTAATTACACCTTCACGTATCTCTCTTTTGTACAATTATTCCATTAATTTAGAAAGCGTTTGGAAAATTTTGAGAACATTTTCAATTTATATTGAAGGTTTCAAATTGGATGTTCAAAATCAACGCTCTTAAAAAGACCGAATATAAAATTTTGAAGAAATTTAAAATTTCAAGTGTTTCACTCACAATACTGTTTCTATACACTTTCACATTCTTTAACAGTGACCATTAAATACTACATCAACATGAAATATTAAAATTAAAAATTACAAATGTTGAATAATCTATGCGAGGCAAGTTATCTTACGAAAATTACAATACATTTGGAATCCTGTATGGTTTACATTTCTGTCCAAATGACAGCATACGGGTTGGTAGAACGATGTGATTGATTATTCGGTCAAGTGTCTTTGCATTGAACTTAATCACTTTTTTGACTCTGTTCATATGAATATTACCCTCGCTTCACATACAAAATTAAGGTGACCCATTTAACGTGACAAATCAAAATAACTCGTAAAAAATATACTATGTACAAGAAATATCAAAGGAAAAAAATGAAATCTCCAAATGGGACACCTGTCAGACAACAATGAAACTTCCTTGTTCACCCCTTGAGGGTGAGGCAGGAGCCAACTTTGAAAATTTAAATGAGCCCCATCTTTTTATTGCAAATTCGGATTCTTACAAAAAATAAATATGTTTGCTTTAAAAAATTTTTGATCAAAAGAGACGATTCAAATCGCCCGCACTGCCGGCACGCTCTCGCCCTGGGCAGCAGACGCCAAGGGGCGCTGGCGGCACGCTCTCGCCCTTGGCAGCAGACGCCAAAGGGCTCTGGCGGCACGCTCTCGCCCTTGGCAGCAGACGCCAAAGGGCGCTGGCAGCACGCTCTCGCCCTTGGCACCAGACGCCAAAGGGCTCTGGCGGCACGCTCTCGCGCTGCGCAGCAGACGCCAAAGGGCTCTGGCGGCACGCTCTCGCCCTGGGCAGCAGACGCCAAGGGACGCTGGCACCGCGAGGCGCCGTGCTTCGTTGAGCGCACCAGCGGGAAGCAGCGCTGTCAGGATGCGTTCGGAAAGATGGCTGCCGCGCGTTCCTGGGGGTCGCGCTTCAGCGGCCAAAACGAAGAAGCCGCGGGGAGCGACACTCAATTCTTTTCCGTATAACATAGTTGCTGACGGAGAGTTTTTTTTTAAAAAAATTCCATAAACAAGATTTTCTCAAAAAAGGGTCCAATTTTTTTCTTTAAACTTTTGGTAGGGATAATGCTAAACACTACATGCGATGACAAACATATTGCTCTATTCAATTTATTTTTTCAATAATTACAAAAATGTATTTTTTACTTGTTTCTATTGTTGTTAATATTTCTCATTAGCGGCAATTTGTACACAATAAAGAATATGAGCGCATATAGTTTAAATAAAGTCAAATTAATATTCTAGAAAACGCAAGAATATTCTGTGAAAATGAGCTTAAAATCGCGCATATTCAGAAAGTTTCTCAAAAATTACTCCATTTTTTTCTTTAAACTTTCCCCACTGATAGTGCTAATTGCACTGTTTAATATGACTTAAAATTCATTTTCGGTATTTTTTTAAAATACACGAACGTAATTTTTAAATATCTCTCACTCCTTTAATATGTACATTTCCAGCAATTTTTAAACACTATTGCATCTGTGACTTCGATTGCTTTAAATGATTTCAATTGAAGTCTTTAGAAAACTCAACAGTTTTCTGTGAAAAGAGGTTCAAATTTCGCATTCACTAACGCTTAAACATCAGTTTCTTGGTAACGGTTCCAATTTTTTCAATAAAAATTCCCATTTTGAAGGATGGTTTACTCTTCTTTAATATTCGTAAAGTAATTCGGCTCTACTATTCGAAAACCGAGAAATTGAGAACATTTTTAAAAAAATACTTCGGGTGGTGATAGATTGCAGCTCATAAGACGATGGGGTGAGTCAGTATAGTATAACTAGCACAGACTAAAGAAAACACAAAACTCAAACGAGAAAGTCTGTGCTATTTTGTAAAACCATTAGTTTTTCAATATATTAATGAATATGGTAAAAAAGTGTAATGGAGTGCTTAAAATTGAAATTCCTGTGTTGCTATGATTTTTTGTTCTATATCTTAAAAATGCACTACGAAAAGTTGAAAGAAAAAATATGTAGAAAATATCGAGACAATCTTGTTTGTTTGTTTTTAATTGCACATATTGCACGAAATATTGCGCGAAGATTACTTAAATTTTCAAAAAAATGTACATGACCTTCATGAAAGAACTAAGAATGGAAAGAAAAATTAACTTTTTATTTATTTAAATTAACTCGGTTTTATAATTCGACCAAAAGTTGCGAGTTGCAGTTGACGTGAATATTTAGATGCATTGTTTTCATCAAATCCTTCATATTTTTAAAGTCAGATGTGTAATTTGTCACATCTTCGTGAAATTCCCTTTCTTTAGATACCTCATTTATAAAGATTAGTTGCATGTGAGAGACTCAAAAGGTATCTACACTATTGAAATAATACAGATGATGTTATCATCATGTTATCTCAGGATGAGGTTTTACTGATCTTTAATAGTCATAAAATAATATTTCCGTTCTCTTATTAGGAAACCGAAAAATTAGGGAAATTCCAAAAACTGCACTTCAGGCTACTTGGCAGCAGGCAAGAGTATGGGGCAAGTTAGTGTCCGAGACCAAAGGAAATACAAAACTAATACGGGAAAGTCTGTGCCATTCTTTAGCACCACTAGTTGTGAATGTAGGAAGACGCCGAAATATTCAAACGTTTGCAATTTTCGAAAACTCAGAGTAAACAGCGAAAATCGATCCTATGCCACCTTTATAAGTGTATTTTACTCTCTTCTTCCAAAATATTTAAAGACAAAATTTGGAGTCATTTTTGAGAAAATTTTGAAAATGTCCCATGTGTTTCATGTAAAGTATCCGCAAAATTTAAAAAATGTTTTTCAAAATAGCAAAGCTTTGAGTCGAGCTAGATCGATCGGTGAATATCCGTTTTGGAAAAATACTACGTATGGTTTAGGTGGTAGTGGTGTTCAGAGAGGGACAGACGGACGGACGGGCAGGCAGAGGGACGGACGTTTTGAAACTAGTAGTCCCTCCTTGTAACAGCACGTCCTTTCTGGCCTTTAGTAATAGTTATGTAATACTATGAATAGAACCTCCGAATTATCACATGTCAGTCATCATTTTTTGTAACTCATTTAGTGAAACAAATTCAAAAATTTCAAACAAACATCAACGAAAATTTCACCATTAAAACTGCTTTTCAAACAGCTACATCAAGTCCGGAAAATGAGATGTAATTCACAGAAATTGAGCTGCTGATTCGCAGCGCTGAATGTCATAATTGCATTTTAGTTTCATATTCCCTGAAGGCTAAAAAATTTAATTTCATGTATTTCAAATAGGTTTTAAATAATTTCTAAAAGATTAATGTGTAAATGTATAACAAAAGGTCGAGTGTAAGAAATAAAAACATATGAAATAATGTACAAATTCTAACTTACGAAGCATCCAACAACCGGGAATTACGTTTACGAAGCGCAGGAAATTCATCATGGATCTGGTAAACTGCAACTGTTCTTTTTTTTCTGCATCATGACCTTATTTGAAGTTGTTTTTGATAAACACATTTGATTAAGACAAACATTGTATCTTCACAATTGAATGGGTGAAACCCAACACGGTATAAGTGACATTTCATAAATTCTGAGAAGTCTGTTTATTTAAGTCAATATTACTGTAAGGTCGTGGCGCTTTGTTTCACCATTAAAAACACGACATTTCAATTGTTCATTAAAATAATGAAAATACATTTCCACTAAAATATATTCAAAAATAAACACGCTTTCTCAGAATTTATAAAAAGTCATTTATACCGTTCTGGTTTTCACCGAATTGTAGTGGTAGAAAGACGTCGATCTTTTTTTTTAATTTTTACAATTTTAGAAAAATTAGACATTTTAACCAACATGAGACCTGGCCCATTCTCTTAAGCGTTGTTTATGCTTTCTAAATACCCTTGTTTAATCAAAGTCTTTAAGAAAAAACTGTTTGAAGAAAATAAAAATTGCCTATGTTTGACTCAAATCGTCACCAAAAATACTCGTCTTTTTGAAATATTGAATCTGACTTTATTTTAGATGTTTTTCATTAAGACAATTCATTAAGAAACAAATGATTAATTAAATAATTGTAGGTGTAGAAAGAAGACGAATAACTTTTGAATATTTTTACTATTTTTTTAAAAAATCGGGATTTTTCACGAACATGACACCTGCGTCATTCTCTTAAAGGGATCATACAGATCAATTGAGGAACATCAATTTTGGAGAAAATCTGCTGAACGGTTAAGCCGCTAACGTTGTTCACAGACGGACAGGCATAGAGACGGTCAGGCAGACAGACGTTTTCCAGTAAATAAAGTTTTCGGTAGCAAGTACACACACAAAAAGGGGATTCTGGCTACACCACATGTTCGAGGATTTTTTTAAAATGAAGCTACTGGAATTACCCACATTTTCGTTATCAGGGCCCTGTAATGGCTTTTCTGCTGAAAATTTGCAGTTTTTTCACGCAGCATTACATAACTCCATCTCTAGCGCGGTAGCGAGGAAGTGAAAAGTAAAATAAGCCGTCGGACGGCCGTTTTCGTCATCAGGGGACCCCAAAATGTGTATTTCCGTTGAAATCTCGAAATCGATTTTCCGCAACATTACATAACTTTCTCTTTACTACGTATATTACTTCGTATAGGCGCACGTATGCGAGAAAGTAAAAGTATTTAACACGGTCCATAATTTTCTGAACGTTATTGTATCGAATTTCCTCCAGACTTCTTAAGGAACGCATAAGCTTCCAAAGATGAACATATCTCTCTTAGCGGGAGTCGTTGGCACTTCGGAATGAACGAGATACGAGGTTAGAAAGCGAGAGATAATTTTCATTTTGGCTCTTTACAAAGATTTTTATTTACCGGGGAAAGATAAGCTATAGTTATTTTGGGGGCAGTTAGTTTATAGTGACTATCGCTGTCATGACAAAACGGCAATGAAGGAAACCCTTGGTTTAGTACAACATAGTTCCGGAAATCACCAACACTTTAGTAGCCAACCGAAATGTTATTGCATGAACACATGACGCATGCTTCATATTTATGTAGTCATTACACTCACTTCCAATTATATATTTTCTACACCAAGAAAAGAGAACAAAAATTGGCCCTGAAAAGCAGTCTTTAGTTCCTACAGTCTTTCTACAAGGCTGTAGTTTGATATTGTAGAACGTAAAATCAGTATTTTAGAAATGTATGTTTTTCATCGGAAAAGAAATGACATGTTAAGAGGTAAAGATTTATTTCTCAAGAGTGTTTAAAAACATAAAACGTACATAAATCACGGCAGAGTCATAGATGAACATATATGAAAAGGTCAGTCATCTATTAACACAATGTTAGAATATATTATCTTGAGGATGTAAACTTGTCGCGTGAATAATGGACTACGAGGAAATTGAAATAGGAGAATATCGTATCGAAAACATGGAACTTTTTTTTCTGGTGACAAAGGAACTGGATGTTTGAGCTGCAAATAGTAAACAGAGACTCCCTTTCCATTTGCCTTCAATATTTTCATTTTTCTTCAAAAGATCTTCTATAGTACGAAAACATTTTTCTAAAAGCAGCTCAATTAATAAGGAAATAAAATTCCATGTCACAAAAAGCGGTGAAATGATCTTGTCACAAAAAGAGAACGTGTTAAATCCTTTTGAACGCACGAGCTTGGCCATTAACAATAATGCTCTCAGGGGAAAGCACTGTTTCTGACTTTCTATTAGCAAATTTTCAACTCATGTGCCTAGCCAAAACCAGGGGTATCTCAATAGCAATGGAGTAGGATTCTTCCTTCCGGCTTTCTTAGCTTATTTTTTCTTTCAACTCATAAACATAGCTACTGCCAGAACTGCATCTACGGAACACTATTCCCACCTGTCGGTTAGCCTATTAGTCTTACAACCGATAAACGTAGCCATGGCCAGAACACCACTCAAGGCAATTGTGTCCCCGCCTCTCGGTTAGCCTATTTTACTTTCAAACCATAAGCATCGCCATAGCCAGAAAATGGATCGCCATAGCCAGAAAATGGATCACCATAGCCAATCCATGGAAGTTGGGAAAGGGGTTACCCTCTTCAACCCATAAGCGTAGCCATTGCCAGCACCGCGTCCAAGGCCGTGGGGAAGCACGGCTCCTGCCTGGCGGCTGGCCCCGCGAGCGCGCACGCGTCTTCGCAGTGAGGCGCGCATTCCACCGCGCCCGCGTCCGTACAGCTGCACGGGCCGCCCTCGCTCTCCCAGCGCTGGTAGAACACCTCCATGGCTTCGGACACCTGCTTGGAAATGGTGTTGGAGTCGAGGCCGGCGTCGCAGGCGCGCTTCGCGTCCATGCAGATGCTCTCCAGCCACGCGCCCACTTCGTCCGACACCATGCCGGCGATGTCCTGGCTGGCCGGGCCGATCTTGGGGTTGCCGTCGATCAGCCGCTTGAGGTAGCCGAAGAGGTAGCCCGAGAGGCGCTTGCGCAGCTCGGTGACGGGCGCCTTGGCCGCCTTCTTGATGGCGACCGGCATCGACGCCAGGATGCGGTTGAGCAGCCTGGCCGCCTCGGAGCGCGCCTCGCCGCCTGCCGCCCCCGCCCGCGCCTCGCACGTGTCCTCCGCCGGGTGCCTCCAGATGCCCTCGGCGAAGCCGGCGGGAACACGCGGGCACGGCCGGCCGTCCTTCCCCTTGCCTTCCTCTTCCTCCCCGCCTTCCCCCTCCCCTTTGCTGTCCTCTTCTTTCTCTTCGTCCTCTATGTCGATGTACTGGTCGTCGTCGAAAAGGTCAGTGTCTAAGCTTTCACAACAAGGAGCGTCCGCGTAGCCGGGTGGGTAAAACTTACTAACGACTCTGTCTTCCTCTTTCTCCCTGAGGACACAGTTTGGCAGAGGATGTCCTTCGTCGAGTCTGTCCACTTCTAAACATCCTTCCTCTCCAAGCACATGAATGTGATACACGTATTCCTCCCATCTGTCTTTGGCGGGGCCAAACACGAGCACGTTCGGCCGCACGGGCTCCTCTATCGCTTGGAATCGAGACTCCGTGTCTGCCTCGTCTTCCGCAACGATCACAGGTTGTATGATCGGAAATCGGTACATGCACTTCACATCAGACACTTCTGCGACGTACAGATCTTTCGTGGAAACGCAGGTCGGCGGAGGTGCAACAGCATAAGAACTCGCCGTCGCGTATGGACTAACACCTGGCGCTGCGGGGGATGGTGCAGGATACTGCGCACCTCTTGGACCTGAATACGGATACGCAGCACCCGAGTACTGAGGTCCCGAAGGAGCAACACCGGGGTAGACGGCACCAGACGGAGCGGTGCCAGGATACGCAGCTGGTGCGGGGTATGGAGCACCTGCTGCTGGAGCACCATACGGGCCGCCGGCTGCCGGAGCGGCATATGGAGCACCGGCTGATGGAGCTGCGTACGGGGCCCCCGCTGCAGGTGCAGCGTAAGGTGCTCCGGGTGCAGGGGCAGCGTATGGGGCACCCGCTGCAGGAGCACCGTAGGGAGCACCCGCTGCAGGTGGAGCGTAGGGGGCACCCGCCACAGGAGCACCGTAGGGGGCACCAGCCACAGGAGCAGCGTAGGGGGCACCCGCGACAGGAGCACCAGCCACAGGAGCAGCGTAGGGGGCACCAGCCACAGGAGCACCGTAGGGGGCGCCCGCTGCAGGTGGAGCGTAAGGCGCTCCCGCCACAGGAGCACCGTAGGGGGCACCCGCCACAGGAGCAGCGTAGGGGGCACCCGCGACAGGAGCACCAGCCACAGGAGCAGCGTAGGGGGCACCAGCCACAGGAGCACCGTAGGGGGCACCAGCCGCAGGAGCAGCGTAGGGGGCACCAGCCACAGGAGCACCGTAGGGGGCACCCGCCACAGGAGCAGCGTAGGGGGCACCAGCCACAGGAGCACCGTAGGGGGCACCCGCCACAGGAGCACCGTAGGGGGCACCAGCCACAGGAGCACCGTAGGGGGCACCCGCTGCAGGAGGACCGTACGGCGCACCCGCCATAGGGGCACCGTAGGGGGCACCTTCTGCAGGAACACCGTAGGGGGCGCTCGGCGCTGGCCCAGAGCTGGGAATATTCATCGGCCCCGACGGCGGCAGTGGAGAAACGGAAGGATCTCCTGCTATGTAGGCAGCGCCAGGTAAAGCAGAGCCAGCTGGACTCTCTGAGGGCAACGCAGGGATTGGGCCAGCACCCGCTTGCCCGGGAGGAGCCCCGGCCCCACTCGGCGGGAAGGCCGGAGCAGGGGGACCTCCCGCGCCCTGCCCTGCGCCAGCAAGGCCACCGCCAGCGTCCCCGGGGGCCGTCCCTCCGGCACCTCCGGCACCTCCGGCACCTCCAGCAACTCCGGCACCTCCAGTTCCACCTGCTCCACCACCGGGGTGCGCGCCCCCTTCCCCTCCTGCAGGTCCGCCCCGCCCCCCGCCATCACCAGCGCCGGGTGCCACGCCTCCTCCTGTGCCCGCCCCCGCCCCCGCCCCCGCCCCCGGCCCCGGCCCCGGCCCCGCCCCAGCACCGGGACCTCCAGCCCCGGCGCCCGGGGGCTGAGGATACGGGGCGGCAGGGGACGCAGGGAACATGGGAGCCCCAGCGCCCGGTCCGCCGGCAGGGGGCGGCAGAACAGGAGGAAGAAGCGGCACGGGCGGCGCGGGAAGTCCAGGAGGGGGCGGGGGCAGCTGGTCGGGCGACGCGCCGGGCTGCGGGGCGAAAGGGGTACCTCGCAAAGCGTCGGCCGGGGGCCGGGAGGCAGTCGACCAATCGGGTTGTACCTGACCTCGGTCTAGTCCCTTTAGATGAGCTTCTTGTTCTTTTTTCAACTTTTGCATGTAAGGCTCTATGCTCTGTCTAGCAGACTTCCTTGTCATACCAGATGCCCGTGGCAGACGAGTGGGCGGCCGTACCGACGGCTTTGGCATCTGGGAGATCCGCGATTTACGGAGAGTCTTGCGTTGTCTCATCGTGCCTTTCTTGTGTTTCTTTTTCGCGTACTGCAAACTAGCGTCGCTTATGAGGGATTCTGCCCCCTCGTCATCACCGTCCGTTACCCACCCTCCATCGTCTTTCTTCTTGCCTCCACCCTTACCCCCCAAACCTCCACCCTTACCCCCCGCACCTCCACCCTTACCCCCCGCACCTCCACCCTTACCCCACGAAGATCCTCCCTTCCCCCACGGAGGTCCACCCTTGCCCCTACCACCTTTGCCCCCCCTGCCGTCCCCGAACTGGTCCCAGCCCCCATCACCCGCATGGTCGTGGATGCCCAAGCAGTCGTGCTTAGGCACCTTATCTGGCCTTCGCGGATACCTCTTGTACAATTTCTTATAGACTTCGTCTGGAGACAGCGGTTTGGGGCCCTTATAAGCCCCCGGATCGTCGAACTCGCAGTGATGGGGCTTGTGGAAGGGCTCTGGCACCTTCGGCGGGCGGGAACCGGCCGACGGTACTTGCGCCTCGCGATTGAACACAGCGTCTGCGAAGCATTTGTGACGCGGAGGATATACCTGCAAAAGGACATGGCTTTAGCAAGATATAAATTTCTTCAAAATTAGTCTGAGAAACGTGAAGGTAAAAGATTCAATACGACTTCTCTCGCCCCAGTGTAAAGAATAGTTTCGAAGTATTAGACCATTTGTTCCACCAGCATCACAATACTTAGTATACAAAACATTATAATAGAAATTGCAATGATGTGAGTAGAATTTTTATTTTTGTCGAAAATGTAGCCTTGCCAATGGGAGGTTGTCAGAACATTTCAAATACGCTCATTTGATTGGGCGAGTAGTCCAAACCTCTATTCACCAAAACGCTTGCTTGGCGCCACTTTAAGATCTTTTGAGTCGATCGTGCCTCCTTCGTGAATGGATATGCCATTGCCAAAGTATTACTTTATTGTATTAGGAAATTTCGAAGCCCTGTTCAAGACAAACTCCAAAATCTGAATGTCATCTCACAGTACATCTGTAATGTTGTGGAAATCGTCTAAGTATATTGTACGCTTTGTTCTCGAACCGAGTATTGCGAGTTTTAAACTGTGGACGTAGCTTTACGACTGTGCTGAGAGTAACATCATGAGCTCAGTCTCCGTGTTCAAGTGAACTTGCGCGTCGCAATTGGATGCGCGCGCAAAGTAACTCCATTGTGCTGATCAGTGGTGCGTTCACTGAACGCCTGTCTAGATCCAGGCACGCGCTGCAACAACTACCAATATGCATGTTCGACATATCGTCAAATGTCGCCATCAAGACCATCCTTGTCAAGTTTCATGCGTGTTCAATTGCAGCAGCTGTAATGCAACTATTGGGAATGAACGTTTTTCCGTCTTAAATTCATGTAAGTAGTTGTGAGTGTTGTACGAAGGACTCTGCTATATACATTCCATCGTATCCGCCCTGTTTTATCTGAAATTTCCACCCAGACGACACAAATTTTAAACCCTCCTTCCGCTTTCATCACAATAGCTACCAAATTAATGACCCCCCTCCCCTAAAAGTGTGATGTAAGTTCATGGACGGCCCCAGAGATTATAACTAATTATATGTAATATTTTTATTTCATGACGAAGATTTCAAGTTTGTAATTTAACATTTTCTGTTATTTAAATCGTGATTTTACTTTATTAATATCCCAATTTAAAGCATATGATTTAAACCATTACATTCCTTATTTGTGTACTGCCCACGAAGGTTCAACTTTAATTTTTCCTCACTTATACTGTTTCAAATACAAATATTCTGCTAGTTGTAGGTGTAGATGCAATGAAATATATAAGTGAATTTTACCCTACTATTGATTTTTTTCCTCATTTGTAATTTTAGAACATTTATAACTGCCTAAATAGTTATTTACGGCAGTAATATAGAAAGTAAGTCTTTGGTGTGCAAATAAAATGTTGACGCCCAAGGCGGCAACAGGAGTTGAGTCTGAAATAATTAATGAATGAGTTGATTTTGAAATACGTATACCATAGACATTTTTGTACAAATTCTGGGAGAATTCCAACGAAGTGTTCACGTAAGCTCACGTGGCTCGAGTGCATGACTTCTCGGCTGTCCGGGGACGCCGCGTCGTTGGCTGAGAGGCTGACGTTTCGCCTGTCATATCGCAGGCTTCATCACTACCCAAGAAAGCTTACCATATGACAGGCGAAACGTCGGTCTCTCAGCCAACGACGCGGCGTCACCCGGACAGCCAAGAAGTCAGAATTAAAAGAATAGTATGCTCTTGAGATAATCCTCAATATGCGACGTGGCAGCATATTGTAGTGAGTATATACATTTCTGTGCGATACGCGTACGGTAGTCGTTCTTGAAAGTAGCACTTTTCAATCACTAAACAAGGAAAAGCAAGACTGGTTTGAGCAGTACCTCGGGCTGCGGCGGCAGCGGCTTCGGGTACCACCAGAGGCCGTCGGGCATGCGCACGGCCATGTCGTCGAAGCCCGCGCCGAACTCGGGCGGGCGCTCGCAGCGCAGGCAGTGGTCGCGGCGCAGGTGCGCCACCACGCGCATGTCCTGCTGCGAGGCCGAGCGCCGCAGCACGCCGTTCATCCACAGCGCCAGCCGCTCCGCCAGCAGCTCCAGGAAGTCGTTGACGGCGCTGCGCGGCTTGGGCAGCCCGCCGTCGCCGCCGCCGCCGCCGCCGGCCAGCTCGCGCAGGCGCACCAGCGCCGCCGCCGCCAGCGCCTGCAGCCGCCCCGTGCGCTCCATCTGCGCACGCGCACGCGCGCCGACGTTCTCCTTGGCACTCGGAACTTACAGGTCCTAGAGTTCGGATCGGCTGCAGTAAGCTGCTCTGTAGGTTTCCGTGGTTTCTCCGATCAACACCAGGTGAATGCCGTAGCAGTATGGTAATAAACGGGCCACTGACCACGCGACTTTTCTTCCCCTTCCTTGTTCTATCCTCATCTCATACCTACACACTTACATGCCCTACACTACCACACACTCCGGGAGACCATTCGGATACTCGGAGCTGGTCCCGGCTGGGGGGGGGGGGGCTAGTTAGGGAAACCCTCGCTAGACGATGCGCAGGTCGGCGCCGTATCTCTCGTTTCGTCCGGGGGGACAACTGCCACCTCCTGATAGGAAAACATGAAATCCACTTGCGGAAATAAAGACATCATTAGACGCTCCCGGGAACACCAAAGATTTGCAAAAATTGCAAAAAAAATTTTTTTCGGCGCCTACCAATAACCACAATTTAGAAGATTTTTTTAAATGAAATGCATTTATCTGAAAAAGATCTTCAAATAAAATCATGTTCAATGTTTAGAAATTGTATTTTTTGTGTAATTTCCCATCAAACAGTCGCCCGCTCCTAATTTCTCGAGCTTTGTAAACGTAGTTTGAAACGTGCTTGGAGGCAGTTAGGTATTAGAAATTTTATTTATTGTTTAATGTAATACTAACTTAATATTACAAATCGTAGAACATGAGATTCGAAAACATACTTAATTTAAGTTGCAATTTAAAAGCATACGTAATCGTTACAAATATTGCTAGAAAGTACTTACTCTCTCGTTTGCTTGAAGAGTGTAACATCGAAGTTATTAATTTTGAATATTTATTGCAAGAATTGATGAGCAAATGTGAGCCCATGGTTGGCAGTGCTCATCGCTGCATGCGCCCTTTGTCACCGCTCATTCACTGAGATGCGTTGACCTTAACTATTATGGGGCAAGAAAGTATGTGTTTTTTAGCACCTCTAATTTTGCATTGAGAACTCAACCAGAATTCGGGCTGAAGACTATACATACAAGTTTGAATAATAAGCCATTTGTTTTCTTGAATCACATTTAGGATAAGTGATTATTAATATTATGCTGAGTCGCCTCTTTTCCCAAAATTTACTCTACAGAAGAAAGCGACCATGCCTCGCATGGACGATGGAAAATACTTACAAAGAGGCTTTTGCATCCAAGTGAGGATCTGCTCGCCCACATTGAGGGCACAACCTCCACACGGAAGCGGAAACCGACCATGGCTGCCCTCTTTTACGACGCGTCCTACGATCGTCCCCTACTCACAATGGCGGGCTCCTGCAGCCAGTTGAGGATCTGCTCGCCCACCAGCTCGCCCACGGCGACGGCCCACTGGCGCAGGCGCTTGGAGTTGCGCACGGCGTCGTGGCGCACCACCGTCGCCGCCACCAGGTCCTCGGCCTTGTCGCGCCGCCCGGCCTTGAGCGGCCGCAGCGACTTGCGCTCCAGCAGGTTGCCCGCCGGGTCCAGGAACTCGATCACCGTGCTCATGCCCCTGCCACGCGACGGTGCACGCGTTGCTTACTGGCGACGGCCGACGTTGCTTTTCCACCAACCAGGGCTCTCCCACCGGCGTCGCGCCTGACTGGTCTCCCGACACGTGTGCTAGAGTACTGGATATGTGTGTGTATGTGAGAAAGTAGGATTTAAGTGCGAAAGGCAGAGATGTCCAACTGGCGTGCCATTTAATGTGACCCGCGAAAGGTTATAAGTAGGGCTGTGATTTATATGCATTCGCATATTTTTCTGTTAGAACATCCCGTTTCAACAAATTGTATACGTTTTGAGGCATTCAGAATCAATTTAAGCTATTTTATTGCGCATATATCACCATAATTGTATATTTGGGCCGTATTTGCATATTTTGTTGCACATTCACTACTCATCCGCGAAAAGAAGCCCAAAAGTTACAGTTCCGTCGGCGTGGAAGCGTGGAAGCGCATAAGTGTAGCGTGTAAGTGTAACTGTGACAGTTCTCTAGCCACTTGCTATAGTTCATCATGTGACCTGCTCTGAAGCAATGGGCTTTGGAAAATTGGTTTACGTTGCCATAGCCTCGGCTCGGCGTTGCCGCTCGCCTGACTCGTACGAATTTGCTCGAGAAGCACTCTCAGATCTGTCTTCGGCAGTATCAGTCGAAATGAAATGTGCGTTCTCCGAGCGCCTATGCGTGCCCACACACGGCGCAAACGTGGGGTGGTGTTAAGTCAGGCCCGTGAATTTGTTGTGAATTGAGAGGAAGTCATATTTTTGTTGCAATGCCTATATTTTTTATTTTGTGAAATGTATATTAACTGCATCTCCCGTTATTTTTTCTAAGAAATGAGTGTTCTTTAAAAGTTAGCCTAGTTGTTAGTCAAAGGGAAAGTCCCTTTCCTTCATGTCGATCGAGAATATCGTGCGCCTGTCGCAGGTGCCCTGTCGAGGTCAACACTCACTTTAATATAAAAATAGGTTAAGTTTAAATTTAAGTATTTTTTCTAGTAAATACAGCAATTCAAAATCATCCCAATCTGTTGTAATTTTTTTTATTTCCCATCCCATTGTAGATTTCAAATACATCGCAAAGTAAGTATGGTACTACCTGATATCAGATACAGTTCCTTCACACCCCTCCGTTTCAGAGCATCTACGCAAATTGCGGAGACGAACCGTATTGTTCATCAACCCACACCAAGTCAGGCGTGAATCGCCCGAGTAGCATTTCGTTTCATGTTCGTTTCTTCACGTGTAATTTAACCTTAGAATTACTAACCATACTATATTCCCGTGGATACTAATGTGTAAAATTGTTTCGCACTTTTTCATCTCGTTATGAAACACCAGGAAAATATTTGGTAATTACCTTTTTTTTTATTTTATGCATTTTTGGTTGCTTCAAGGGGATAGTAGCATGAAATAAAGTGTAAAATGAAATTCAAAGATAATTTTATGGGCTGCGAATACTTTCGAATTACTTTTTTACGTAGATTTCGGAATAACACTCGAAAAGAAGAAAATTGGAGTACACAAAACGAATCAATCCAGGATAAATTACATTAAGAAACAGTCAGAAATAGTTTATTTTGATGGTGAACATAGACTTTGTATATGTAACAGTCTATTTCATTTTTGTTTCCGACTCCAACTGTGACCTTATGAGATGAATGTTATGGAATTTACTTGATTCCAAGAAATTAATTAATAACAATATTCAAAATCTTACCGGCTTGAAAATAGTAAGTTATGATTCATTTGATAATGGAAAAACGAAAATGACGGTTAAATCTTCCAGTTAGCTCCTGGTTCTTAGATACTCGTAGCTCATGTGAGTTATAAGGGAATTTATGGGGTTGGAGGTTGTGCTGACACATCTGAGCTTAGCAGTAACGGGTTTTGGGAAATTTTTATAACTATATAGCTTATTTCAAGTATTAAACTACATTGAGTTCCTTTTAGGTTGCGTGTAAATATAAGACACTATTCTGAAATAGGTTTTCCTTGGTATCAGTTTATGAAGGATCCGGGAAATCACGTAATTGTTAAATACTATCCTAACATTTTTTGAAATCCTTTCTAGGCAAAAATTTGCTTTGCAGAAGCGTAGAAACACTCCAGAAACATGTAAATTGTTTATTATTTACAAAAAAATATATTTGTTTAGAAAGAAAAAATGATGTGTAAATTGAGTGTTTTTTATTTCTGTTTTAATTTGTATTAATTGTGTTATTTCTGTGTTAAGAGAATTCAAAGTGGCGATCCGTATAATACACAATGCATTGCGTTTAATAATTCAATAATAACTGCATTCTGGCATTGGCATGCAGATTTTCTGTAACAAATAAGGCTTACTTGTGAGAGACGTGCATCTCTTCTTGGAGCATGTCGACTAGTTTCTGGACGCGAGGGCGGCTGAGGACGCAATAGTTGTCGCGCAAACTGCCTCGAAGGTATCTGAAAACATTTACATCCACTTTCAAAACAAGAGATGTTGAAGAATTGTCATTAGTTTGTTTGTTGTATTTCAAATATTTTCGATGACCACGAAGTTTTATTTGAAAATTTTCACATGTTACATTACTTGTTACATCACTCGTACATTTAGGGGAGGCTGGAGTTGGTTGGTAGCACTTGGTAGTTTTTAATCTTTTTAGCCAATCCTGTGTCAGCTCCAGTAGTTCTGATAGTTTCAAAATAGTAAATAATAGTTTCAAAATAGTTTACCTCTTTAATGAAGCGTGGTATGTATCGCATCTTTTGAAATTTGGAGTAGGTAATCTCATTTGTTTCTAGTTTCACTCTTAAGAGAACTTACACTTGCGATATACGATCAAGGCAAAATTTACACTCTTAAGCTACAAAGAAAGGCAAATAAATGATACCCATGTTGAAGACAGATGAAATTATCTTCACCACAATATAAACATTTTATTTCATACATTTTAAAGTTGATATTATTATTTAATACATTAAATAATATTCATGATATTAAATAAAATCTTAATATTGTGGTGAAGATAAATTCACCTATTCAATAAATATATATTCCTCAAGATGACAGTATGAAAATATACTAGTAGATCACAGCTGTAACTACGAAGTTATAAGAAAACGTCTAGCAATTTAGAAAACGAAACATCGCCGGATGATAGAGAAAAGTTAAGAGCCCTTTTATGTCAGCTAATTACAATTCGTTCTTATCGTAAAAGGAACGGCGTGATGAGAACCTCCCCCTGAGATGGGTTGTCCTTCGCGAGATAGACGAAATGTGTAGATGGCCTCATTTCAAGCAGAAGATGATCGTATTATTTCACGAGCGGCAGCAGAGCCTACCGAGAGAGCCCAATGCGCTACCTCGCAGTGGACCAATCCTAAATACAAATACCATCGAAAAATTGGTATTTTTGAAAATATGTCAGACATGATTTGCAGAAGAGCTGAATTTTTACAACCGACTTTGTAAAAGGCAAAAAACACAATCTTCAATTTTGTAGTTTTAAATTATTAACCTTTTGCAATTTTGGTAAAAACGAAAAGATACCTCACTTGGATCTAGCCCATATTTTTACTCCCTTACTAGGTATGAGGAGAAAATTTTAAGAAAGAATTTAGAGTGGTTTTGAGAAAATATTTTTTTTAGAAATTGCATAAATTTCAACACTAATTCGAAATCAGCACGTTTTTTTCTTCCGAAAATTGTACATGGCCTTTTTTAAAGAGTTCATTTTAAACAATAGATTTTGTTTAAGGCAAAAATCACTCTAATTTTGTAATTTTGAAATGTACCTTTTTTAAGCAATTTTCGAAAAAACTGAACGAGAGCTGAAAATGGAACTAGCACCATATTTTTTACGGGCAGTTATTACATATGAGAAAAAATTAAAAGAAAAAATTGGAGTGGTTTTGAAGAGAAAAACAATTAATATTTTGTTTTAAATCTACATTTCATACAAAAGTATACGAAAAATAGTACTCATATTTACGAAAACGTGAACATGAACTTATTTAAAAATCTGTCTTTAAGGATCACATTACATTAAGAGAAAGAATCTTATTTTAAATACAATTAAAAAATAATAGAAAGTATGTGCTGTTGTACACCATTATTGTCCTTACCTCTTGCTCGGCGCCGCCATCGCAGGGAGACGCCATGATGGCTGTGATCGTCGGAATTTATAAAAAGTAGGGTCAGGATCCAGAAACTCGCGCCAAGGAAGTCTGCAATTGTTTAATGATACCGATTATCAGTGTTTCATAGAATGAATTTACTTAAATTATCGTTGCATTTTCAAAAATGTTCAATATAGCAATGTTGTTTATGAAATTCGATGCAAGGAATGTGATAAGAAATATGTAGAACAGACCAAAAGAAAAATAGGAGATAGGATAAAAGAACATAAAAACAGCATTAGACAAATACCAAATAGACAAAATTCACTAAGCATAGGGTAGAAGTTCATACAAAATGGATTTTGATAATGTAAAATTATAGATAATGACTCAAGAATTAGACCCAGGTGAATTTACGGATGTATCAACATAAAATTAAGACATGTAATGAACATGATGGTGGAAAGTACTACATTGACAAACATATATGATAATATATTATTTATGTTGAAATGTCAAGATAGGAAGGGCAAAGAAGATATCAAAACTCAGATCCCCCCGCCGAGGGGAAATGACTTCGCCCCCTCCCTTTCCCCTCGCCTGCTTTGGAGAGGAAACAGATAACTAGACGGTCGCAGCGGATTCTTGGCCTGGGAGCCGAGGTGGACGTAACAGAAGAGGTAGTAACATAATGCGGAAATTTAATACAGACACACGAAGTGCAACCAAATGTGGAATGAAATAGTTGAAATGTGTAATAAACATAATAGGTAAATTACCAAGGAACAATGGTGGGTCTTCCATTCTGATTATAATTGGCACATTAGAAATAAGATGTATTATTAATATTTTAATATAATTATTGATTACGTAATGAAGAAATATTTTACTAAATACACGAAGTGTTAGGTCTTTAATTTATTTATTTCTAGGGCTTTTCTCCAGCCGACCTCCGATTACCCTTTACGTCCCAAAGGGTCGCGCAATCGACCATACACTAGACAGACACATTGCAGACAACCACGCCCACGCGGGACTCGAACCCGTGACCCTTCAGACCGAGGCGCTGAGTCGGTACACGCTCTTAGCTACCATCCAGGTGGGCAGTTCAAATCAATAAACGTTCCCTTCCCTCCCCTTGAATTGCGATTTATTCTGGAACCTGTCGTCGACACTCCTCCCCCTTCCATTTTCTTTGTGTACTGAAATAGAATGGGTACGCAATCGATAGGGATATTCTTTGAGCAGTTTGTCGGGATGTATTCTCTAGTTATCACCCCAAGGCATCTTACGTACTCGCGCGGTGCCGCTAGGATCTCGAGATGTTCCTTGCGGGTGAGTCCTTCTCTGGGGACGACTTGTTGGTTGAAGAGGAGGTGCACGCAGGGGTTGAAGACCGGCAGCGGGGTCCGGCGCCGCTGCAGCCACACGAACTTCTCGTCCTCCTCGAGGATCTTGCGGCGCGGCGGCGGCGGCGGCGGCGGCGGCGGCGGCATGGGGTCGCCCGGCTCCACCAGCACCGCGTGCTGGTAGTCCACCGGCTTCGGGCGCAGCATGAGGCGCGTGGAGAAGGCCGCGTTCTCCTCCTGGCTGTTCATCTGCTGCACGACGGGCATGGGCGGCCCGCTGGGGTCCTGGGGCCGAGGGCGCGTGTCGGCGGAGCTCGGCCTCCTCCTCTGCGGAGCACACGGAACACACTCACGGGACGCCTCTATTCCCTTCGCTGACTACGAGTTCTAACGTAAAGAAAATAATTATTTTTTAATAATCAACAAGTTATTTTATTGAGGTTGGAGGTTTTGGGAGTGACACTTCGAATAATGTCAATTTTCTTATTTATTGATATTCCTTTATTAAAATATTTATTATTTAATAATTGAGGCTATGAGCGGCAGGAGTCTAATCCACAATATTGTTATTAACACAGTTTACGGAAGGGCAATCTAAAGGTAGACCTATCGACTATACAATGGACATTTTGCCCGCTAAATGGCATCACGGTACTGATTTGGCCATCTCGCATTTGGCGTACTCTCTTGGAAGCAAAGACGACTAACCTGAGGTTAGTCCGCTTAGTTGCTAAGAAGAGTATGCGACATAATATTTGTCGGAGAAAACAATGAGTCGATTGTGTCGAAGTAAACTGATGGTGTTATGCAATTACATTCGTGCATCTCCACGTCTGAGTGCGAATGAAATAAATCCTAAATGCCAGTAAGGGTTCACTCATACCTGCCTCGCACCCAAGATTTTGGTCTAATAGAAGAGGAGAAAAAATTGCTTCTTACATATTTGCGCCTTGAAATTGTCACACAGTAATACAAACTTCTTGGAAGAAAAATTCGTTCACAGTGATTCAAATGATCCAGTTTTATATTGTTTGTACTAAGGTACTTGAACGAAACATTACAAACATGGAACTGTGTGAGTCGAAAACAATGGTAAAGTGGTTGAAAATCCAACGGCTGCGATTTAGAAAAGAATCTTCTCATAAAATTCAATATAAGTATTCAAATAATGAAAGGGTAACATTTTAAGACACTTGATATTAGTAAAAGAAAAGCACTTACAAAGAGAATGCACTGCCACTCCTATATCCCATTCTAAAAGTAAAAAAACAAAACGTATTCATCAACTGAACTTCATTCCCCCAGTATGTTGTTAATTTTACAACATTCGATAATCGGTACAGACCCCTGGTGGTAATATAGTGGCCAATGCTTACTACAGTAGGAAGTTGTTTAAAAAATATTTTTCGCGTTCAGTGGTTTAACTGAACATACTATTTATATGTTCATAACTTTTGTTCAAAATAAATGCAATAAGTGTTCTAATTTTTCCACCAAATCGTAAAAGGACAACGTGAACTAACCCATATTCAACATCAAAATCCAAAAGAGCAAAGAGAGCGAACCCATCTTAAAAGTACATTTTAGGTATTATTCATCATATGTTGGCACTTTTAAGTACTTTTAGTTTCATTTTAACATTCTACAGTGACTTGAGATATTATATTCTCAAATAAAATAATTATATATAACACAAGTTTCACGAAATATTCAAACCTTTTTTTCTCCCATTTCCTCCAAAGTGGATTAGTCTACTCTGCTGCTTATAGCCTTATTATGGGATAACTTTAATTAATAAGATAATTTGTATTAAAGACTGAATCGTCTCATTTAAAAGGTAGATCTCAGTATCAATACAATGGAATACAGTCCATGAAATTAAATACATCTTCAAAGATTTATAAATCCTAGTTAGAAGTGTCATAGTAATTCACATATTATAAATGAGACAAAGAAAACAATAGCTTACATCAAATTGTTCTACGCTACATTTTAGAAAAAACTAAGGAATTTCCAACAATACGATCTTTAGTTTTCCAGTTTACGTCTTTGAAAGCAGTATTAAATTTTGACAAGCAATTACAGATTGAAACAGTGAAGTTTGTTAGATGTTTCTAATAGTTATACAAATGTTACAGGCACATATTACCTTATAACTCAATTTCAGTCTGAAAGAGCATAGGGCTATCTGCCTTCATTGGTGATATTACCCATCCTATGCTATCGATGTTAAATTCTTAATATTGATGACCCATTATTTCATAAACTATAGGAGATATCGATTTGAAATTTTTACTGTTCATTATCTGTTCTATTGTTTTACTGAAGTACATTGAAAATAATTTCTTGCAGAAAAAAATTGAAGTTTTGCAATTTTCGGAAAATCAGGGTTCTCAACGATCATAAGACCTACATCATTCTTTAAAACGTTCTTCACACTATCCAACAACAAATTGAAATAAGAAAATTTGGAGCAATTTTTTTGAAAAATTTGAAAATGTCTCAGAGCTTTCATGTTAAGTACCCCAAAAATTAAAAAAATCTGTTTCGAATCCAAGGGGTCACGACATCAGCCGTATCGATTGGGGAATATCGATTTTGGAGAAAATCGGCTGAACGGTGTAGCCGCTAGTGTTGTTCACGTTTTGCCGTCAATACATTTTTCGGTAACAAGGATCCACAAAACGTGAATTCTGGCTACACCACGTGTTGGAGGATTTTTTTTAAAATTTAGCAACTGGTTTTATCCACTTTTTCGTTGCCAGGGTCCGGCAATGAGAGTTTTTCTACCGAATATTTTCCGGTTTTTCTCCGCAGCGTTACAATAAATAACTTTCTCTCTATTGCGTAAGGGATAACGAAAAAGTAAAAATTGGAGTTGTTTTAAGAAAAAAGTTTAAAAACTGCTTGTTTCACGCAAAATAACCTGATAACTACTCATCTTTTAGAAAACTGTTCATTACGTTATTATAAGATGTCTTTAGAGAACACTTTCATTCAGGAAAAAATATCTATGTTCAATATTATAGTTACAGGAAGATGCCAAAAAGTTGTGAGCTGTTGTAATTTTCAAAATATTAAGGAAATCAACGAAAATGAGATAAGCTTTGAAACATTTTACGCTATCCGAGAATAAAACTTAATGAAAAATATTGGAGCCATTTGTGAGAAAATTGTGAAAATGTGAAGTCTTTGATCCTTCCAAATAAAAATATTCGTTTCAAACTCGGAGGGCCTTGAGGTCTTTTCATCACGTGTTAGAGAAAGTAATTTACTATACAAAAGAACAATATTTATCATTAAGCGAGGGCGAGAAAGTAAAAATATTTCAAAAATATTTATGGGAGTCTCAGCTTAATTTTCCCCTTAAATATTATCTGAATACGACACTATGGTTTAGAAAGAAAATTGTTCGATTTATGAAGCATCTTTGCTTTCCATTCTGGTTCTCATTTGGTCTGTTTCTTCTTCTAAGCAAGCATATCCAGATTATTTTATTAAAAAATGATTTGATTCTTATATATGCTTATGTAATAGCGCTATAGAGATAGAAAATATTACGTTCTTAATATTCCTCGGAGTAATGAACTTATTTTTTTTTCAAAAGGAGAGAACGACACGACGCGAAAGTCAAATTGAAAAAAATATCAGTTGTGAAGTACCGCGTATGCGGCGAGCAAAAAACGTCCAGTTAAAATCCTGCAACTTTAATTGAGACGGGCCTACTGCGCTAATACAGCGAAGAAAAATATAATTCAGTCTTTTGTTTAATACGGCTTTATAGGGAGTGGGATGCTCAATAAATGGTCTCAGATAATTGAAGAATTCGTTGCACTTCTGAGAAAATATAAACAGTATAAAACAACAAAAGCAGTGATATATTTTTTTCATTCAAAGCAAAGTTACATAATTCCCAACATGCTGTGCTGTAAATATCTGAAAATTAGTTTGTGTATGGTACATGGTGGAAATTGGGGTGGTATAAGAAAACCTGTAATTCAATTCGATAAGAATAATTCCTATATTTTTTATCCACATGATAAAAATCTTCAAATTTAAACTGAAACAATTGTTCCTCATCTCGGACAATATATTCTAAAGGACAGTGAAAATAATTTTTGAACTAAATTTATAAAACAAGATGGTATCTTTCACATGTGTAGCTCACTCTGAGTGATGCAATTAATAATTTAACATGAGTCTAGTATTTGTGTATCGGTAATGAAAATTTCAGTTAAAATATACTTCTTTTGAATGTTAGAAACAAACATAATTATTTAATAATCTCAATTAATGAACCAAATTTAGGCTTGTTTATGCCCACAATGTCACCAATACTGTGTATTACCTCTAATATATACAAAATGTAAGCCGTAACATTATTCACAAATTTTGATCATTATGTTTACTTATATCGAATTAATATTCTGCTTGTACTGAATAAATGTGACTCACGCCCCTTTTCAATCAGAAAAAGGCGTATTTTCTTCACATTTGATTACGTGTTGCACCATTTCGCATTAATTGTCGATTTGAAAACTTCTGAGGTTCTCGGAAACCAACACCATCCTACCTGTCTCTTTCGATCTCGTCGATCCCCACTGGGGGCCGACGTTGGCCGTTCGTTGTCATTGCCTTGTCGTGCTGGAGACCTTTGTGAATCCATTGTGTCTATGACTGCATCCCTTCCGTCTGCTTCGATTTAGGTACTGTGTTTCATCTTGAGAAATCAATCTATAAAGCAAAAGCCAATTGACGAGTTAATTCAAAAGTTAGTTACTAGAACTATGATGTAAACAAAACCCTGTAGTAGTTTAATAATTAGTAAGATTTATATAATCAATCTTCTCGTATCTTTTGACCGAATCAAATTTGTTCACATCTTCGAAAGACGAGAATGTGTTTCACATTCGGCTCTAATGAATAAGAACTTTGAAGCAGGGAGGGTGACTTTGCAACTGCCCTTCTTAAAGACGTTACCAAAAAGTCATAAAACCTTGCCGCTTAAGGGCACATCGGAAAGCTGTGTTGTAAATGACATAATTAACTTAAAATTAATACCAAAATAAAACTAAATATTTATAAACCACTATGATTCTCAAACATTCAAAAATCAACTTGGTAATCAAATGATAATAAACGTGTTGAAATTGTAGAGATTAATTACGGAAATAAATTTGCGAATTTCGTAAATGTCTAACAACTAATAAATTTAACCATACCTTATTCTCCTCCATTCTCTCCTTTAAATAGGTCTTGATCTTTTCCCTAACTCTTATCTCCTATAGATACTTTGAATTTCATTTTGGAGAGAATATTCATCCTTCAGTGTCCCAGATATTTTGTACACTGAATTTTCAGATGGCACTACATTGCTGTTATTGTGCCATCAGCCTTTTTCAGGCTATGGTGGGTGGTTAGGTATGCATAAACATTATATACTACTTCTGTTTCTACCGCGGCATTCAACTGTCTTTTCATTGTCTGCTTCAATCTCTTTTGTTGTTGAATATATCTGAAAAAGTAATTTTTAATAAAAACTACATCATTATAGAAATTCTCTGGATGTTGCTCAATTTAAAACGCTTTAGTCTTTCCAACAACAACAATTATTTCCTATTGTATAAAAGCTAGTATAAAATTATAAATGTTCAATGGAATGTCATTATTCTTTGCTACATTGGTACCACTGGAGACCCGACAAGTGGAGATGATGTTGGGTTTTTATCGAATTTCATTCCTTATTCCGACATGTTGGACATGGCAGAGATAAAATAATAAAACGTGATTGTTTGACAGATAACACAAATTGAACTAACTTTTAGTACGCTCATTTAGTTTCACTGAGTTCGTTTGATTAAATGTTCAAAATGGGAACTTAACTTCATGTAATGGTAACTCACTGTATTGCTTCAAGCATTCCATACTTCCAATTTTTTGTGCATAAAACATCTGTTATGAAGACATTTGTTGATATTAGGGAACTTACACCACCATTCACGCTTCTAGCATTAGCGTCCTCAAGTATTTCGAAGTGTAACCCGCTGTCGCAGTGCTGAGAATCGCATATTTTCTCCCTTTCATTAAGTTGTGGCCTAGGAACATTTTACAACAAAAAGAAAACTAGTGGAGCTACAGAATTGCACAGACTTTCTCGTTGTAAAGTTTTCAAATTTCCTTGATGTGGGCTTTACGGTCTTGCCCCATCCTCTTGCCAACTACCACCGAAGGAAGATGCCAGAAAATTCAAACTTTTGCAATTTTCGAAAATTGCCAGTTAACAGTGAAAACGGTCCTATGATATCTTCATACGTACATTTTAGTCTATTATTTCAAACAATTTAAAGAAACAAAATGGAGCCTCTTTTGAGAAAATTTTGAAAATGTCTCTGGGGCTTCATGTAAAGTACCGCCAAATTTTAAAGAAAGTTTTTCAAAATCACAGTGCTTTGAGATGAACCAGTTGAACTCTCAATATCCATTTTGGAAAAAATCCTACGTATGGTCTAGGCGCTAGTGGTCTTCACAGACGGACGGACAGACAGATGGACAGACGGAATGGCAAACAGACGGACAGACATATAGGCGGACAGACAGGCGGAGAGACAGATGGACAGACAGGCGGAAAGACAGATGGGTTCGTAGGCTTCCGCGGCTGGAATCAATGTATTCTTGGCTATCCGGGATGAGCCGCGCCTCGGTCAATGGTACTGACGTTTCGGCCATCTTGCTGTGGCCTTCTTCACAGCTATACTGCTGATAGAGCTTTGGTGGTAGCATTTTTTGACGTCCATAAATTATGAAATGCCAAACATGGGGGGGGGGGAGGCAGAGTTACGCTGCGTTATACATGGGGGAAAGGGGCGTTAGTTTAATGTTACATAACACTATTTTTTAACGTTTGCTGAAATACTTTTTTTAGTCTTATACTAAAATGTTAAAATATTAAATAATTTAGGTCGAATTAGTTGCTGCCGGAGGAGAATTATGACGACCGGCTGCTCTGATCGGTAGTTTTCCGTGGTTTCTCCGATCAATACCAGGTGAATGCCGGTGCAGTACCATAACAAACGGACCATGGACCGCGCGCAATCTTTCCTTCCTTTTCCTTTTTTGTGTACACCCCTTACACGCTCTTATATTAACATGCACTACACTACCACACATGCCGGGAAGCCCGTCGGGGCTTAGAGCTTGTCCCGACTGGGGTGGTGCCCCGCTGATGGGAGATACCTGGCTGGGGTGAACCCCGCTAGCCGACGGCAGGGCGGCGCCGAATCGCGCCATCCAGCAGGGTAAAGCCACCGCCACCTCCCAAGGAAACAATGTGCACTACACTTAAGAGACTAAGGATCTTAGTACTTCACATGCCCTGAATCACTAAAAGTCAATCAAGCATTAACCAAAATATTTTTGGAAAATTAAATATATTAATGTTATTATGTGAAAAGTATTGCAATAAATGGAACTAGTTTTCATTAATTTTTTATTCAATTTGTAAGATTAGGGAGAAAATATTCAAAACTTTTCTGTACTCTAGAATTCGATTAAATTGAAATCATACTCACTCCCCAAGCGACATCGGTTTTGTCGTCATCGAGAGCGAGTGAACGGCTTTGTTGTCATCATTTTCCCGTCGATGCGTCCTTCCTTCACCTAAAATTATCTCTAGTTTAATTGTTTCGAGTCGACAACTAATTCTGACTTTATCACAAATTTTAATATATATTAAACAATTTTTTTACTGTAATATCATTTCTTTTTCCTTTTTTAATGAGAGAGTGGGTGTTGTCGCTAGCGTTACATAATTATTTGGGGGCGTTAGAAGGAGGAGGGGTATTCAAAATACTCGAAATTAGCGTTACGTAATTTATGGACGGCCCCCAGGGGCGAAATTTCGGATCTTTTATTGGAGGAGGAGCAAAGAGTACCCCCGCAGTAACACTATTTTATCTGACTGAAAAAATATGAAAAATAACAAAGTAACTTATATCACAAAAGCATTTTTGATATTTTCTCAGCGCCAAATTTAAACGCCAAGTTTGTTATTTTCTTTAAACAACCAAAAATACTTTTTACTGTTTTAGACACCTGAAACAGGCTTGAAAATATCTCAAAAGCTCTTCTTAAACACAAAACGTGATTTTTTTCACATTTTTTCGATTACTAGGCTGTAGTTAAAAAAACTTCTTAAAAAACCTTTTTTACCATTTTACTCCTAGATTACTCAGTTTTCGTCTTTCAGACGACGCAACTAGTGCAATCATATAGCAATCATAATGAAACGACGGCTATCATAACAAAGGTTGCATGAGGTACTACTGCCTGAGGACACTTCTCTAAAGCCATGTGAAGACAGCACCAAGCAAGTGTATGCTGTGAGAGTCAAGTTATTAAAGTTTAGCTATAAAACCTTTAAAATGTATTTTGTAACTCCATATCATAAATGTAAAATCATACATCAAAAATAAATAATGAGTTCCTAACGAAGAGATGGAGTTATGAGGTCCAAACTTTAAAACGAAAATATGAAAACCTGACAAAGAGATGGAGACGCTTACTCATAGTTACTCAAATACCGTATAGGGATTAATTTTTTCTCAAATTACAGAAAAAGGAAATATTTTATGATATAAATTAGAAGATACGCGAAATGATATATATATATATATATGTATATATATATATATATATATATATATATATATATATATACATATATCATATATTTAATTTGACCCAACATTAGGGGGCGGTTACCCCCCTGAATCCCGCCTCTGACGTCCCCTGTGTGTGTATCATTCGTTGCACCTGCAGAACGTAGTCTCGTTCCGACCTTACAAGCACCATTGCACCTTCTGATATTTTAATTCAGAATTTTCCAAGAAGTAATTAATTTCGAAATATTTGGGTTGCTTTTAATGACCACACGAAACATAAAGTGAAAGGTCAGAACAATAATAATCTGGCCGAGATGTATTACAAAAATAAATGAACTCTACAGATTTCATTACGTATGTATTGATGGCTTCATAATGACATCGTGAACGGACGTGTAATTTCTTTTACATTTTATTGGCAAACTTAAAAAACTGGTTCCTTCATGTCAGACTGGAAAGGAAGACGATACAGCTACATGTAACGGGACGACCACCTGGTCGGGGTCATTTAATGTTAGTTCCAAAATGTACCGGTAGATAGCATCAGCATATCCCATCATTTCCTGAAGGAATATGGGCCATACAATACATGGATGAGAAGTGTAAATGGTGAACTATTTGCTTTGAGGTAGAGAAGTGATGTGAGAAGAAAAGTGTGGCGTTCATGAAAGTTTTAATGATTCGAATATCGTGATATTAAGTTATCTTCTCTCGTGTTAAAAATGAGAGAGAAGAGAATTGGACGGACATTGTCTGAAGGCTGGGAAATTTGTAGACATACGTATGTTGAGTATGGATTGTGGTAGTGAAATGGCGAGACATTTACCCATCACTTGCTTAACAAAAGTATGAAAACTTGACGTTTCTGGTCAGGTGTTTTTATTCTAGACTTGACAGTGAAAGACAGGACATTGGGGTTTCTGCTTACCCTATCGTGTTTACTAATCGATCATTATATACTTCCTGGGCCACAAGAAGACTATTTGTTTTATTAATTTGTTCGTGCATTCAGAGGAGAATGAATTTAATTACGAAACATGGAATGTAATGGAAATTGAAAATGAAGAGCAAAATATTAGTGTTTGGTGTGACTTATTCATTAACTATTTCAGGTAAATAACAAAATGTAAAAGTTTTACAAAGTTGTGATCTAGCTTGTGTTTACATTAGCCTTTTATTTAGAGTTTTTTAGTGACATAAAGAAAATACTCTTTAGTTTTACTTAAATGATTTGGCACTGGTGTTAAAATTATGAAATTATATTTTTTAGCAACGTTTGCTGCTGGAGAATGTACTGATCTCCATGGACGAACAATTGCTCCAGGCTTACATTATGTTCCTGGTCCCGATACTTGCACCTTGTGTGTGTGTGAAAGTGGACATCCAAAGTGGTGTAAAGCAGTCTTGTGTTCACCTCCACAAGTAAGTGTTTGAATGGCATTGCAATATTCTGTAATTTAGTGGAAACAGAAATTTTTTCTTCTCTTTGAGAATGTTGAAAAGCAGATGTATGCAAAATTTAAATGCTGATAAATACACTTGATCAACATGAAGGATTTTGAAAGAATATTATTTTGTAATATTGACTTAAAAATATAGGTATTATGTGTCATATAATGAGGAGCTCACTAAACATTAAATTGGAAAGCATTAACATAGATACTTTGTTTTACAAATTGTTAATATTCACATGTTTGTTCATGTTCATTTGTGATTATTCTATTTGGCCCTTTAGTTTAGAACAGACCTTTTGAAAAGACCTTTTTTGTTTGCTGGCAGTCATAGCCGTCTCTAACAAGGCTGGTACAGCTTTATAACTTCCTTTTATATTCTCAAATGTTAGGTGAAGCAAAGTATTTAAGTAATTGTTTCATTCCAAATTTTCCATTGACTAAAATATTGCATTTTTATTTGTTTAAACAAATTCTGTGAACAAAGTGAAAAAATTTACTCCAGATTTTTAATTTTGTTGCTGATTAATAGGGCAAGTGTGAATAGGATGGATAATTTTTTTTTCTTGATTAAATTTTTGGAGTTAATTTTTGAGAAGTTACATTAATTTAGATTAGAGATATTATGTAGTATGTATACTACTTTTTGCCTCTCTTTAATATTAGATTTTTTTTTCTTTCTTTGTCTAAGGTATTATCGTTGGTATGTTGTTATTATTATTATTATTATTATTATTATTATTATTATTATTATTATTATTATTATTATTATTTGCTTATCAGCCATTTCTAACCATGCTACATGATTAATGCGAGTATTTGTAGGGATCAGTTTGCAGCTGTGTCCCTCAGTAAGACAAGGTTGTTGTGAATTATGAGATGAAATGCTGATGAGCGATGAAGGGACAATCACAAGTGCGACTATGCCTAAGCAGGACTCGAAACCTGCTGCCTCCTGCGTGAAAGCAACTGCTGCCACAACTGTCTGCATCACAGAGCTAGCATATTTTTATTATTGTGTTAATTAAAATAGTGTAAAGAATTGTGTGAGAATCCAAATTCTTATTTGTCTAATTTTTAAAACTTTTAACTAACAAGTCAAATTCTTCTATTGCTTCCCAGTCTTTTCATAAAAAAGTTTTTCACTTTATTAAATATGATTAAAATGAATGTATTGATTGCCATTAAGGTATATTTGTATAAATATGAGAGGATAAAATTGATTTGCCGAGATTCATATGAATTTTAATGCTAGAAGGGGTTTGTTTTTTATGTATAAGCTAATTAATTGTATTCTTCTCAATGAATAATAGATGTCAAAAATAATTTAGTGTAAGGGGGAAAATTCTTGTATGACTTTGGGTGTTTTGCAAAACGCAATTAAAATTTTGTTGAAATCGTATTTAAGAAAAGTGTGTATTCTTGAAAAAGGAATAATGCTACTTTCATATCCTGATACAATAGTCTATTGTTAGCTACTTTTTGGTCAAGCAAAGATAACAAAAACTTAAAGAACAACAGTTTTATGGTAAATTCAAGAACATCAGTCAAATAATCTTTTGGTTGTTAAAATCACTTTGTTTTTTAACAGTACGTAATTGTAGGTATGAAATGAAGAATATGAAAATTAAATAAATCATGAAGAATATTAATACAGAAAATATTTATAGATTTGATATTCTAGTTAGGTTTTAATGTATATACAGGGTGCTTACAAAAATGTTTTCACACTTTTGAACTGTAATAGAAAATTTATTTTCCAGCCTACAAGGTTAAATTTTTGGAAATAGTTAAGTTAAAGGATTCTACAGTTTGTAGATTAAGAATACTTTTTGACCAAATTAAATATTCATAATAGTGTCCTTCAGCAATGATACATTTCTGGGTGTGAGTTTTAAATTATTCCAAACTCTTCACCAAACTTTTCAATGGGATTTCTGTGCACCCGATGTGAATCACATCACAAAGTAAGTCCAGGATACACGGTTGAGGATGGTACACCTCATCTTTTACTGTGCCCCATCACAAAAAGTTTAAGAGGCATAAGATCTGGAGAGCATGCAGGTAACTTGATTAGTCCTCTATGTGCAATGTACTGGCCTGGTTCATGATTCTGTCTTGTGAAGAAACATTATTGTATTTTTCCGGAAGTTAAAAATGTGTAGGTGAGAATGTATGTTTTCTGTGACTGTTCAAAGCGTGTTTATATGTTTTTGAAGCATTCTATATTTGTGGTACATATTTTTAAGATCATCTTAAAATGTATTTTAATTCACGTTTATGTTTCAGCTTTACACCATTATGGTATCAGCAGTCAATGTTTATATTTGAAATTTTTGTAAAACTGTGTTGTATTATTTTTTCAGGACTGCAAATCATTTCGTTTAGGAAATTCTTGTTGTGAATTTATATGCTTGGATGACACACTGCATAAAAACAATCATCCAAACAACACTGTTATGGACACTAGCACAGACTTGGGATTACGATTGATTGCAAGTGCTGTAACTGCTATATTGTCCCTCTCTCTATTATTCTTCCTCATTCATCGGCTTCGACAACGTAAAATCAGAGGTAGGTCATAATCACTTGAAGTTACAAGAGAGAAAAATGAAAACAGTTTATTTTCTAATAAATAAGATGATATTAGGGGTTAATTAACAGATTTCATTGTATAATCTCTAATGGAGGGAAGTTGTTATTTTTTATTTGTAAAACATACCTGTCAAGAATTTATACATATTTGTACATGCAATGAATATGCGGAACATATTTATTTTATTTGAAACCATGTAGAAAAAAATCAAATTAATCAACATTCTAATTCAGTTTTATCAAATATCACTTATCTTAAAATAAATAATACATTTTATGAAAAATATTAATTTATTTACATCAATTTAGTCTTTCTATGTACTTAGGAAACTATGGCTTTTAACTTCAGTTGTAACTTGAGTATTTAACCAAAATGTTGGTGATATAATACTGTTAACAATAAGATGTTTTTATTATCTGTATCTCAGTGTTTTTCTAGGTTGTTAATGTGACTTGATGTTCTGTCAACATTACATTAATTACTCTTAGTTTTTCAACACAACATTAGTTTTCTGCTGATCCATAAGTTATTATTTTTCAAATTGCTTTCTGATATTTAAGCTAGTTTATGATAGGTTTCATTAGATTTATTATTAGTGACAATATGTTCTTTTTGTGTTGGGAATGTAAAAATTATGGTAATACATTCTTGAAGAAGAATAGTTAAAAAATAATATTTGTTCCCCAAGGGGATTATTTTCCCAGTAAAAAAGAAAGACTTTATGTAACGAAAAGAAATTCTTCTCTTTCATATACATTTCTCCTTATTTCTTGAAGTCGGGTGGGTTTAGCTCAGAGCCAGCTTTGCTCCAGAGGACAGTGTGGAGGAGGGAGGTCCTAGGGTTTGAGTCCTAACAGTGGCAGATTTCTCCCTGCTGCTGCATAGCTGTGAACTCTGGTGCAGTGCAATGGGCCTTGGACTGCACACAATCTTTCCTTGCTCTTTCCTCTCTCTTCTCCTCTTATATACACACTTACTCATAAGCAATATGCTACCGTACATTCCTGGAGAGGGAGATACATATAGGGGGAAAACTTTGCAAGGAACCAGATGTCGCTATCCAGTGGGGTTTGAACTCCTGAGATAAACATTCACTACACTACAATAATAGAGAGGAGGCCTTATTTTGTCATACGTTTTTATTTTTGCAGAAAGCCTTTTTGGTTGCATCGTCACCTTCTGAAGTTGGCCTCAATGAATGCTTTCTGTGAAAGCAAAAACCTGCCACAAAACAATGCGTCATATCTATTAATATGATGCAATGTCAAAAATTCTACATTGTGTCCTACCATTTGCTACACTAATGAAACTAATGATTATATTAGATGATGTTCCTGGAAATATCAATTAATCAAATGTCTCTTTAATATATTGTAGGAAACTTGTCATATCTTGCATTATCAAAATAAAGAGTGATTTTTAAAATTTTTTAAAACTTTCATATGTATGGTAGCATATTGTTTGTAAGTAAGTGTGTATATAAGAGGAGAAGAGAGAGGAAAGAGCAAGGAAAGATTGTGTGCAGTGCAAGGCCCAAATTCATAATTTCATATCTTCTGCTGTGACATACACACAAATACACTTACAAATCTTACAAGTTTTGCTTCCATTTAGATATTTTTGAAATCAATGAGCTTTTTCAAAGTATGATGTACATGAAAATGCTTATGTCCTTCAAGTGACGACTTGAACTTTTGCTTTTTTCCTAATTTGCGGTTTTATTTTCCGTTAACTCGTTGTTGTTTTTTGTTTTGTTTTACATAACAACAAAAGAGAAACAAATAAAAATAAAAAGCTCATACTACTTACTGCTTGTCGATAAGTTTTAATTTCAATATCAACTAGTGTTTCTTCAGAATGGCACCAACTTAAGTTTTCTTATCTTAGTGTGTTTATATTCTTTGTTCTCTGTTGTATATTACGTTCTTTGATTTGGCTCACTTAAGCAGCAGCCATTTATTGCCCACTTAAGGCCATTTAATCTCATTTTTTCAATTTTTTGGTCCCCATCATGGTAGAACTGAAATATGACTTTAAGAATATTACACAAGAGTAAAACAGTCCTATAAGCAAATTTTCTTTTAAAAATTTGAAGTCTTTTTTGGGAAAATGCAGAATTTTGAACCCATTTTTGCAGAAAACTTAGTGGTTTTTATATATAAAAATTTTCCATAATATTAATATTAACTATGTAAGCAATATTTTAAAAAAAATATTTTGCTTAATGTTTGAAAAACAAAAGAATACATCAAAGTGGCATTTAGTTGTGTTATTCAATGCATTTAGCACTATCCATTCAAAAAGTGTAAAGGACAAATTTTGAATCATTTTTGAGGAAATATCATTCGAGCAGACATCATTTGAAGCACTTGTGCAAATGCAGTAATGTATCCAAATTACCAGTGATGTAACTATTAATGATGTTAGGGAGATATTGAAAAAATTTCATTTGTGTAATTTTTAAAAGAATACAGCAAAATGGCATTCATGTTATCCTATATAGTTGATTTAGCACTATCCATAAAATATTTAAAGGAAAAAATTTGGAGTCATCAGTTTGAGAAAAAGGCATTTGAGCATTTCTGGAAATGCGGAATTTGTAGCTTATATTCACGAAAGCTTTTTAGTTTTCGAGGTACTTTTATGATGTCATTTAAAGCCCTTGTACTCACAAATCCAATAAATAGGGGGCAGATTTTAATGAAATGTAATTTTTTTCTTTTGACTTTAGAACAAAGTTATTTAGTATAGAAATTCATTTTGTATTGTGATGAAATGAAATGACCCATTTTTAATGTAATTTTTTTGCATTTTTGGTAGATTTCAACTAATAAGTCATTTTTTACTTTTGTCTATCATGTTTACGGCATTTTTCGCTGATTTCATCCTTTTTAATATTTTAATGGTACTTGCTTCAAACAATATTTACAAGGTGCAACAAATATTCACCACAGAATTCCTGAGTAGCCTATTTGATTTCTTCGCTCATATATTGTAATGTCAGCCTTAGTGTGTACTACGTAATCTAAGGTTCCTGTGGTGTTTATTGGCCCCATTGTCCCAACCCAAAGTTTGCAAGCTTAGTTCACTTGAATAAAAAAGAGAAGCCTCAATTACATCAGTAACATATCCAACAGCTTGTGTTGTTCATCTGAAGCGGTTTTGATCAATTTTTTAAAATAATTTTTCCTCATTTTTAGAGCATTTTAAAGGCATTTTATCGATCATTTTGGCACTGTTTTAGGTCATCAGAATCTTCCTCCTACTAATGAGTAAGGCTCAGAAATTTATGAAAAATTATATTTTAAATTATGAACTTTATAATATGCTAATTATCAAATGTCCTCATAACACAATCAAACAGAAATGTGGGTTATTTTATGTACGATATTAATGCATATTTAGTGAATTTTGTGTTAGTGCATCATATTTCCATTATATTTAAGTTATTAATATTTTATTGCTTTTTTGCTCTTAATATGACATATTTGTCTCCTAAAACAGAAAAATGAACTTCACAAATGTGAATGCTATTCACGAGAAATTGTGGGAAGGTCTTTCGTTTGTTGCAGCAGTTGTCTGAACTTCTTTTAGATGATATAATGGCAATGGTACTGGAAATGATTAGTCTGATTATGAATGATGTGATAATTTATCTTTGATAAAGAATTTGTGGCATTGGAATTTGCTACTTCAATGATGATACTGACAAAATCATTATATTTTACTTTTAAATTTATCGCTCGATTACTAAGTGGAGACAAAAATGCAAAATTAATTGTTAAAATTAATAGTTTTGTAATTGTTCATGAATACCTAAAACTGTTAATTGTTAGTTGTATTTCATTACTTTTGGTGCATATTTTATAAATGTTAGATCGTATTTGCTTGCATGTTTCTCTTTTTGATACAGCATTAACTTCCGAGCCTTACTAATGAGTGTGTAGAGACATCTTTCTTTATAACAATATGTAACTATTTTACACCACATAAACCTCGTGTTTCTTTCTAAATGCATTGGTGGATTATCATTTTCCGCATATCATGTCTTGGGACCATGCTTCTCAAAAGAACAGCACTCCAACATCAAGCATGGAATCCTACACTTGTTGATGGATTGTCCTAACATCATATATTGTTTGGTTATCAAGCCTGCATCATATTCCAATTAACTTCACAATTGCGTCATATTACACCTACTTGATGCTTCAAATTAAACCTGAGGTATCTGTACTTATTCACTAGTACACTATTCATAGTACCACTGTTCACTTGAACACTGGATCCTCAAAAACATTATTTATTCTATGAACGTATTTTATACTTATAATAAAACTTTTATGTTGGGAAGACTAGTGTACAATTACTTCTGTAGAGGTAGGTCTCCGCTCCAAACCCATGTTAAGATCTGTTTGGCAAAGTTCTGTTTTTGGAAAATGCTTTTACAGAGCAATTTTAAACACCATAATGAATTTTTATTTTACATATATTCTTCTTTATATATTTTGGAAAAAGCTAAATACATGTATGTACATATTTGACATTATTTATTACTATTAATTCCGTTCCCTTTTCATTACCAACATTAAATGTATTATTAAAATTCAGAATTTTTCATGAGCTTTTAAAATTTCCTTTTGAGGTTATTTATTTTTAGCATAAAAGAGACACAAGTGCAAGAACCAAAATTGGGGAAACAATTTGCAAGAAAAATACCCTTATGCTTACACCCTGATGATGGGGACATACCTCGAACCAAGAACTTCTCTGTACTTCCTTGAACTGTCATCATCCAAATGACCTACTTTTTCAAGTTAACTCTGTCACTTCTGTTGGAAACTGGTATATGAGCTATAAAACAAAATTTAATTATGGCTTGATCTAAAATTTTTGTGTTTCTAAAAGTAATTTCTGTAGCCTGTGTATGCTTTGTCCATTATAGCATAGAGTCGCTGCTTAATCCGTTTTTTGTTTGCTTGTTTTTTTAGTGACTCCCGTTCACCTCTATTTTTGTACCCTTGAAAGTGAATTTTGATACTCTGCGCTGGAGCTTTTCCAGATTACCTTGTTGCAATATTCTGTACGGGTTCCAACATGCCACGCCACGTTCTAACGCGGTTTGCACCAGTGATATATAAGCTAATTCTTTACTTCTCACTGCTCTCCTCTTTAGGATCCTGATAACGAAATGTAAAGTTCTCCAGGCTTTCCCCACAACGAAATTTACTTGATTTCCTAATTGTATTCCTAAATATTTGCAAGATGTGACTTAGGTATGACATTGTTTAATTTGAACGCAATTTCACCATAACACCAACCCCTACCAAACGTGATGGCTTTGCTCTTTCAGCTGTTTATTTCCATACCGTTTGTTTGTGCCCAGGAGTATAATTTGTGTATGTCTCGCTGCAATATATCGACGTCCTCTGATTTGCTAACCCAATAAATGATACAGTCATCGGCAAAGAGTCTTAAATTTGAAGCTAAATGTTACAAGTCATTCACGAAGGCGAGAAACGTGAGAGGTCCAATGACACATCCTTGTGGAATCCCTGACCTAACACTTGCGGAAGTAGATAAATATCTTCCGTTCGTACCTTCTGTTTCATATCACGTACTAGTATGTTTATCCAAGTGACCACCCTTGTGTCTATACCAGAATCTATTAATTTATTTACAAGACGATCGTGTTGTACATCAAAAGCATTGGCAAAATCTATTACTTTTGCCTTTACCCTTCCACCTTTATCAGTTTCTTCCGCTGGTCGTGTGAGACAAACCGACTTTGGCAAGAGAAACCGTGCTGACCTTGAAACAGGCATTTTTTACCCCCCCCCCTTTCTTTCCGAGTGTAGTTGGTAATTAGTTGTTCCATGAGTTTGCATACCACTGTGAGACTTATCAGTCTATAGTTACTAAGTATTGTTATATCGCCGCTTTTAAAAACAGGTACTGTTAACCTTCAATCTTCCGGCACGCAAGCGTTATTGATAGAAATATTAAATAACCTAATTACGTACGATAGAAAAGCGTCTCCACCTATTTAAAGATGTCCATGGAAATATAATCTGGGCCTCGAGATTTTCCGCTTTTCATTAATTTTATTCTTTTCCGTAGAGTACGTACGTCGTTATGAAATAGATTTATATCTGATAACGTTGCTATTTGTAACAAAACTACAGTTTGCTTTACACCGACCTCGACCTCTCACTTCGACTTAACCACAGGCATCTAGCAGATAAGCACGGTTTGAGATGTAGATGCGAACCGAAGCAAGTCATGTTCGCACCCTGGCTAGAATTATACAATGCAGCGATCGCGGCTAAATCGACATCTGGCATTTAGGAATGAAAAAACTTGCCTTTGTTTCGTTCAGGATGTCTACATCCATTGAAGAAATAAAATTGGCGAAGTATTACTAAAGAAGTAAATTTAAGTTGTCCTGAAATTAACGTATGATATATCATACGATGGGCTCTAATGGGTTAAACAGTCAATCCTTTAGGTCTATGTCACACGAGCGTTGCGTTGATGTGCCTCACATAACGCTGATGACGTCAGCTGCCTGAACACGAGAGTTCCTAACGCGCGTCGTAGATTAACACTATTTTGTGCGAACTGTGTTTGTCTGGATTAGTTTTTGGGTTAGGGCTTATTCTCTTTCCGGCAGCCTTCTTTTGTCACTCAAAGGATTTTTTTTTTTTTTTTTTCAATTTTTCTCAATTTTTTGGCTTCCCAAAGATAGAACTGAAACTATTGTCTTGACTAATATAGAAGAGTTACCGCTCTTGTCCGACCCGGATGACCGAGATAGTTAAATGAATTAGTTTACTTTAAAATTATGCCTCTATTATTTTCAATTCAATGTGACAAAAAGGAGGGCATTCCATTTAAATTTAAAAAAGGAGGGAGGATAGGAGGGCATTATTAAGAAAGGAGGACAGGTGGCAACCCTACTTCAGAACAATGATGTTAAGTACAGAAATTAATTTTATTTTATGACAAAAGGAAAATACCCATTTTTATATGTAATTTTTTTGCATTTTTCGTCGATTTCGACTAAAAGATCATTTTTTACCATTTTCCATAATTTTTAATGCACTTCTCGCTGCTTTCATCGATTTTAATATAATTTTAATAGTACTTCCTTCAAATGATATTTACGAGAAGCAACAAATGTTTACCACAGGATTCTTGAGTAGCCTATTCTATATCGTCGCTCATATATTGTAATGTTAGCCGTTGTGAGTTCTATGTAATCGAAGGTTCCTGTGACGCCTATTGGTGCCCTTGATAATTCGGCCACTTTCGTGATAAACGAAGGCAGATTTTCTTTTAAATATCAGTCCAAACCCAAAGTTTTGCAAGCTGAGTTCTCTTGAACAAGAGGAAGAAACCTTTATTACATCAGTAACATATCAACACCTGTTCATCAGAAGTGGTTTTTGATCAAATTTTTTACGTCATTTTTCTTTGTTTTGGGGACATATTTAGAACATTTTATTGATCATTCTTGGCGATGTTTTAGGTCATCAAAATCCACCCCTAGTAATAATAATTGGTATGCTAAGCTTGATAACACGTTTGTGTATGTATTCTTTCATCATATTCTTCAGTACGAAATGTTAGAAGCTTTTCTGCATGTCCAAAGGCATTAAAAACAATTTGTGCGGAATACCATTTAATTTGATGGTATTGCTCTCCTTTCTGTTTTACACTATTCCTTACTGCTTTTCACATTGTGAAGGCACAATGTGTCTTATGGAGAATTCGCGCGTTGTTGCCAACACGACGCGTTCGCTTGCCCGCTCGCTCCACTATCGTCAAAGACACGGCTACCTTTTTCAATATATGCTGAAAAAAAATTGTTGATTCCCTCACTTATTATCATTATTATTATTATTATTATTATTATTATTATTATTATATCCGTAATGTTTTTATTAACGTAAATATATAATACACGGGGACACTTTACATGTATTCTCTTATAAAATAGTAGCAAAAAAATTCGTAAATTGCGGATTGCGTCGTCAACTATTGATTAATCAACTTGGACAATAAACTAAACACTATGACCAACATTTGCCCAATTTTCATCTTAGTACATTACGTTCCCTGTGTCATCTCTAAACTACCGCATTTCTTGTAGATATGAATATCGGCACAGTATTAGATAATTTCTTTCTATTATTACAGTTTTTTTTGTCTCGCTTATCAAATTCAAATCCCATTTCTGTCAATAAGCGGTAAATTGAAGAATATTTGAAAATTGCTAAATGTTTATCATTATCAGCTTTCATTATAAAAAAAGTACATACACCATTGTTGCTGGAACAATTTAAAATGGAAACTCATGGAATTTGAGACGTACCGTTTATATAGAAAATCGCCGTACGTAATTTCCCTACTGATTCTGTACTTCAGTCCAGTGAACTTTATTTGGCTCGAGGTTGTTGTTTGTCCACTCTCATTTTCCTTTTTCATCCTAAAAATGGAATGGCTGCTGATGCCTGTTGCTCTGCACAACTCATTCACACGATTGACTCTGTTTTTGGATGTTCCTTTTAAGTTCTTGAATACTTTATTTTTTTTTAATACTTTTAATTGTTTCACCCTTTCCCTACGATCCATTTGGATCCTTAAAATTAACACACTACATAATTAACTAAATTATATACCTACTTTTCTTTGCCATCTACATCTTTACCATCCTTTCTTTATCTCCACCATCTACACTCATGGTGGTTGTGCAGTGGTAAGATCAGCAAAAATCTGTTGACTAGAATTCTCGAAAGGGCTTCTGGTGAACATTCAAGTATTGATTTAGATGGTCCATTCCGCTGATCTCATACAAACTGTTCCTTTCAGCCCTACAGGTCACACATCCTGCATCTGTAAGGTGACCAATCGTCCTTCTGAAGGGAGGACAGTTCCTTCTTTTGTAGGTTGTGTCCTTCCTCAAAACCTGTCCTCCTTTTCAATCTTTTAAAACCAATGTGTTAATTTAGTGTTCTTCTAATTAATCAAGTCAGAAATCATGATTGAATGTTGATACTCTAGCTGCAGCACTTGCCATAAAATCCAATATGAAGGATATTTCTTGCTCTGAAATTTCCAATACATTGTTAGAAAATTATATATGGGCAAAAAATATTCATTCAATTGAATAATACTGGCTTATTTAAATTATTAAAAGGGATGTTAGCACAATTAGTGTATTTTTGTTTGAATTAAGAAAATGTTTCATTTATTTACTTTTTTGTCCTTTTCATTGAAGAAAAGTTGGTCACCTTATGCATCTGTGCCTTGTCTTATCGTCTCATCTCACATTGCGTGCTGCTCGTCATCAAAACACCAAATACACAGAAATAATGCATCCGAAGACCTTCGGATAATAATAGGAAAAAATTTCATAATTTTACCCAAAACTTTGCCGCTGGAAGCTTTTAATTGGACTTCAAGAACAAAATTTTCTCTGCAACAGTATATTCTAATGCACAAATTAAACACCCACACATTTTCATTGACAATTCAATTTTTTATAGGGACACATTTTGACATATTGAAAAAAGGCAAGCATTTCTTCCAGCTGACGTAACTGAAATATTGTATCGATATTTTTCAAAATAATTCCATTAATTTTTGGATATGTTTTATCTGTTTGAATTAAAAGATGTTTAAAATGTCAGTTCCGCAAAAATCCAGGGTTTTCATTATTTTATTTAAAAAGCAAATGAATGACACATTTTTCATGATTGCCATTGTGTTCACAATTTCTCTACAAGACTACATTTTTTCTACTTTTGCAACAATCGATTTGGCAACAGTGTACAAGATTCTTCCCTAAGAATAACATTGTCCATAAGAGCTCATTGTGCCTTCATGACATGAAAATGAGTATAGATTCCCTGAAATGGAATCAGCAAAAACCTCAATATCTTTACTGTAATTGAAGCCAAAATTATTTACAATACTGATCGTTTTATTTAGACTGGAATTCACAATATATCTTTCAGTAGACATGATATTTTAAAATAGTTTATAAACTCACTTGACTGGAAATCAACTATAGTTGAGAATTAGTCTATAATATTTCTCAAAATCTTTGAAACTGAATTTTCGTGACCTTTTCTTAGCCAAATTTGAAGTGTCAAATTGAGAGAACTGGTATTCTTTCTCAATTTCTCTCTAAGAATAAGAATTTTGTAGATGGTACTAATTAATTGGTAAAATATTTGTTTAAGTGTGTGGATCAATGTGTTCTACTCACAATAGACTCACAGGTCTAGTAATTATCTTTTTCAGTTTCTTAAACTTTCTGAACCACCTGTGAATAATTTTTGGTTTCTGAATGAAATAGAATAATTCCAAGCAAGATAACTTGCATTTTCATTTTGGGCTTTGTAAAAAAATATACATTGTTTCAATTGTTCTATTGGGATTCATTTAAAAATGTAGAATATAGAAGAACAATACATTTAGTATTAGTAGTAGTAGTATTTTTATGGCATTTATAACAATTTATGAACTAAGATGTAATTTCTTTCTCAGGTCGGCAGAATCGACAATTAAGCGAAGATGAGCGTAGTCTTGGAAGCATTGGCTACATAGCAGGCAGCTTAGCTTATCTACCTGGCAGCATGGGATACCTAGGTAGTGGGAATCAAGATCATCATCTTGAGTTTCACTATGAGGAACCTCCAGCCCATTACCCTTTGTGGAAACCACCAGGCAATTACTTTCCTCGTGGGGAAGCGCCTCCTCCCTATGAAGAAGCAGTAGCAGCTGCTCGCGCAGAGGCTGCTCTGGCAGCAGTGGTCTCAACAACCTCAAGTGGCGCGCATGGTGGAGTCGCTGGTGGTAACGGCTCTGTGGCCACCACAGGCACAAGCACACATATTGGTTCAGGATCAGGCCACCGCACAATTCCTATTAATTTGGCTACTAGTGGGAACTTCCGTTTGGAACCATCATCAGCTACTTTGGGACGAGAGCCACGATCTGTGGACTTAGAACCTCGCACAAGGAATGTGGAAGTTACTGTCAATCCATCTCCAAATTCTGAATCGAGACGATTGTCAAGGATGATGGACATTCCCGCTCCACTGTCAATGACATCAGAGGAGATTAATACTGTTTCAGCTATTAGATCAGATGCATTTTATGAAGATGTTCTTGTGGGACCACCATCATCCTTATCTGCTGTTGAATGTTACAATCCCAACATAACAACTACCGTCCCTGGCAAGGCTAAAACTAGTTCAACAGTTTTGAATGGCCCTGCTTCTTCTAGTGTCAGTAATGAGACTCCCCTTCCAGCACCAATAGTGGAGGGAGCAATTGCAATTTTATCAAATGATGTGGAGAGTTCATCTAGACGTAAGAGTTCACAACTAAATGACCTGAATAAAGGTTCCTTGGACAGTGGCACTTGTAGTTGCTCATATCAGTGTCTACCTCCACCATTGCCTCCGGATGATAATGATGACTACCGTAGTGAATGCGAGAATTGTAAAAGTACTCATGGATCTCGATATTACTTGGAGGAGGAACCTGGTATTACTTCACCTCAGGAAACAATGACACTTCACCGAAGGCCTCAAGATTATGAAAACGAAGAACAAGGTTACTATCGCACGTCTCTAACTCTGCCAACTCATACACGGCGATCAAGGTCAGTACGTTTAAAATAATTATTTCTGTTTAATACATTTGAGTTCTGATGAATATACATAAATGCTAAATTCTTTCCTCATTTACATTCAAATCATCTTTACTTTCAAAACTCAAACCGAGCGCAATTTCATTAATTTGTAATTGCGAAAATAAATGTTGCTTAACTTCTTCTCGGAAATTGTATTTAAGGCTCTTGAACCAAAAGCTTATACATTGTTTTTCACTCAGGTTTTTCTTTCAGGTTTCACTAAGTTTCTTTGAAACTTTCAAAATCTTTCTGTTGTCAAAATAACTATTATATTAAAAATATACTTTTAAAATCTAGCACATTCACAATGCCCACATCCTTTGGTGCCCTGTGCAGGTAATTCTACCTGCTTGTTTTGAAGTTGTTTTTTTTTAAAAAGCGGTTGACCTTGGCACAAAACCTGACAAAACTAAAATAAATCTTCCTTCACATCTAATGCTTTCTACGCTTTTTTTTTCCGTCTACATAACTTACCCTCCTATTTACAAGAAAAACAGGCAACAATTAGATAAAAGTGTAAGAAATTAGATAACAATTAGATGTGAAATACCTCTGAGAGAGACGACTGCAAACTAGTTTGCAAAAATGGGAACATAACAAAACGTGAGAAAAAATGAGAAAATTCATAGTGAGAAATTAACAGAAAATGACCAAAGGATTTAAAAAAATCTATTATATGACTGTATATGACATGTGAAAATTGCTTAATTATAGTCATTGTAAATAAAATCATGTTTAACTTATATTTTCTATGGAAATAACACAAAGAAAAAACATATGACATGTCATAAACATATGCGCCCTTGTAATAACAATAGCTGATGATAGAGAATATGAACTGTCGGAGTTAACAAATGGAACTGACCCACATATTCTAAAGGTAGAGGTGCAGCAGCCCATTATGGCTAGAAAAAATGGCAATGCTGTAATTTTTAATGTCATCAACATAAAAATTTTAAAACTTTTGGATAATGTGATTATTGCTAAAATTACAAATCTTTTTAACAATATATATGATACTGAGTATCTACCTGCTGATTGGATAAAATCTCTTGATTGTCATGCTTCCAAAGACAGCTAGGGCAAGAAATTGTGATGATTATCAGACGATAACTTTGTACCATGTACTCAAGATATTTTTACGCATCATACATGCTTGTATTTGGAGAAAGGTAGAAGTTGAAATAGGAAATAGACAATTTGGTTTTAGAAATGCTTTTGGAATACGGGAAGCCCTGTTTGCCACTCAAGTTTTAATGCAGAAATGTTTGGATCAAGCATGATAAGTATTTTTGTTTTATAGATTTAAAAATAGTGTTTGATAATGTGACATATGATAGGATTATGCTTGTTTTAGGGGGTATTAACTTAGATTTAAAAGATGTACGTATATAAAGACCTGATATTGGAGACTAACTGCTCAAATGCGAGTTGATCAGCACCTGACTGAGGAAGTGACTGTGAGAAAAGGAGTTAGACAAGGGTGTATTCTGTCTCCGTTGCTATTTAACTTGTATTCAGAGCATGTTTTTAAAGGTGCCTTAGGGGATTGTAACCAGGTAGTAAAAGTGATTGGTATTCCTATTTCTAATATTCGTTATGGAGATGATGCATGTATCTTGGCAGACACTGCCACGGATCTGCAAAAAATAATGAACAGAATAATTCGAACATGCAAAGGTTATGAATTAGAAATTAATGTACGTAAAACATAGTCAATGCTAATTAGGAAGAAAGGTGGAAGACCATTTCAGCTGTATATCAATGATCAACCTATGAGAAACCCTAAACAGGTTTCTCAGTACAAATATTTGGAACAAATTTTAAATTAGTCATTGGCATCAGAATTGGAAATAAAAATGAGAATTGAAATAGAAAGATCCGCATTCATCAAATCGAGGAATTGTCTATGTAGCAGAGACTTGAGTTTTACTCTTAGATGGAGAGTGGCAAAATGTTATGTAGCAGCAGTTCTCTTATATGGCGCTGGATCACGGACACTGAAAACAGCATCAATTCATAGACTGGAGACTTTCGAGGTGTGGGTGATCAGGAGAACTTTGAGAATTCCCTGGACTGACAAAGTGCGTAATGGCTACATATTAGAAAGAAACGATATATGCTGAGATATATTACAAATTATTAAAAAAAATTAAAAAAAAGAAAAGAAAAAAAAATTAATAGTTATCTTGGTCATTTACTTAGAAACCTGAAATATGAACTCCTGCAACTGTGGGGATGATGGGGAAAGTTCATGGTAAACAGGGAGTTGGCAGGAAGATGTCCTGGCTAGCGAACATTTGCAAATGGACCGTATTTCGAGTGCATTTGAGTTGTTTCATATGGCACAAGAGAGAGAAAAGTTTTGGAAAGTGGTCACTAACCTTCAGTAATGGAGACGACACTTCAAGAAGACTCATTGCTCAGAGTATCTGACCACTTAAGTGAAGCAAATCCTCATTAAGTATTACAAAGATAGCTTTCCCAAAATGAAATTTAACTTGGTGAGTGGTTTAAATGAACTTGAATTAGTTAAAATACAGGGATAACTCGACTGGAAGTGAGGCAAGCACATTATAAATTGGATTATTTTCTAAAATTATATTAAAACTGAAAACAATATTTAATAATCCATTATCCAAATTCAATATGTTATTGCATTGTTTAAACTTACAAAAGTTAATAAAATTATTTAGTGCTTCAATTTTCCGACCAGACAGAACATTATTTAAATTATTTTTAAAATGTTCAGGGTTCAAATTTTCTCAGTTTTCTAATAGTTAAACCGAATTATTACTTTAAGGATATTCAAAAAGAGTAAAACTGTCCTAAATGTCAATTTTCATTAAAAAAATTTGGAGCCATTCTTAAGAAAAGAATGTTTAAACATTACTGTGAATGTGAAATTTGAACTTGTTTTCTCAGAAAACTATTGAGTTTTCCAAAAACATTATAAGAAGTAATTTATAGCACTTCCAGTGACAAATGAAATAGTGTTTACAAATTCCTGGAAATGTGAATATTAAAGACATGAGAGATATTTAAAAAAAATTACATTTGTGTAATTTTTTAAATAACAAAAGAATACAGCAAAATTTAATTCTATGACATCTGAAACAGTGCAATTAGCACTAACGGTTAGAAAAGTTTGAAAAAAAAATATAAGGCCATTTTTGAGAAAATGGCTTTGAGCTCAATGTAACCGAAAACTGATGAGTTTTCGAGAAAATTTGTGACATTATTTGAAGCACATAAATACAATATTGTAAACAAATTGCTGCTAATGTAAATATTAACAATGTGAGAGACAAGTCAAAAAAATTACATTATTTATTTTTTGGAAAAATAAAAGAAAAAAGCAATATGGCGCATATGCCGTCTTAGAGAGTGCATTCAGTACTATCCCTAGTAAAAGTTTAAAGAAAACATTTTGACCCATTTGTGAGAAAATCTTATATTTGTATTTTTTTTTAAATGTCGTATATTGCTCGCAATATTGAGTGAAAACTACTGAAAGTTTCAAAAAAATGTACATGATCTTAGTGAAAATACTAATTGTGGACAACAAATTTCATTTGAAGGAAAAATCTTTCTTTAATTTTGTATTTGTAGGCAGATGTCGAAAAAATGTTATACTTTTGAAATTTTCAAAAATTCACAGTTAACTGTGAAAATTGGATCTATGCCACCTTTATAAGTGTATTTTACTCTATTCTTACAAGAAATTTAATGAAAAATTTTTGCAGAAAATTTTTAAAACGTTCGTGGGGTTTCATGTAAAGTACCCCCAAAAATTAATGAATATTTTTCAAAATTGCAGAGCTTTGATTTAGGCCAAATGGATGGGTTTATTCAGTTTGGAAAAAATCGTACGCTTAGTTACACTATGTGAGAGGAACATTCCTCCCCCCCCCCCGTCTTTTTTTTTATTTTTTTTTTTATCAGGGCTTGGTAATTAATTTTTTATGCTGAAAATCCACCTTTTTTTGCCTAGCATTACATAACTTTCTCTATACTATGTATATTACTCTGTGTATATGTATGTATACGATAAAGTAAAAAAGGATTATTTGCGTAAAGTTTTTAGGTATTGCTGAGAATCAAATTCAGGCCTTTTACCTAGTACCAGGCTACAGCATTAACCCCCAGACCACCACAGCAAGCTCTATGAGCTAGCAGAAACAATGCTCAACAATTCTCAGCAATGTTTCTAATTCTAAATGTTTTGACAATTAAAAAATTTCTTCACAATAATCATGAAAACTACTCATATTTCAAAAATCTGTTCCTAAAATGACGAAAACATTAAATATTGCATTATGAAAGAAATGTCTTGCTTCAATAATCAAAGTGTAAGACAAGTTTGAGAAACATTTGAAGTGATGACAAGTGGATAACAAAGATTTTCACTACGACCCCAACCATAAAATTCCATTTCATAACTGAATAATGTAATTAAGTGATTTTTTTGAAAATGCTTCCAAAACTGTAGATGCTAATAATTGAACTTTGTTTTTACTTAGAACGACTCCGCTTCATGGTACCCCAGGAGCATCACACAGTGCACGGGAAAATTGGTTTAGTAGCATGCCAGCATCGTCCACATCATCAACTTCTTCAGAAGAAGAATGAACGGCAGCAACGAAAGAAAATTTAACGATTCACATTTTTATGTGAGTAATCTTGAATATGTTTGCGCAGTATATAATATTTAATTGAATCAATCATGTTGCAGCTTTCATTAAACAGTTATGATGTATGCACAATTAGTTTTTATTTGATGCTGTAAATATTTTGTAAAGTATTTGTGAAATGTGTACATGCCAAAGTAAGAGTATACAAATGTGACATGTTGATGAATATTGAATGGTAATTTTGATTTTAGAAAATGGAATTGGACCAAGAACTTGGCCTAATGAAAATATATGTTAGGAAATGTTTGTCATGGCATTTTAGTTTTTTGTTAACTATTGACTCATATGTTAATGACAGTAAACATTTTAAAAAACAAATTATGGGATCTATTGCTGTAATTAACATGATGCAAAGGGAATAGCGGAATAAGATTGGTGAATTTGGCCCACAACCAAAACCAAAAGAGGATGATATTATCTTATTCTACTCCCAAAATAATCTAAAAAAACTAAATTTTATACATTTTTATCTTGCTGTACTGACATGTTTTTCCTCTTTTCTCATACTTAACGCTATATATTTGCAGAATTTAGATTGTTTTTAAATGTAATATAATGAACGGGATTCTTTAGACAATTTTCTAAGATATACACTAACTTCTTACAACCAACCTACGGCACTACTTTTTATTGAAAATCATACTTTTCAGACTTTTTTGCAAGTTTTTTCTTTTTTTTTAAAAAAAAAAAGAATTTTGAGGACGAATGTTTGATTTAGGAATAAAATGACCATTTTCATTGGATTCCTCGTCAAAAAATACATAAATAATCAATTGATAGATTCCATTTCACTTTCTTGTCCACCTCACTTTGGAATTTAGAACCGCGTCTGTTATAAGTTTCAAATAAGTTTTTATTTTAATGTCCCTAGTATAGGTAAAGAAAATAAACAACTAACAAACAAAATTTCCCACTTAATTTTTTATATTCTTTTTATGATCTAATGTTCTAATATATGGCTGTTGCTGCCCGAACTAGCTTTGCCAGTCTTTGCTAATGGAGGGGCAAAATATGCCATGGGAAGAGAAAGAGTTTGATAATTTTTCCAATGGAATAGCATATTTCCAACAGAAGAAACAAAAGTCACAAGTTTCTTATTAATATATGTAATAGAATATTTTTGCTAATACAGCTAATAGAATATTTTAGATTCAGAGTCCACTGAGGCAGGAAAAATTGTGGGAAACATGCAAATATGCAAATGTACAGATAGGAGTAGTATCATGTACAAAACATATAAAAGGGCAGTGCATTGGCAGTTTCCACTACGCAATACTACTGCTTTCTGGATATAAAGGGAAATGCAATCTCTCAATTCATTATTTATGAATTTTTTTATCATGAATACAATGAAAATAGTTATTTTATTTCTAAATCAAGCAATCGTTGTGAAATTCTAAAAGAGTGGAGAAGGTAAGATTTTAAGTGAAATTAGTTCCTTAGGTGGTCGTATTGAAAATATCGTAAGAAATTAGTATATATATATCTTAGAAAATCATCTATAGAGTACAGTTTGTTAAGTTTCATTTAAAAAATCTAATTTCTGCCGATAAATAGCGTTTAATATTTGAGAAAATGGGAAAAACACATTTTCTAGATTAGGTCACTATAGTAAGATCAAAAATTATAAAAAATTGTTTTTCTATATTATTTTGGAAGTAGAATAAGATAATATCATCCTCTTTCAGTTTTGGTCATAGGCCAAATTCACTGATCTTTTACTGTTATACTCTTTCAACAAGTCTAGTCATCCTCACTTTTAAACCATGTGTATTTCTTATTTACCAAAGTTAATATTATTTTCAACTTCTATAACTGGAAGGCAAATGCTTGGTAAAATTGTAGCAGGTTACAAGCTAATTCACTTGTGATTTTATTTTTCAAGTATCAGTATGCATAATAATTGGCGGTTTTTGTGTTGTCGTAGATCAGATGTATCCATCTGAAGAAAATCAAAATAAAATTGTAGAAATTCATATTCATTAATAAATTTTGTGATGAAGTGAGTGGGAAACTGAATGTGTTGACATGTCTTTGTGAATATGGAAAAATGTCATCTCAATCGTGTAAGTTTTATTTATTAATCATGTCTGTATATAGTCAATTGTAATTTTTCATTCATTGTCAACAGATTTTTACATTTTGTATTTATTGAAAACAATTCTGTAAATGGAATGATTTCCCTTTTCTTACTTCAACTTTCATCTGTTTAATAACATAGTATTGCAGAAAATTTTATTTAATTGTGATTGAAGGAAGTGTTACTTTGGTATTGATTTCAAACTCTTTAAAGACTCGGAAAACCAGACAAGTGTTCAGAACATTAATGGAGGAATGAATTCTTTTCTTTGTGTGATCTTTGGGCCTACAAGTCACTCAATAGTATGTAATATTATATATATTGATCTTTGTACAAGCATGGTCCTTGTGTAAACCAGTGCCAGTGATACGAACAAACTGCCCAATTTATTTGAAATTGAACTCTCAGCCTGAACATATAACATGATGTGCTGCTGGCCAGCAGTCATATCCAAGGTGTTCTTGTGGTAATATATGTCGATCATACAATATCATATATGAAATTACAGGATATATGCAGAATATGGGTAGAAATTATTTTGTAAGTGTCATGTTGCTCACAATAAAATAGTAAATCAGTGGTATTTTTCAAAATTTGATGAAACTGTGTAATATGCAATTTACATGCAATTAATATGCAGTTTTTCTTATTGGTTTTGTATAGAGATTCTCACTCGCATGCTGTGTATGCTCTTTTTGCTAACAAGGAATCTGGATTTAATTTATTATAGTACTTTCATTCAATTTTTTCCATACGTGTGATTTAATGTTGTAACATGTGGAATAAGAATAAATTTTATGCTCAATGAATTCACACTACCAATGATCATGTTTTATGCAAGTTTTATTCAGCAATTTTGATTGTCTTTCTTTACTTGATCATTGTGTTTCTCAGTGTTTTGTGGAAATACTGCTTATGCATTTAAAGTTTGCTTATTGCTTGAATACAGGTGGTTTGATGTAAATAATTCATAAATGCGGGCCTAATGAAATGTGTGTAATAGATATATGAGACATACGGATTGGTATTAGAGAAATGGTACTGTGTAATGTGTATTAGAAATTGGCAAAACTGTAGTGTGTTTGTAGTACATTATTGTGTACTAATTGAACGTTTTATTTATTCCATGGGATTGCTATTTATATTGAAAGTGTCTCATATATCCTGTATTTGTGTGATAAATTATTCTGGATCCAATAAAAAAAAAAGAAATTGTCTCAAATTTCTAGGCCATAGCATAGTTCAATTTAGATCAGAATTATCTCTGTATGCATAATAGAAATCCCATGTTTTATTGTATGACTGTAATACTCATGAAATACTGTATTCCATTTTATCATGTGATTCTTTATATATTATGTGTAAGTGCAATGTTTATCTTAAAGAAATCTGTAATTTTTTATACATTTATTGCATATGAAATTTAGTTTCTATCTGTGAATTGAAATAATGTCTTCACATTTCTCTTGTGTGCACATACAAGTGTTTGTTATGATACTTTACATGAAATCATCCAATTCTGAGTGGTATTAGTGTTTTGGCAGAGAGAATTCAACTATGTATTTGAATATAACAATGCTCAACCTGTGACCTGAATTTTGACGTTTGCACAAATTTACTCTTGAAGCATTATCAACTTTGAGCAGATGCTGGAAATGCATCCGATTATATAAGACATACATGTGAAGTGTAATCATTATTTGAAATCTAGTCTAAACATTTTTCCAAGATTCATAATGTCAATGAATCTTCTTTGTGTAACTTAACTGTTTTCCTTTTTGTTATTTTTGCTTTACCACACCAACAATATTTATTTGTGGTCTCATAATATTTTTGTCATTGGAAATAGATTCTTTAAAAGAATAATTTAGATGTGTTAATTTATGTTAATGGCAAATGAAATTGTTGATGCTGAATATTTTGTTGTAAAAATGAATTTTGTTAGTTTTTCATTTCTATTTCAATTCTGCTTATCATTTCTGTTAGATATCGAACTGAAACTGAACATAATTTCTAATAATAGCATTACAGTCTTTTGATTCGTTTTTCATAAAATTTAAAGTAAAGGAAGAGTGCATGCTGCATTTATGTTCATCTAAAGAAACAGTTTTATCGGGCAATGGAAAGTAAAACTTTAATGACAATTTCCAATATTTTGAATAGTTGTATTTTAACTATACAAATGATAGTACACAAGTTATTGTGCTTCAAACATTTTATATTACATTTAAGTTTAGTGTATTTATTCTGGTTTAACCGATAGTTTAGAAATTAAAATTAATTTAACAAAAACATTGGCATATTTCTGCACAGGAACACTTAGAACTGTTGAATAGCAAATTGAGAAATTGCCAGAAATGTTTTATGAAAATTCAAAGTTTTCCACTCCACGTTTCTTGTGATATTAAAGGCCTTCACTGCCAGAATTTGCGTTGATTCAGTGAAAGAGGAAGAGTGACCTAACATTCCAGCTTTTGTGTTATTGCTTTTTCTAAGCATAAAATTTGAAAATGTGTTGAGAAAGAAGGTACTAGTTTCAGCATTCAAAATTCTGAATCTTAATGATTGCTGTACTGAAATGTATAATCTCTCATTGTATGAAGTGTGAACAAAACCATGAATTTGTGTCAAAATGATATCAAATCAGAATTTGCCTTTTAACTTGCCTCTGCATAAAGTTGAAATTTATGATGTACTAGTTCAGGAAATCACCCAAATTAATATTTTTCAAGACTATAATCACAATTAATGTACTGTAGGAATGAAGCTGTGGTACTCTTGCAATTATTTCTGGATATTGTTTAACGCTACTACATTGTTCTCCACCATTATTACATATTAATAGTAATAGGGATTATATGATTCTACTAGTTAATTGTATTGCTAATTGTGTATGCAGCCATCAAATTTCAACACTTTGTAGTGAAACATTTGGCTAAGATATGTTGAGTTAAGAGATAGTTGGGGAAATAGTTGTATTGAGAGTATTAGATTGACTCTGCACACCTCCTTTTTTTTCCTTCCTTCCTTCTTTCCTTCCTTCCCTCCTTCCTTTCTTTCTTCCTCATTTTTCCTTTCTTTCTCTCTATCTTCCTTCCTTTCTTTCTTTCTTTCTCTTTCTTTCTATCTTTCCATTATTATATTATTGGGGCTTAAGATGATGTGGCACAAGTAAAAATGTTTCTACAATATATGAGGTGTGTTGAAGTGCATTTATATTCCAATTGTGGCTGAACTTCCACAAATTATACAAGCATTGTTTTTTTATTTTCCTTAAAGATTTTAATTTGCTGGACTTGGGTGGCCAAAGTTTGATAAGAATCTTTAAAGATTAGGCAAGTCTCGATTTATCATCTGTTGAAAGTTCCTCTGCTTTCAGTAAAGCCCCTTATGGTCAACGATAAGATAGTGAAATTTATCTAATTTAATTAATTTTAGATCCCCAGTCAGAAAAATTATAAATTGAACATAATTTCAATTGAAGTTTGTGTATGCAATTTGCAACAGCTTTAGATCTACTGTCTCATTTGTGTTATATTTTGTGTTTTTATAGTAATTTCGAGAGAGCATATATTTTTGTTAATGGGAATATGAAAATGCACATTTACACAAATTTCCTAATTTTCCTAATTTTGTGAGGCCTCTTGAGAGTTAAACAAACAAACAAACAAACATTACTATTCAATTGAAATAAAATTGGTATTTCTCAAATTGTCTAGAAAATTGCTGTATTCATAAGAATGTTAAATTGTTTTGCCTGAGCTATCTCAATTTTCTTTTTCTTTAAAACCATAATCGTTTTTGTCACTTTCAAATTTATTTTTATATGTATCATTGTTTCTTTCTGGTCCTCCCCCTATACTGTGTCATTCTCTTGACATTTTACTGTCCCCCCTCTCTCCCTCCTACCCATCCCCTTTGTAAAGTTTTGCTAATTGGGTTTACGTTCTTAACCGAAACCCACACTGGGGCAAGACGAGTGACATTCTTTGTGAGGGTCACAAGCATTAGGGACAGGAGAACAGATGGGACCAGACACTTTGGACGGTTTCAGAGTCAGTTTCTCTCCTTGCTCTATGTCTTGTATTTTGCTCGACAGCTTTCATCTCATGCGAGAGGTTCAACGTTCTACAGCAGATAGTTCAGCTGCTAACATGGAATTTTTTTCCTAAGATTGTTTTTTAAGAAAATCCGTCACTGTGATTGGATGTAGGAGTAAGTTTGTTATCAAGGTGAAGTTTTGACCTTCTTGTGTACTACATTCGCACTATGGAGAAAGTTTTGTAATGTGGCAAAAAATGGTGATTTTTCAATGGTGAAAAACTTTATTACGTGGCCCCAGTAACGAAACATTGGCTGAATCTTGTTCCTATATACAGTAAATTACTTTCTCAAATACAATGTTAAGCAGAATTATCACCAAAATTGATATTTCTCAATCGATCTTAGTGATGTTGCAGTCCCTTGAATTTGAAAGTGATGTTTAAATTTTTGGGGGTTTGCCAGAGGCCTTGAAAACATTTTCAATTTTTTCTCAAAAATGCCTCCATTTTTTAAAATTTAACTGCCATTGGATAGCATAAAGACAAGTGGCACAGGTCTCAGATTTGTTGAATTAACTATTTCTAAAAATTGCCGAAGTTCACAGTTTTACAGTCTCTTTTTCAAAATAAAATTTATTCTTCATAATTAGATATGTAAATGTCATAAAAACTTTTTTTTTTAAACATTTTTGCAAAAATTGCCTCAAATTTTTTTGGTGAACTTTTTTGTAAGTATTATTTTGCTTCCACTGAATAACATGACATAAACACCTTGTGTTGTATTCTTTAGATTTTGCAAAAACTAAATAAATGTATCTTTTTTGTATATGACTTACATCATTATAATATTAACAATAGGTCCCTTTTTATACGTAATTGAATTTGTGAATACAAGTGTTTCAAATTATTTCTGATAAAGTTTCTCGAAAACTTTGTGTCGAAGGTTTTATGTGAAAACAAGCTTAAAATTGCTCATTTTCAGAACTGCTCAAACGACATTTACTCAAAAACTGCTCCAACTTTTTGTACAAATAGTGCTAAATATGCTGATTTACACGACATACATACCAGTTTGATTTATTCTTTTGAATTTTCAAAAATTACTCAATAGGAAATTTGTTTGAACTCTCACATTATTTATATTTACAACAGAGTGCTTCAAACGACTTTTCTGTGAAATGAGCTCAAAATTCCGCTTTTTCAGAAACTCTCAAATGACAATTCTCAAGAACGCCTCCAAATTTTTCAATGAAAATTTGCATAAAGGACTAGGATTTCCTCTCCTGTAAATTCTTAATGACATTTCAATCTGTTATTAGGGGACCGAAAAAAGGACAAAATAGGGGGGGAAAGCGCCATTAAGTAACAGCTGGCAAGAGGGTGGGGTACTACCAAAAAGCTAGTGTTGACTTAAGTCATTAGAAAACTGACTACTGAGAGAAAGTCTATGTCATTGTGTTGCACCACTGGCTTCATGTGTCTGAAAACAAACAACATAGGTTCGCTCTCTCCGGACTTCAAACAAATAGTCTGTGCGGTCTTGTCAGCAAGTGAAACAAAATTTCAGCAACGGTTTCTATTGTTTTTACATTGTGTTTTACTTACTTCAAAGCTTTTGCTTTGTGGTTTTCTCTTTATCTGCCTTTTAAAAATATTGATCTAAATCACCTGGCAAATCCACTGTACGTACCAAAAACACATCCGTGAAAATAATTTGGTATTTTAGGTGTGTGTGGTATTTATCCCTTCTCAACATATTGTTACATCATCAAGTTTCGTCATATGGCATAGGCAGTTTAAAAATATAGATCCCATCCGATCCTGCTACATTTGCAAATATAAGACATACTCATATTTTGCAAATCAAATATGTAGGGGAAAGCCTCAATTTATGTTCGTGTAAATTCAGTATTCTCTTTTAAGATGAAAATGATAGATGACCAGTGGCAGAGGACATGTTTTCTCTATTACAATGCTATTGTAGAATACTCATATCAATTTATTTTCTGCCCTCAAGTTTTAAAAAAAAAATATTAATTTTAATAATGAAGTTCTTTTTCTACTTTAGTTTTTGAAGTGTTATCTTTGTCTACCAAAGATGTATTTTTTGGGATTTGTATTTTTATTTGTGTGTTCAATTCTTTATTTCTTGGGGGATACAATGGAGTAATTGAAATAACTATTACTATTTGACAAATACTTAAAGTATAATTTCAACAGAAAGATCTTTGTCGAGTAAAGGAGCAAATAACTTCCAGGAAATTTATTTCTTCAAAACATTTAATTAATTTTTTTTATTTTATTATTTTTTTAACCAAAGATTATAATACTAATGTTTTATAATATACTATACTAATAATATATTTATGTAAGATGTGCAAGGAAAATCTTTTAAGTAAGATAAAAGCAACACTAGTGTAAAGGAGTGACAAATTGATCCTTTGTTATACTTAGGCAAGTTAATATTGACATTTGTGACATTCGCTTCATAAGTGCAATTCAAAAATAGTGGTCAAAATTGACAATTTGTAAGTATTCTATAGAAGTAAAAATCTCTTATATAATCATTTCATTGATATTTTGTGGTCTGATTTAAGAAAGCAAATTTTGTTCTTGTAAATAAGGAGAGTTTATGGTAATTTTCCTTTGTATATAATAGAAGAGGGAATATTTATCTTCTTGGATATTTATAATTGTCAAAAACATTTTTGTAAAGAATGCCAATTTTATGTTTAGGTCCTGTGCTAGTGAAAGTATGTATTAAATAAATACCCTAGTGAGTTGGTTGTTTGAGAATTGGACTTCCAGAGCATTTGTTATTGCAGTGTTTTCCAGTTTGGAAATCAGCGAAATTTGTGAAAATTGAAAAATACTTACAATTTTCACCCTCTTTAACTAAATTACGCAGAAAATATTAATACTAAATTACATAAAAATAAACTCTTTTGTGCACCAGTAATCTGGTTGCTAGTTTAGGAGAGCAGTATAAGTGCACTAAATGAGGATTATTTTTGTTTTATAACTTGAGATCTGTTTTATAGTAATGTTGCAAATCTTTCTATCTTTCTTTGTAATTTTTTTGAGAATCTTCTTGTATGGGTGTAATAGTTTTATGGTAGTTTTTGGATCAATTGTAATTGTTGGCACATGTGACTGTCTTAATATTTATGACGGAATTAGTTGGTGTAGAGTTCAGATTGAAGTTTTGCTTTTGGAATGCTGTGAATATGTTCTCTTTTAATAATAGTCATTTTCAAAATTTATGTTAACATTTTTTTCATCAATCAATTTTTAATTTTTTTGTTTCTCAAGAAAAGACTGAATTATTTTTCAGCCTCTTCCCTCGTCCTTAATCTGGCAGTGTAGTAAATAATATTAAAATGACAAATATAAATTTGATGTATGAGAATGATCTGATTTCACTATTAGATCCCTTTAAAATGTTGAGTGTGCATAGTTTTTTGAACTGACTATATGTTGAAACTTGCTCGATTATCATTGTAGCTTCTTCATTCCAGAAGTTCTTTTATCATATTTACATATTTTAGAAGTATCTGAAGCTACACGGTAGAAACTATATTGCTATATCAAGTGGAAAATAAGACATGAAAATTCAGGTGCTCAGTTTGTTGAACTGTATCAATGTATACTGTTTGTATTTTCACTATGACTGCATTTACTTCTATGTTGTATTATTTTGTGTGTGTAAACATTGTGTGTTGTCATTGTATTAATTGTGAAATTTTTGTAGTATGATCTTAACTTATTTTATATGAATATATCTTTGTGTTTTGATAGATATGTTAGTTACCAAAATCAGATTACTTTTATATTAAAATAAACATATTATTGGATGTTATTAAAATGTCATTTTTAATAATTTCCTTGATATTCATCATTTGTTTGTTATTTATGTTTAGGGGTGTCCAACTTTAATGCCTGTCATATTTACAGTAGGCTTACTCGGGTGATCCACACTAAAATTCCTCTTATTGTTGATCTCTGCAGTTTGTCCGGCCGCTCTAAAACTTTGAGGGGGGGGGGGGGGGACCATGGGTGAAAAGGCCGTGCCATGCAGAACGCAGGGAAATATATTTGAATAATTTTAAATATCTAAATTCAATAAAAAAATCTTAAATTTACTTTCTCATACTTACCAAATTGAATATAAGAGATTTTTACCGCAGACAAAGTCTTTTGTACAAAATTAGTACTTTTTGCGTAATTTCTGCTTGGTACCTAGACAGGTTTACAGCAACTACGGGCCACGAAAAAAATTGAATGATATGAAAAATTTTTAATTTTAATTTTCTACTCAAAATGTCAATATTATTTCAATTTTTCTTTTATCGCTTGTTTATTTTTTACTCAATGTATTGATGTATTTCTTTTTAAGCAATCCGCAAATTTCGCAACAATGCCGTATCGATTGAGAAGCGCTTGAGTAACACTTGTTTTGTTTATATCATCTTATCTCTCTTCCGAGAAAACCCGGACGTTCTCTTTGTTAAGAAGCAATAGTGTTTATCGTATCTGAAGTGTGGATATTAGAAGTCGGTGATGAAATGAAACACTTTCGGAACTTATCTTACGACGAAAGGCATCTCACAAACGTTCGTAATTATTTTGATGTCAATTGCAAATATTCTAATTAATATATTGATATTAGCCAAGCAAATGCGCATAGTGTTTATAATGTTGCGCTGGTAATAGCGTATTTATATAATAATTCGTATTTATTTGTGAATGAATTTATTAATTGTGAATTTTGTAATGAAGTATTTCATCATTCACCGTTTATTCATAATTCATCCAACAAATATAGTAAAACAGTAGAGATTACGGAGCTCAAGAAAATATGCACAGATTATATTTCACCCCTACTCGTCACTTAAGTTCCCGTTTTTAACATTAAATAATGATTTCTATGGAATGCAACTCGTTAAACAGATAGTTTACGATAACAAAACAAGGTTTTCACGGATTAAAAGTACATAAGAACATTTAATAAAACAAGAAATGGGACTCGCAGCTGATCTCGTAGCCAACTACTGTCACCACTGTCAGCCTGTGGCACATACTGTCCGAGACTGAGTTCTCCGACCGCGGGGCGGAAGGGACGTACTTTTAGAGTAGGCCTTTTCCAAGAAACGGAGCGGTGGTGGGGAGGACACCCCGGCCGTCGACGTACTACTAGCCGCGCGAAAAACATTTTTTTTTTATTTCACGATCGCGGGCGTTTTTCTTGCATTATTATTTTAGTATCTAACTTACCTTATTCAGAATCTGATGATGATCTGCAGGCTTCACTCTCTAATGAACCACTGTCGGAGTCCAAATTAACAATTATTTCGTCAATGATGTCCGGTACAATACCATCTTTTTCCCAATAATCACTTTCTATTTTTTCCACGTGCTTGCAAAATCCTTGCCAGTCCTGCACGGTGACCTCTTGTATTGCAGTTTCAATGTTTTCTTGCAACTTGGTAACTGACATATCACCTGTTACATTTCCCTCCCTAAATATCCGCTTTACTTTCGCCCAAGCAAGTTCAATTGGGTTTATCTCACACATGTAGGAAGGGAGTCGTACAACTGTATGTCCGTGTGCTGCTAGCAACTCATCGATCTTGTACTGCTTAGCGCGTGGTTTGAGAGGTGCAATTAATCGGTACAAATCAGTCTTACGCATACTTTCTTCACAATGCACTCCCTTTCTTTGAAGCCATACAATCATGTCAGCTTTTCTTGAGTATGCGGACGGCGTCTTGTTGACTTCCATACTGTGGTATGGAGCATTGTCAAGGACAACAACAGCATGCTCTGGTAGATGTGGTAATAATTTTTCACGCACCCATTTCTCAAAATTAATGCCATTCATTTGGCCGTGATAGTCTCCCACAGTACTACCAGCTCGAAAGATTAAACATGTGTCGCAAAGAAATCCATTCCCCCCCCCCCTGCGTGAACAATTATTAGTCTACTTGTGGCATTTCCCATCACTTGGACACCACAAACGTCATCACTCTGCCAGCACTTTTGAAATTTAAGAGTGTTATCAACCCATGTCTCATCCACGTAGATGATATCTCGGTTCTCTTCTCGAAATTGTTTCAATTGAACAATGTATCTGGATCTCCAATCCACTATGTCCGGCCTCTCTATCAGCACCCGCCGCTTTGATTGGCACCTCTTCCATTTAAAACCCATTGATTTCATAACCCGCAATAAAGATTTTGGACCCCAAGGAAAATTAATTTTGCCCTTAATAATTGGAAGAAGCTTTAGCACCGTCGGCACTACCTTTTCTCTCATGTAGAAATCCAGAATCGTATTTCGAATGACACACTGGTCAAAACTATCTACATGGACAGAATTGCCACGTGACACTCTCCTCTTCTTACCAGGAGACTTCAGCTTCCGATTTGGGCTATTCTCATTCCTCTTTTTATTTTCTTTCCGAATGGCTTTGATGGTGGTGAGTCCAACTCCTGTGTATTCGGAGGCTCTTTCACTCGCTTTCATTAAAGGTAAATGTAAACATTTATCTTCTTTCTCCTTATCACATATTTCAATCACACGGGCAATGATTTCGCGACACTCGCTGTGAATAGTCGTATTAGTAACTCTCTTTGCCATGATGAGAAACTAATGGTTTTCACACGTTAACACTCGGGTCCTACCACAAGCGAACTAGCCGCTCCGATGTTCTTGGAACGGTTGCGATTATGTCACGTGACATTGTGGGTGCAGCGAAAGCCATCCCCTCCTACCCTGCCGCTCCCCCGCGCGGAAACTAGGACCCCTCTCCGGCGGTCGGAAAACTGGGACCCGAACAGTATAGGCCTTTCGAGACATCGAATAACCTATTTCTAGCCTCAACGGCCTAATTCATTTCTCGTCGCACATTTCTCGCAATGCATCTCTCGGTGTAGTCTATTGCGGGCCTAATCACGGCCACCTAAAATGTAATGAGAGCACCAACCAGGAATGTCAAGGTATGGTCGGGTACTGAATCCAATAGTTCGGTTGAACCTGTAAAATAGGAATCTAAAAGGGGGAGATAAGGTGTTGGTAATGATTGCTTTTTTTTTTTTTCTTTTTTTTTATAATCTTTACAATATATGATGTGGGTTCTTCTCCATCTCTTAACAGTGCTGACTTTTCCCAAGTCTTATCCTTTTCTGTTTTCATTACTACCTTCTCCTCAATTTTAAAACTTTTTATTGTAGCTGTAGCTGCCATTCTTCCACCTTTTTTTTTCTAGCATATAACTTGTCAAATATTTTAAGTTTGAATTACTGGTTCCATAGCATTTCCTGTCATTGGCATATGTGCCCTCATGATTCTACTATTAAGTATTTGAGACACACTGAGTGTCAGCAGAGAAGTATTGTTGTATTCCATTCCATTGCCTCATTTATGGCCTCTCCTAAATATGTACATTTTCTAAGAGCTTGTTTGATTAATTTTACTGCATTTATACCCTACCATTGCTTTTAGGATAAAATGGTGAGTTATTTGTTGATTGTATATCTTCCTTTTAAATATTTATTACATTCTAGTGAGTTAAAAGGACCTTTGTCTGCTATAATATTAACTGCATATCCAGTATAAAGAAAGTTATTTTTCATTTCTTCTATAACAGATATTGCACTCTTATTTTTTAACAAAATAGCCTCAATTCAGTGAAGAAAGTAATAAACTATTACAAGATATGGTTTTCCTGCAATATCCATTCCAATCTTAGTATATTTTTGTTTTGGTACCTTAAGTAACGGTTTTGGTTGCTTTCTGTTATTACTCTGCAATTTCTCACATGTTCCACATTTCCTTACAAAATTAGTGATATCTATTGATGTTTTTCCAATAGAATAACTGCCTAGCTTCCTGAATGGATTTTTCTGTTCCAGGATATCCTTTATGAATAGTCTATAGTATATCTTGTTTTAGTTTATATGGAAGAATGATTTTCTCCCCTACAAACAAAATTCCAGCCTCTACATAAATGTCTTCTTTCATATTGAAGTATTCTTTACCACTTATCTCTATCTTCTTAAATGTAGGCCAATACTCATAGTAATTTTTAGAGAGAAATTGCAACTGTTTATCTGTAGCTGTAGCTTTTTTAAATTGTTCAATCCTACATTTTGACATTGGTAAGTGTTGTGTTATTGACTGTGCAATCTCTAGCATTTCCATATCATTCTCTATAATTTTCATTGTTGATCTAGATAATAAAATGAAATATTTCCTAAATGAAAATATTTTCCAGGAACTTATTGTAAGTTAAGATCATAAGGTAATAATCTGAGTCTTGAGTCTCAATCTTTGAAGATGTTTTGAGCCTATTTTGCATACAACCTTTTTCATGATAGGTACATAACAATGGTTTATGATCAGTTTCTACTATATTTTCACACCATTGATATATTCATGAAATTTTTAGGCCAAAACCCAATACTTGGTCATTCTTTCTTTGACTTTAATTTTTAACAGTCATAATCATTCATATTCCTTGACTCACATGAAATAAGTTGCAAATCATTTGCTCCCTCTCTTTGAAATAAACATGCTTCTAGTCCATTTTTTGATGCATCATATTGCATAACCAGTTGGTTATCTGGATCATAGGGTACAAGCACTGAATTTACCACTCTTTCTTTCAATTCTTATAATATCTCATGCTGTATTGAACAATATCATGTATTTGCTTCTTTTAACAATTCACACAAAGGTTTTATTAATGTCGCCATATCTGGTATTTATCTCCTAACATAGTTAAATTCCCCTAATAATTTGGGTAGCCCATTTTTATTCTTTGGAGGCCTTATTTCTTTTATTGCCTCTTTTCTACTAGGATCTACTGACATTCCTTCACTTGAGATTATTTGTCCATTAACTTTACTTTTTTCCCCTTAAATTGTAATTTGTTAAAATTTATTTTAGAATTCTCTTTTTTAGCTCTTTCCATGACCTGATTCAATGTATCATCATACCCTTCTTCTGTCATACTCTTTATTTATCATCCCTACATTTGGTATTGTAACATAACTGCTTCTGTATCTTTGATAATTTTAAATTATGCCCCACAATGGGCAGCCATTTGTAACTACTATTTTCTCCTACTGTTTTTATCTATATAACTTATTTCTTTCGTTGCCCTGCAAGCTTATAAATTCACTCAATGTTAAAATTTTGTTATATTAATTGCACTTTTAAATTGAAGCATGGGTTTCGACATACAATATTTCTCTTCTTACCTGCTGCACGTGTACATGTGTCAGAATACGGAATCACAATTCATGGAGGTTCTGCAGAACAAGCTAAATATTCAGTTGATGGCAACTTCCATAAATGATCAGTCTTTTCTCTTTAAACTAGCTGTGCTGCCAATGCACATACTTTTTCGCAATGTTTCTAAATGCTCCGCAATATTATATTGATTTGAATATTATATTGAACAATTGATTTGATGTGATGTACATTTTACAAATAGGACAAGAAAGTTGTAAACTAGTTTAAAATTTCAAAATACAAAAATGATATTTTACAGACACTTCCACTTTATTTATAATCTTAATAGATTGTATATGTGAGTAGACATGCTTCAAATGATTTTCAATAAAGTTTCTGAAATTCTCAATAGTTTGTGCAGGGAATTCATGGCTTCTTTGCTGTTGATATTATTTCACCACAGATGTCGTCTGCATATAGGTAGAGAGAGACTGCATGTATATTCTCAACAATGTTGTTGATATCAATTAGTGCAATGTTGAAAAGTAAGGTACTCAGGCAGTGACCTTGTAGAATGCTATTAATCTGCATGATTTCTTTGGATTTTTTTTGTTGTCATCTATGGTCACATAATTGAGGTGTAGGATGTCTTTTATAACAGGGAGAAGGTATTCACCTTCCCTTATAAACCTTTCTAGATTCTTCACGAGCTTTTCTTTGTTGAGTAGCTCAAAGCTTTGGTTTAGTCCACATAACAAATGATCTTCCTTTAGGTTTATCTAGTGAACTTTCAATTCCTTTGAGTACATTTTTAATGGCCTGCGAGGTGCAACGATGTGGTCTAAATCCAATCTTGCAATTTTGTGTCCATGAAGAGCGATAGTCTATTCATTTAAAAAAATGATGTAATAGACTCAGCAGTCTTTGGTAGCAATTACATTTACAGTCATTTGTATGACGGTAAAACATACAAAAAGAGATATTTTAAAGAATATGTCAAACATTCATAATGAACCTGCCTGCTTCTCAGGTATTTGAACTTATTATTCTACTTTGATATCCTGTTATCTACAGAACAAGGTGTATTAATATGTTTTTGACTCTATGTCAATCAAATTTGCTTGGGTCCATTGAGTAAACGCTGAGATGGTGTTTGGCTTTGCTTCTGGACACTAAATGTGGTTATTATCCTCCAATCATCATCTAAAGTTTTCTGATGTTTTATTGTTATTGGTGTTCAATAAATGAGCCTAAAAGTAATATGACATTCAAATTATGATTTAAAATGTGATCTTATGGAAATAAAATATTTTAGTTCATTATTACCATTTGTTTCAGGGAATGACTAGTAATTACACAAACACCTTAGGTAGGTACAAAAGGAATATGAATAAATATGTGAAAGATGCAAGTCAAATTAGCAATTTATTACAATTATCACATGTTTTACAAAAAGCGTCAAGAAAGAAGTAAGCTAGTGCTAATTCTCTTAATTTATAGTTTTTGAAGGTACTTGAATTCGAGTATAAAAAATAATATGTTGGCACTGCATATTTTATATTGGATATTTTTCACTCTGTTGATTGAAAGCAAGATGTAGGATGATTGATAGCATTAGAACAAATGAAAATGAAATAAAATGTTTAAGACACCACATCTACAGTAGCTGAACCAGAAATATCAACAAGTTCTTTGGAAAAAAATGTGGCAATCAACTTCAGATTTCCTTCTTTTATTGGAGTAACTTCATATTCCAATGTGACATCTTCTAAAGGTTTTACGTCCCTGTAAATAGAAGGACAAAAATCAGCTATTCACATTTTATTTAAATAAAATATAAACATCTATAAAATATAATTTAAAAATATATATTGATAACACTAAAAAAGGCCTTTCAAAAAGTTGACACAAAAGAGTTGTTGATAATATCTTTCAAAAAGTCGGTAATTTCAATTGACATGCATAATTATCATATAAGAATAATGTACTAATATATAAAATAAGTTCAACAGCATGTTGGGGACCATCAAACTAAACCACCAACCAAATTCGACAAGAAAACATCAGAGAAATTTTGCAACTGAAAGTTGCATTCCTAACACAGGCGCTTGAAGGCCTTTAAAAAAATACTACTCCTCCTTTTTCCCAAAAACTCGGGTTCCCACAGAAATCGCCTGCCTTAATAAAACTCGTAAAATTATGAACAGAAAAACAGATTTAAGGGACATTTTGTTTTTGACTTAAGCAGGATAAGAACGTGTATTGTAATTTATCTTGTATGGCAAGTCTGGAAACTTATATTTCTTCATATGTTGGATACTGAACTGGGGAGTTATTCCTTATTTAGCAGTAGCACACTCACAGGGTTTTGTGCTGATGGTTTCTTATAAATTGTCAAAAATCTATAATGTGTCATCTATCCTTAGTGTATTATAAATAGAGGATCAAATAACGCTCATAATTTTGATCACTTTGAGAGTAGTCGCTTTTATTATTTAATTATAATCACCGGAAAGATTATTCTTAAACTTAAATATTTAGTATGTATTAAGAAAGTTTGGTGTTGTAATGATAAAGAGATTGATATAAAATGCAGCTCATAGGAAACAAAAACAGTTCTCGTCAAGTCAGAAATATATTACACAGTCACAGAGAGACAGGGAAATCAAGAGCGCTGTAACTTCAGTCTGTATAGTTTCGGTACTGTGACGCATCCCAATGAATATAAAAACTGCTCAAAATAACTAAAATTGACATATTTAATAAAGAGACAAACAGTAGAAGGTGCTAGGTTAGAAGTGTAGAGTTATTTACTTCTAAAAATCCAAGGAACTGTACTGTTAGCAGACCTATGAGAAGTGAATAAATGAACAAAGAATATTTAAGAAAGAAATAAACAGGTGCTCAATCTCTAGGTTCTTTGAGAATCACAAAAACTTTTATTAAATGAATGTTCATATTAGGCAAAGACAATTGAATGTTTTACATGTGATGAGCGATGGCAAAAACGGTCTGCGTAATGCATCTGGATTGTGCTTGTTGGCAGTTGTCAAGTAACTTGCGCTATTCTTCCTTAAATTTTAAATTTTGATGCTTTTTTTAAATAATTCATGTAGTATTGTAGGCTAGCACGTTTTGATTTTTGTTGTTTATTTATTTCAATCTATTTTACTTTAATAAATTTAGTTCTTTGTGTTACGAACTTTTTTCAGAAAGAAATACCATAAAGAACTGTTAATGTATAGAGGAAACAGGATTCAAACAATTAATGAGATCACGTTTAAATATTGTAATTTCATTAGAATAAATATTGAATTTTTATAGTCAAAACCAAGTAAAAGGCTGATAATTTGTTGTAGTAGTGCCATAAGGTTTCCAATAACAGGTTTAAGACAGCAGAACTTCCAGGAATCGGAGATCTGTACAGTGTTGCACGTTCACATATAGAGTAAATTAAAAAGGTAGCTGAACCAATGCATTTATATGTCAAACCAAAATTTGCACAATGTAAATTTTTTGTCAGTTATTGTTGAAGAATGTCGAGCTAAAGAACAGTGCAGGGCAAATTATAATTTTCAAGTAATCAATTTAGTGATAAATGTAAAAACAATCAGGGAACATAAATGATAAAGTTAGAAGATTAATAAAAGTGAATAGGAAGTTAATATATCAAAATAATAAATAATTAAGTATCAAGTGGTTATATCTCATGTGTCAACTTTCTACCCGAAGAGTGTCAGAGATGTGTCCGTACGTATGTGTGTATCTGTGTGTGTGTGTGTGTGGGGGGGGGTGCATGTGCTCACCTGTACTGGACGACGGGGCGAGCCGTGCGGATGAGCCCTGGAGCCTCCAGGCGAATTTTGCATTTGGTCAGCGTCTTTTTGAGCGGGTTCTTGAAGCTCAGTTTCGCGACAGCAGCCTCGTTCACTTTGAGCGTGTCAGGAAGCTGAGGAAATGCATTGATAACATAAACTTAATTGTAACATTAATAAAACACGAATATTAGAAAACAGCGACCTATTTTGTGAATTAAAACAAAACAAATGTACATTGCATTATTGTGATTTGCTAGCGCGATGTTTGAAATATGGAAAATGCAAAAACATAAAAACTTCATTCGTTTAATTTATTATACAAAATGGATGCCTTATTTGCATTTTCATACAACATACTGTAGATCGTTATATAGTTCATTCAAGTGAGTAAGAAGTGCATATCTTTAGTCGACTAGTGACGTGAAATCCCTACTTAGTTGCCACAAATTAAAAAATGGTCATGGTTATGAAATAATTAGTTGAGTTCATATTTACCTTGATAGTAATGGGAGGCTTGATGACAAGGAAATCGTCTTCATCTGCCCACGTGTACCGAGTGTCTACAACAGTTGCGATGGCGCAGATCTTCATGTTGCAATATTCCACAAGTTTTTCCAAGTATTCATCTGCATGGACCTTTAAGCGCAATTTCTCTTCTGCAAATATACAAAAAACCAGCCCAGCGTCAAATATTTTAAACCAAAATTTCGATACTTATTTCTATTTACCAGGCATGTGACATATATCTAAAAATATGCCGTTTACAATCTTTCTTTGTACATTCGTTTTAACAAATCATTATATTTCACTGATGAGACTGATACATCTGTATAGAAAAGATATGAGGTTCCCCATATTAGCAATTATTAATTGTGTTATGCTTATTTGCTAGGCGTGACAATGTGAGCTGATCACAAGCTGTCACATTCATTTCAGCATGAAAGTCCTGTTCTTATTTTGTGTTGAAGCGTCAAATAGGCTAGATGTATTTTATACACATTTTTTATACAAAAAGTTCTGTCATTGGCATTTTTCTATTTTTTATTAAACCAGTCGCACCAGAACTCGGACGCGCTGTGTAGTGTTTTTTGAAAAAGACGTAATTTGCGAAGGGTAGGCATTTATAGCAGTACATTGCTTTTTGAAATACTTGAAAAAATTGACTTTTCTTACGTTATGATCACTCTTTTAGAGGTGTGTCCCATTTGTATGGACTGAGTGTGTGGGAATATTTTAATTTGTAAACTAATGCGTTTCTGTGGTTGCATACTTCAAAAATAAAATAATCAACCTTAATTTCTGTAGTATATGACAATTACATGAACGTACGTTTCAAATTAATTGCAATACTGGAACTGCGATGCTATTCGATTCATTTCTATATTTTTAATAAACTTTGTTTGTATGTTACCTGAGAGCAGGCTCGGACAATAATAGGGTAAGGTGGATAGCTATACCCACACCAACATTTCTGAATGGGTACAATCCCCGCTCGGAATTTGGGGGGTGAGAAATTTTCCATAAACGTCAAATTCCAGAAATGTACGAAGTTTTTTGGTATTGCGTCGACTCAAAATGTTTATGCGATCAACTATGTTGCAAGGATAAACAGTATTGCGATTTTACATGTTTATAGAGAAGTGACTGACAAAATAGATTTGCAAAAATTGTTAAATGAGTGTACAAAATAGTGCAACGCGCAGCGCTGTTTTTGCATTGCAAAAATGAACTGCTGAAGTTACATACAATAAATGTGATAACAATTTAATGATAACCAGACAATTTGAAAAATATATGATCTGTTTTTCCCTTCATGTACCTTTTTGATGGGAGGTGTAGGGGAAGGATGTCCCGCACCAGGATTAACTACCCATCCGAACTTAACACCAATCGCCGGCCCTGCCTGAGAGTAAAGAGAAATAATTGCGTTTGTCGAGATTAGACTCTTTAATGCTTACTGTTATTAGGGTTGATCTTGAACTTGCCCGACGCTCGTTTGATTGGATGAGCTTTGATGCCATTGTAGTATATACTTTCTGATGACAGCATAACGTCCACAGTGCGCACTTCAGTTGCTTTGTTCTAAAAAATAAAAAATACTGTTGTGAATTTCTGAACTATAACACGAGCAAGCTGATAATCACAGGTTTGCCACAGGCTGTTGTAAATAAATTATATATATATATATATATATATATATATATATATATATATATATATATGGTATTACATAGTATTTCAAAGTTTGCGTCACTCATTGCATAAGGAGGTTGCAAAATAGTTTCACAATCATAATGTTACAATACGAACATTAGCATTTCATTGTGTAATAAAAGATCTAAGAAAAGAGCGTCAGGCGTTTGCCAGATCGGTCCATAATAATGGAAACATACCATAACTTTCAGTTCCTTCAGCACAAGCGGCGTAGTATAATTGTATCAAAATGTATTTTAGGAAATATAAATAATTTTATTTTTAGAGTTATTTATTTCAAGAATTTTGTTATCAATAAAATATAATTTATTAAAATTAACACAAATTGCGAGCACAGAAAGTTTGGCGTTCGGCAAATTCAAACGAGCGGTCGCTCACTTCTAGCAAATAGTTAATGGCGGGTGGCTTCTACCTTGGAGCCTTGTTGTCACATGTCAGCTGTGACATAAGCAGTGACGCTCTGAGTATTATAATTCAGTCGGTACGCTCAGTATGATAACAGGCGGATTAACACTTAAAATATTTGCATTTTTCGGGGAAAATCAATTTTTTCCCGAATTCCTGGGTATTTAGCAATAAATCTCGCGTGGAAAGCGGTTGCCAAGTTTTCTTTCACTTTCTGCGCGCCTTGGAAGCGCGCGCCGCGCGGCGAGCGCGCGGCTGGAAGGGCAACTCACGTGAATGTTGACGGTGACTTCGAAGGGTTCGCCGATGTTGATCTTGTCGATGTCCTCGAGCTCGAAGGCCACGTCTGCGCTCTTGACGTCCGGCACCTGGTAGAAGCGCTTGGCCCGCTCCAGGCTCCGCACGCCGTTCATCAGGGACAGGCGCTCCTCCTTCGTGCCTGCGCAGCAGCCGCGCTCCCTTCGGAAACAGCTCAAGTGGTCGAAAAAGAAGATTCTGGGAAGGGGATCCTAAAACACTATACTTTCGGTTACACCTCACAATTTGCGTATTGGAAATGACCTAGATGCCCGCATTGAATCTAGAGGGCGTTGTTGTTCTGGCGGGAGGGGGGGGGTGAATGAAGTAGGCGGGGCAGGCAATGCAAGTATGATGATAAGGGCGGGAAGAGCGGGTGGGTCGGAAAAAGAAGATGGGGGCGCAAAGACGGAGAGGCAGGCGGCACTGCAGTTGGTTGGTTCGGTGGTTGGTTTATTATTTTTGGGTTTCCGGGCGACTCAACTGCTAAGGATGATGACATTACTGTAAGTATAGTGCAAGTTTTCTTCGGGAAGTGGCGGTGATCTTTCCCTGCTGGATGGTGATGCCTGGTATTCCTCAACCAGTTATATCCCAACAGAGAGGCATCGCCGTGCCGGGACAAGCTCTAGGGCCCCGACTAGGTCTATGGTAGTATAGTGCATGCAAGCGTAGGGGTGTGTAAGGTGTGAGGATAGGAAAAGGAAGAGAAAAGAGATCGCGCGCGGTCTATGGGCCGTTTGTTAGGGTACCTAGCCATCTAGCTAGTGTCGAAAAGTGTGCCACGGTCAGACTCGAAGCCTGGGACTTCTCGGTCAGAGGCACCGCTGCAGTTGGAGAGGTGGACGGGCAGACAGGGCGAGCAGGGTGGACGGAGCGGCAGTTGGGGATCTGCACCCGGGCAGCGTCGGGTAATCACTAGTACTCTACAATTATAATAACAAAATACAATACTATACGTACTCATCTAGTAATACTGAAACATGTTAGTAAAGCATTTTAAAATTTTCAGTTTCACTCAATGACTCTTATTCATGGAGATGTTTATTATTTACTAGATCGTAATAGACCCAACTCAATTACCTATCATAAATGATCGTATTACAAAACGTTAAAACTTTTGAAAAAAAAATATAAATTCTATATTATATGAAAAAATAAATTAATTTAAAAAAGAATAATATTAGAGTTTGCTTTCCATGTGCAGTAGTTTTTGATATTCTCAGTCCCTAAGGGTAACAGGAACACGGCGAGACCGAGTTCCGAGACTCGTCGCTAGAATGCGCGAGATGTACTTATGTGCAGTGCGCTTACCCTCCTGTGGTTTGTAAGTGTTGGTGATGTCTTCGCGATCCTTGTCTCCGTTGGGGTCATAGATCCATGGTTGCTTTGTGAGAATAATACGGCCAATGCTGAAAACAGATAAAATTTGTTTATTATTTAATAATGAACACTTCATAAAGATGTAAAGCAGAAGAGTAAAAAATACGAAGAAAACATATTCAATGTAAATCTGGTATTGTTTTTCTATTTTCCTGGTGTTCAATGACTCAATTATTCACAATTGATACTCCTCCAAAGCTAAATCATTGCGCATATTTTTATCAGTAATCCAGCTAGAAGAGCGATGTTAGTGGTTCCTTTGTTAGATAAGGGGATTTGCATTCAGGCTTGTCGATTTAGTGTGGTGAAAATCGAATGCCAAATGAATACAGAATGTCGGCAATAATAAGCATCACTAGTAATTTTATACGGAAGATATAATGACTGCCTAAGAAGTTGCATGAGGTGAAAGTGAGTGTGTTGGTACTTTAAGGGGTAAAACTTTCGATGCTCAATTTTATTTTACGATTCTGTTCTTTCTGACCATCCGTTCCGTGACACGGTGGCGCCATAAGTACTAAAAATTCTAATGTGTAAAGTTCACAAAGGCGTTATTTCTAGAATGCGGCTCAAAAAAACTTATCTCGGGAGTCACCTGTCGTCCCCGTAGGATCTCCCACGCTGATTACTTGGTTACTGTACTCAGATGTTCCCACATATTATTTCATCGGAATGTCACATATTCCCGCCTTGAACCGTAGGTGTTTCCTAAATGTTGTCCCGCATATTCCCTACGTGTGTATCAGAAAATTAAACTGGAAATTGAGGAGAGTATTCTATGTCGTGTTATATTGCTAAATCCTTTCCTAAATCTTACATGGCATTAACTAGTTCAATAATGACCTTGTACACATTTGCTTGTGTTTGAACCTCAGTCTTTCTTGATCTATTGAACGAAATTCGTAATGCCTGCATCCACATTCATTTGGCGCCCTATGTCACCTTTAAATATAATATGCCTACTCTGTCGATCGCAAACAACCTTCATGTAGTGATTTGTTTTTGTGGAAATCACGTGGCAATTGCAAATATTACTTGGTTACTAATGAGTATGCGGCTGGAGAGCGCGTTCACTAACAAGCAAATGCCTGGAAATTTCAGTGAGGTTGTATCGCATGTGGAAATAATTAACCGGCCTGCACACAAAAATACTTCAACGAGCGAGAGTACTTGATTTTCTTCTGTTTGTGATGTACAGTAATTTGTTCACATCATGATTGTGCATTTCTAAACCCCTCGAATTCAAAATATGGTGGTATTTTAGTAAATAAAGGTAACTTTTCTCTCTCTAGTGTTCGCGACCATATATTCGAAATTTCAAATCAACATTTGGAAACTAGTAAAGCAGTGGCAATTGCGCCTCTTTAGCAGTTTACAACAGAATACGGATTAGGCGCCTCGGAATGAAGTGCGGCGGCGATGGTGTAACGGTTAGCGTACCGGACGGTTGTACCCAAAATCGCGGGTTCAAACCCGATCGAAGCAAAGTGCATTTGCATTCAAAGTGCCGTGGATTTTTAAGGGCGAAAAAATCCTTCGTACGCCTTCCTTCGGAGGGGAAGTAAAGCCGGCTGTCCCATGTTAGTAGATTTACTTGCATGTAAAAGATCCTCAAGACGCCTCTGAGCTAAATTCAAAATCGCCTGTTTCTCGCCCAAGAAATACCTCCTTTCTCTGCTAGTTGATGAAAGGAGCGTAGCGAAATTTGCGTGGTCAGACGGAAGAGCGGGCCTCATGGCCCGAGTCTCGCCACGTAAAATAAGGCAAATTCAATTCAATTCAATTCAAAGTGCAACGAAACGTGGAGCTGGATGCAGTGCAACAATAAATCTGCTTCTGAGTAGCAACCTTTCGGAATAGTGGCTTCCTCAGACAAAATGCTGAGTCCATTGATTGACATTAAATGTAATAAGATAGTTCATTGTTCCAATGTATGGAATAAAACCTTTCGTTATTAACTGAAAATAAAAAGTAATGTTAAAACCATTCTTCGACAAAACACTAATTTCACTTTCTCGCCCTTACAATAGTACTTCCTAAGAAGAGAAAATTATGCGATCGTCGGAAAACGGCAAATGTTCGGCAGAAAAATTCTTATTGCCGGGCCCTGGTAATTAAAAAGCGGATAAATTCAGTTACTTGGTATAGAAAAAATCCTCTAATACATGGTGTTGCCAGAGTTCATGTTTTATGGGCCCTTGATACGGAAAATTCGATTGACGGCTAAACATATCTGTCCGTCTCTCCGACTGTGGTAAACGGTACCGCCCGAACCTTTCTGCCGATTTTCTCCAAAAGTTATATTAGCCCATCGATCTGAACAAACTCGAGGCTTTGGAAGTTTCAAACATATTTTGATTTTTGAGAGTTTTTACATGAAGCTAACATTCACGTTTTTATGTGTCTACCCGAGTTCGAACCATTCGGTGCTTCTGTGGTGTAGAGGTACAAGTGACGACAGGTTAACTCTTAGGATCTGATGAAAGCATAAACGTCCGCTGCCGGAGTCAGTAGCTGCGTGGCTGTTCGGGAGACTCCGCGTCCTAGGCACATGTGCCAACGGTTCGGGCGCGGCCTTTCTCAGGGCGAAAATGGTTAGCGCACGAGTAAATGTAGGGTTAGGTTCCCCTCCAACCGCCAGCCGGTTCGCCGAGTGATGGGCCAATGCGACGAGAGCATCGGCCAACCAGGGAACGGGCCCTGCGCGCTCGGTCGGACGTCCCAGGGCGGCGGTGACGGCGTCGCGGTGAAACGGATGTTTCCAGGCCTCGTCGAGACATCGGCCTTGGCCGGCATTACAGTTTTGAGGATTTTTCACAACTTTTGGGGTATTTCTCAAAAAATTGTCTATAAAATGTCGATAAAAATTGTTTTCTGGGTTATGTGACTCTATTCACCAGGGAGGAGTGAATGGGGATCTTGTGATACCTCTCATACAATTCCTACTCTGATAATTTGGAACTCATACCTAGGTCTCGGTACTGCACACACGTCATTGAGATAATCTCATTCAATATCTATTACAATGTTAATAGCACGGAGGTTGAGGAAACAATCTTCTCCAACGTCCTTCTTGCCTTTGTCACATTTACATTTTGTTTGACTCCGCATCTGCGATTTTAAGTATTCTTCTCCCGTTTCAAACGGATGAAATGAAAATTAATGTTTAGAGAATTATAGTTCAATTTTAATATATTTAATAATTTCAATTTTGTAGATAAAATGCAAAGTTTTATGAAGATACCTGATGCAATACTGATATCAGTAGTTTTATTTCGATATCATGTGCTTTTCTAGTGGTATCGACCCTTTGGAGATTCTATGTCCTCTTTCTTATGATCGTCAGTCTCCAGTCTTTTCCTTCACAAGCGAGATGAATGGGTTTGATGGTTCGATGATTGATTGATTGATGTTGCAGGACACGTCAAGTGCTATGGTCATTATCAGTCGCGGTAGTGAAGCGCAAGTTTTTATACCGAGAGGTGGCGGGGTTCCTTCCGCGGTGGAACGTGAGATTTTGAGCACCATACTCCTCTGCGAGGGAGCTTTTCCTCTTTAGGCATCTCCCCATTTCACCGCCCCAACCGAGACAAGCTCTTCGCTCTCGCGTGGTCTCCCAATACGTGTGGGGAAGTAGTGCATGTAAGTGTGTGTGCGCGGGGGGGGGGGGGGCGAGCGAGAGGACGGGCAAGAATCGCGGTTCGTGGCCTGTTTGCTAGGGTACTCCTCCGGCATTCGACTCATATATGAGAACCAGTTAGTGTCGAAACACGCCACAGTGGAGACTCAAACCGAAAGACCTCTCGAACAACGCTGCTGCATAGGCTGCAGCGTTGCCACTGCGATATCTGAGGGGGCACGGAGAGGAGCACGTACTGGTACTTGTTGGAGTCGATGCGCTCGTAGCCCAGGTCGTTCTCGCCGCTGAGGTCGCGCTTCCAGCGCATCACGTCGGCGTTGACCTCGGCCAGCAGGAAGGGCACGTCGTAGTTGAGCCCCACGGCGCCGTTGCGGATCGCCTCCAGCGACGCCGGGCCGCACTGGAACAGACCTGCGCCGCACCCGTCAAACGAAAGTGGAGAGAAAACAAATGGGCAAGATTTTGATAATGTAAAGTCCCCCAAATACCCTCTTCTTGAAAAATACCCCCAAAATTTAAGGAATTCTGTTGAAAATCCCAGCTCTGAGTCCCTTATGAAGCCCAAGAGTTCGTAACATTTATCGTGCGCGCGTTGCGCGTGTGGGGCACTCACTGTCGCTGGTCTCCTGCGGCGTGGCGTCGACGGCCTGCCAGCCGCCGTAGCCTTTGGGCAGGTCGGGGCGCGCCATCCACACCTCGTTCCACACGTGGTAGTTCCAGATGGAGTCGTTGCCGTACGGGTTGAGCGGGTCGTCCTCCAGCGGCATGTTCTTCTCGTCGTAGTAGCGGTCCACGGAGAGCGTCTCGTTGGCGTCGTGCGCCGACACCAGGTTGGACACGGGCCGCGACGGGATGCCCAGCGCCCGGCACACTGCAGACACAGGCCTTAAGACATTTCCTTCTCTTTCTCTGCATTAATTATGTAGGAATATTTCGGTGAAAACATATTTCGATGTCTGCAATAGTCTTCGAGTTAGGATTAAAAACGTAAAATTATTTTCAAAACACATCCTATGTCGGAATGAGCGTTTGTACTGTCCACTTGTGGCTACTCACTAGCAGAAGAAACAACAGTTTCACCAGTACTGCTTCGTCAGTGACCGGGTGACGATTTACATGTCACCAAAAATTCTGAACGGCGCCGTGTGTCCACCACGTGATCGAGGGTACTCGCAGCATGTGGCTCAATCGACTTCACTGCGAGATCGCGCCGTCGGTTAGCGGACTGCCAAAGTGACTGACGGACGAGCGAGCGAGCGAGAGAGCGCACGAGGCAGCAAAGGGACAGGTGAGCAACAGTCTTGGGCAAGTGAGGAAGAGTGAGCGAGTGGGTAAGGTGCAAACGAGCAGATGGGCAAGCGTGCGGACGAATTACTGGACATGGTGGAAAGTGAGGGGTGGTGTCAGCAGATGGGTGAGCGACAGTCGGCTGATTTGCCATGAGAGCCAAAGACTAGGTAGTGTGGGCGTCGTGAGAAGAGGTGAGAGAGTCAGCGCTCTTGTGGTCGAGAGACAGCGGGCAGACGGGCGAGGGGTTGAACGCAGGGACGGGCGGGAGAAAGGGTGGGCGAGTCAGCGAGCATCAGCCGGCCCGCCCGAAAGCGGTTTGCAGCGGTTACAAGCGGCTATTGCGCCGATAATGGGATTAGCGGGGGCGCAATTGGCCCTGGAGCGGCCGGCTGCCGGCGGCACAGGTTTACATTGCGCTCGCGGCCTCGTTAAACGAAAGCGCGCGCTAATGGCCGCTCCTCTGGAGGCCTCCCGCGGGGCCCTGATTGATTTTTGAAACACCTCGTAGCGGCTGCGAAGCCTCTTTCTCTGAAGCAAATAACCATTTGGAGGCTGAAAAGAGAATGTAGGTAATTTAAAAAAACTTGGTGTACGTTTCTTGTGATCTTCCAATTGCGAATGCTTTTTCGCTCAGGATTGCTTGGTTGATTAATGTATCTGGGCGTGTTGGCTGCAATGGACACTTAACCCGTAAGTATAGTGCAGGGTTTTGCCACAGGGAGGGAGGGAGGGTGATCTTTCCCTATGCATGATGAGGCTGACGCCGACCTACAAGTTGGTCGATTGATTGATTGGCTAGTGATTGCATGCGCGTCAACTGTAAAGATGATTTGTCCTGTAAGTGTGGCGCGTGTTCGAGGTGAGAATGAAGGCCTGCTGGATGGGACAATTCGTCGCCGTCCTATTTCGGCATGCAGGGTTTTCCGCAACCAGACTTCTCCCTCCAAGGGGGCATCACCCCAGGCAGGACAGGCTCTGAGCTCGCCACTGGTCTCTCGACAAGTCTGGTAGTGTAGAGTATGTGAGTGTGTGTGCGAGGGATGCGGAGAGGACAAGGAAGAGAGAGTAAGGGCCGCGCGCGGTCCATGGCCAATTTGATCGGTTACTGCTTCGAGATTTAGTCTGGTGTTCACCAGAGAAAGCGCAGAGGACTACCAACCAGAGCAGCCTGCTGCTGTAATTCTCTTCCAGACAGCGACCTAGCTGTCTGCCTAGTGCCGAAAATCGTCCCACCGAGGGGCTCAACGCTAGCAATGCAGTGACTTGAGTTGATGCCCTGAGCCACCTGAGCCGGCAACGCCCAGGATATTCCATATCCTTTCATACAACGTATCAGTATTGTTCGCACCTGGAGCGAGTTATTGACATGTTTCTAGAAACAGGGCGTTAGACATCAACAACAGTAACAACCCACGTGTCAGAATTAAATTATGGAGGCAAGTGAATAATATTGGCACGATCTCAATGGAAAGTTAATGAGAACGAAAATAATGTAAGGGATGTCCTAACCTGTGGTGACGACCCCAGCGAAGACCCAGCATTGGCCATATCTGACTGTGGATCGGTTCTTCAGGTACTCCTCGAGGATGGCGACGGACCCGGTCCACGCCGCCGGCGCGGTGCCGTCGTCGTAGTCCCCGCTCCAGTTGCCTTCCAGGATGCCCCCGTCTGCGTCGTTGCTGTTCACCTGCGCAACGCAACGCAATGCTCTCGCAATCTGCTACTCTCACTGGCCCAGAAATATTTAATTAAATATACATTTAAAATGCTTGCCAGTAGAAGCAATGGCTGTACTTCGCCCCATTAATCAATTCTGATTACATTTCTGCCCTGCGATAAGTCGTATGGCTGACCATCCACATCCAACACGTGGGTATGAATGTTGTATTTGAGATTCTTGTGACTACCGACTACACCATTTACTGTTTGTTAATTATAGGTACCCCAATGCGTGGGACTGATCACCAGTGACCACCGGTTCTGGGACATAAATCTTGAATATTTGTTACAAATGATAGTGTTTACAACTTCTCTGAATGATCGATTCTGTTAGTCATGCCACTACCACTAGGTCGTTGGTTCGGTCACACATGGCCACACCGCTCCGAGATATTAAAGGCGAAATGGATGCAGGATTCGTGCGTTGTGTGAACTCACCATTTGGGAAATCTTGCGCGTGAGGAGCACGGGGTCCCCGCGCACCTGCGGCTTCATGCGCGAGCGCTCCAGCATGTACATGGTGGCCTTGAGGACGACTGCGTCGAACTGGCCGAACACCCACTCGCGGCCTCTGGTGCCCGTGTGCGGCCCCACCCAGATCTTGCCCACGTCGTTTAGCACGTACTCCTCCAGCAGGCGCTCGTTGTCCAGGAACGTCTGGTCCTCTGCGCACGCGCGCGCGCACAAACCCGTGAGCTCACCCACAGGCCTCGAGCATGTGTTAGTGTTTGATTCAGGAGCGATTCCCGGCGCGTCAACGTCCCGTAAGAGTAGGGCATGTTATAATGAAGTATATGGATCGGTTGAATATAAAATGCACTCTGGGTTGCAACCAGCTCTCTAAATAGGAGATCTAGGGACAGTGCCTGTAAAATAGTCCCAAGATTTGCTCCTTAGGAAGCTGGTTGCGACCCGGAATAATTTTATATTCAACAGAGAAGTAACATTTATTCGTGAATTAAAATAATAATAATAATAATAATAATAATTATTATTATTATTATAATTATTATTTATTTTCATAAATATTATTGCTAATATTAGTATTATTAATACTGTTAATCAAGCGTGCCGAAAGTTGGGAGGTTGCGAGTTGAAGGTCATGGAAACACGATTTGGTGTACTATAAATATTATTTTAGTATGGTATAATTATGTTTAACGTTCAATATTCACGTAATTTTGTGCTGAGAGTGATGTTATTGTAGATTTCCAATTGTTATTTTTGTGGCACGCGTATATTTCAATCATACGCGTATGTTATCATGAATTTAATACACACGGACAAAAATAGTTTATCCATGAAGCATTAAACGTTTTCTTTGATCAAATAATCAGTTCAGAATTAATTTGCAAACATTTGTTTTATAATTAATACCTATACAATTTGTTTTCTTGTACTGTTAAAAGACTGTTGACACTTCCACGTCATACCAAATCCGCTTGCCCTGGGTTCATACGAGCATAAAAAAAAGTATTTCAATACAAACATTAAATTACATGAATTATCCATAACAAGTACATAGATTCTGAAAAAGATAGATTAGGTGTAATTATAGTTGACATTTAATTCAATCGTAAACATATTAATAAATGAAATACTTCAATTTAAACGAAGCTAAGCCTTTAAATGATGAGACGTACTGCTACACTTGGAATTCTTAGAAGTTTTCTTTTATGAACAAACTTTCCAACCTGCTTTTCGTAAGAACATTAATTCTCTTTGATCTCCATAGGGCTGATGTTACGCTGGATTCTTGGCTCACTAAGTTATTCATTTTCAAAAGTTTCTTCATAAGATCTACGTTATGTTTCTGAGTAACTATTGAACAAGATACAACTCTCTTATTAACCTCTCGCTGTTTTATCAAAATTACTACAAAGAAATGTTCACATTGCTGTAAAGTGGCAATTATTGGAATGAAAAAAACATGGGTAATTATTGGAATATTATTCGTGTACAATTTTAGTTCGATTTTTAACAGAAGCTCCGGAAGTTTGTCGTTCGTATGGACGGGTCTGCCAATGCGCGGTGGCGTAAGAACGGAGCAACATTTTGGTCAATTAGAAGTACGTTGGGCGTGTGCGAGTAGTAAAGAAATATCTCTTTAGCTTCTCCAAATGAGGCAACATGAATTAAAATATCGAAAAGATAAAAAATATCTCAATACATTGAATTGAAAATGCTTGTTCGATACAATTATGCGAATTGTCGGTCAAACATATATGGTCAAAATTGTTTTTTTAAAATTATTTTTAGCAAATATAATATTACTTAACATTTATCAAATAAATTGTTACTGCAAATCAAGCGCGTGGATTTTTGCTACCAGGCTCAAATTTTGTTTGCTTCAATAAATAGAATAGCGAAAAACATATTCCAATTTTTGAAGATGCAATTCACAAAACATTTTCAATCCAAGGAACAAATTGTTAAAATAATAATTGAAATACCCAAACTCAGTTCGTCTTATTGGCAGGGCAAATTTGCAATATTTGCATTGTTGCAATCCGCAAACTGCAAATCTGCAAATTTGCAAGAAAATTTTAATTTAAATATCATTTATGATATACACCCACGATTTGTAATATTTGACCAAAATTGTACAAACATCAGACCCAATAAATGAGTTTCAACTACCGTATCTCTAATCCTGTAATATTTCTGAAAGTGATTTTTTAATCATCTGTGCAGGAGGAGGCTTCCGTTCGCTGCCAGACGAGCGGGAGGCGCAGATCCTTGGAAGCGAGGCAGCTGCCGCGTGGGCGATGGACGCGGCCAATTACTCTATCGGATGGACTGATTGGTGTTTCCGGGCGCACCAACAACCGAGGAGATTATTCCCGTAAGTGTTGTGCTTGTTTTATCGCGGAGATGTTCCACCGCTGGATGGCGAGATCCGACGCCCTCCTACGTCCGATGCCGGGGTTCGAGTCCCCACGGGTATCTTGCACCGGCGGGGCACCGCCTCAACCGGGACACGCTCTGAGCTCCTGCCTGGTCTCCACCCTTCGCTTGGATTTGATCGGAAAACTAATGATCAGAGAAGTCGACCGCTGGAATTCTCCTCCAGACAGTGGCTGAAGTCGACATAACTATGTAGCTAGTGTCAATCCCGTCACCGTGGGGACTCAAACCTTAGGACCTTCCGGTCAGAGGCACTACAGGGGCATCAGTTGACATCACCCTGAGCCACTTCAGCTGCTTCCTTTTTTTATTGGAGTTGCTGCTGGAGAAGACGGGTGGGGATATCTATCAAGGAAATAGGCAGGACGGCTTGACTCTATTGATGCAGATGGCGCTGCGGTTGCGGAGGGAAAGTGGTAACGACGGCACAATATCGAACGGTAAGAGCAGTGATGTTTTTGAGAAAATGTCGTCGTTTTCAAGTTTAAGAGGGGAGGAGTTTTCAAAATCGATCTCTAAACAAACAGACAGAGGAAGACGTTCCAAATGGGCACCCTTTTCGTAAAATTCACGATCTTAAAAATGAATTTATTGGGAAACATTTTAAATAAATGTTTTAAAATTACATTGTTTTATTCCAAATGGGGAATCATAATGTTACCTCACAGGATATTTGATGCTAATTGTCCAAATATCAAGTACGTGAAGTTATTTCCATTATTTTTGTGCTGTTTCGAAAACTATGTACCCAAGCACCTATATTTTGTAAGACTTTGCTGCAGTTAAAAATATTATTTATTTTCTAGATTAAAAATAATTTAATGTAGAGAAATATAATACTAAAAGTTGATCTATTTACAAAATATGTCATATTCACATACATTCCAAAGAAGGAAAAGGATTAAACGAGTGTGATTACAGCCGTTCGTTCACAGGGGTATATGATGGCTACTTCTGGCTGTGCTGGACATGCGAGGTAAAAAATAAACTGCGGACCCCTTTAATAACGACTCTGAAGGTAGTTTGTGTATGTTAAGCATTAATACGAGCATGGAAGACAACAGATGGGACAGTGAAAGCATAGTTAAAAGGCTTCAGGTACTGGTTGACAGGAATTGCACATGTCGGGACGTCAGTTGATTTAGTCACCTCTCATTTAATCTAGTAGGTATTTCATTAATTCTGGGAGCCGTAAATTTTATTAAGAGTAATTCTGCCCTTATGAAAAAGAGACCGGGAGCAGAAGAGAATTTACTGGCGGCTGAAAGGGCGGGAATGGTAAATTCAGTGACGGCGAATTGGGTGCGGAAATAGGGGCAGAGGGTGGTCGAAGCGGAGTGGGTGAATGAGTCGTAAGATCCACAGAAAGTTGCGAGTAGAGTGGAAGTGTGTATTAATTGTAGGTGCATCGTTTACTAGGTCACTATTCCCGTTAGCGTAGTGTATGTTTTATCCGAAAGATATTGGTTTGCCCTTCTGATTCGATTCGGCGCCGACTTAGACATTTCCTCCTTTGATATCAACCCTATTAGGACACCATCCCAACCGGGACCAACTCTTAACTCCCGACTGTTTATCGGACGTATGTAATTGTGTGGTGCTTGTTGAAGTGTTGTTTAAGGGGAAAGAAGGGGAAAATAACAAGAAAAGAAAGATCGCGCGCGGTTCGTGGGCCGTTTGTCACGTTATCCCTCCACAATTCGCTTGGTATTGTTAGAAGGATCTTCGGCAAAGTATCGATGTGAACGCCCAGCCGCCAGAACTCTCCTCCAGAGCATTCCCCCTCGCTTCGCAGCCCGAAAAGCCGCCAGCGTCGGGGCTCGATCCCTAGGCCTTTTCGGTGAACGAGGCTCCGGATGATCCTATTGAGCCTTCGCTGTCGGCGGGTGTTGGGGCACTGGGCCCCTGAAAGCAGTGCGGGACATTAATGTGATGGTGTGGGGGTGAGGGAGAGAACAATGGTAGCAGTTGGGGCGGGCGGTGGCAAGGGGATGTGCAGAGTGGGCGGCGAGGGGTTAAGAGCAAGTCGGAGAGGGCGTGGTGGGCAGTGTGTGTGTGCAGGGGAAGCGCGGCGCGGCCGAACTCCCGGAGAAAGCCCACGGCCGCGTTAATTACCTTTAATATTAGAGCGCGCCGCTCTCTGATTCAATACGAATGCGCGGCTCGGAATTAGCTGTGGGAGTTGATCGTGACATCGATCCCGGGACTGCCACCGAGTGCCCGCCTGGTCACCGCCAGTTGGCACCGTAGACAACCAGGCAATTCTCGCGACGTAACATTGACTACTTTACCAGGACAAATGCCCTTGCCAATTTCTACTGATACGTCTCCACTCTGAAACCTGTTATGTGTGCCGCACACTCGGTGATTTACTAGTTGCTATAGTTCAAAATGACGAACTATAATTTGTGTAGTTCAAAATGCTGTATCAAAGAGGCCAACCACCCTTAATGGCACATGAAAGAGATACAATAAATAAGTGTTAAAAATAGCTGAGCTTCGTCACCTCTGCAAACAATGAAAGTTAAAACTCGACTACTCACAAGCCGAAGCTCTTCCGATTATTGGAAAACGAGATATTTAAGGAGCAGGAACAGAAATCCACTAGGGACAATTTAGAACTAATATGTCGGAAATGAACGTTTGGGTATTTTTATGCTTAACGTTTAAAAGAATTGCTATATCATTTATTTAAATACTCTGTTGCTCTCTTCATTAATTTCAACATACGGTAAAATAATCAGTTATTGAAACATACTGCTGACCTATTTCTTCTGATAACATCAATGTATTAAGAGAATTGACGCCATTAGTAAAAACTTTTTCATCGTCATCATCATCATCATCATCATCGTCATCATTAATTGAGGAAGAAAATATACACAGTTAATCTTATCATCTTGTTATTTTCCGGAATAAATGAACTTTACTGCAATTGAAGATAAAACATCAAATGATTTTGGATATTAGTTCACAATTTGGGTCTTATATTATCTCTGGACGTTTTGTAAATCTATTTAACAGAATGGATGGATATATAAAATTTTCATTTGCAATAAATATAGTTTGTAATACAAATTTATACTTTTAAGCTTATTAGTACTACAGTTTTTTGAATTAGTTCTGTCTAATTATCATTTGAATTAGAGGAAGTGGACTATGAATTTGTATGTAACAATATATAATTTCAGGAAGTACACGTTTAGTCTGTTTCGTTTTGATTGATGTATATTTCCGAGCACTTCATCTGCTACTTTCATTAGTCCCGAAAGTGTAGTGAATATTTTATTGCGGAAGGCATTGGTGTTCTTCTCCCTGTATGAAGAGATACAGCGCCGACGTATACGATGGCTTGCTAGGGAACACCCCCTTCAAGTATTTCCCCGCAGCGGGGCCTCAGCCGGGGCAAACTCTACGCTCCCGACTGAACTGCCGACATGTAGTGTGGTGCAAGCATGTGTTCGTGTGTGTGTGTGTGTGTGTGTGAGAGTGAGTGTGTTTGTGTGGAGAGAGGACAAGAACACGGAAGATAGAAATCAACGATCGCTGACCGTGGCCTATTTGTTCCTATACTGCTCCGTCATTTTCTGGTGTTAATAGAAGAATCTGTGGTATATAAAACGTGATCGCTAGCCGTTACCGATCAGAACCGTCGACCGCTTAAAATTCGTGTCTTGAGTGCAGCTGAAATCGACCTGGCTATGTAGCTAGCACCGTCGCGTCCTACAAGCTCCCGGTGAGAGTCGCAGTAGAGGTAGCGGCAGTGCTCGCTCAGAGCTAAACTCACTTTCTTCAAGTTTTGAAATAGATATACGTTTAGTGTGCGTAGCTCATTAAAAACGAAGCAGTTTGCGTTCCACGTGGCGACGTTACGTAAACACACACAAGTCGAAATTCCACAGCCGCCTTTAAAGGGGAAAGTGCGCCGCAGTGGATTGAACGCAGAGCAGCGGTTCATTAGGGCTCGTGAACGCTGGCCGTGGGGCGCTTCATTCGCTGCGTGGCGCAGGGCGTGATCGATAGCACGCAATCAACGGCCCTCCCGCGGCGCCGACGCGCGCCATATCATCCAGTCGTATAAAAATGTGCGTGACCAGGTGATGGGCATTTTAACTCTGATGTTCCTCATTTGTCCGCTGGCTGGCTGTGCCCCTGTGCGGAGGCGGCGGCGGCGGCGGAGGGAGAAACGGCGAGGATGGCAGTGGCGCTGGTGACGTGGCCGTAACACCACTGCGTGGCAGCTGACGATGGCAGGCGGTAGTGATAGCGGCGGTCGTGTTCGGTTGTGGTGAGGCTGGCTTTGTCCATAGTGATGGCGGTGGTGGTGGTGATTGAGTGGCAGTTGTGACCATGTCAGTAGCAGAGACGGTGGCTGTGTTGGTGGTAGCGGTGGCGGTGGCGGTGGCGGTGGCGGTGCTGGTGAAACCGTCGGAAGGGGCATCTGCGACGACGGCGCTGAGGTGGCGGTGGTGGTGACTGTGGCTGTGGTAGTGGCGGCAGAGGGGGTGAGCGTGGGGGTGGGGCGTGGGAAGAAGGGGCGTGCGCGCCGAGTGGCAGCGCCGGGGGAGTCCCCGACAAAACACTCACGCGCCGGCTCCCGCTGCGAGCGGTCAGCTCTACTTCACGCTGAGTGCGAACGTCCTCCGGGAAGCAGAGGGGTCGCGACGAGCGAGCGTGAAACGCAAGCAAGAACTTTATGTTGTTTAGGTGCTGGGGGTTCATTAGGCTGCCGTGAAAGTTCCGGTCGGTTGGATTAAGCCATTTAATTTTTTAACTTGAAATTAAATGAGTTCTTGAAGCGTATACGCAAAATATGTGATATTTTTTCATTAATTAGTAACTTAAATGAAAATCTTGCAAATCCTGCAAATATATGCAAATCTTTATCATTATGAGCTTACATTTTTTATAATATTCATCTTAAATTCTTTTTAGAAAAGAATGGTCCAGTATAGATCACAATTACCCTGTAAACTTTATGTACTCATTGCGTCAAGAGATATGACGGACACACATATAGTGCGGGGAAGAAATATAATGTGAAGTGATGATTCGGTAAAAATGAACTGAAGGGGCCGGGAGTACGTAGTTGCAACTCTCAGTTTTCAAATCTATGTCTGAGAAAATATAGTGTGTTTGTATGTTAAGGTATTTCTCAGTTGTTATATGCACTTTGTGCTACTTTCTATTCACGAAAATCTGTTCTATGAATACTTTTATAAAATGATTGAATCGCGTTTATTTTTATGGCAAATTATTAGATCTTCATTCTGAATGTGAGAAAATTGTGTAATCATTATGACTTCTTAAAAAACTATTACAAATACGAGCATTGTTTTAATTCCTGAATTCCTTAGAAAACACGAAACGTACCTGGAATCCAGGGGTTGAAGAGCAGATATATGTCGCCTTCATATTTACTGAGGCGCTCTGCGTCGCTTCCCTCCTTGAACAAGGTCTTCACTTGCAGTTCCCAAACACCCACAGGGGCGTCGGGAGGGCTGGTAACCTGAGGATAAAGGTGCAGATCTTAAATTTTTGATATCATAAAAATAAAATAGTTCATTTCAACCAGTAATGAAATGAGTGATAGAATTTGCTCGTTTACTCAATTCAAAGTTTTGTCCTAATTTTGCTTCATTTTGTATAAATCCAATAAAAATAAATTGTTCGATATTTACAAAAAATATGGTATTGAAAGCTTATTCATCATCAAAAACAGAAAGTACTTTATCATGCAAAATAGTAGATTCAAAATATGTACCAAGTATTTAGGTGATGGTATTGTGGAAGTACTGTAGCCATTTCCATTAAAATTTCATTTCCTTTTCAAATATGTATAAGTAGAATAAGTTTGCTGTTTATGATTATTTTAAATAGGTATCTCTCATCGCATTGGCAACGGCTCGGTCTGGAACTCGTCTAACAAGCACCGCTCTTACTAGATTGCGAAATGCCAACAAAACATCAATATTTCTAAAATGGATGCTCAAAATTAAAACATCGATGACAATAAAACATTTTAACACAATTACAACACCCCAAACCATCGACGTTATTAAAACTGTAATAGTAACCATTGAAGTTCACGCAGGAGGATTTAATTTCACAATGATATTGTCTATAATTTTAATTGAGATTTAACTGTCAAAACAAAATAAGAAAACAACATGAGGACAACTGACACGAGAAACTATTAACGAAACTCGCATCGTTAAGAAATATCGTAACGATATTTTTTCGTTCGTAAAAATATCGAAAGAAAATAACCAATGTTAAAAAACAGAAATCGATTTTAAATACTCAATGATTTTATACAAACATGGATGTTTGGAAACATCCAAGGACTCAGTTCGACCGGGGACTTTCGATATTATGTTAGAAGAGCCTACAAGTCCACAGTGACTTCTATTGCTGAGCCTGTGGTTTGGCCTATTGTCCTAGAATGTTGCTCTCTAGAATGAGGGGTTAGGACGGCGAGTGGAGGTTCGCGAATAGCTGAGGCGTCCGCGTGAACTTCATCCGGGGAAACTCAGATTTTCCAGAAGCTCTACAATATACATTCTCATTCTCATTCTCATTACATGCCTTTCATTCTCCTTCATACTGTGACTTTGCGAAATAACAGGTATCAAAATTCGCCAGGGTCTGGATAAATTTAATCACTCGCAAGTAGAAATGCTAATGTACCGCACGCAATATTTTAAATGTTTATATCTTAATAACTGTATAAAATTGACTGAGGGGTGGGGAGTCTAGCGACTTAGCAGAACCAGTAAATCAAATCAGATCTTGAGCTGGTGTACAGACTCCATTCGTATCTATAAGATGTGAGTGAATATTTTTGTTATCGAATGTTGAGAACAATGCTCGTTGCTACTATGTTTATAATTAAGGGAAATCTGACGATTTCCAGGCCTTTAATTATCAGTTTTTCTGGGCTATTCTTCATGATTAGAAATTTTAATAAATAATTTCATCCTTTGAAGTTTCGTACAGCTTTTGGATTATGTGATTAAGGAGCAGATGGTCGTTAGGATTCCTATATTTTGGAATTCCAGGATTAATTATCCCAGAAACGCAATTCAATATGTTGTATGTAATAGGACCGTATAAGACAGTAATTTTCAAATCTCCTAATAGAAACTGCAATATAATTACTATAGATTCAACTAGTACGTATAGATAATGAGGATCCCGGAGCTCAAGAAAAGTACTTCACTCTCATTAGTCGCATAGAGTTGTTAGTGTTTCTTACTATAAATAAATTAATACAGTAAAATCTGTCTAAGCGGGAATCGATCAGGACAAAAAATGTTCCGGTTTAGGAAGGTTTCCGTTTTATGCAATGTTCTCCTTTTAACGACACTTGTGATTTTGATATTTCCGTTCTAAAAGTAGTAAATTAATGTAAGGAAAGATGTTTTTAAAGTAAAGTAAAAATTACATGATTGTATTCTGATTACTAAAAGAGATTTACAAACTTTATAACGAATGTATGGAGGAAATCATAAATGAATATTAAACTTTCTTCATTGATAGCTTCTGAGTTTCCCTTGCTTTAATAAGTTTGACCTTTTCATCTAATGCTAGAGGATGTTAGAGTGTTGTGGTTTTCGCTTTGTTAAGCTGATTGTGAAACTCATAAGAATACACACCATCTCACTGCCTAATGGCTGTAATCGAACTGCTCGGTGATTCTCTCAATTCACAATGCGTCACAGCCCCACTATGGTTTTCGGATACCCTTAAATGGCCTTGAGCGATGCGTCTCTGGCTGAGTGTACGATTTTGTACGTGGGGCAGGGAGAACCGCGAATATGAGCCATACCTGTACACCTACCCCCGCTCGGAGAGAAAGGGGAAGGTAATTCCCTTAATGTCCACGCCTTGAGAGTCAAGTGACCACAAGGTAGAATTCTTCACTGTCAGCCGAAGTCCCTCGCCTTCACAGTGCAGTTGCCACGACTAAGTCACGTGCGGTAGGGAATTTAAAACAGACTTGCAGATGCATTCATTACATTAAGAAGATCCCCCCCATAGGATATGAAAAACCGTTCTGTTTCCGCGTTAGGCAGGTTCCGTTTTGTTGTGTGCAAAATAACAAATGACTTCAGGGGCCAGGGAAATTTTCCGGCTTCTACAGCTTCCGCTTAAGAGATTACTTTACTGTGCTATGTGATTCCTGTAAGCTCTCATCGCCCTGTCAGTGCCAAAGTAGCACGAGGGCGCGGAGAGGAACTCACCTCCACGACGAGCGACTCGGGCTGCGCCTCCGCCACCGTCGCGGTCCAGTTCCTCAGCCTCTCCTTGGGCTGCGCTCTGGGGTTGAGAAGGGCGATGCCGCGCGTGCCCCTCATCACGCTCGGGTGCGGCCCTGCGCACGCGCCGCACGCCTCGCTCACGTTGCGTCCCTTTTCAGCGCTCCGTGAACGGGTCTCGATGTACACAAAATTACATCCACTTTGATTACCACGCTCCTTGCGTCACCTTCCGGAATGTTTTTTCTCAGTTGCTAGCAACGAGCTAGAATATACTACATAGAGTGGCTGAAGCGCCTCTACCGTTGAGGCAAATTGAAGCCATGTTTTTTGCAGTCAAAGCAGGGCTCTCTGGGAAACAAAGCATTACGTTAGGTGCTGGTTACGGACGGTTACGCCCAAGTTACACCGCCACTCGAATGTTTTGACTTCATAAAACATGGCGGTCACTAGTTCGGCGAGAGCGCTGAAACTGTAGGGACAGCCACTCTATGTAGCATATTCAAGCTCGTTGGCTGCTATGCGTGCGATGTGATTCGTTTCTTTTGTGAAGTTTTGAGAGATTTGTAAATTTGTTTTGAATTGTATTGTAAAGAGATTTGTGTGGTGAAATGAAATGAAATGATTTTCACTAGTTCTGTGTTCTGGTGGCATCTCGTTTCGTGCTTATTTTTAACCTAATTTCACTGAATTTGTTTCTTGAGATGATATGTTCAACTGTTTGATCTTTAACACATTTTACAGCATTCGGCGGAAAGATTTGCGTCACGAATATGAGCAGATAACGGAATAACTTTGTAAAACGCTGCTTGCGTTCATCTGCTCGTTCATTCAGTTGTGATACCGAAAGGGTAGTGTGCAGAAACAAGCGCCCCTTTTCCATACATTTTCTGTAGAGAAAACTGACGAGAAATGGACCATATAGAACAGGGCTAGAATATGGGATTCAGAAAGACTAATCCAAAAACCAAAGATATTTCTGGGGGTAGGAGAAGAATATGTCAATTAAACGCGTTACAGAGGAAGATACTTGTATTTACAAAAAATTTAATTAAGAAGAAGATAGGAATTCTGAATGGATGGCCATGGAAGGGGAGAAACAAGCTGAGTAGAAAAGATGAGTGAACAAATTAGTAAAAGTACAAATCGAAACATGAAAAGGAAGAATAATACATAAACGAATAGAAGAATGAGTAAAATAATGAATTGTAAGGTAAATGGAAGTCTCTTGGAAAGATGATAGGACAGACAGATTGAGAGGTGAGCTGAAAGTAGAACGAACATATTCAAAGGTGTGTGAATGGAAAGATGGAGAGAAGTCAGGGTATACGAAGCATCTTAGAACTGCACAGAACCGTTATGTAGAAAACACGAAGATGAATGGGGATACAATTGTAGGTAATATGGGAGAATTTGCGGAGAAAAAAGCGGAGTGAAAATGGAGAGATGAATAGAATAAACAAATGTAGGAAAATAAAAAGAATAAGAGTAATACAAGTGAAAGAAAAGAAGATAACAGAAATGTATTTGACACACGAAGTCCCTCTCTTTTAGTGGAAAAGTATTGAGGATATATAATTGAGAAGGAATGCGGTGCAGTGAAATAATGTGTTGGCGATTTTTTGTCATTGTTTTTCGTTTTTGGTTTTGAATTTTGCTGTGCTACTGCGTATCATGTTGCTATTTTCTACGACGCTAATAAGCGCATTAATTGTTAGCTAATATATTTACTATGTCATATTGTGCTAATTTGTCATGCAGTAATTAATGCTTATGTAAGATATTAATTTTACCACTCGTATTGGCACATGCATATGAATGAATATGTGCAGGCATCTGTGTATGAGAATATAATAATATATTCATTACACTCTAGGAGTTTATATGCATGCTAGTAATGTGTCCATTGTACATGGCGAATATATTATTTGCATGTGTTTAAATAGTGGATTTCGGTAGTTAATAGTAAATTTACTTTTTATATTCCAACATTATAAACGACCTTTTTATTGCAGAAAATCGTTCATAAAAGGTGATCCTACGACGTATATTATGACGATTTTGCTGTTTATGGTCCGAATAATTGCGTCATCATACATTCAGCTCGCAGCAGCGAGAGAATCGTGGAATTGCAGCGGTCAACCGAACAGACGACCACAGTGCTCTCGCACAGATGTTAAATGCCCGTGACGTCACAATTAAGTTGTTTCCAAAAGTTAACTTTGATTCTCTTATAAATTTAAAATGCTGATATACAAAATAATATTTCTGGCAACTCGTTTATAGTGTCGCTTTATTGCATTAGTAAAAATTTGAAAACCCACTTCTAAAGTCGCTCCTTTTCAAAACGTACTCATTAATTAATGCTTAACATTATAAACTATTTGCATAATATACTATTGGATTTTTATTTGAGCTTTTATGTAGCGAACGTTTCTGCATTCTGTTTTTCCCTCTAGAATTTATATTATATTATTATCTAGGCTATCCTGGACGAGCCGCGTCAGTATCGTGATGGCTGACGTTTCTGCAAACAAATGAGAGACAGGGTTGCCAAATGCTTCGTACACACATCCGTCGTTACATGGCTGTAAATCCGCCCAGTTCCGCCCAATTAGAAAAGTTCAACATTTCAAAAGGGAACTTGCATTAAAATAATATATATTTGAAGTTTTTTGTGGTAGTGACCCATGAAATCCTAGACTAATTTTATTTTTTGATTTTTGAACATTGTAATTAATAATGTATTTAAAACATACTTTTTGCAATAATACGTTATATAGTAATATTTCAAAAATAATTGTCTCATGACCACAACAGATGGGAGGAATACTTTAAGAGATGAAATAATTATTTTCAAATGAGATCATTTTATTTATCACATTGCCATATCACATTGAAGTGTTTTTTAGATGATTGTACCTAAACTTAACTTTAAATGGCGTGTACTAAAATCAACTGCAAGTACTCTCAATGAGATATAATATGTTGTCATGTTGGCCAGGACAAAGAAGCTATGACGTTTAGAACACACTCTACTAGAATCCTAAAATTACTTTACTCCTGACATACGACTACTAATATTATTCACTTCTCAAAGTAAATGATAACGAATTAACAAATGATTAATGAAAAATCATGTATAAAGTAAAAAACTAAAAAACAAATTCACCGTCAACGTCGTTGTGTTTTTTTTTTTTAATTCGTCGTAATCCGAAAACCCGCCCAAACCCGCACACGGTTTGATGCATTTCTGCCCATTGGGCGGAATTCGCGAATTCAATTTCTGTCCCGCGACAGAGAGCCGTTTTGCAGCCCCAAACCGTAATTCCTCCTAATGTGGCAACCCTGGTTAGAGGCGCGGTTCGCTCCGGATAGCCCATAGAGGAGAGATACAACTAGAGTGCGCCTGACCCTACTGCGCAGGTTTCAACATGAGGTGGCCCCAAGTCACGTGACTTTGGGACACCGGCAGCTTGTTTTGCATTGTGTTGTGAGTATGTTATGTATGTTATGTTGTGAGTATGTTATAGTATGTTATGTGAGCATGTTAGACGCACGTATTAAAAGAAATCATTTAGTACGAGGCAGCTGTATAGCAGATGCGTCCGAGTCACGTGACTTTGGGATAGCTGGGAGGCGAGAGATGTTGATACCCAGCCAGGCCTTCTGCGCAGCCTGGCGCGCACTCTATTGTATCTCTCCTCTATGGGATAGCCCAGATGCCGCCAGCGCCGGGCGCACCGAAGTTGAAGACGAGGCGCACGGCGTCGCGCGCGGGGTCGTAGGCGCGGCCGTGCAGGCGCAGCTCCACCCGGAAGGCCTGGCCGCGGCGCAGCACGGGCGTGGCCGGCTCCAGGTGCACCAGCTCGAAGTTCTCCGTGTGGTGCTTCTCCGCGTTCTCCAGCGCGAACAGGTGCACGCTGCTCACCTCCAGCGGCGCGTTCTGCAGCACCATCTGCGCAACAGGACACGGCTCTTCAGCCTTCTACTTACCCGCCCACTGCGTGCGCTGCGCTGCAAACAGAAAGCATTGAGCAAGCAGTGCTGCGGAAAACACGGCAATTTTTAGGCAGAAAAACCTCTAAATATGCAGTAAATTACTTCATCGGGCACGCTGTGTATTCAGAATATACGTTTTGGGTCCTTTATACCGAAAAGTTTGTTTACGGCAAAAAGTCTGTCCGTCCGTCTGTCTGCGAACAACGCTAGCGGCTAAACTGTAAGCAGGATTTTGACAAAAATTGATATTCTCTGATCGATCTGACTGACGTCACGATTCCTTGAATTTAAAGCATATTTTTATTTTTGGGGGAACTTTGCATAAAGCCCCAACAGTTTAAACATTTTCTCAAAAATGGCTTCAATTTAAAAAATCCTATCTTATAGGAAAATACCTTCTGTACAAATGGCGCAGTCGCATTTTCTTTGCCATCCCTGAATTTTAAAAAATTGCAAAAGTTCAAATTTTTTTCTGCATCTTCCTACAACTTCAGTAATGAAAATATATTTTTTATTAATCAAATCTGCTCATCAAAAAAGTATCTTCAAATAAGGTCACATTTAATTTTTTGAAAATATGAGTAGTTTTTGCGTAATTGTTCATGAAACATGAGGGTATGAAAGAGATCACTCTGTCGTGATCTGTTTGCTACCAACATAAATGCGATTTTTAATAGCAGGCCCTGACTCGGCCCGCTGCAGAGAGACTTTCCTGGCGCAACATATTTACCAGGGCCGAATTTAGGAACTGCGAGGCCCACAAGCACAATATCGATTTGGAGGCAACCCGCCGAAAAACTACTCCCGATTTACTAAAAACTTTAAGTATAATAGAATGAAAATTAACAAATTGTTTATAGACAAAGACATTTTTATTTAAATGCTTTATTAATTATTAAAATAACTATTTTATTTTAATATATATCAAGGTTTTTTATAAATTAAAACATTTTATGACACTAATTTTAATATTTTATTAAATTGTATTTTGTCGCGAGGCTTTCCAGGGTTGATGGCCCCGAATGAACTGCTTATTTAGCTTGTAGTAAAAATCTTATCTGTAAAAACGAAATATTAGTTCTCGTCTATGGTATCAAGATACTTTTCATTGTATGTTTCTACTGATGAAGAAATAATACAGAAGTACCTATGGAAAGAAAAATATTATCGATTTTAGCAAGAGACACGAAATTTCCTCGCGCAATTGACACGGCAAATATTAACAGTTACATATCTTCAGTTTAACTCGTCTAATTCATTTCCATTGTTCCAACGGACGTAGCGTAATAATTGTTCTCAGATTCAGTAGTGCACGTTCCGAGTAATTTGTTGCAGATTAATTGCTTCTCACGGCTTCTTTCCAACCTGCCACTCCCCAATTCGTAAGGGCGGATAAAGGATTGGCCCCGCGATGCCGTGAAATCGCACGCGATATTTCTCTCCGGCGCAATTTCAATTTAAATGAAGGAAAGAATCTATATAGAATTCCATATTGGAGTTTCGCATGCCTAATACGCGGCGGAAGACAAATGATAATTGCTTCTCCTTCCCGAATTCACGAGTTCAGTCTGCCACCGCCGCATGGCGCTGGCGTAGCTGTGGCTCTCGTCTTCACTGAAATCGGGCAGAGTGGCTAAATCGTTGTGATCTAGAAAACGCTGAAACTAGGTATTATCTGCGTACATTTTCTTGAGCCTTTGCTTAGCCAATTTGCAAGAGGAATGGGGAGTTTGGTTATTTAGATGAAAGGAATTTTGTATCATATTGGTTGTTCGTTTTTCGATTACTATTCTCGGGAGCGAACATTTATGGTTGTCATATTCTGTCTACAATAGAAAAAAAAGATAAACATCTGCTCTCATCCCTTATCCTGCCTCACGTGAACACGATCCCGCCAACGAAATGGCGTCGTATCTGAATGATACTTTTAGGGGTCAATTTATGCGTGGACTCAATTGGCGTTTGGTTACACGAATGGAAATACGTCAAAATACTTTCTTGCCAGTTTGTAACCAAAATATAGTAAAAATAACCGAAATTGAATTCATAGAATTCAGTAAGAGCGGGGCTCGACGACAATGTCCCCGGCAGATGGATTGGCCGCGGGAGACTGACGGAACTGTCTGCACGCAGCCCTGATCTAACCCTCTGTGACCTAACAATGTGTTCAATGGTATAAAACCTTTGCTTTGTTGTTTACGTTTTGAACTGTTCATTGTTATAAATAGGTATTGACTTTACAGTCACTCTCTACATAGTATTAACTACAATCACTTGTAACTCTTTTCTTATTTGGTCTTCTCTTGTACATCCTTTTTTCTTCTCAGAAACTTCATTTCATTACTTTGTATTCTTGTTAAAGTTCTTTGTGTAGGTACCCATGTTTCACACCCATTGAGTAATGTAGAAACTGCCATTGTAATTTAAAATTTTATTCTAGTTTCTGGTCTTGTTTTATTTTTTTAAGGTATTGTGTTTAGTGCTACACGTTGTTTGATAATTCAATAATTTTCTGTCTATATCTTTATCTTTTCTCCGCAAATTTTGCACCCAAAGTGATCGAAGGAGAGAACTTGCTCTAAAATTTTATTTTCAATGACAATTGTAACCGTATATGATACTAGCGGAACTCGGCAGACGCCCTGCTCTCCATCTCCCTCCCCCTATCTCCTTCTCTACCATCTTTCTCTCTCCGTTTCTCTCTTTCTCTCTCCGTCCCTACCTTTCTCTCGCGTCTCTCTCTTTCTTATTGTCCCAGTCACCCTTTCTCATCTCTCTCTGCGTCTCACTCTGTATGACTCTCTCTGCCTGTCTTTCTGTCTGTCTCTCTGTCTGTCTTCCTCTATCTGTCTCTGTCTCCTTAATTCTGTCTGTCTCTGTGTGTCTGTTCATGTCTGTCTGATTCTGTGTCTCCCTGTCTCTGTCTCATCCTCTGTCTCAGTCGGCCTTTGTTTCTCTCTGTCTCTGTCTCGCTGTCTCTCTCAGTCTCTGTCTGTCCTCGGCCTCGCCTTTCGTCACACGGGAACGCCCACCTACAACGAAGCCCAGGTGGAGCTCAGTTTCAATGGAAATTGAATCAAAATGAAGCGTCATCTTGTGCTGCAGCGCCATATAGTAGAGTTACAACAAATTAACAGCACAAAAACTTTCTGCGTGAAAAAAACATGTAAACGTGCCATTTTTTATGGAGATCGGGCACACGGTTGTAGCACACCGCTGCTGTCCTCTGGAGGAATATAATAGGAACCTGTCCCTTGGCCCAGTGAAGGTGGCCCAAAAAAAAATTACCCAGCAGGTCAGAATGCTGAAAGTTGGCAGCCCCAACATCTGACTATCTAGCTGTGGATCTGTCATCCTCACTGGGGAAATACTACTAATCGAATTCCTCACAGGAATAAGCCGGCTGACTACGGAAATCAACCTGCACAGAAGTTAAAGATACCATTGTCACATTTCCCCATTTATGCGAGTGCCTTCTTGCTGTTCTTGGCGTTCTTCCTCCGATCTCACAGCGACGTGAGTCTATTCGCGAACGGGGGAAAATTGAGGGATAAACACCGAAAAGATTTTTTCGTCGGTATTTTAATTGCATGGTTTAAATGAAACCATTACCTTCAATTTGGATTTCATTAAAGTAATATTTTCTTCTTCAATAAGTGTTGAATTTTCTGAAGATTTCATCGAAGAAATATCTCTCTTCATCTACCAAGTTGAATAACAAAACATTACGACTTTCCAAAGCAAAAGCTGTGTACTATGAATAGAAACTCTGGTGGCCTCTCGGTGTGGAGATTTTATACTCTTTTGTGAAACTTTTGAAAATTGACTTTTGCACGTTGACTTATAAAACCTCTGAAACCCAATAGCTTTTTGTGGATGTTAACGAATCCGTTTTTGGTTTTCACGAATCAGACGTAAACTCGAGTGACATCACACGTCCGCCCTTTGCCCTCGGCCTGAAACTACTAATATCTTGTTAGCGCACGCGTGGAAAACAACTGTCATTCACGAGTTCACATCCATCGACTAACGTTACGGTTCTCTGCGCGCCGACAAAAAACGCGCTGCCGCCACGGCGAACCTCGCGGGAATGACGGATTAGAACAGCAATCACGTTCACTCATCAGATCACAGTTCATCTCCCAGTCCCATTCGCCATGTCAGATGTTAATTCTCCGCGTCTTCCTTTTGTTCCGTTCCGAGCCAGTGACGAATAACGCGTCGCGCGCGACACGACGCCCCGACCCGACGCCCCGACGCGACCCGACGCGACGCGACGCGGTGCTCGCGGGGACCTTCTCAATCACAGGCGCTCGAAGCGCTCGCTGCGGCGGACGGTGGAAGCGCGCGGTGACGAGAGCCCCCCCCCTCTCTCTCTCTCTCTCTCGCTCTCTCTCTCGCTCTCTCTCTCGCTCTCGCTCTCGCGCTCGCGCTCGCTCTCGCGCTCTCTCGCGCGCTCTCTCGCGCGCTCTCTCTCGCGCTCTCTCTCGCGCTCTCTCTCGCGCGCGCTCTCGCGCGCTCTCTCGCGCTCTCTCTCGCGCTCTCTCTCGCGCTCTCTCTCGCGCTCTCTCTCGCGCTCTCTCTCGCGCGCTCTCTCGCTCTCTCGCCCGCGCCGTTCCACTGTTCGGCGGCGGCGGCGGCGGCGGCGGCGGCGGCGCTCGCCCGTGCGGAAGATGCCCGTGCGCGTCAACCGCGTGTCGCGCGAGACCGAAGCGCCGCCGAACCGGCCCCGATGATTTGCAAATTGATGATTTTGGGCGCCTGGGTACGTGTGGGAAAGCGGAGGAAGCGGACGAGTTGAAAATATTACATTAGTTTAGATTAGATTAGATTTAGTACTAATTCTGCAATTAAGTTTGAACTTGGTGGCAGAATACACTAACTTAACATTACAGAACTTAACAAATTCACAAAATTTACAAAATTTGCAAATTAACGTGAACATTTCACCGCGCAATATCGCTGCGAATAGCCATGAAGGAGAACCGGAGAAGACGAGTGACGATAGAATGTAGAAGAAATAGAGGACAGACGGTGGCGGGAGACAGCGAAGATTTGGAGACGCTCTGCTCCAAATCTCCTGTAGCAATGCTACAAACCTAGCGAGCCAGAGCACAGCGAGAGTATGGCAAGAAAACATGAGAAACTACGAAATCGTGAAAACAACGAAATGTAGTTGACAAGAGAGAAGTGACTATTTGCGAAATGTTTGGATTAAGACGCGTTATGTGAACTTCTAGTGTTATGTGAACTTTATCGCTCTCATTCAATTGAAAAGGAAACATTCAATCAAGTAAATACGATTTTCGCGGTTGACAAAACGCGTTTGGCAAAGCGAGCGTAGAGGCTACCTGGCGAGGTGTCGTAATTGTCGCTCTTTCTCCGATCCTGCACGCAATCCTCGCCATTCCCTCTCCTCTTTCGGCGGCTCCATTGTGTCATAACTGCGAGACCCTTTCTCAAAGTTTAGCGCAAAGGAAAGTGAGATAAGACCCCTGAAGACCGAGTGCCTTTCCTCTCCTTTCCTCTCTCTGCCGAAGGGAAGGCGCGTTAGGACGCACATGGCGGCCAAACGACGAATCCACGGACTGCTCCTTCGGCGCACCGGCGCACCTTCCTGTCTGTTAAAAAGCGCGCAGGCCGCAAAAGACCTCAGGGCCACCGCCCCGTGTAGGTAGGAGGGCTGGGGAGGTGACTCCAAGAGAAACAGCTGACAGCACGTACTTCTGGAACCCACACTTGTTCGAAATTCAAACTCAATTAGCCTATAATACTAATTATGTTAGTTATACTAATTATGTACTAATTTTGTATCACAATAAAAAAAGTTGTACTCAAATATAAACAATAAAAAAACACATTCACAAGTGCAGGTGCTACCTTGACGTTAAGCTAGCACCCCCACTTCTCATAAATTCAAAATCAACTAGCCTAACATTATCTACTAATTATATATTACTTTTGTACCAAAATAAAAAAAATGTACTCAACTATAAACAATTAAAAACCGGGTGCCAATGAAGCACTTCTCGCCTATATTTTCCTATTTTTTAAAACACATTTTGAGTCAAATTGAATGAATTTAATAAGAGAGTAAAATTGAATTTAATAACGTAGTTCAACAACACAGTAAACTTTCACATGTAATAATTTCAAAATATTATCTGGTCCCTCAGCACTGTATTACACACTGCAAACCCGAAACATTGGGAGCGGCTCCAAACAGGAGTGTTCGCCGAGCACGCCCGTTCCTTGAAATTCAAATCAAATTAGCCTTTTTTTCCTACCACTTATATACTAATTATAACAAAACAAATAAAAAACAGGTACAAATAATGGACTTTTCGTGGAAATTTGCTATTTTTTAAATACAGTTTGAGTCAAATTGGGAAATTGTTATCTACGAGTATCAAGCAGTTTGGTATTATACTGAACTTCTTGATGTTATATTTTCGAAGTTTTATCTGGTGCCCGAAAAAGTTATTTTATTCTGCGATAAAGAATGATTCCGCCACGCGTGATAAATTGAATTTATTTTGCGAGTAGGAATGATTTCGCGACTGAACTCGACTTCGCTATTTAGGTAGTGGAAATCCTTCCACTCTCGATCCCCAGGACCGCTCGGTGTGAGGCGCTGCAGGGAATGAAGGTGTGAGAGGCTGGGGGAGGCACCCCGCGATGATAAAACGGCTGACAGCACATTCTGACAGCAGAATACAGCGCAAGCCTTAGAGGGTAAACCGACGTTAAGTCGAGGTCCATGATCATGATGATGGTAATGACTGAGTGCCTAGATAAATGGGAGAGATGAGGGTTGTAGACCGTGAGTATACCTACCTAAATTCAACGGAATGTTTAGAAATGCTTGTTCTAAGAAAATAGTTGGGAGAGAAGTGAACAAATCCAACGTATGCGTAAAAAAGGGCTGAAATAATAAATAATAGAATTTTAACAAAAACGTTCAATCATCAACAAAGGACATCTGATTATCTATAAATTCTTGAGAATATTTAAGTAACGCGTGTTACGAATTTCTCGTAAACATTGCTGCCAGCAAAAACAGGAATAACTCAAACAAGTATAGTTGGTCTTGTAAACGAGCCGAGGGAACCTGTGATTGTTACCTCTATGCTCTAACGGGTACCCCTCCCATCTCTTCCTATGCCATCACTGCCTCTTCTCCAGCTCTCGACGCAGCTACATGCCGAGGGTGGCACAATATCTCCCAATTAGCCAGCCGCTGCCCCCTCCCTCCCCCGCTTCTGAAAATAACGCATTGATCGGCGCCCGCGCCCCATTGTCAAGGGGTTTTGTGAGATTTTCGCTGCGCGGGCCGTCGCCTAGCAACGCGATGACAGCCCCGGACGCGCTGCGCCGGAAATGAATGATTCGTGTTTTACACTGCAGAGCGCTCTGGTCTTGTTCCGAGATTGACAACCGATACGTATATTTATGGGAACGTTAATTACCATTGTGTTATTGATATTTGATTAATTCCTTCTCTACTTAACCGTTTGCTGTGCTTTTTTTTTGTGCCGCGTAAATTATGCTTTCACAGAAATTTGTGGGAAAGAGAGCTTTTGAATTTGAACTTTTCATGCGGAAATCGAAAAATAACTGCGTTGAGAGAAACGTTTTTCGAAGTTTCGCTCTGACTGATGGAAATATTTACTGGAGGTATATCATAGCGCGGGAAACAAAGAGATGAACAATCGACCTTGAACAAAGCCTGTGGGCGTTGCGCCCACGTGACTATTTTTTTTTTCCTCCGCACATACCTGTGTGTTGGTGCACCCGCCAGCGGTTTCGCCGTTTGCCATTTGCTCATTATTACACCATCTAATTTAGGTTTTTATCTCTTCGCATGTCACTTCTTCGCTTGGTGCTTTTACTCAAAGTATCTAATTGAGATGAAACAACTGCATATTTTATGAATTATAGGCTCGAGAGTAAGAAAATAAAAAAGCAAGCAGGTTGAAAACGACGGAAAATACTTTTTTCTTCCAAACACAACACGGCTGAACGGAAGGTAAACTGCGGCTGTTTGGCGAAATTGTTTCCATTCCTTCGGGGCTGCCATGAACGGCAGTGCACGAAGCGCTGTATTTTCCATCATCCTCGCCCCAGATCGCCGCCCTATGACTGCCACCGGGACTCATTGGTATTTTAAGTATTGTAGTCAAAACTAGTAAAACCTGTATGTGACACTTGAAGTAACGTCTGCGCAAGTTTTCTTGAATTCCAGTATCCTTATCCGTAACCGTGTAGTGAAGTGCAGTGTATTTAAAAAGTGTATTAGATAAAATTTCCGTGCAAGAGTCATAAAATGTAGAGTTAATGCTGTTATTGTTATTATTGTCTTTATTGTTATATTATTATTATTATTATTATTATTATTGTCTTAAAATGTTTTAAAATTACATTGTATTACTATTCCTTGTTGTAATATGTAAATTGCAGTGTTCTGCCATCAGGTTGTATACCTACCTACAGAAATAACAAATCTAATCCATACGTAGCTTTTATTCTAGTTAAATTGTTAAGTTGCCTTCATACACAAGAACTACGCCGGCGCCGACAGCCGATTTCTTTAACTATTCTCCTGGAAGTTTCCCGAATTTTCCCGAATATTAAAGAAATTATGTACAAAAATAAATTACATATATGAATAGTTTGATGTTAAACAATACTTTTCCATTAAAGTCAATGTTCAATAAAATAAAAACGCCAAATCATTAAAAATGTCAAGATTTAAAAATGAATCATAAATTTGGTATTTTATGTTTTACTATTTTATAATGGTTTACATTACTGGAGAATTCTCAGAATATGATGAAAATCGTGGAAAACATCATTATTAATTATTGCCCTTTAATAATAATAATAACAATAATAATAACAACAACAATAATAATAATAATAATAATAATAATAATAATAATAATAATAATAATAATAATAATAATAATAATAATAATAATAATAATAATAATAATAATAATAATAATAATAATAATAATAATAGCCAAACATGCTCTAGGCAGTGAAACTTGATTGATTGTGTTCTAAAATAAAAAGGATTTTTGAAGAGGTTTTTAAGGAGAGTATCCTTTAAGAAAGTGATGAATTCGACGAGAAGAATTTATAAAAATTGCTTGGAGTATTTGTATTTTCGAAGTCTTTGGAGTGCGGACAATTTTAGAAAGCGATATAGTCGCTTAAATTTAGCTCGTACATGTTTAAATATTGACTGTTTTGTGCGATGGTTACACTAACTCTTCCCACTCTCGTGTATTATTAATTTTCAGCCTGTTTTGCGGCTTGTTTGTATGAGAGAGAAGGTGAAGTATTTCTGGAATGTGGCGGAGCAACATTTCAACATTAGGAATCCAGGTCAAATTAATTGGAGTTGGAGTAAACAGAATTTTCATACAAAATGAATGCTGTCAAATTTACATTTACTTCGATGTCAGAATTGTATTGTTGGTTTGCCAATTGATTGTATTAATTTATTATTTGGAATTGATTTTGTTCAATTAACGATATTAGTTGGCATTATATACAATTAGTGTTCTCTTAAAAGTGAAACATAAAATAACAAAGAAATATTGTCCACTAAACAAATTATTTTACTGTCGAAGCACATTTGATCAGATTCACTATTGGACTAATTTAGAAAAAGTTGGAGATATTAATGTTTTTCTTTCGAAGCACTAACTAAAAGAGGAGAAATGTTTTGCTATGTTAACTCATTTAAACCTTTCAGGTATTTTTTATGAGGTGAGTATGGTTTTAATGAACTGACCTAGGCTGTGATGGATTATTTGTAATATTACGTTGCTGGAAAACAGATTTACTATAAAATGTAGATATTAAACCATCAGTTTCAACACATGCCTCAAGGAATAAGAAAGTCCACAGGTCTCAAAGAAACGTCTGTGGTAGTGTAGTGTGATCACACAGTACTACTCACGGGAGGCAGGCACCACGGAATTGAAATGCCCGCGCGAGTGTCGCCTACGCCACCTAGGCTAGTGAGTTCTGAACTCCCGCCGGCCACCGTCTCCAAGGAATAAACACTGACAGTCGGTTGGGGTGGTGAGTGCGTGTGCGAGAAAGAGGGATTCGGCTCGTGAGATTTGAAGTGAACGGGTGGCGGTGCGTGAGGCTGGGAGGCGTCGAGGCAGAGGCCACGCGAGGAAGCCGAGACCTTACGCGGGAGGAGGGAAAAGGCCGGCTGTCCCACGGCCCCGCCCACCGAGTGCGCAGAGGGGACGACGCCCGGCCTTTGGGAGTGAACGGGCGGCGGTGCGTGAGGCTGGGAGGCGTCGAGGCAGAGGCCACGCGAGGAAGCCGAGACCTTACGCGGGAGGAGGGAAGAGGCCGGCTGTCCCACGGCCCCGCCCACCGAGTGCGCAGAGGGGAAGACGCCCGGCCTTTGGGAGTGAACGGGCGGCGGTGCGTGAGGCTGGGAGGCGTCGAGGCGGAGGCCACGCGAGGAAGCCGCGACCTTACGCGGGAGGAGGGAAAGGCCGGCTGTCCCACGGCCCCGCCCACCGAGTGCGCAGAGGGGAAGACGCCCGGCCTTTGGGAGTGAACGGGCGGCGGTGCGTGAGGCTGGGAGGCGTCGAGGCGGAGGCCACGCGAGGAAGCCGCGACCTTACGCGGGAGGAGGGAAAGGCCGGCTGTCCCACGGCCCCGCCCACCGAGTGCGCAGAGGGGAAGACGCCCGGCCTTTGGGAGTGAACGGGCGGCGGTGCGTGAGGCTGGGAGGCGTCGAGGCGGAGGCCACGCGAGGAAGCCGCGACCTTACGCGGGAGGAGGGAAGAGGCCGGCTGTCCCACGGCCCCGCCCACCGAGTGCGCAGAGGGGAAGACGCCCGGCCTTTGGGAGTGAACGGGCGGCGGTGCGTGAGGCTGGGAGGCGTCGAGGCAGAGGCCACGCGAGGAAGCCGCGACCTTACGCGGGAGGAGGGAAAGGCCGGCTGTCCCACGGCCCCGCCCACCGAGTGCGCAGAGGGGACGACGCCCGGCCTTTGGGAGTGAACGGGCGGCGGTGCGTGAGGCTGGGAGGCGTCGAGGCAGAGGCCACGCGAGGAAGCCGAGACCTTACGCGGGAGGAGGGAAGAGGCCGGCTGTCCCACGGCCCCGCCCACCGAGTGCGCAGAGGGGAAGACGGCCGGCCTTTGGGAGTTGGACTCTTCCAATGACTGTGGAGGAAATACCGTGAGTGACTTCAAATCAGTTACTGCAAATCTTTTGTGTGTGGATGACGGATAAAAACTCTTTCTACTTCACAACTCTTCTTGGTTTACTTTGTAAGATTTTGGGTATTTGTTTATTGTGTAAGGTTATGTTGCTGTTTGCCTTTGTTTTTTTTTAGTTGCAATGTATCACCAAAAAAGTAGACTGGAATACTGTACAGGATTGTGTAACATGTGTTTTGTTTTTTTAATATTAAGTATGAAGGGATTGGACGTGTGTGTTTTGTGTAATTCCTCAACTTTTCATTCAAAGAGCCTAAAACTCATTAATATCCCCTTTGATGCTCGTCTTCTCTTCAAATTTTTCCATGCGATCTTGGAACATATGGTCTCAAAAATAGAGAATGATCTCAGTAGATAAATTCAAGATCGCGAAATTTCAAAATTGTTTTGAAATAGCCATTTTTGAATCTTCAGAACATCTTTTCACTCCACATCTCTAAAAAAATGCCCTCCAACTTAAAAAACAAAAACAGTACGAGATATCAAATAGGTGTGATGACGTTGCTTAAAGACTACTTTGTTACCTTTCATTTAAAACCAAAACTAAAAGATCGGACTGTGGGTCAGGTACTTATAAATGTGTGTGCATTATGTTATCATCCAGCATCTTTAATCGAGATAATCTCGATCACATTTGGTGGCACCCTGCACTTTTACATAAACGAAAGTGTTATATATTAAAAATGAAAAGACAAATCCGAAAGGTTTGCATTCATGCGCTACTTCCGCTAATTTGTGTTTTGGAGAAGAAAGATCTTGTTACTGTTCGCTGATAAGTGGAAAGAATTTCTATCGTAATCATTGTCAAATCTTTTTCTAAGTTCCGTGAAATGTTAGTTCCGAAGTTACCGCAAGAATGTTACCGCTAAAATCGAGATGATAAATAATGAATTTTGTTGTCAAGTTTTTGAAACTGTACGGTATTTAGACAATATATAATACAATAATTGCTATATGCTATAAGTATCGTGAAATGTATTGTAAAAAATGTTAGCGTCAAAATCGAGAAAATAAGCAATAACTTTTGTTGAGTTAAGGGTTTGAAACATTTTAAAGTTGATATTTCGTGTTGATATTTTTTTACTATTACTCTTCCGTAATTTAATGCACATGGTAATTCATACGAAAACTATCTCCTTGTTCACATAGCCTTCCTGTACTTGTGGTAGAAGTGTGAAAAACGTACTCATTTTAAGACTGTTCTATTCTTCTGTTTGTAGTGCACATACGTTCTACATCTCGTATGTTTATTGATCATTTTATATGATGTATTCAGTTTACAGTGGTGGGTTGTTAGACCCCGCCCCTTTTAGTTTTTCGTTCCTCTTTTTAGTAATATTCCGCCAGCAATAGACTACCTTGAAACTTCCCCTGTCCACAGAAAAAAAATGTAGGTTGAAAACACTTTTGCAAGTGCATGTAGTAATCTAACATTGCTGGGCCGTTACCAATCTGAGAAAGTATGTGCCTTTGTAGCATCACTAGTTTTCGTGGTAATATATTTTTGGCGATGTTAACACACGAAAAGCACCATTTCTTTGGAAATTCTCTGAAGCCAATACGCCAATCACTGCTCTTTCCGTGCGGAACGCACACAGGCGAGCGCCGTCTTGCCCGGAGATGTCCCGGAGGGGCGAGCGCGGGGGCGAGCGCGGGGGCGGGCGCGCTGTAATCGCCTCTGAGAGCAGGAAGCAAATTGGGCGCTGTTGATTCTGCGCTTGCGGGGGTTCGGCTTCGATTCCCGCGGCCCAAGCCGCTTAGAGATCCTTGCTAATTGCCTGGAGCAGGGGCCCCGGCTCCCTCCGCCTTCTTCGATTGTCTGGTGCACGTCGATAACAATTAACTCTTTCCCTCTCTGCATATGCAAAGCCTTATCGTTTGCTTTGGGAATGAAAACGGTCGTGCGACTTACATTTATTGTCGTCTGCCATAGTACACTGATAGCGTGATATTTAATTTTGTTTCATAAATGACTTGGCGAAAAAAAATTAAGCGTCATTGAATTAACTTAAAACATATAAATATTTTTGACTTTGAAAATGGGGCAAATAATGGTTAGCTTGAGCATTACAAGGTTTCATTACAATTCGTTGTATATCTGATATGCATTTCAATGGGAGCATTTTAGGTGTTTTTAGTTGCATTTAGTGAAAATCAGATGCACATTTCCTCGCTTTAAGAAACCTATATCATGGCATCTTTTCATTCACCATGAAATGGGACATTGATCTCTAGATATTTTATATCGCTCTCATTGATATCAATAAAGTATATCGATAAACTGTATATAAGAGTATAACAATATGCATTTTGGCGACAATGGATTAACAATAGTAATTTAGATGAAACTGTATCGATAACAATAATAAACATATCTAACACGTAACAATAATAAACTCCATTCTCCATCTCACTGGTAAAAGCATTCAAGGGAGGCACGTTCCTGTTACCGTAAATAGAGGATAGATGTAACAAATGGACAGTCACGTGGAGATATCGCAAAATGACACTGATTGACAGAAGAGAAGACGACCCGCCCGTGCTTCGACTAGCGATTCAACCACCACTCGTCCGTCGCTTGATTGCCTTGCAACCGGAACTTCGCTGCCTTCTGAGGAAGACGCCTTCAAACGCGTTTCCTCCACGGGTCTTATTTCTCTGCATTTGCGTTCACAAGGCATTGATGTTATTCTATCAGTGGCGGCTCGTGCTTAGGTTGCATGGTTGCACAACCAACAGATAATCGAAAAAAAAATTATAATATCTTAGGAATATACATTTTGCTTTTAATGACATTCAATATTCAAGATTTTGCAGAAATGTACGAGTGTATGAAATCATATTGGAACTAAAGAGCATCCAACTGGCGCTTTCTCAGATGCCTGGTGCCTTCTTAGGTATTGCATCACATCTTGGCTCTATTTGCCGGTCACTGTATTTACTCTTTGGCCCTTCGCTTTAACACAGGAACACGCCGCCTTAGTGGGGCCACCAAATGGGTGGAGGGCCGAGCGCTGCGCGGCGACCGAGAGATTCTGAGGGGAATACCAATGTTTTGTCTTTGTCTCACTAGCTGCAACTCAATATTTTTATGAATTTCGCGTGTTATTGAAAGTACACAAGTTCAATCAATTATTGACGGCATTTAATGCATTATTTATGATGTGTAGAGAAGTTGTTTTAATCTGATATTTGATTTGTTGGTTCAAAATGAACACTTGATGAATTATTTGTATAAAGTTGGCGGTCTTGGAAGGAAGTTCCCTTCTTTCTCTCACAGTGATGCAAATTTTTCGCCTGCATCAGACTGCAGAGCATCTACAGTCGGAGGGCGCTGGTTGGAATACGATCATGTGTTTGAAGGATATTTATTACAAACTATAACAGGGTAGTGAAATTTTCAAAATAAGATATTTTATTTGTGTGAAACGTGTCGAAGCAATAGTGCTTGTTGTAATGTGCTGGAGTATAACTTCAGTGCGTTCAGGAAATCAAAGCGAGAACCACGAGCGCGGAAGGCCCACTATATTCCTGACACAGACATTATGTAAGTAATATTTCATTATATACTTTTATTTAACCGAGTTTTAATTAATTTACTTAAATTACTTACATTTTTATTAGATATTCAAATTTTGAATTTTGGAAATTACATTTCCGTCATTCGAAGTTCTACGAAAGAAATCATTGCCTTCGTTGTAAAACAAAGATAGAATGACTTATTTCTTGAAAATTAATTAGAAAGATTGCAAAAGTAGGAGGAAAATGCTTGATATTGCATTCCTCCTACTATCAAAAGAATAAAATTTCTTATCAGAAAAAGAGCAAGTGTTATCAAAGAAAATATTTGGCAATCAAGTTCTTAGTATAAATTACTATCTGATCGCAGAAGGAAAACGTAATTAAGTTTTTCCGAGAAAAAAACATTGTTTTAATTTTTTTTGATTTTGTAGTTCTAGAACCACTCAAAAACAGGAAAAGCATAATAAGTAACAATATGAAATTATGTATAAGTTATATTGCTGTTTTCTCGAAAATTTCGATTTTGAAATCGTCTGTGGACGTTAAGCATGGCCACAATCTTCTCAATTTTTGATTTTGGGGTGCTAATACTTTAAAAATGGTGATCGCATTCTGTAACCGCAATGCAAAATATTCTAAATCAGTGGCGGGATCGCCAGTGTCACGCTCCAACAGCTCCCAAACATTATTAAGCTTATCTTTGTGAACGATTAAGCCTTAAACATCGCAATACAGTCACCAACTGCGGCAAGTTCGAAATCATTTTTGGAAAGCCAAAGCGTAAAGGAGTTTTCTTTCTGAACACCACACTACATTTTTGTAAGGCTATTGAGTAATATACAGCTTGATCTTTTTTGCTAGTATGTGTAATTTTTAATTTCTCGCTCTTTAAAACATAAGTGAAAGTATAGTAATCGTGCGACGGAAAACGGCGAATTTTCGGCACAAAACTGTTATTGCCAAGCTCTGGTAACGAAAAAGTTGATGAATCCAGTTGCTAGATATAAAAAAAATGTTCTCTAACATGTGGTGTAGAAAGAATGCTCGTTTTGTGGGAACTTAATACAAAAAATCGGTTGACAGCAAAACTTCCGTCCGTTTATCCGTCCGTCCGTCCGTCCGTGTATCCGTGACCAACTCTAACATCTAAACTATTCGTACGATTTTTTCGATTGTGCGATTTTGAAAAACATTTTTTTTTATTCTTTACATGAAGCCCATGGAACATTTTAAAAATTGTCTCAAAAATGGCTCCGTAATTTTTCTTTAAATATCTTGAGTGAACAGAGTCAAATACACTTACAAAGATGACATATATCCGAATTTCACTGTTAAATATGGAGTTTCAAAAACTACAAATGTTTGCATTTTTCAGCATCTTCCTAAAGCTAAAACTATTGTACACAAGATGGAGATATTTTCTGCAAATTAAATTTGTTCTCCGCAATTATAGTGTCAATAGCAGGCAGCTGAGAAGAGGGTGGAACAAAACTTAAGATAGTCCTATAAGGGGTAAGAAATAGACTAATAATGGGTTAGGAGTATAACAAGTACGAGAAAATTTGTGCCATGTGCTACTATTTTACTACTTAATAAACTTATTAAAAAATTTTAATTCAGATTTGACATTATTTAGTTTATTGGAATAATTATAAATAAGTGGAAATTAAAAATCGGATTTATATGCAATAGTTTTATTAAATGAGTATTTAATATTACGTTAAAGATTACGATCTTGCTCTGTGATTTTTTTTTCTCGTTGAATTAGGGCCCCAGTCAGTTGATGCCCTCGGGTCGCGAGTCGTGAAGTCCGGTCCCGAGCACGACGGTGACGCGTGTACATCGTGTCGGGCGCGTGGAGGCCTTCCAGCGGGGGATGCCACGGCGATGGCGATGTTTTCAAAACATCGATGCTTTTGTAGAAAGAGCGATGCTTTAAACATCCATGTAGAACGTCGATGATTTTTTAACATCAATGTTTTGTGATCGATTTTTTTTCTTTTCCCGTGTTATGTTTCTGAATGAATAAATTCCCAAGATCACAATCCTGTAAAAGTTAAAATATGCAATATAATTGGTGGTAACACTGTTAGTTCTTGTGTTGTCCTTGCACTACCCTCCTCGACCGAATTCTCTCGCCCGAGGTGACCTCCATGCCCTTGTATTTCCGCTTTCTTCAAATTCATTTCGCACATTGATGAGTGGCCAACAAATTCACCATTGACGTAGGGTCCACCCCTTGTGGTCGTACCCCTTCATTCGGCGAATTGATAAACACGAACAATTGCCAATCGAACACGAACAACACAACGTTGTCAAATTAAATTTTGTTGAACACAAGTTTAATGTTAGAGGTTACTAAACCAGCTTGAAAACATCGATGTTGAAAACCATCTACTGTTTCTAGTCGATGTATTTTGAACATGGATGTCGCGTGTGCGCGAGAGCGAGCCGCAGCGCTGCCTGGGAGGAGGCGGATGTGGCGACCGGCCAGTTGCGTAACGAGCGCGCGTGCGGGAGGGGGGGGGAGGGGGGGCGGCATAGCGCGTTCCGCCTCCGGGAGGAAGGGCCTTCTTCCTAAAGCGGCAGCGCGACTCGGCGACCGACGCGGCGGTCGCGGCCTCCAGCGCAGCCAGCGCCTCTGTGGGCCAAGCCATTGAACTGCCACTAGAGGCTGCTGGAGGGAAGAGGCTGCTAAACTAAACCACACTAAATGTTTTATACGAAAAGTAGCATCTACACAGCTTAATAACAAGAAATAAATACTCTGGTATTACAGAAAAACGAATTAAATATTTGAGCAAAAACTGTCTTCTCGAACACTGTATTGAAATTGTAGAACAAAGTTTGAGGCGCGTGTAACCCTTCCAGGGACGAGTGGGAGTGCGAACCGCAGCGCTTTCCAGGAGAGAAGACGAATCTTTTAAGCACATTACACTTTTTAAAGCAATGTTTTAAAAGTGAAAATGGCTGCTAATGAATTCTGACGACGCAGGCTATGGAGTAGAGCTGCTGCCTTTAAAAATGTAATAAAACGTATAAAGAGATCTCATTTTGTAGGTTACATCTTAAGAAACCAAACATATCGCCCGAAAAACCTGATTTCATAAGCTTAGGACGTGTCGTTTCCGAGACATTGACAGAGGCCACATGCGTTGTAGCGGTGGGTTGAAGGGGTCAAGTGTTGCCGGTTGCAAGCGCGCCTGCTCTTTCGTATTATGTGCAGGGTTGCCAGATTTGGCGATTTCTCGCCAAACTGGCGACTATTCTCAATTATTGGCGACAAAAATTTACATTTGGCGACTTGGCGATTTTTTGGCTACTTCATTTTTTTAATTAAACAATTCATATTTATATGCCTGCGACCAAAACAACGAAGATGATGAATCCGTATTTTCGATACTCAACGAAGTTTAATGCATGACTGTTATCTACTGCAGGGGTATAATTGTGATTTCGATGCTAATCATATAAGAAAGTTTGTTTTGTTTTAGAGTTTTATAGATTAATGTTTAAAATATAATACATTTCATCCATTTTTTCAATAAAATATAGCATTTTTAATGAGATGTGTTTTTTATTAACCGCTTATACCGTTTTGAACTTTGGCGGTTTAATGGCGACATCTGTCGAATGCTTGGCGACTTTTGGCGACATGTGGCATTGTAAATGGCGACAAGGCGTGATAGTATTCTGGCAACCCTGATTCTGTGAACTTCTACATTTTTCGAATAGAATCTGTTTGAAGCAAGACAAGAAGTTTACCTGTTCAGTAGTAGCACAGATACGGAGTTTTGTGTCGATGGTTTCTTTTAATGGTATAAATCCATCATGTGCAAATTTGTACCCCTCCCGCTCTTGCTATTCTCATGAATATCTCTTTATAGAACAGCTTGAAATAGCACATTATATCTATTTACTATCTGAGTGTAGCTCATGATCTCTAATCGATTATAAACAATTCTTATTGTCATGGAGTAAAGAAATGATACGTTTTACCAACGCAGCTTTGAAAATACTTCTAACAAAGAGGGCAATATCTGATGGTTGTAAATAATTTAATCCTTTAGTTTTATCATTTTAGACAGTTCATCAATACATGGTAAACTGATTTTTAACTTACTTTACTCAACTTGTACTCTCTCACTGAAAGTTGAGAATGAGTTAAGAATTTTGATGATATTTTCAATAATATTTTTTAATTAATTCAAAATGTAGGAGAGCGAGATGGTTATGTAGTTCATGCTGAAACATACAACCCCGATTCCTTCACGCTTTTGGATAATACACATTTAAGTAGTAAAGCAGAAGTGGAGGACAACCACGTACAGTTTTTGCTAATCATTCGAAGGCGGCAATCATAAGGTGCTTGTTACTTAGAAAATAAACGCAGTGGACGGGTGTTGATGGAGGAGAGAAAAGTGGAGAAGAAGGCAGTGCCGAGAAAGTAGAAGGTAGGAAGGAGGCGTCAGCGGTTAAATATAGTGGTATTTGTTTTTCACACAAATATTTTTAAAAAATACTTGAAAATGTATTATGACGCTTTTCACACATTGTGGAAAGTTTCATTAACTTGATAATTTCAGTGCATGCTATCATTTCAACGGACTTTTAACTGATTTTGAATTTGCAACGATTGTTAGTCAATATTGACCTCTATACCAAGGCCTTCGGTGACCAACTTCTCACTTAAGCAGAATATCGTAACTTGGGAAGTACGTGTATGGGAGAAGGAACCTTTTCGTCAAAGCAACATTTCTTAACTATTTTGGACCACTTCTCTTCTGGTGGGACCTTGAGAAGCAATCCACCAGACACTTCACCCGCAATTAGGACGGTGGCTGGCTGTTTCCAATGCTCCTGCACCTGTGATGCAGTAATTGCATAGGCCTTGCCTGTTGAGTGGCAGAGAAATTGAAATGGATTCCTTAGGAATGTATTTGCTGTAATAGTTAATTGCCCCGAATTATTTGTAATTTTCTTCTTCTTCACTAATTCGTGGAAAAGGTAAGGAATGCAAGAGAGAAACAGGACAGAGATAGAATTGCTGGAGAAGCAAAGAATAGTGATATGCAGTACATGAATGAAGAAAGAAGTAAATGAATTCGGGAAATGAAGATGAATGAGAGACAACAGAATGACTAAAAGAAGGGAAGAGAAATAAAAGAAGACCAAATGTTCCATCGAGAAGAGATTTACACTGTAATAGATTGATATGAATGCAATATTACTGCGGGCAGTTCTTGACATTAGTCATGAAATCGAAAAAAAATCCATGAGATACGTGTGAACAAATTCAAAAGTTTGTGAATGTTATATCCCAGAATGTGGTGATGTTAATCTTCTGGAACGAAAGATGTGGAGCCAAGTTTTGTTTGCTAGCGCGTTATCCATTTCCAGTTACCTCCCCCAATTGGTGACCTTTCCAGACGAAACAAACTCGTAAGTTTCCATCATGTGTAGGCCTAGTATTGTAGTACATGTTAGTGTGTTCGAATAACGGGTGAGGAAGGGTCAAGGGTGAGAAAGGAAAAATTGCACGCGCTTTGTGACACTGCTATAGCATTTGCCTGGAATTGACTGGTGAAGCCTGGAATTGACGGATAGTACCTACCGGAGCAACCGACCGGGAGAATTGTGCTCCACACAGTGGCTAAATTCTCCCCATCTACCTACTTGATGTCAAGAATCAGCCACCGTCAGTGTTCAAACCTTTGAACAACGAGGCTACTGAAGCAACGAGGATGCCGCCAAGCCATTGCAGAGTTGATTCATCGTAGGGTTCGTTATATTTCGTAAGAGCAGTAGTGCAGTCGATAAGTAATTTTTCCTTGTAGAGGGAGAGGTAATGAATAAAATATTTTTTTATATTTTGACTGTATTTGCTTTATGAAGAAAACACTTCAAATAGTTTTCCACCTCGAAAAACATACCATTAGTAGTTTAAGGCAAGATCAGACTAAAAAAAAATCGAAAATTTTAAAACATTGTAATACTCTTACTACTGGATTAAGAAACATAATATACGAAGCAAACTTATTGAAAGTTTTAGGACTTTTAAAATTGTACACAACGAGTTTTCCTTTAAGACCAACGATTAAAACTTATCAACCAAGAAAGAAAAAAAATGCACGAACATTTCTTGGGTTTTGGCCTACTAAATTTTTTACCGTAGTATTTCGAAGTGGAAAACGTAGGGCTTTCTTTCTAACATCAATTTAAATAAAATATTCATGTTTTGCAACGTGGACCACTTTATGGCTTCCCACCTTCAAGTAAAGCTGGTAATCTTTCTTGATCAGAACATAGTTTACTGATACTGCAACTGATTAGTAGTATCTACTAAAACCATTTTCAAGACGATTTAAACGGGAAAGTAAATTGATTCAAATAGTTTTATAATACATTTCAATAATTGTGTTCAAGAGACAAAATCGTTTTATAGTGCAAAATCCTCATCTTGACCGTTTCCGTATGTCTGAAGTTGCGTCTGTCCGTTTGTGTGAAGATACGACATTGGTTCCGGTTTGAGACGGTACTGCTGTGCGTGAGTGGAAAGTGTAGTCGTAGGTTTCTAATGATATTGGTCAGTGGAATAGCACGTGTGTGGTACGAGTGACTCTTACCTCGAAATCACACTCCATCATTCTGGGAAGAAGTGTCAGTGACAGTTCTTGATTGTATCTATTTTATCTATTTGTATTATGCACTGAATAGTTTTACGTTTAACATTCCCCTTTCCTTTTCCGTATATTTGTTTCTATATGTTATATATCACCCAATATACTCTATTCGATTACTTTTTTTAAAATTCTGTGCTAATTTTCCTTTCTGCACAAATATATTAACTCATTTTGTAAATAATAAACTCGTTAAATGTTTCTAGAGTGTTTATACCTTACTAAAATTCAATATTTTGCATTGAAATTGTTTTTTGAAACCAAATTTTGAGTGCATATTCCGGCTTAGCCATTAGGAATATCCAAGCGTTTACACAGGCAGTTTATTAACCGTCCTTGATACGAAGATGCCGTTTGGATAGTCGATTGCATAAACTGGAGTACAGTATACTTCGTCTTTGCAATATTAATTACAACGAAGATATTAGGTCAACTTCAAGTAGAAAAATTCGTTGAAAATCACTCCATTATTTCTAGAGAAAGATTCGATTAAATGTGAATATATGCAGATATTTGACATCGTCTTTTCAAGCTCATTATGATACACTAAAATTAGCATATGATTCCTTAAAAAAACGCAGTTAACCTTATATCTTGGTAGAAAAAAATAGTACAAAGACGAAGTACGGTGTACTCAAGCAGCCCCTGTTTATGCCATTGACTATTCAAACGGCATCTTCGTGTCTTGCACGGTTGAGAATATACAGAGGGTGTTATTACTTAGTTGTTCTAATATATAATGAAAAATGATTAACTGGACAAAAGTGAACAATTATATATTGACATCGTAGTAAGAAAAAATGTACTATTAGTTTTTAAAAGCATTAAACTGATCAAGTGAATGTTATAATTTTAATGTATTAAAAGAAAGAAATGAATAGGTTTTATGATTTTTTTGGTTACTAACTTTTTGAACGTAATACATGCTTATGAATTGTAAATGCTTTTTCTCCCCATACATTTATCATCAATCTTACACGTAATTCTCGAGCATTTCTCTGACCTTGAGTGTCTGGACGTTTAGTGCATCGACCGAACTATCAGAAATGCTCGCCACATGTTAAACTGAGCTTGCGGTTTCTGAGAATAGAATGCGCTTATGTAATACCGGATGTTTGGCGCAAACTTCTTCGCTTTTTAACCGCTTCGCAAAAAACTTATAGCACCTCACAGTGATAGAACTTGGAAGAATCTTTTGTTAGTTTTACGGTTTTGTTAGTTTTGTTAGTTTTACGAACAGACAAACGTTTTGCCTTCATGCGATTTTTCGGCAATAAGAACCCAGAAAACATGGATTAGTTAGTTTTTTCTAAATTTAGTTTCTGGGTTTATCCACTTTTCCGTTACCAGAACCCTGTAATAAGAGTTACAGGCTAAAATTCGCCTTTTGTTCGCACATCATTACATAACTTTCTCTCCACTGAGTAAGCGGTAGTGAGAAAGGAAAAACCTTTCTAATGCCGGAAGAAATTAAAAGAAATCTATGCAGCCTTTGATCATGTGAGAGGTGTCTATGGTTTCGTTAGGTACTGAAGAACTCGGGGGGAAAATCCAAAAAAAAATGAAATATTCTCGACTTTGGCGTAAAAATGCAAATATTTTATGTGTTAATCCGCCTGTTATCATACTGAGCGTACCTACTAAATTATTATACTCAGTGCGTCACTGCTTACAACAGAGCTGGCATTATTTGAAAACAAGGCACCAAGGAAGAGGCTACCTGCCAGCAAATTTTTACTATTGACGTGTTACGAAATGAAACAGCAACGTTTTTGATATTCTTGGTATGTAAAGAACTGCTGTAGTGGGTGTATTCCGTACTATCTACTAAGTCATTGCAATATATGTGAAGACTGTTTTTTTAAAAATATTTTATTTATTGGAGTGTTATAAAATAGCATTTTAATTCCTGTTGTTCTTGTTCTTTTTGTTTTTTGTGTTGTTGTTGAGCAATGTATCTGCTACTTTTTGGGAAAACATTTTGAGAGATTTTGATTCGCAGCATTTCTGCTACTGCAGACCACTAATTCTGAACAACCCGTCGCTTCTATTCAGAATATTTATGTTTAAAGGAGCATTGCGGCTTGTAAGGCACACATATACGACCATCTGTTTACTTCTATTTAATCGTATACAGTTGCGTTATTGTTATTATATTTGTAAACACGAATGTCGTGAGACTTTAATATACTTACATAATGCTACAATGTAACATGTTCTTCTGAGTTTCCGGGATATCTGCTAGTTATTGACTCTAATTCCCAAAGAGTGATAGCTGATCGAATTGTTCTGATACGGAAGTATTCGTATTGTGACAACAAACTGTTTCCCATTGAATATTATGCTCAAGTATTGATTTAATCATAACAATTATTATTCCTCTCTGGACGAGGAAAATTTTATAGAGTAGTCATGAGCTCAACCGCAAAGAGGATGTACGAAGTCGACATAGATAAGCGAGCAGATATGTGCGGTTTGTCACAAATACATTTTTTGTTTCTTTGTGCAAGAGAGTAATGGTAGTTAGAAGAGTATTACCGGGAAAAGGAATTAATTTTGTTTAAGGAAATTACAAGTGCAATGAATTTTGCGGGAAACGAACAAAATCAAACTGCATGAATGCGTTACTCGAATATACATAATATTGGGTTAATAATGCAAATTTTTGTTTTTACATAATTCTCTTAATACCACATTCCTGATATTGCTTACTACTACCTTTACACCTAGTACGTATGTATTAAATTTTGAAAATGTAAGTGCGAGCACGCTACTAAATCTTATATTATTGAACTTTGAAGCATGTACTGTTGATCACTTTTTATTTAATGTCGTTCACACGCCGCTATCATGGTTATTTTTGAACGAATCATATCTCTAGAAGAAAGTTTTTATAATATCATTATAAAAGTAATTTAAATATTTGTCATTTTTTCTTCGTGATCTTTTCGTAATTTGATAGTAATTCACCTTATTGTTTAGTAATTCACCTTCACAAAAATTGAACGGTTGAATTCGAAACAAAAATTCAATGTTATTTTACATTATAAATTTGGGAAGAATATTTCTCAACTGATCTTGATTGAAGGATTTTTATTTGAAATACATCCTGCATTCTAGGAAGGACATATTTCTCTTGATTCGGGTTTTGATTGATTCCGGGCGCGTCAATGGTTACAGGCACTGGTTCCGTAAGTGTAGTGCATGTTTTCGCTCGGGAGGTGGCCTTCTCCCAGTCGATGGCGAGATCCAGCGTCGACCTATCGTCGGCTCGCGGGGTTTTCCCTAACCAGGTATCACCCACTTGCGGGGCACCGCCTCGCCGGACAAGCTCTGAGCTCCCGACTCGTCTCCCGGCACGTATCGTAGTGAAGTGCATGTTAGTATAAACGTGTGTAAACAGGAGGTTAGGATAGGACACGGCAGATTGCGCGCGGTCCGTGAACCGTTTGTTAGGGTACTGCTCCGGCATGCGCCTGGTGTTCATCGGAGAAACCACGGACCACAACAAATCAGAGCAGCCAGCCGCTAGAATTCTCCTCCAGACAGCGATTGAATTCGATCTACGTGACGAGCTAGTGTCGGAAATCCTGCCACCGCCGGCACTCGAACCAAGGATCTTCCAATCAGAGGGACTGCAGTGCGATCAGTTGATGCCCTGTGCCATATCTTCCGGCTCGGGTCTCGAATATTCCTATCTCTGTTGTAACTGTATTCCAATATTTCTCTTTTAAAATATCTCATGTGCTGATTTTTAATTAAATTTGGTCAGAATAAAGGATTAGAAAGGATTAGATTTGATCAGAATAAAGGACTTTTACTTCGATTAATCGTAATTCTATTTTATTTACCTTGTCGCTTGTAGTTTCGCTGCACAACTATAAGAGTATAATAGACAAACCGAATAGTATTTTTTACTTTTATTCTAAATATTGTCTGAAAGTTTTTATTGGAGTACATTTTAGAGGATGTAAATAATGGAGGGCATTGAAAGCCACAATTTGAAAGATAAGATACGGATAATTGCATTTAGAACTATTTTTAAGTACCTTTTGCGGATAAAAACAATTAATAATATTCCGTTGACGCAAATTGTCTACACTATTTGTGCACATTTCGGTAAGATAGTGTAAGGTACGACGCTCACATTTTTTTAAAATTTAGAAATATATATAAATATAAATTCAAAAATTAATTTGTAGTACTTCAGCTTTAAATCAATTAAAATGTGGGAAGAGACGGGGGAGAACATGACACAAGACTACGAACACCAAAAATATGAAAACACTTCAATTTTAATTGCTTAATAAGCTGTCATACCTTCAAATCTCATGTAATAGTAGCAAGGATAAGTCTATATATCCAATTATTATATTAATATTATAATGAGAATTACACTATTATTATTGGTATTACTATAATCATTGTGGTGGAGGTTAACTGTATTATGTAATATATGTATACTTCCTCTAGTACATAAGATACAGAATTTATGTCGACATTTTTGTATATTTACATTTGTTCTCTGGTCACGGGTGAATTCCACTAGTATTAGATACGAAGGTCTTCGTTCAATTTACACGATCCAAGTCATGTTGAAGGTCATCTCCATTCAAGAAAAAACACTACAAGAAAAAATAGTGGGAGAGCATAACAAAACAGTTACGACCATTGAAGAGATTTGCCTTTCTTTTTTAAAAGCTGCACTTGAAAACTGGTTGGTAGGTTTTCCTTGTTCATAATGTGTTTGACTGAATAGTTTAATATCTGAGACAATGTTAGATTTTCGATTTTTTTAGTCAGTATAATCAGTTTCATGTAGATTATGATAAAGTAGAAGTTTTTGTTATTTACACTGAATGTAAATACTGCACCTACATTTTTCAGTTTTACCACCAATCCGAGGATGGAATAACAATATTCCGAAACGTCTCCCAACTATGTTTTAATGTGTTACTTCATTCCGATCAAATTCCAAGCTATACATCATTCATACATCCATTCTTACTTCATGGATGTGAATCCAAGGTAGAGTTTTAGAAATTTAGTTCAAAGAAAATAAATAATGCATGGTCTAATAGTTTAATCGTGCAAAAGAAGTAATATCGAAAATATACCCATTTTTCCAAAAATCTGTATTGGCTGATGGATCTCGATCTACTTAAAGCACTGCAAATGTAATAGAAGTCTTTTAATGTTAAAATATTCTTCATGAAAACACTTGTAACATTTCCAAATTTTTCTGAATCAAACTCAACTTTTTCCGATATTTTTGCTTATAATATCATAGTGCATTTGTAAATATAATAAAAGTCGGATTTGCAAATAAAATCACTTAACTTTTCAAAATTGCAGCAGTATAAATATTCACGAATCTCTTCCCACTTCATTATTAACACGTTGGCTGCCGTGAGAAGCATAACGCGATACTCACTGAATTGATCAGAATGGTTGTGAACATCAACAGTTGATTTTTGTTCATAATGAGTTAACTTTAGCTCAGCGAGAAGGTTCGTCTTTATCTCTATTATTGTGGCAGCCAACAAGCTCGATATGTTTTTTAAGCAATTGATTCCATGGTATTACATCTGTTTACATGTACAAAAGTTTCAAAATATCTGTATTTTTTCGTAATTTAAAAATTTAAAATTTATCACTTGACTGAAACTATATAAAAACAATATTTTTTTCGCGAATGGCTTAGCATGTTTACCCGCTGACCCCTGAAGTCCCATTTTCGGATCGTCCAATATTTTTCATGATATATCCTTTTATTCCCAAATGCAACATTTTTCATGTACGTTTCATAGAAAACTATAACCATATTTGAGGTTCTGGTCGATGATCAAGTCACTTGTTCGAGTGACTATCGACACAAATTCGTCATGTGTGTGTCACTTGTGCCGCCACCTACCTCGCGGTTGGTGACGTAAGAAGACACACGATCGAAACGGGGCTTTCCGGAGGCAGCGGGAGGCTGGCTGAGGCGGCGGCTGCTGCGGCGGCTGCTGCGGCGGCGGCGTCAGCGGTCAGCGTCGGCGGCAGCGGCAGCGGCGCGACTGGAGATGGCCGGGCGGCGGGCGCGGAGTCATTGCGCGGCACCGCCCCCTCCCCTCGCGCCCCGCGCCCGCGCCCGCCCCCGCCCCGCCCCGCGCCACGCCCACCACACGCGCCGCCACCGCAGCTCAAGTCGCCGCTTCCGGCGCCACCTCTGCCACCGCAGCTACGCTCGCCTCCGCCATCACCGTCACCGTCACCGTCACCGTCACCGCCACCGTCACCGCCACCGCCACCGTCACCGCCACCGTCACGGCCACCGTCACCGCCACCGTCACCGCCACCGTCACCGTCACCGTCACCGTCACCGTCACCGTCACCGTCACCGTCACCGTCACCGTCACCGTCACCGTCACCGTCACCGTCACCGCCACCACCAAACTGAAAATTCTGTCGAACTGGACTTACTCGAATCTCTGTGATTTTGAGAATCATTAATTTTTGGTGTACTTTATTTGATGCCCCTGGAACATCTTCACTATTTTCTCAATAATGGCCTCATTTTTTTCTTTAAATTACTTGTGAGAATAGAGCAAAATGGAAATATAGTGAAAATAGTGTGAAAAGGTGACATAAGCCCGATTTTTACTCTTTACTCTGAATTTTTAAAATTTGCAAAACATTGCAAGGTTTTCGGCGTCTAGAAAATTGAAAGTAAAGTCAAGTAAATTTTTTCTCCATAATTAGTTCTTTCATTAAGGTCAAGCACACGGTTTTGAAAATTTTAGTACTTTTCACGCAATATTGCGTGCAATATGTGCCATATTTAAAAATAAAAACAACAACAATTTTCTCAAGAACAGCTACAACGTTTTTCTTGAAAGTTTTGGTAGAGATAGTGCTAAATGTGCTGTATACGATGACAAATGCCACTTAGTTTTTTTTATTTGTTTTCTTGTGGAGGGGAATACAAAAATATATTTTTTTGAGATCTCTCTCACGTCATTGATATTTACATTATTGGCAGTTTGTTTGCATTGTTGCATTTGAGTACATGAATTTTGAATAATGTCTGATAAAGTTTATTCAAAATATTCTGTGAAAATGAGCTTAAATTTCCGCATTTTCAACAACGCTCAAACGCCATTTTCTCAGAAAATAGCTCCGAGTTTTTTCCTTTAACTTTTTGTATGAGTAGTGACACATACACGGTTTAAGATGACTTATAAGTAATTTTGCTGTATTGTTTTGTTTAAAAAATGCAAATACATTTTTTTAAATATCTCTCACGCTGTTAATACGCACATTTCCAACAATTTGTAAACATTTTTACACTTGAGAGTAGAAGTATTTCAAATTATTCCTGGTAACTTCTCTCGATAACTGAAAAGTTTTCAAAAGTGGAAAAGAGCTTAAAGTTTCGCATTTACAGTAACGCGTAAACGATACTTTCTTAAAAACGGTTCTAAATTTTTGAATGAAATTTTTTTATAGGCGGTGTTTTACTCTTCTATAATATTCTTAAGTAATGTTTTGGTTTTACCATTAGGACATCGAAAAACTGAAAAATTTTCAAAAAACAAACTTTGGACGGCGATAGATGACAGCTGACAAGAGGATATAACAAGACCGAAAAACTAGCCCACTCCGAAGAAATTAGAAAACTAAGTAGTACGAGAAAGTCTGTTCCATTCTGTAGCACTACTTCCTTTTAATTCCCTTTCCACAGTTCATAACTTGCTTGATCTTGCAACACGCGTTTCCTTCCTGCTATTGTTACAATCATGTGGTTAGAATTTAACAAAGTGGAATTTGTTTCTCAACGACTTTTCCTACACGGCTTTCCTCCGGATGAGGTTGAAATGTTGGTTTTGCGTATTCTTAACGAATTCAGATCAAAATCTATGTTTACCAATATGCGGTTGCAACTGACTAGCGTCATAGAAATTCTACAAGTAAATTATGCAATATTCAATAGTGAAGTTTGCAACATATTTGAATCGAAGAAAACATTGTTATCTTCAATTGCATTTCACAATGAGATTTTGAATGTTTTCCTACTGAATGCCATCTTATCTTTTTAGTAATCGTATCATTTATTGTAACTTCAAGAAGATTAAAATGAACCAGATATAGATCTGACATCTTTTTAGGTTCAGAATTAATTGACATGTACAATTTTAATGTTTAATGCATCTATTTCGTTCTGAATTTGAATTGAATTCATTATTGTTTCACAACTTTAATGTAAAATCTTGTCACCCCTATTTGTTGTTTTTTTCGGCTTACCTCTTTAAAAATGTTTAAAGTCGTATTCTCTACCGAAAGGTTTAGAAATTCGTCATCATCTTCAATCATCTTCTGCGTGATTCAACTCTACCTCACGTGTCTCTCGATTGCGCTACGTTCCAGGATTATCAGATCGGATCAGAGATGAAACTGATCCCCCCAATGACCCCTGAATCGTTGGATGTAGAGAGACCACAAGTGAATAAGTGTTAATTTGTTCCTGCCAGGGACACAGTTACCGTGATCGAATACTAGTTCCTGGATTTTAATATGCACACCATAAAATTGTGGAATTGAGATATAAAGGAAACAACTAAATTGAGACAAATAAAGGAAATAGGAAACTACTGGGTAGTTAAATATTAGGAATGTTTACTAGCCTAGTTGACATGGGGGTCGAGTTTACTTTCTCGCTAATAGTCGCAGCCTGCTTATGTGCACTAATCGTGTCATTCACTATTAGTAAACAAAATAATGCTGGTTTTTCATGACACTTATTGTTCTTACTTTCTAAACATTTTGAAAGTTTCCTCCTCCAGGAGCAAACTTCCATTCCGTACTTTGGAATTGTTATATGCCAATTTGAAGGACTGCGAAATGTGTTTGTGCAGCCACAACGTCTACGGGTAAGAGAGAAACTCAGAAAGGTTTTTTTATCTCCGTTTGAATATGTGTTTTGGGGTGTCGAATTGGAGGTTTGGCACCTCGAGAAATGTCGCCTTTCCAAAGAGAAGTGACCGGCAAAGGTGGCTCAGGGCACTAGCTAGAAGGATAGGTCGAATTCCGCCTCTGCCTGGAAGAGAATTCTAGCGGCGGCTGATCTGATCGGTAGTTTTCCGTGGTTTCTCCCATCAACACCAGGCGAATGTCGCAGCAGTACCCTAACAAACGGGCCATGGACCGCGCGCGATCTTTCCTTCCCCTTCCTTGTCTATCGTTACTCCTTACTAACACTACACTATCACACAGCGGGGGAGCAGTCAGAGCTTGTCTCGGTTGGGACGGTGCTCCGCTGGGTAAGGATGAGGGATATCCTGGATGAGGGAAATCCACACGAGGCCAATGAAGATCGGTGCTGAATTTCATCACCCAGTGGGGAAAGATCACCGCCACCTCCAGCAGTAAGAAAACAATGCAATACACTTATGGGACTAGTGGCGTTGGCCGTTGACAAGTTCGGAGTCACTGATCAATCAATCAGCGAAGAAAACTGAAGGAAAAAATCGTTCTTTCCTAAGTTTTTCGCTTGCCTCTCGTCAAGTATTTGTTTTATCGAAATGGTTCTCATATACAAAATTAAAGTAAAAAAATGTTGACGCCGGATCGCACCATAGGGAGCAATATGGCCACCTCCCGTTATACATTGACTACTCCGCAGACGGTGGTGGCCGTAGCAGTTGGCGGCTGTTCTGAGCCACCTCAGCGGCGTTCTCGCTCTCTCGCGGCGCACGCGATGGCATCGGCGCCTGCGGATCTGCCGCAATCACAACAACGCGCTTGCGCAATACCTCGGGCGATACGAAGGCCGATAGCCTCTCACCGGCTCCGGAAGCTGCAATCGCCGGCTCGGCGGCGCCGGAAGTAGCTGCGAGAACTTCCTACAGGAGCCCCAATTATTTCATATCATTTCCGGATGCAGCAAAACAACGCCTTCCTGCACCAGTCTCCGAACAGATACGCCCAGGTGCAGAACCGTTGATAAAGTTCTCTCTACAGAAATATGTGGAATTTTGTGAAGATTGAATACCGGATATGTAAGTGAGCGTGTAGATTGACGTTGGGTGTCAGAAAGTGTTCCATATACACGTCCTTTGAAAATGTCAAAACAGGTTGAGTTTTAATCGAAAAACTGAATGTGTTATGAAGTGGTTGCGCAGATCAACTATCAAAGAATATATACAGTATTATTCCTATTATGTTCATCGCTAAAATGGAAAAATATTGAACCAATATCTTTCCATATACGTTAGTATATTATAACTCGTTACATTTCGACTGCAGAGCTTTCTGCATTACGCGATACGAGTAACTCCCTATTTAATGTAATTTCTTTGTTTTCTTGTCATTGCGGTACTAACATGTGAAGTTAGTCGAATGTTAGAAAGCAGGGTCAAATTAAGAATTTCCTCCTGAGCTACGTAAATTTGTCCATGCGAAAGTGCAGGATCAGGCCAGTGCAACCATACTCTTTCCAATATTATTATTTAATTTTATTACCGAACGGAGAGGTTCTCCCGTGCAATTTAATCGCATACAATATCAAGTAATTACTTTAATTTCGCATACAGTTGCAGATTCAGCTCGTCTGTGAACAGTTTGGGGGAGTATCATACAGTAGCGTAGCCTCAGCCCGTTTTTTGACCAGTTAGAGATGCGCGCGCATACAACTAGCAATCTGGGTGGGTGTAACGCGAAACTGTGGATGGCTGAAGTCACCGCCGCCTGTATTCAATGCCCAGACTCGTGAAGTCCACGCCGTTATGCTTTCGAGAGGGTGTTGCTCAAGTACACTTAATTGTTTATAATGTTGCAGTTTTAATAACTGGTTAAACATAATTTGGATTGTTTCTTGCTATTTTCTTTATCTGAAGTTTCTGAGGTCCAGAAATCCTCAAAACAAAAGATCAGCCTCCCAGTGGCATAAACGCTTCACCTCTTGCCCTAGCAGAAACAAGTGTAGCGGAATTAAATATGGATTTGGTAGAAATGAATACCCAGCAGTATGCTTTTGGTTTTGTATAAAAGTTACGGAGTTGCATCTTTGTGAAAAATACAAAAACTTGTTGAGTGTGAGTCTAGTAGAAGAGATGACAAAAAAGTTTGTTTTGAAAATGTTCAAAACAATTCAATAATAAATTCAAACTAATGTATGATCTGCTTGTTTTAATAAATATCTGTTAAAGTGCCATGCAATTTTCTTGTACAAAATTAGATTTTCAAGAAAGGTCATGTACAATATTTTTGAAAAAGCGAGTAGTTTTGCGTAATTTCTGCTTGAAATTAATGAAATATGTACAGCTGTTTTACTTCAACTATGGACCACCTTCTATTTTAAGCAAAAATGGGTCTTTTAGGAAGAATTGATAAGAAAATGTGTGCCCATTGTTGGCACCGCTCATCGCTGCATGTGCGCTTTATCAGCACTCATGGACTGACATCTGTTGATACAGACAGAAATGCGGTCTAATATTAGTACATAACCGTTACTAAGGTGCGAGAAAGTATGTGCTGTTTTGGAACCACTAGTATTAAATTGAAACTATCCCTTAAGGATGTTCCAATCAATCCCAGAGGAATCGACCAAATTTGAAAAGATTGTGCTGAACCTTAGTGTACCGATTACTCTCTTTTTAAACTACCTTTTACTCTATTCTCAAATTTAATTTCATTAAAAAATGTTTCTTAAGAATATTAGGTATTTTACTATACTTTATTCGAATTTTTTTTCCTTTATCAAAATAGAAATAAATATAAATATGGTCGATGACAAACTTGATCGACTACATTAAAAATGCAAGTTACTAGGTATGGTGTACGTTGGCCATAAATGTACATACTTTCATAGTCGGTCAGAGCAAATTATTTTCATTGCGGAAAAATTCTCCTTTTGAACTTGGAAAATACGCTGCAATATTTTTGTACAAAACAAATGAATGAGCTATGACATTTGGATTTGATGTGATTAGAAAAATTAAATTATACATTATATGTGAGTTTCTAAGGTACAAAACAATACAGGCAGAGTATTTACGATTGAAAACAGTTGGCGATTCAGATAAAACGCAATGTTGTTTTGAATAACGCTCAACCGAGCGACCGCCATAAATATTAGCGGGAGGGCAAAAAGCGCGAGCGGGACTGATTTAGTGGCGCAGGGCGCCTCGTGTTGGGCGTCGGTGGTTTATGGGAAGGCCGTAACGAGGCAACCGCAGGCGACGCGTGATGCGCGCCGAGCGCCGCCGTGACCTTGGCCCGCCCACACCAATTTGCGGGGACGTGCCTGGCCCGCGGCGGTCGTGCACGCCCGCCCGACCGCTCCACTCGTCGGATCGCTTACTCGCCTGTCCGTGCGCGCCCGCCCGCCCGCCCGCCCGCCCGCCCGCCCGCGTCTGTGTCTGGCTGTCTCCGTGTCTGGCTGTCTCCGTGTCTGGCTGTCTCTGTGTCTGGCTGTCTCTGTGTCTGGCTGTCTCTGTGTCTGGCTGTCCCCGTGTCTGGCTGTCCCCGTGTCTGGCTGTCTCTGTGTCTGGCTGTCTCTGTGTCTGGCTGTCTCTGTGTCTGGCTGTCTCTGTGTCTGGCTGTCTCTGTGTCTGGCTGTCTCTGTGTCTGGCTGTCTCTGTGTCTGGCTGTCTCTGTGTCTGGCTGTCTCTGTGTCTGGCTGTCTCTGTGTCTGGCTGTCTCTGTGTCTGGCTGTCTCTGTGTCTGGCTGTCTCTGTGTCTGGCTGTCTCTGTGTCTGGCTGTCTCTGTGTCTGGCTGTCTCTGTGTCTGGCTGTCTCTGTGTCTGGCTGTCTCTGTGTCTGGCTGTCTCTGTGTCTGGCTGTCTCTGTGTCTGGCTGTCTCTGTGTCTGGCTGTCTCTGTGCCAGGCTGTGTCTCTGTCTATCGGAATGTCTGTCTGGTCGCCCCGCGACCGCGTGACACCCAACTCACCAGCCCGACGCCCGCCCTTTCGGCGCAGCGCTGACTTGATTGGAGTGAGATTGGCAGAGAGTGATCTTGGAAATATTTAAGGGGGGATTGTAATAAATTATAGAACACATTTTTAGTTTACTTTATGTGTTGTAAATAAAATTTTATATTACTTTTAATTATATTTTAATTTACGAACATTTTGAAAATAAACATCTAAATGGTGTATAAGTTGTCTTTATAAATATTAGTAATACGTGTGTAATTTATATACCAGAAAGGTTTGTTTTTAACTGATGTAACCTTTAAATGTTTTTATTAAAAGTGCGTTAAATGTTAATGACATTGAATAAATTCTTAAATATTCAATAATATTCTTAAGTATTTTAATAGTTATAGAATTTGTTTAGTCCTGAACGTTTTCAAAGAAAGCCTATAGCTCGTATGGATTCATTCTGGAGCCGTCCTTGCTTCAGAGCCCAGCCGAAGTTAACCTAACCACACTTTTCAATCTTATCTACTTCTCATTATTTCCTCGTTCGATCTCCTGTCGCTCCGAATCCCTCCTTTAACGCATTTATTCAATTTCTCTTTTCCCCGTCTCCCGTTTCTCAATTTTTGCATCCCTCTCTTTCTCGTAATTTCCTTTCGATCTCTTACCTTCTCCATATTTCTATTATTATTATTATTATTATTATTATTATTATTATTATTATTATTATTATTATTATTATTATTATTATTATTATATATTTCTACTAATATAGTTTCTATTCAGTATTACTCATTGCAGTGTCAGACGTAGACTTATTCTCTATCGGAATATGTTGGTTGTTACGGGGACTCTCCCATGGCGCCCCAGGTCAGAATGGGGGAGATGAAGAGTAAAGGAAGAGAATGACACGGGAAGATGTAATCTCACGCAGTCCGTGGCATATTGTGTGAGGGTGCTGGTCCGGTAATCACCTTGAAGTGATAAGGGAAACCGTAGTAACCTGAATCAGATCATGAACGTATAGAACGATTTTCTTAAGAATGGGAGAAAGCGACAGTTCGCGAAACAAGTGAACATCACGTGTGTTTCAGAGAAGTATCCCTCCGCCGCGTCAGCTGTTTAGTTACGCCCCTTCGTATACTTGTGGTAGGCGCCACAAAGTGTCAGATGTCTGTTCGTCCGAAATTTTGGATACTGACTGTGAACGACCATGTGATCTCCCCTTTTCGCTCACCGCTATCGATCATGGTGTATCTTTAGACACCGCACTCGCCTTTTCCTGACATTTTTAGCTTCCCATAATCAAGAGATGTCTTCCCTCTGTATTGTTAAATCTACCCAAAGATATATTCTTCTCATTTCTTCGGTATTACTTCGCTCTTTCCAAAGCATGTCTTACAATTATCCAGAAGCCATTATCTGGTTACTGGTACCCATGTTTCAAATATCCATCGACAATCAAAGCATCCCGTACGACTGGAAAAGAGCAATAGCTGTGACAATATTTAAAGGGGGAGATGTATCCACAGTGGAGAATTTCGTCCAGTTAGCTTAACACGCGTAGTATGCAAAGTAATGGAGTGCGTCATCACAAACTAGAACATTAGGAAGCAGTGGAGTAGAGCAGGATGAATGTATAATGAATAATGTTTTCGGAAGGAGCATTTTTGCGAGAGCCAATTATTGGCACTCGTACAAGAAAGCTCTTATTCGCTAGATAGAGGCGGCAGAATAAACGCAATCATTATAGAATGTCTTCCGCACGATGTAGTACTCTTAAACAAAGTAGCATCATTAGATGTAGATAGGAGTAATAAATTGGATTAAAGAATTTATTAATGAACGCACACAGTATGTCACACTCACTCAAAAGTTACAAGTAAAACATCTGGCGTGGCACAGGGCAGTGTGATAGGCCCACTGACGTTCATAACCGACATTACAGAAAATATTAAATCCCGTTTCAAACTCTTTGCAGATGATTGCAATTTTTTCAGAAAAATTCCTGAAGAGAAAGATTAACAGATTCTTCAAAATGAAATCGACGCTCTTTTAAAATCGCATGAAAATTAATGCTTCTGAAATCAATATATAACACTTACTCGTAAACTATCCACCACAATGCAACTATTTTCTCGAGGATCATCAACTCCATGTACAGATAGTTGTAGATACTTTTGAATCATTGTAAATAAGGTAGGTGTAGGTAATATGGCCACGTTAAGCGCGATAAATTTTGCTGTTTATATATTGTTACATTTGGCCAAATTTACAGCATCATGATGAAATTGAACACTTTTGCTTCAAGTTGAAATAGCTATATCACAAAAAAGTGATTCGGGAATATTTTTTTGTTGTATTTTACCAAAAACATTGTAATTTGAAAGTAATATGCCCATATGCAGGTTTTATGGCTGTTACCAAATTAACTTATTTCTTATAGCATGACCATGGATGGCTATACTAATACTATATAATATAAATTACCCTTTTACAATCTAATCTTACAAAAATTCGGCTTCAAATAAATATTTTTTTAAAACAATAGATCGAGAGTTGATGGCTTTGTTTTCCATATCGGTTTGGGTCCAAACACCCTTTTTCTTTTCAGGGTTTCTAGAAATAAAATTTTCTAGAATGTTCTTTCTAGAATTTTTTAGAAAATAAATTACAAAACCATTAGAGTATCAAACACATGAAGTTAAAATGGCCGTAAGTGCTGGAAATATGCTGGCCCATCACTCTTGGCCATATTGATAGCAAAACATGTTATAAAATCTCTCCCTCGTTGATAAAATATTGGGCCAATTAAATGGCATTAATATGATTAAACTCGTCACTAAATGCGCTAAAACGTGATGTATATTGTCAAGATGCGAAATCTTTCTTAAAGTTTAACTATGATGAACTTACCTAAAGGGAAGTTAAAAGAACAGAGCGACTTCAACACGTTCTTGACAATAAAGGCTCCAGAGTGCGAATGTGCGAATCCGTCTGTTGTGTCCATCTGTGTGAACAATGCTGGCGGCTGAACCATTAAGCCGATTTTCTCCAAAACTGTTATTTCCAATCGAACTTGTTGATGTCGCGTCCTCTTGAATGTGAAACCGAAATTTTAATTTTGGAGGGTACTTTACATGGAGCTCCTCGAACATTTTCCAAATATTAAGAAAAATGGCTCCATCGGTTTTGATTTCATCTTGTTGTTAGTTAGTGTAAGGGGCAATTAAAGAATTGGTGTAGGTCTCGTGTTCGTTGGAAACCCTGATATTTCGAAAATTGCGAAAGTTCAAAATTTTTTCGGAGTCTTCCTACAATTACAGTATTAAAGAAAAAAGATTTTTCCCTTATTGAAATCTGTTTCTTTAAGATAGGTTTTGAAATAAGATCTTGTATAATTTTTCAAATATTTCAGTACTTGCGAGAAATTGCGTTCTGTTTTAGTACCATTACTTTCATATTATCTTTGTCCGCTTTCTAGCAGATCTCCGAGCACCTCTTAATCTTCTATTATCATAATTATTTTATTTTCTTCTTTTTATAGTGCCCTATAAATTTAAGTTTCCTGTCTCCTTTATGTCTTTTAGGCCCAGTTGAAGCTTTTCAGCCCCGTCAACTTTTCATATTGCAACCGGACACTTTCCCCGAGGGACTTGATCCCTCACGCTTTCGGCGACTGTCATTCATCTGTTTCTCTTCATATTCCTTCTACCAACATCCTATCTACTTTTCTGTCCTTTCTCGCGGCATTACAATGACATACTCCGAGAACATTCGCCGCATCTGTTTTGCCTTCCTCCCCAACCCTCGCACCAGCCTTCCCCAGGTCACGACTCACTCCACCCCTCTACAGCACCACCGCGTTGCTCTTGAGCTGTCTCTGCCCACCGCCACTCGTGCGGCGCTCGCCCCCGCCCCCGCCCCCGCCCCCGCCCTTACCCCTCGCCGACCGCTCGCCGCAGACAGAACCCAGGACCCCAGTCGCATGTAAACAAGCGGGGAGCCGGAACAAACGAGATAAATATAGTGGTCCTGACGGGCGCTGCGCGGACCGCTAACAGGGCTGTTAGAGCTCCATTTCATGCCACTCACGGGCTAACAAGGAAGGTGGCACGTCCGAAGCGCGCAGCGCCACCGGGGCTCTCCGCCCAGCCCCGCGCCGCCCCGCGCCGCCGCGCGCCGCCCCGCGCACAGGGCAAAACCAGGCCAAGACCAGCGCACTCGAGGCTTTTGGAAATGCATCCTTCCTCCCTCAGAAGCCAGTGGTAGATATCTAAAAATATGGCTTGTACTAATTTGCTAAACTAACGAAGAAATTAAATACATCAATTGTTCACGTTATAAACATGAACTATAAGTCAACAAACGAAAAATATATTTTATATTATGCAAAAATATAACACATTCTTTAAACGAAAATATCAACTCGGGTAAACACTACATCTGCAGCCCCCTCCCCCCGATAAAATGCCTGGGCGCACCTTTCCACAATTCCTACCGACAAAGCAATGGTGTAAATATTTATGGCACATGAAGTGAGTCTTATTTTGTAAAGTACAAATCATATAATAGATGATCGGAGCGTAAGTGTTGAATAACGCCATGACTCTGAAGAGCCGCCTCATGCAGATACTCCACACACAGAGTCCCGTACTGAGAGGTTTGAAATAGACTAAAAGGAACTCGTGGCACATAAAACAAATGGGCTAAACCACTGTCAAAAAAAAAAAAAAAAAAAAAAAAAAACAACTTTCTCTGGTACATAAAATGAATCGGTTACTTCGAAGAGATAACATCTCTGTCAGCAGTACGCTCTGAAGAAGGCCACAACACGCTGGCCGAAACGTCAGCCACCATGACTTTGACGCGGCTCGTCCCGGATAGCCCAGCCAACATCTGTCAGCTGTTCGGGGTGTGCAAGTTAGAAAACATCACTTCTACAGAGAGCTGCCTCATGCTGGTACTCCATGCACGGAGGTATTTGACGTATCTTGTGACGAGTGTTTCAACACCCATTTTCCAAAAACGTTGTTAACAACATAGAAATATTTTCATCCACAAAATAATTAAGACTACCTGAAAAATACTTTGGAAAAAGTTTTGTTAGGCTGTGTTTTAATTTTGATATCAAAGCAAAGCAAGACGATCACAAGGCACATTTGTATTATCTCATCCCAGAAGAGAGACACGGAAAAAGAAAGTGTATAAAGTGTTTTTCTAGATTCATCGAATCTGTATTTAATTCAAGTATAACACCTGAAAGAAGCGATCATTTTTTGAGACACGAATGATGGAAATTCCTCATGTATCCGAAAACATGCGGTGCAGTTCGATCGGTGCGGTGAATTTCGGTCTCATACGAGTATTACATTGAACAGCAATTTATTGCGCTGTCTTGATGTAGGATTTTCTAGTTGTAACGATTACTGACTACAGTTATTGCACAAAAGTGCAGTAACAAATTGTACAGCTTATTTACCTGTAGAATGTAAAACATTTTTAATTTGTTATGGATTCATATGTTTACTTGTAGTTGATGAAATGTATTCAGCATGGTGCGGGGGGGGGAGAAGGGGGAGAGGGGGAGATCAAACAGGAATACAAGAGAAGTCACAATGCATGAAGCATTTTTAAGCTATGCAATAGGAATTTCTCCTTCCATATTGTTTCAATATTATTGAACAAATATGCGTATTCCATTTAATTAGTTCTTACCTCATATAAAGCATGCTCATAAAATTTGGAAGTAATATAACCGGAGAGACAATACGAAAATTAGTATAGGATTCCGTTTATTCCTAATAGTAAATGTGTTCACATATTTTGAACCTTTCGTGATAAAAACTTTTTTAATGATTTTCGAAATCAGCGTGATCGATTCCTTTGAAATTAGTTTCATCGTGGAAGTGTGAGGAAAAACATTTGTTCGCTAGTGTTATCGGCGCATGAATACACCACTTTTTTCCTTACAAATCAACGCGGGAAAGTAAAAAAAATAAATAAGAGGTAATTGTTTCCTTACGTTATTGATTGCCCGTGCGCTCTGTACGTAACGTATTCAGGTTACTCGTGAATATAATGATACTCGTGAGTAAAATGATAACAATGAGATGCGTGGAGCATTTTTTGCAACCATTCGCAAATTACATATCTTCCAAACACTGAATGAACCAAGGAATCACTGAAATACTCCCAAACAAGTATAAAGACTCGCCCATCAATATGCGCAAGATCTAAAACGTTCTCAACTCGCAGCAATTTTCTCGTCGATGGCCCTACTTGACCTTTGGCTAAAGCCTCCAGGCAGGGAAAGGCTGTCTGGCCTCGCCGCCCCCTCTAACTCAGCTTAGCGCGTGAATTAAGAGCCAATGGGCGCCGCAACAAGAGCACGGCGGAGCGATGACCTCTTGACCCCGGCGCAATTTGGTACTTGTGTACAAGAGCCGTCTCCGCGCGGAGATTTAGAAATATTACTCTAAGGAGGGACGGATTGAACTGCTACTGCTTGACTACGTCTGGTGACAAACCTGCAAATTATGCCCGTGCGCTCTCTGCAAATGTGTTCATTTGCAGTTGGCTCATTTGTAAGTGACTTCAACAGTACCTCTCACAATTCCATCGTCCGACATGACGTTCTCTTGTTTCGCATCCTGTCAAACTGGCCATTTTTTGTAGCTTCGACTGCGATGTGCTCTCTGCGCAGGAATTCTCTATGGTTTCACCCGGTCACGTACCTTCTCCTTGCATCTCAACAGAATTTTCTTTGGGAGTCACTCTCGATGAAGGATAATGCGAAATGCGTTATGTTGAATCTGAAATGACCACATTGCTTAAGATCCTATTAGATGGATGAAGAAATGTGCAATATTGAGGAAGCATGTGATAGAATCTTTGGTGAATTAACCGGTTAGGCCTTTTCCCTTTTAAAATTATTAAATTCAGAAACACATCTCTGTACTCTATACTTCACTAGTAAGGTGTACGAGAAAACAACTGGTAAATCATTCTTCTGAAGAGTCAAGATTGCAAAAAATATTTCCTATTTTCTGCACTAACAGATTTTGCTTAAGTTAGCTGTTATAAATCAAATGCTACTGGTCTAGAATCTCTCAATTCAAAATATTATATTTTTATTTTCTTTCCAAAACTGGAATTTATGAATTTGTACAAAAAAATAAATTTCTGGATATACTACAGACATTGTTTTCGCAAAAAGGATTTTAAAAATAATTTTCACCTAGCCATGGTACAAAGATCAGGGTGCATTCGCATAGGATGTATGATTTATTTTGTCACGCCGGCCTAAATACATAGTCGAGCACTGACAAAACTGGCAGCATTCATATCATTACTATTTCAGTGAACCACAATTTGAGGAAATGGAATTCATTAAATTTACGGCATAATGGCTTAAAGGAGAAAAATTTAATGCTACGAGAAATTGTGTTTCAAAATTTAGAATGCAATGTTACCAATATAACATAATGGAATGTCCTAGAATGTATCTTTAAAAGTGTCTTTTGATCAAGGCACAGAAATCGCCACTGTTGGAAGATAAAAATATTACGCATTCGAATCATGAATATAGTTCATATAATTAAATTAAATTTATTCAATATGGTATTTTAAATGAACACATTCCAAAAACACTGAAATGAATAAATATTCCATCACACTAACGATTTTTTTCTTTTTTAATTTTTGGATCATTCGTGCTGTTGAAATGAATTTGTTGGTTCAGAGGCTCGTTAAGCACTTAAGTAGTATAGTGGTGCTATTTTCTCAGGTTTGTAATGTCACAGATTTTCGCCCCGATGAGAATCAAACATCACGACATCGAAGTTTGTATTTTTTGTAACCGTGAATGGCTACTGCCTAAATCGTTCGGTTGATGTTCTCAAAAATTGATATTGTCCCCTTGATTTGAACAAACTTGAGACTTTGTGAGTTTGAAATCGATATTTTGATTTTAGGGAGTACTTTACACGAAGATTAAACACGTTTTTCTTTAACTGCAATATTCAAATACCTTTTTTTTTTACTTTCTTAGCGGAGATTTTTTCAAATTATTATATATATGAGAACATGTGCTTTAAATAATGTCATATAAAGTTCCCTTAAAAAACAACAGTTTTCTGTTAAAACTGACTCAAAATTCTGCATTTTCGGAAACACTCAAACGCAATTTTTTCAAAAACGGCTCCAAACGGTTTCTTCAACTTGAAACATATAATGGTTATTGCACTTTTTAATATGGCGTAAAGTTTTCTCTGGAGTATTTTTTTAAATCGAATTTTGAATATACAATAGCGCTTTAGCGGCATATTTGTTAAAACGGCTCCACATTTCTCATAGAAAATTGCCATTTAGAACGAGGTTTTAATACTCTTTAATATTATTAAAATAATACTTCCGTTCTACTATTAAGGAACCGAAAAATTAATAAAATTTAAAAAAAATGTGCTTTGGGCGGCGATAGTACTTACTTTCTCGCGATATTTTCAATGGTTATGTAATACAACTACTATTTAAAAAAGAAAAAAAAGCGTGAAAAATACATATTAAAAAAATTCAAACGTTTAAACGACTTCGGCTTTATACCATTAAATTCAGTATATAATCGCATCGTGCATTGTTGGTACGTTTATGTAGAACGTGAATACACTGAATTCAATGGCATAAAGCTTGTTTTTGTTGAAGCACTAGAACTTAAAAAATATATGTATTTTTAACGCTTTGTTTATTTACGCATTTTACCATTTTTTAAGTTAATGTTGTCATGTAATGTTGTCATATAATATTACATGCCATTGACAATATCCCGAGAACGTGCTGTTGTAGGACTACTAGTGTAAATTTTAAATGCATTGTTTTGCAACAAATTGCTTCATACTTTATTCTCATGATACAAACAGTTAAGCATTTCTGAAACAAAAAAAACATTCTGTTGATCGTAAGACGATAGGAATGAAGTTGAGAAAATTCATTTACGGTTATAAATGCTTCGAATAATCACGGACGCCTAAGAGCTAGATCAAATGACGCATCACCATTCTTGAAATTTTTTCAGCATGATTTTCCTCTGCCCCATCATGAGCTAGCTCTGCGACAGTGTTTGCCAACTGGAGACGCAGTGACGTCAGAGGAGCCTTGCCCTCCTTGAGTTGGCACTCGGTGAATCAGTGCGGGCGACGGTGGGAGGGAGGGAGGGATCGACAGACTGCACCCGCCGCTGACGAAAACCTTCGCAGTGGGCCATTGCCGGTGATTCAGGCGACGTGAGTGGGAGACCAACTACGCCCGTTCATTTTCTTTCGATTCGGTAAGAAATGTTTCTTTTTGTATATACTGAAACCATGACGTGTTTTGTGTGATCGAATGAACGGCAGTATGTTAAAAAATTCATACTACAAATGCAATATGCAGCCTTGCGACCCAGACAAACGCGCGAGATAAAAATAAATTCTGAGAATTGACAGATAACTTGCAATCATGGAATGAGTAAATGATTTTGCAGATTCATTATGGAAAAGGTACAGAAAATCATGAGTATTTACATTATCAAACAATTGTACATGAAATAATGAAGCCTGAGGTTCAAATTCTCTAATGTGAAATTCTCCCGGAGACCTGTTTGCTAGCATTAATTATTGTTTCAAAAGGAAATAAATTCGTATAAAATAGTATTGTCGTAAAATGTTAAAACTGTATTTTCCAAAATGTTATGAAATAGAAGAATGAATGTGAAATTACAGTAATGGTTATGATAAAGGATCGGGTATTGATTTAAGTTATGTAATTATGAATGTTATATTATTTAATTTTTCATATTATTATTGAATCATAAACATTCTAAAGAACGATCACCATTTAAAATATGTAATTATTGATTTTCCAAACGAACCTTCCCCCCCCCCTTTCGTGATGTCATTGGGGCTCTGTGCGCCCACCATGCTGTCGGTCACTGCCTTCTCCACAGCTCGAGGAGAGCAAATTTCTGTGACGTCACAGTGCACTGAGTGGGCAAGCACTGCTCTAAGACGTCAACACTAAGCAAATCATGACGTATTCATGCCTCGTTTGTTTAAAAGTAGGTAGCAATCACCAAACCTTTGTATGTGAAATGGACTCATGCTTGGGTGACTAGTCAAAAATATTTAGCACATTACATGCTTATAAAAATAATAACTTTCTCAGATGAATGCTGCAGAGTAACGCTTCATTGAAAGCATCATCGTTACTGTACTTTACAAGGAAATAAATGCGCACTTTTACCTTGAGTTCTACTTCTAGAAACTCATAAATTCATCCAATAGATTTTGGAGTGCTCTAAACTGCGATCAGGACTTATACATACTATCCCTTATAAAGTGTACATACAAAAAGGAAATATACATTTCTCTTTTAAAGTCTTACAAAATACATGTTATTGAATTGACTTTTAGCTAGTACCAAAAATGCATTCATATAGTGGTTTTAAATTCATATAAAATTGTTTTTTATAAATAATAATAATAATAATAATTATTATTATTATTATAATTTTTACTCTTTAAAATTCTCAATGAATGCGTATTTGCTCTTCAAAAAACCGAATTTACTTGCAGTGGTATCTCAGTCTTTTAAAATGTGTCATAAAACGGAAATCTATTTTTGGTTTGTATTGGGAAGAATAGTCTAATAAAAAATTCTAAAGTTTCTATCTCAATTTTAGAATTTTATATTTGACTATTCTTTCCAACACAAAGGTTTTGTTTACATTTTATTAAAATTTAAATTACATCTAAAATTCTATCTATCAAATTCTATTTAGGTGATTTGATTTAGTAGCCACTAGAACTGTAGATATTTCATTGTAATGAAACTTAGAAACAAACATTCTATTGACTTAAAGCAAATTTATGATCGTTTGAGAATTAATTTTCTCTCAGTAATTTAGGAAACCCACGTTATATACATGACTAAACCTGCGAACTCCTCCAACTCTTCCTATAAGCTGTCCTTGCAATGCTAGTGGATCTTGAATCAAGTAACCAAAACAACTCTTCAGTTCCGCTGACCCTCGCAATTTCAGGAAGGAAAGCTCCACGTGAAGCTCCCAGAGGAGGACTTTGGACCTAGGCGAGTTTCTGCCGAAGCCATTCCTTTTCCCTTTAGCGTAGTTCCGCGCCAGCGCCTTCCGCTGCGTCGGTGGTCGATTCGCCGTAGATCGATCGCCTGCTTCCGTTATCACCCTCTTCCAACTCCTTCCCTGCACCGGCGTCGCCGGAGGTGCTCGGACTTCTTCTTTTGGCTAACTTTGCCGCTAGCCTCAACATCGACGATGTTGCGAAATAGGCACCTACTCGATTTCTCAATCTTTCCCACAACTATAATGGACACGTACTAAAAAAACAGCATTAGTGTTTTTCTTAATCTTTACCATTTACACACACATTGCATTTTCATTACTCCAACACATTATTATTATTATTATTATTATTATTATTATTATTATTATTATTATTATTATTGCAGAAAACTGTGTATGTGTTTACTATCTTGTATAACTCTGCTGTGGGCATCGGGATTGAAATAATTAAGTTACGCTTGAATTTGAAAAAAGTAATGTTAGGATGAAGATGATTTCAATTTATTCCGCACGATTTCTCTCATTTTAGAGTTTTCCAAGAGAAACATTTGCCATCTTACAAATATACTCGTAACGTTGTTACTGTGTCGAACTGTTTTGCTTTCTGCATTGGGCTGGATAAAGTAGATCAATTTTGATTGCAGAAATTTTGGAACTGCAAATCCTTCATAGTCAGAGTAATGCTAATGCTTACTTAGCGAAATAAATGTTATAACAGGCTTCTTTGCGGGAGCCGATATACACAGTTTCTCTAACTGTAAGGTCATTTAGCCTGTACATCATAAAGAGACCAGTGCCGAGGTTGCTGAGACATAATGTATTCCGATTCCACTCCTGGAGTCAAGACGTAACTACACGTACCTACCTCTACAAAACTCGCTGATGGTAGGTTAGGCCGTAGAAGTTTACTTAGGGAAGCTAAATATAAATAAACTGACATAAACACAAATCAATCTTAAAATAAGCTAAATAAATCATCAAACAACCGTATTAAATCAGCTGTAAATGAACCATAAAACAAATCTTTCATCGTTTCGAAATTTTATTTTCCTTTGCCGTCTTATAGAACGTACACCACTCAAATCTAACAGTGTCGCGTCCTTAACATCTCAAAGTTCAACTTCAGAGATCCACCTTCATTCTTCTTAAGTTTTTACTTTACGACATGTCCGTCTTTTATTTCCAAAGTGGGAACAAGCCCTTGCACTGTCTCGCCGCCACCGCCACCCACAAAACCACGCCACCATCCTAGTCACCAACTCTGCCAACGTTACTGTCCCCACTATGCTAACAACCCCCTTCAGCTCTACCACCGTGGCCAACTGTCCCGAACCATTGACCCCTGGATACCACCGTGCACTCACATCCGCATTACCCACCATAAATGCGAACGCCTTCTCTAGCTCTACCCAACGACGTCCCTCGACATCACCGCTGCCGCCGACGCCATCACGTTTACAGCCGAAACAGCCAGCAGCTCGCCCTCTCTTGACACCACCACCACAGCGACTCTCGCCGTTTCCACGTTTCCGCATCCCTGCCATCCCCGTTCCCCTCCAAACCAAACCTCACCATCATCACCGTCACCGCTTCTGCCGCCATGACTGTCACAAACTCTCTTACCTCTACTGCTGTGGCCAAGTGTCGCTAACAACCACCCTCTCTTTATAGAGCCGTGCATTCACTAGCACAGTCCCCACAAGGACCGCGGCCGCTTTCTCTGGCTCTTGAAAAGCCTCCCCGGCGTCACCACTGCCACCGTCACATCTGCAACCATAACCCCCCTCGCTCCAGCCACTTGTCCCATTGTCGCTGCCGTTGCCGCCCCAATCCCCGCGGCGTCGTCTCTCAGCGCCGCTGCGTCGGCGGCGGAAACGGCGGAGAACGCAGGCGCTCGTTCGGTTGACGCGGGCGGCCTCAAGTTTATCTGATTCCTGCGGGTCATCCATTTTGTCCCCGGGCCGGACTTTCGATTGGGCGTTCACGGGAGGCTATCGGCTGTCATCGGGCGATTTATGTGCGCTACGCCGGCGGAAGAGCTGACCCACCTCCGTTCTTGCCCCCCCCCCGCTCCCTTCCCCTTCCGCCCCGCCCACCCACGCACCGCTGCGGCGACCTGGCCTGCCCTCGGGCGACCGCGCAGTTATTGTAATCAGGGAATTGGCTCTCTCGGCGAGGACGCGCTGGCGTGGCCTCGAAAGTATGTTGCGGACTCTTTCAGCCGGGGTCTTCCAATATGGGGCACTTTCAAAACTGCCGGAGTGATTTAGAGCCACATTCCTTGCCTTTGAGATGACAATTTTGGGATTCTGTTTACGTCATTTACTGTCGATATGTGGGATGAATACTTCGAACAAATCCTTCTGAAGGAGACGGTATGGTCGCCAAACGACTTGTTTGTTCGAAACGACTTGTTTGTTGATACCACCCTTATTTACAAGCAACATAAATGCTTTGCATATAAATTTTGGTGAACCTATTTCATTAATATAAATGAATAAGAAATGGAATTTGATAACAAATGTTTTTTGAACTTTTAGAAGGAAACGTAAATAGAAGACAAGGCTAATACAGCTCAAAATTTTGAATGTAAAGATAGAAAATCACTTCCGAACACTGCTCGCATGATTATTTTGCGAATCTTTTCAATAATCAATTTCAAATTGAACAAAAAAATGCCGTCTATGTAGGAGAGATTTCGCAATTTTACTAACATCTCAACCTTTGAGTATTGTATTACATTGGAAAGCAAACTCTCAAAAAGGAATACTATTAAAGAAATACTGGAATGCTGTTACGTATTCCGACATGAATGCAACGTTGCTTACGGCATAAATACCGCATATCAACGCAGTATAAAGGATATTGTCGGTAACTCGCGAGATCACGTTTTCCTGCAGAATCGTTGGTGCCCTTGGAACTTCAAGGCTAATGGACGCGTGAGAAACATTAAAAAAATCCTTTCCTCCTGCTTGCCTTTCTCTATGGAGACCTGGTTGCTAATCACCGCAGATTCTTTGTCATCTGACTTCTTTGGAATAACGGAAGCAATGTGGACGTGTGCAAGACTACGAAGCACTCGGGTCTAGATAATGGTAAACCACTTCAAGTGAGTTGTACAAGTGAGACAATTGAAAGTGCAAATAATCACGTACACCGTATATCAAATGATCAACATAAAAAGCATATTTATTGCATTATCAATAATGGATACATTATTGGATTGCATTACACCGTTTGGGGAGTTTCTGCTCTCCTCTAGCAAAAAATATAGTATCTCAATTTTCTACTTAAGTGACTAAACCACATCCCAATCTTAATTGCTTCATTTTAATATAATAAATTAGAAGCCTCTTTCGCTGGAAATCTGGAACACTTTTTGCTTGAATCATATCCTACCAAATCTCATGATTTTCAAAGTAGGTCTTGCTTCCTGAATGTGGTTTCCAAGCCGGTATCAAATATCCTTCCTGTACACGTTAAATAGATTGTGAAACTGGAACACGGATAGACGTATTTCTGAAAACAGATGATTTTGTTCATTTTCTTGGAGACAGTCATTGCGACGTTGAACTTGTTTGTACAGTACAATTTGAAAGGTTTTTGCGGTACTTCTGGGGGTTTCTGCTCGTACTAAGTCAGGAACTAGGTCACAATCCTTCTCAACAGAGGCAAAGAAAAGTACAAATAATATGCATTTGTGAATGCTTGTTTCCCCTATCTTCAATTTATTGGATGTAAGATATTATAACTAAAAAAATATGTTAGTTTCTTAAACACACAATCCACATACTTGATTTGTATTCAATTAATTTATCATCAATAATTTGTATTAGATGAGAACTATCCACATTGGTATAAGAACCCCATCTTGTATTGAATGCCGAAGTTTCGAGTGGCTCAAACGTTAACGATACGATATGATAAAATAATATTTTGTATTAACTTACTTCTGCGTAAATAGAAAATATAAAAAGTATTTTTATTCTACTTGACTCCCATGAATTTTAAAGGTTTGATTTCTCCAATCGCACTACACAAAAATGGACTATTGCGTACAGATCTCACAGCTTCGAAATTACGAATTACGTAATATGAAAAACAGCCCTGCGCCCAAGATGGAAGCGTCAGCAGCTCACAGGAAACGCAGGATCAGATCGACTCGTATATTATTTCAGTAGTATAGATACGTTTTCGGCTCTCTCACGCAATCTATCTATACCTAAATGAGGTCTCTAAAGAAAGAGAATTTCACGGAGACATGACGAATTGTACATTGACTTTTAAATATGAAGGATATGTTAAAAAACGCATCTAAATACTTACATCAAAGGCAATCTGCAAGCATTCTTAAAATCTCTTTAGTTAAATAACTCCTAAACGAAGCGTTCTATGACCTTAAAATCTGGAATTTAGAGGTCAATGGCCTCAAAGACACGTTCCTCGCACCGTAATCTTTATCAGCTTCTTGGACATTCTATTACATTTTGCTCTTCGGCGTTTCTATGGGGCTTCGGTACTACCCCACATGTTCAGAGATGTGCAGAATCTGCAACTGGATATGAATTTGAACTAATTACTGATATTCGATGTGATTGAATTGCACAGATGTGCTTCTTAGTTCGATAGTAAAGTTAAATAATGTTCCAAAGATTGTAGGATTGTATTTGCCCGATCCTGTATTTTTGGATGGACAACTTTACGTAGCTTGCTCAAGAGTAAAAAGGTTTTTGTGATATTTTTGTGACTATCAAGGAAAGCAAAAAGCTGACTGTCAAGCAAGGTTGTCTAATCACTTTAAATATATTAACATTTGATTACTTCAAATATTATATTTTTTAAGGAATTGCTGTGAATTGTTCCAAGAAATCTGTTAATAGCACTGAATATTTCTTTATTAAAAATTTATTTCAGAAATCAATTTTATTGCTGGTTATTTTTATTTGATATTCTATAAGTGCATTGAAAGTTATATTTATACATATTTTATCAAATAAATATCTTTCGTTAACAACTTTCTAATATGGAAAAGGAAAGAGAAGAGGGTGGAGTTTAACATGCGAGACTTCTCACACGGGCACGCTAGTTATGACATAATGAGCTTTTGGGTACGAGTGTAATAAGCCTCTCTCCCGAGTTTATAGGATTCTGTAAATGTTTCAACAATATACTAACTGCATCTTCAACACTTTACCTTTATATTTAGGTTCAGGTTACTCTCATTTTTGTTCAGTATTGACTTCAATAAATGGCAAATAGCGAGGATATATATATAATAGCTACAATATTTAAATAATTTTTCCCCGACTGAAATTTATTCTGGAGATTTCCTTAGTTATAGAAAACAACATCAACTTCAGTCTGTATTCGTGAACCTACTCAGTTTATTGAGAGCCTTGTTGAAAACTACTATAGTTTACGAAAGCACGTTGTGTAAGGTCCCTCAAGTTCATATTAAATCTGAGTAGGCTGCAATACAGTAATAATGACTTATCATGTAAAGTGTACACAAACCAGTGTCGGTTCCCAATACTGTGAGTAAATAAAGTTTGAAAGCCTTTTCCTAACATTTTTCAACGTTTGCGCATGTAATATCCTCCTGATAATGTGATGACACGTAGGTGGCGCCATTCTCCCTGTAAAGCTAGTGTTGGTTCTGCGACGTAATGTTGTGGGCGGCGGCGGCGGTGGTGGCAGTGGCGGCAGTGGCGGCAGTGGCGGCAGTGGCGGCAGTGGCGGCAGTGGCGGCGGTGGTGGCAGTGGCGGCGGTGGTGGCAGTGGCAGCGGTGGTGGCAGTGGCAGCGGTGGTGGCAGAGGCGGCGGTAGCGATAGTGTCTGTGGCGATGGCGATGGAGGCGATGGAGGTAGTAGATTGGCGGTGGCAGCGGTGGCGACGGCGACGGGGGCGACGTTAGCGGGGGAGTGGCAGAGAGGAGGCGGTGGAGGCGGTAGCCGTGGCGGCTTGCGTAAAGAGCTGCGCCTGGAAGCGACGTCGGCGTCGTGCGAGCAGTCGATTCCTTTCACTGCGGCTTCGCCTGCGGTTGACACTGACCCGAGCCAGTTCTTCCTCGCCGCACTTTGCGTTTGTCGCATGTGAGAAGAGTACACGAAAATGGGTGGTTTACGTTACCCTGCCAACTGTGTTAATTGCTGCCCACGCGGTTTTATCCTTCATTTGTAGGTGTATTTACATTCTTGCTCATAAAAAAATGTATAGCCTCCTCAATTTGGATTCTTTTCTTTTAGAAAATACGAATTTGAGCTTAGTTGAGTATTAGTTTGAAACTTCTCAAAATAATGATTTATTACATTTTTAAATTATTCTACTCGTGCATTTGAATTATTCAATATGGATATATATATATATATATATATATATATATATATATATATATATATATATATATATATATATATATTATTGCGATTAAATCCAAAATTCTAATATTACTTTAATTAATTTAATGACAATTTTGTTTGTTATTTACGGTCGCATCAAAATCAAGGACATTAGCGACTAATATTGCATTTAACGGTACGGTAATTGTGAAGATGACATGATATGGTGATGATAGGGGGTGAAAGGTCGAACACAATACAATCATGCCCGAGGCGAGACTCAACAGCGCGATCCTTCTGTCCGAGATCGCTACGGCACTACTGCCTTAACGATTTCGGCCATCTGGACCGGCCAATGTCAAACATTACTTTCTTGACATCATCCAAATAGTTTGGATTTTCTCCTGTCCAGCTAATCTTTTGAGGCAGGTTACGAATTGTAACCTGAATGTCCTGTATGGAATTGGAGTTGCAATGCAGCAATTTCTTCAATATTATCTCTAAAATCGTAAAGTGGCGTAAAGTAGAAGGTTTTCTCAACAATCGAAGAAATACATCTAGTAACTTGTTAACGTTTATTTGAAGTAAACTGATTGTCGACCTAGACACCAATCGCCATCCGATCGAAAATCACAAAGCAGCCGGGAAGACTTTCCGGTTCATTGAATCGTTGACACTTTCTCATTTTCTAATGCATACAAAATAAAAGTACTAAATACGAAAACAATCCTTTTATTGGCAGTCGGCAACATCAAAAGCCACGATGCCATGTTCCTGTTTCAAAGCGAATTAAACTTACAAGTAACTTAAAAGCTTACACTTGAAAACACGTGTTCGTCGAAAGCAACAGCTCCGCTCACTGTAGCACGCCGCAAGGACGCCGCCACCAGAGAACCGCTCTGGCGCTGCGCAGGCGAAGGTGAAGGCGAAGGCGGAGGCGCACACAGCGGCGGCCAAGGAGGCGAGGAAGGCCGGCGACAGTGGGCTGCAGTAATGCGCTGAAGTGTGCACGCTGGGTACCACGCGTACTACAGTAATGCAAATTACAGATGGCGGCAACTCATATTTAATTACTTACAACGTTATCATTAATCAGTTTTGCGTGGTTGACTGGATGCTAGGAAGTTCTAAGTAATAAATATATTATATTAATTATATTACTGTTTATTTGTTATTTGCCTTGTATGGACTATAGTTATATACTAAGTATTTTCCATCGTTCTAAAGGTCGGAAACAATGCGTCTGTTTGGTTTCTTTTTAATGAATTTAAATTCATATAAATATTTGAGAATTAGTTAAAACGGTAAAATTTATTAAAATGCCATTAAATGGCATGAAAACTGCTTTATGACTTAATAAAACCATTTTAAAGATTCTGTAAGTTTCACGGTCCTAACTAGTCGAAAAAACAATTAAGCTTAAAATAAAAGTTATTTAAATCGACATTATCTCCATAAAATCTCAGCTTAGCAATTCCAGGCCCCAAACGTTGGCGCATTTTAAATAAGTTCTAATGTCTCACTGAAATTGCTGAATATTTATTGCGTTTTACGTCGGTTGTGTTTTACGTTCATCACTAGATAGTGTGTAAAACGTCAAATTAGGTTAAAGATCTTTTAAAGAACATAAATGTATACATGCTTTGCATGACCACGAATTTGATATCACTGCAGTGCTTCTGGCCGGAGGGTCCTGGGTTTCAGTCCGGACGGTGGCAGGATTTTCGACACTATAGGTATGTCGAATTGAGCCGCTGCATGAAGAAAATAGAACTCTAGCGGCCGCCTGCTCTGATCGATAGTTTTGCGTGGTTCTCCGATCAACATCAAGCGAATGCCGGAGCAGTACCCCAGCAAACGGGCCACGGACCGTGCGGGATCTTTCCAACCTCTCTCTTGTCCTATCTTCATCCCTCACCTAAACACCCACTCTCACGCACTCCGCTATCACACGTGCCTGAACCAGTTGGGAACTGAGAGCTGGTCCCGTCTGGGGCGGTGCTTCGCTGCTAGGAGATACCTGGTTGGAAAAAACCGCTGGCCCGGTCGGCGCCGAATTTCACCATCACCACCGCCTACCACAATACAAACCCACACTGCACTTACGGGACTAATAATCATAGCAGTTGACGCGCCCGCAATCACGATATAATCAACTTTGTTTTGTACTTCAGTGCTGTGGAACTCATCTCAGCACACTGTGTGAAGTTCAAGTGAAGGGGAAGGCGGAGTTTGCATAGTACACGTAGGCGTGGAGAGGTAAAGGGGTCACCGACTAACGATGAAGACGCCTACGGCAACCGTTCTGATGTCTGAGTAAAGTTAGGAGAGATTTTACAGTTTGACTGAAATGTGCAAATGATTCTATTGACATTGCGTTGATGCGAAGAAGGTTCTTTAGTAGGTAGTAGAATTCGTAAATGAACACACTCGACATTCTATTCTGTTCTATTGCAATACTTTGCCGTTGTTTCAACAGCTTCGGAAGTGCATAGTATGGGTATTTTCCTTGCAGTCTACTCTGAACGTCTGCAACTTAACACAAACCAGAATCTCACTGCACTTCCTGCAACTCGATACACTTAATCGAGACCGCAAGCTGCGACGTATTTGACCTTCCCACGCGCTACGTTTGCTTGCGGCGGGCAGCCCTCGGTTGCTAGGTGCGCTCCACCGCTCCAGCCTTCGTTGTCCCTTACCAGTTCTGTCGTCTCTATCGTAGGCGCACTAGGCCTCCAATATGCCATATGCCAAAATATTTCCTCCGCGAAGAAGACTCGCTGTCTCTCGCGTATTTCCTAGGTAGCGGCGAGGATCCGCGAGTGTGTGAAATGCAACCTATAAATAACATTTTTGCCAAAATCCTAGGATTAAGTTGTCTCGTTTTCCCTCGAGACCTAAACTTTAAACGAACTATGGGACTCCCTTACGATATTTAAAAGTTCAATATGTTCAATGTAATAAAAATTAAAAGAAAAATAAAATTTAACATTTACAGTTTACCGATTTAATCAATATTTTTACGTACTTACAACAAGCATATTGTAAATTATTACTGTACATTTTGGGCACCCCAATACAGCAAGGCCATAAGGACAGGAGGTGTGGGAATTCTGATGAGGTGTTGTTGACATTATTAAAGGATGAAATAACTGAAGTCATCTATGTTGACAAAGATGGCTTCAATCATTTCATCCCATAAGTGCGTGCTTACTTTGCTAATGCATTAACTCAACCTTGGCCCCCTCATGTCTTGGGACATTCTGTTTTGACCATTGAGGAGCTACCAGACCGTTTGTCCTCCGCCGCTGGGACAGGTTCTCAAATCCCGGACGATGCTTGTGGAATTTCTAGTAGACTAAGTGGGTTCACGACAGAGTTTCTGGGCTTCCTCTAATTCCATTGCCATTCATATGGTTCATATCACATCTTCATAACCATCTTTCCAAAATTTCAGGTATGGCCATAAGGCTCAGGCACTGCCTTAAAGGAAGTGAGCCTGTAAGCCTGAAAGCAAGTCGGACTGAGAAAGTAGTTGATGTGTGAAGAGGGCGGGGTTTCTCCTCCACTGGAACGCGAGTTCTGTCACAGACCTACTCGTCGGCTAATGGGGTTTTCCCGAACCAGGTGTCTCCCACCAGCGGGACACCGCTTCAGCCGAGACAGCCTCCTAACTCCCGACTGATCCCCCAACGTATCTGATAGTGTAGTACATGTGTGTGTGTGAATGTGTATGGAAGGAGTGAGAATAAGCCAAAGACGAGGAAGGAACGGCCTCTCCAGATCCATGGACCATTTATGGTGGTACTTTTCCGTCATTTGCCTGATATAATCGAAGAAACCACGGAAAACCACCCATCAGAGCAGCCGGCCGCTCAGACTGCAGCCGACTTCGACCTGCGGTTGCTCGCATCTACCTAGTGCCTAAAACGCGCCATAACAAAGAAGTGATTATTTAATTGTAGTAATATAATTATAAAAAGTAAATCCGCCGTAGAAAAGAAGGGTCGTGAAAATACTGGACGTAGAGCGCCGCTAGCGGCGGTGACATCAAAGTGTGGCCGGTAGCAGGGCCGAAGCCGTCTGTTGCAACGCCGGTGCATCGGAATGGAGGTCCGGGCGGAGGGCGGGCACCGCTTCTGTCGCAAGGCCCCCGGCCGGCGACTTCCGCCCCTTGCGCAACTTCCAACTCCGCCGCCGCAAGGCGCCCGCGATCCAGCCAGGCCACATCCGCCGGAAGTGGCCTCGTGCTGCCATTTTGTTCGCGACGTCTTCCCTGAATGAAGCGCCACTCTCAATTGTTGCTCAGGAAACTTCGGTGGAGTTCGTAGCTATTGAAGGAAATCTTTTGAGGTTGATCCACTGGTATTCAGTGGAAGTCTGATAATGAAGTGAGTTTGATTCTGGAATTTTAATAACGAGGGCTGTAATTTTCGATGAAGAACAATGCAAGAAAATTTAGTTATCTGGACGATTCCAGTACAAATATAAATTATTTTCCAAGACGTATTTATTAAACCGATGTAGAAACTTTTGTTTCATTCTTCACAATAATTATGCAAAAAACAATGTTTATAAAAATGCAATTGCATGTACAATAAAATAAATACAACAAAATACACTTTAAGAATGGTTTCCTTTTTTCGTTTGTGGACATTCTGTTGCCCATGTTTTCGCTGAAAGAAGCGCTACTCTCATTTGTTCTTCAGAGAATTTCAATCCTTGGTATTGCAAGAAATATATTTAGACCCGGTGATAATAAGGAAAAATATTCAAAGAAAATATCTCTATGTTTTTTTAACGATTATTTGGAAGTTAGAACAATCAGACAGAAAATCGTCGAACTCCATATATTGTTATCGTATAGTCAATTATTACTTTTTGTTATGAATTTTCAAGACGTTATTCCAAGAAAGGGTGCAAAAATGAGATTGTCTTATACAATTGCTAACATACTTTCCGCCGCCGGCAATTGAACTGGATTCATTTCCCGCGTTCTTGGGCGCCCCGTGACGCTGCAATGTATTATAGATTATGTTCACCACGTGAATACGACGCGAGTGCACTAATACTTCCGATGCACAATCCCACGCTTACTGTTCAGCTATTTCCAGCGCGCACCAATGACTCGGGCGCCGCACTGCCAGTTCCCCGCGGTTGCTACTGCTAACTTCCGCGTTCCTCGCCGTTGCAAACTAATGAACTGCTGCCACCATGTGGGCTTCGTAAAAACCGCTGCCACCAAATAAGAAAAAAAAAGGTTCCGAGTCTGTGACGTAGTGAAATGAGAATAAATTCAAATAACAAAAATAAAAATAGTATATTGAAAAGTTACAGACTAGTTACAATAAATTGCTAAATTTAAACAGTCCGGCAACCTTTTCCTTCCAGTACCCTGCTTTACCGCAGAAAAAAAGCCACGCGTGATGCGAGCTGTCGGACTTCCGTCCCGTGACAATTACCGTCACATGGCCTGACGCCAAAATTTAAACCGGTCGCCGTCTGGCGGACCCCGTGCATGAAGCACCCGAGATCGTCTGGCCCTTACATCTCGCCCACACTCCTACGCTCCCTGCACCTACTCGTACTAGGCTCCCTGATGTTAACTGAATGAGAACGCGGGCGCAGATGGCGCCGCGTTAAATAGTTGAGGGCTACACCCCCTCTCACAATTTCCCTAGATAGGCTCGCCTGCTGTCGGCAAGCGAGGCTCGCTAGCCAGCTTCCTAGGAGTTTACAGCCTAAGGTTAATTTTGGCTCTTCCACGCTGTCTGCGTCAACTGCCAGAGCGCAAAATCCCGGAAATTCAGGCTGAACCCCTTCCTCCCCCGCAGCGCACTGTCACCGACGTAACGGTTCTGGCCCTCGTGTTTACGACGTCTCAATATTAATTATGTATCAACAAATGTCGAACTCGAAGACGGGTGATGGCAAGATCCATATACAATGTATATCGAAGTAATGTAATCGATGCCGTGGGTTTTTGGGGCAAAAAAATTCTTCGTTCGCATTCCTTCGAAGAAGAAGTAAAGCTGGCTGTCGCATGTTAGTAGATTTACTGGATGTATAAATGCTCTCAAGCCTAAATGAAGCCTCTGAGCTAAATTCAAATCACCTGTTTCGTCGCCCAAGAAATATCTCCTTTCTCTGGTAATTGGTGAAAGGAGCGTAGCGAAATTTACGTGTTCAGACGGAAGAGCGGGCCTGATGGCCTGAGCCTCGCCACGTAAAATAAGGCATCAATTCAATTCAATTCAATTCAATTCAATTCAGTTGTGTTGCATGCCAGTGACAAGAAGCGCCGACAGAGGGCGGGACGCGCGCCCTCTGGTGGCGGGCGCTGGAAGGGCTGACTCGCTTCCTCCCTGCCTCCCCCCCCCGGCCCAGGGCGCGGTCAGCTGGCCGCCCTCCGGGGGAGGTTGTGTCGCACTGCGCCGACCGGGGAGGTGGGTGGTGCGTGGCGGCGGGACGGCGAGCGACGCGCGACGCGCTGGGGTCTGAGGAGGGTCGCCTTTTTTAGGACTGGAAGCTGTGGCGAAGTTTCTGAAATGGGGGGTGAGGGCTCTGTATACTTCGCTATTTGTTCGTAATGTTATCATTTTAAGCAAATACTACTACGCCGTCAGAGGCAATTGAATTGGTTATGTTGGTGCTAAGTAGTTAAAATCACAAGTTCAAATGCTTCATTTGCTGTATGAATTTCTCGTGTTAAATTTCCTTGATTCTTACAGCCTCTCATGCGAGAGTCTGGAAGCAAGTTAATGTTCACTCTGTTGTAACAAACCTCTCGAATTTGAAGTGTGCAAATTAACGTGCTCGGATTAATGTGATTATTTTCTTGTAATGCTTTTAGAAATGAATGGTATGATAATGATCTAACTATACGTAAAATTATTTGCATTTTGTTGTTTCACCTTGTAATCTTTTGTCTATATAATAAATGCTATGTTTGTTCGCACAGAAATCAACGTTCATACGCCTTCCTCCCCCTTTTATTAAATGTTTAGAGAAGATGTTAAGAAGTTTCCACTTTCTCGCTACAGCTTACGCAGTATAGAGAAATATTGTAATGCTACGGAATGAAAACCGGCGAATTTTCGACGAATAACTTTTTAATATAACGAAAAAATAGATAAATATTCCCTTTTAATACTAATTTGTCTAACCCGTCGCGTAGTCATAATCCATGTTTTGTTGGTCTTCGATACCGTAAAAATCGATTGAAGGCAAAAGTCAATCTGTCTGTCCGTCCGTGCGTCCGTCCATCTATGGTCAATGCTAGGGCCTATACCGTAAAGTCACCAAATTTTTGTATTAATTTGTGTTGTTGGAGAGCGTAAAACGGTAGAGGTCTCATTTTCGATAACATTTCTGGTTTTTGAAATTGAATTTTGAAAATTACATAAATTATAAATTTTTTTCGGCGTCTTCTTCAAACTAAAATATTGAAGACAAATAATTTCTTTCATGAAATCTGTTCTTTAAATACATCTTAACATAACGTAATGTTCAATTTTTTGAAAATTTGAATAGTTTTCGTGTAATTTTGCGCGAAATTTGCGAAAAAAATGTCTAATTTAATTTATAATTTACTGTTCAAAATACCAATATTATCCCAACATATATTCAATTTTTACTCTATTCTACAAATTGTATTCTCAATGTGCAGATGTATTTTCTTGTAAGCAATCTGAAAACCTTAATTGAAATTAGCCCAATTGGGTTTTCTCTCTTAAAAATACGATTTAAATGTAGTGTCAAAGAAAAATTTTAAAAAATGAGTTCCATAATTGTGTACGCACTTTTATTACGACAATTTTATATTTCCACCATACCAGGGATATTTGAGAATTGATTGCTAAACGGCGTTATAATGGAAAAGATGAGATAGGGTGGTTTTATTTACATCACGTAAGTGGTGCAAAGTTCTCTACGTTCAATACAATGGTATATTCAACTTCATGTAAGTCGGGAAAATGTATATGCAGGCATGCATAAGGTAATGAGGTCGTCGTTGCGAATGCATTCATAATGTGATGTACTGGATGGTCTTTATTTTTGGATGTTTAATTTATATGAGAAGTTATTCTTGCTTGCGTATATGATGTGGTGGAAATAATGCGAGCTGTTAAAAATAATGGGAGAAAGTATGTGCTGTTAAGCACCACCAGTTTCCTTTTGTTAACAGCAATACGACGAACAAACAATAATGTCATTCTTCACTTGTCGCCTATTGTCCGAATAATATTTCTGTCTACTTGACAGCGGGGGATGGGTTAGAGCGATTTTGCGTCTTCCTCGGGCTGCAGACACGTAGCCCTGTGGACATTTTCTCATCAGATCACAACAGCAGGAGCAGTATAGAGAAATAAATCACAAGAAGATCACACACCAGTAGAACCATACACACGTTGCATAACCAAATAAGTAATGGCCCTCTTTAATATTCAGTTGATTCGCGCTGTTTTATTTAATCTTTTTCTTAATGTGTATCGGCAACTCTGCAGTTATATCAGAATTTGACGCCCTTGATTTGATAACGGAACCCCCCCCCTCCCTCCTGTCAACCACAAACGTCAAGTCGACTGAAATTGGAATCATTTGGACAATAGCCCTATCATTTGTGGCTGTGTTTTGTTGCTGTCGAATGCTTGTCGAGAGATATTGATGGTATTAATATCTAGATTAAACTTTTTTTTGGGGGGGGGAGTGACAAAATAATAAAAAGATGATAAACTTTTGAAAATGAATATTTTTTACAAAAATATGTTTTCCTTATTTTATTTTCTTGAAGAAAACCCAGAAATTCAACGTGGGTTTTCTTCAACCTGGTACGGATTAATTACGCTCGCACATGTACTACAGGAAAATAAGTATCTTAATTTTAGAAGGTTATTCAAACGTAGGTGTTTTAACGAATGAAATGGAGATTTTTTCTTTTTCTAGTATTCTTTTTCCTTTTCAACAACGCGGTCACTTTTACAATTCTCTTACTTCCATGAACCTTAAGTGACCTATGATATTCATGAAATGGTTTCCTACTGATAATTCGATACAATTATCCGATATATATATATATATATATATATATATATATATATATATATATATTTCATTTATTCTAAAGTGAGAGCCATGCATTTGGGCATTAAATTCAATGCAAATCTGAGATGAAATTGTATTTCGTAATAATAAATTTACCACTGCTGCATTAACATTTACAGACGGAGGAACATTTGTTGCTAACACAACAATCCCCCCTAATTCCCGGAATGGTGCTCAATTATTCTAACCTTTCCGAAAAATGTTAACTGTCGAGGGCGCTGTCAGGCGTTCTATATATATTATTTAGCGCCCTTTGACCTTCGGCGAGCGCGCGTGAGGGGGTTCCCCGAAAGCCATCAAGGCCCGAGGCGCCGCAGGCGGCGGGCGCACGCGAGAGCACGCGAGTGCACGGCCTTACAGGGAAGTGCTTCGCAGCCACAACTGCAGCCTTCCCGGACTCCGCCCCCGCCCCCGCCCCACCCCCTCAGCCCCTACGTCACCCCTACGGGCTGCCGCTGCTCCCACCGGCTCGTGCCCACTCCGCTACTTGGCCTGCCGGCCCCGCCGCCCCCGCCGGACCTGCCGCCCACGTCGCCCCTGCCACCGCGCCGACCGCCCCGCCCCTGCCAGCCCCGACGCTCGAACGACGCAATAAAACACAGAATTCGCAGGGAGTGCGAGTATTACAGAAGAGTGAGATTTTTCCTTCAGTCCGCTGTTAAGCACAGAATTAAAATATATGCAATAAGTAGTTGAGTAGTGATGAGCATTTTCGTACCCACTTATTGAATTAGTTTTTTTATATTACTTCATAGAATCCAATAATCATGCGATTATATTATTATTATTATTATTATTATTATTATTATTCCTCTACTTCATGACTAGAGGAGATGTGAGTTGTTTCAATATAAAATCTACTCTAGATTGCAACCAGTTTCCTAAGGAGCAGTTTTAGGCAGTGTCGGTGCCTCCACAATATTTTGCGCAAAACGTGGGCTGTTCCAAATAAGACGAAGTGTGTTTTTGCAAATCGTGGGCGGTGCCAAAGAACAAATCCCAGAGCTCCGATAACTAACGGGACAACCTTTGCTTTTATATTCGGCTGATCTCGATTTATAAACTCTTATATTTAAGACGTTTCTCTGCCTCCTTGGGTTTGATCGCAAGGCACAGACACATCTACAAATAAACACTATTTTTTCTCCAAATCCCAGATAATGATATCCGTTTCTTTGCCGATATCGTGCCTATATTGCATATACAATTTTGTACACAGTCCAACATACATCACCAGATTTGACGAGTTTTCGTGCAACTTTGAGAATATAATTGTAACCTCGAAGGCAATACAGATCTGCCAGTGAAAGTAACTACACACCCTATCGTGTCTTTTCATGTATTTGGTCTTGAACAGTCTGAGACAATATGGTCAATGGTGGCTGTTCCTGGCAGATGCATATTTTATCATCTTGGAAAATTTTGAGAACCGCTTTATGATAATTTCGAGTTCTTCACGTTTGATCTTCAGCAGCTATTAAAACTGCTTCCGATTCTGGCTTTATTCTTTCCCCTTTTAAGCCACATAAATGAATGATCTTTATTCATCGGCACGTTGTCCATTCTTTTTAAATATTATCCATGCAGTGATTTGTCTCTCCACGATTTCTTTAACATTTTTTGTGTCTCGCATTTCATGCTAAATAGTAGCAGCAGTGATTCAGTACACTGGCCTGCGTTGTTTTGTTGTAAATTATGTTTCAATTTATTCAAAAGTTCTTATAGAAATTGACAATATTGAACGTGAAAATTATATTAGTTTTCCTCAATCACGTCAAGTTTGTGCGCTATGGATCCTATGGCTATTAAGCATACAATTATCACATTTTCAGTTTAGTGTCAATAACTAGTTAACAGTCGTGACAACAGTAGATTACATGAAGCTAAGTATTAAGTGAACAAATCACAATATAGTTTCAGCGCAATATTTGTTAATAGAACATTACATTAATAAACATAAATATTGTGGAAAAATTACTTTCGTACTTCCTTTCAGTATGCATCCCTCGTAAGTAATCCGTGTGTATGATTGAAATAAATGTAGCTTTTTCACATTTACTTTAACATATTATAAAGTTTTAATATTAGACAATTCATTTTATAAAAATAATGACTTACGTGCCTTTTGTTTATGTGCCGCTCCAGGTTCTTCTCTTTTCAGAGACCAACAAAAGTCAGCCATCATGCCCCAGCGACCTGGGTACCTCTCTTACATCGTTATGACGTCCTGGTTGGACCTTTCTCTTTGGTTCTTAGTATAATCCCCACAATCTGGTACATAATTTAGATGTAAACTCAGAAAATGCAATTTTATAGACATGCGAGTTTCCATGTTCTTGAAGCTGTTCAGAAGACTTTGAAAGATAGCTTCATATTCGGGAATTCGTTCCTTTCCAAGAAATTGTTTTACACTGACTGTGAAATCAAGCCAAGCTTTGCTTTCTATTTCATTCATACTTTTCAAACTCGTGATCATTCATTAATCTTCTAATTTGGGGGCCATCAAAAATACCTGCATTCAATTTCACCTCACTGATGTGTGGAAATGTCTTCATTATAAGAAAAGCTGGATTTTATATATTCATTGCTTTAATGAGGTTTTTCATTAGCCCTGGTTTCATGTGGGGAGGTGGGAGCAAAATTGTTTGTGGGTGAATCAATGGGTTGGCAATATTGTTTCTATTGGGTGTGAAACTTTCTCGAGATGGCCATTCATGATGTGTAAAATGTTTGAAGTCTGCCTGACTATCCCACAAACAAAGAAAGCAGGAATGTTCAGTGTAACCTCCTTGCATTCCCAATAATAGTGAGTTAAACTATAACAATTAAAAATAAATGTTAAGCACATTACTGTTTCGGGAGGTTTTTTTATTCCCATCAGTAATTTGTACTATACATTTTTTGCATTTTCTATTCATGTTAATTGTTATGTTTATTTTTTAACATATTAATCCGCCTCCAAATATCTCTCTTTTTATTGCTACCCTTTCCTTGCGCCTCACCTACTCCCCTACCCCGCTAAAGCTCTGTTCTTCCTCCACCAATCCTCCATCTCCTGCCGCTTCCTTTTGGTCGTCACATTGCCCAATCCCTACGCCCAAACTGAGAAAGTTAAACTCTTAAATAAAACGGGCGAATCGTTTGAACGTTTCTCAACTTAGATTCAAAAATTCGTTTTGCGTAATTCATTATGGTGAAGTACACGTAAGAATCCGCGGCTCGAGTTCATGACTTCTAGGCTGTCCGGGTGACGCCGCGTCGTTGGCTGAGAGGCTGACGTTTCGCCTGTCACATCGCAGGCTTCATCACTACCCTAGAAAGCTTACCATATGACAGGCGAAACGTCGGTCTCTCAGACAACGACGCGGCGTCACCCGGACAGCAAAGAAATAATTATTTTGATGTTATAATTTTATACATTAATCACACACTAGTCGGAATATGTGGTCAATATCAGAATGCATTTCTCTTTCTTTACTTGAACTCTCGTTCTTAGTTATCGACCCTTCTCATATTTGACTACCCTGCCTCACGTAACGTTGCTCAGTGATCGGATTGAATTGTGACATGACTACACAACGGGAACAACAGGAGGGGTAATAAGATGTTGAACGCTCTGCTGGAAGTTATTTTCTCTCCTTTACTAACTCTAATTTTCGTTTCCGCTTCCATCCCCGGCTTTCTATCTTCCTCATTATATTCAGACTAAACTATCACGTATTTATTTTCCTGCAAGACGATTCCGGAAAAGATAAACAACCTAATCCACAGTGCCAACTTCATTAAAAGCCCGTCTATATATTTATCTTTCATTTATATTCTTGGTATATATCGATGTTCATAGTATTGCTTTTGCCTGAGTGCAAGGAAAAACAATTTTAACAGTAGATTAAAAATGAAAAATAATTGTTCCCCTTCATTGATAACCTATATACCATTTGGTTATATTGAAATGTATTATAACTAAATATGAGAATATGCTTTTATTCCTCTGAAGCAGAAATTTTAATTTTTATATTTCCGGTCCTATTTCGGTAGTGTTGAATGGAATTACCTGAAACTGGAGAGTATATTGTACTATCCAGTTTCAGGTAATTTCGAAATATTACATCAACCTACTGTATTTGATATATAAAGTATTAAATATCCTGAGAAAGTGGAAACGCTGCTCGTGTTTTCGAAAAGTTCTCGGCAGTAAAGTATAAAGTATTTTTAATAATCAATACTTAGTATATACTACTAACTACTGAATTAATTTTTCCTCATGAAGGTTATTGCTTTATTATGGATAGTGAAGTATAACTAAGTTGAACATTTTAGACACAACTGTATCTCACTAATTTATTTAATAGCCTGTGAGAAGACGATTCTGAATATTTTTTCCCACCTCCACAGTATCATGAATATGTGAATATCTACGGTGAATAAAAGTTTTGTTTATTATATTTAACATAAGATGTTTACAACCATTGCTAGCCACAGAAACCCAGACAACTAAAATTTATTGAAATTTAAGAAAATAAAAGGAATAATAGCGATAACTATTAAAATAAAACAGCGGGTTTCAACAGCACAAACTCTCTATCGTTATTTGCAACTGCTCCTTAATATTGTACTATTATATGAACCTCCAAAGATGTTTTCAACCAACAATTTTTTTTTCTAAGACGAGACTCGTACACCGAGAGAACGTTCATCGAGAGAACTTGACGTCCTCTTAGCCGCGGCACCTGTCGGTCGCTCTGTTGTACTAACTTGTGCCGACTCTTGAAGATCTAAATTAATCCCATTAATTTGAACATGGAATTTTCGAAAACAGTAAAGAAAAAATAGTGTGTTTATGAGAAATTTTTTTAAATAAATTGCATTAATATGAAGCAAAAAACTACGCGAAAACTACTCGTTTAAAAGGAAAATTCCCCTCGACATTATCTAAAGAGCTGATCTTTTAGATCAAATTTAAGTCGAAAGTTTCTAACTTCAATTTTGTAGTTTTAAAATGTCACAAATTTCGAAAATACAGAGTTCGCAGGAACTGATACGTTACCATTTCGTTATCAGGCATTATGGAACAAACACTTTTTAATGTCCTTTGATACATTTGAGGGTAAATTTAAAGAAAAAAATTAGTGCTGTTTTTATGAAAATAATTATTTAAAAGTTACCAATATTTCACGTCACGTGAACGTTCACCAATATTACGCGAAAACTACTCATATTTTCAAAAATTTGTATATGACCTTATTTCCAGATCTGACTTGAAAGAACAGATTTCATTTAGGACAAAAAATGCTACTCTTCAATACTGTAGTTGTAGGAAATCTCCGAAAAATAATTGAACAGATACAATTTTTAAAATTTAAGGGATTTCAACGAAAAATGAAAACTGTACCAATTATTTTGCGTCCTTTACGCTATCCGAAGACAAATATTAGTTATAAAATTTGAATTGTATTCTTGAGATTATTTTGAAAATGTTTTGAATCTTGATGTTAAATACTCCCCAAAATCAAAGTATCCCTTTTTTCAGAGGTCCTTGATTTTCTTTAAATCGATCGGGAACTGCCAGTTTTGGATAAAATCGTCTAAACAGTTTAGGCGCTGTCATTGACCACAGGCCGACAGATGTTTTGCTGACAATCGATTTTTCGGTATCAAGGACTCTCAAAACATGGATTGACTACACAACGTAATGTACTATAAATAGGAACATGCTCTATCAACTTTTCGGTACCAGGACCCGACAATAAGAGTTTTTCCGGCGAAAATTCTCAATTTTCAGCTGCGCGGTTAAAGTACTTTCTCTTCTTACGAAGAACGACAGTAAAAATCAATATTTTTCTAAAAAAGATAAATATATGGTGAAATTTCTATTCAATGTTAGTGTTGTGAATAAATGAAAATTGATTTACTGAAGGAAATGGTACGAGAATGAAAATAAAAATTTATAATATATTCTGCTTTAAGGCTTTTAATGTCTGAAGCCTTTAAAACCACCGAGATACCATGTTTTAAACCAGAAATGTTCTTCTTGCATCTCCTTTTCTCCATCTGCCTACCTTCTAGTCGAACATGGTCTTTTCCCTCGTGTTTTCCTTATTCCTTTCTCCCACTGCCTTACGTAACAGGTCCTGGCGCGCGTTGTTGCAGTTAGGTTTTAATGTTCCTCCTGGCCCGGCGTGCTAGCCCGCTGTTCAAATTCGCTTCCTTTACATCTTCGGAAGCGAAGCGGGCAGCGCCCTCACACCTATTCCCTTGGGTCCCCCAATTTGAGCTCGTTCTACAGCGCTCCGCTTCGCCCACTTCGCCCCATTCAGGCCCACATCGCCCTATTTAGCCCCGCTTTGCTCCACTTTGTTCTGCTTCGCCCCACTTTACCCTCGCTTGCCCCGCTTCGGCGCAGTTTGGCTAGGCCTGATCCGCTTCGCTGCGTTCTTCCAACCTTGTTGTTGCCCTCTTTCACACCACACCTGTCTTTTCCCCGCCCCTCCTGACCCATATCGTCCCTCAACAACCCCTCCCCGCTCGTCTCCACCCCCTCACGACAGAACATACTCCCTTCCGTCCCACCACACCTCCCCGCCTCATCCCCGCGTCTGCTCCCTCCATTCCTCCTCGCTTCGTTCCTCTCTGCCCTGCTGCGTCCCTTCCTCGAAAGACGTTCCCCCCCATCCCCACCCCTCCACTCCGCTCACACTACTCCGTCTCTACACTACACCGCCCCCGCACTGCACACTTGTGCGTAACATCCCACTCCCAGCTGCTCCGTCACTTCCTTCGACGCGCGCCGCCCCAACTCGTCCATTCAACTCTGTCCCCTCCTACCCCGATCAGGCCCAGGCTCAGGCCGAGCCGCTTCGCTTCGCACGTGCCCGCCCTCTCCTGTGCGCCCGGCCACCTCACAGCCCCGTCGGAAGTAGGTTCTAATTACTGGGCGGCAGCGCTCCGCCACCTCGCCCCGCCCCGCCCCGCCCCGCCCCGCCCCGCCCCGCCCCGCCCCGCGCCTGCCACGTCCGTTCGTTGCGCGCGTAATAACTCGTTCATCAAAACAAGCGCGCCGCGATACGCCTATCTGCGGTCCGCCGTCCCGCCGGCAGGGGCGCTGCCAGAGGGAACACCACCGCGTCGCGCTGCCGTTTTGTTTTTCTGATCGATCCTTGTGGCGCTGGGCGACCAGCGCTATCGGCGGTTCCTGCAATACTTCGCGGCTTTCTTGTTAATTCTGGAGCGTGAGCCAATACATTCGGGGAAACAGTGCTGCGCTGTGAAACTGTATTCAGAAGCTGTATCATGCGATTGAACAGCGAATAAGTTAATTATTAGGAGTCCACGAAGTCGAGCTGTAAGATTAGAGGTAACGGCGGTGGAGAAGGGGACCTCGCGTACTCGAGTTAATATAACTCCTTCCCGCCCAGCACCAAACCCCCCTCCCCTACATCCCGACACAAACTCCCCTCCTGGATACTCTCAACTTACTTCGATTTAACGTATTGAAATAATAAAACATCATATAATAAAAGGAACTGTTCTTTCATTTTAAAACAGACCTTTACTTCTAACGTTGATTTTCAGTAATCTGCACCTTCGCAATATCGTTTCAGAGAGAAATGACAGTTTACGAATGACACTTTATTGATAAAACATATTAGTAATTTATGATACAAGGGAGTAAAATAAGTTTTATTCACAAGGGGAAACTGTAGACTCGTAAGAGAGAATAGAAAGTGAGAATCAATAAAATAATTTTACTTTCAAGTGCTGTAGACTATGATTTTATTTTATACATTTTCACGCGTTAAGTAAGTTCAAATAAAACACCTAAATATTGCACGTATGCTCATTTTTTAATGAGATAATTGTCAAAGAGATGGTACAAAATTGATTCATTGCAATACACAATATAAGATGGAGAGTGAAATAATAATACATGCACGTGGATTGCATTTTTAATAATTTGGGGATGATAAATCCTTTGTTTATATTGAAAAAATTTAATTAATTATTTTCATAGCTCTAACGAATAAAATTTATTGGGAAGTACTTTAGCCTTCAGGACACATGGAGAATTTCCATAAATTTTTTATAAAAAATGTTTCAGTGCTTTCAGCAGTTGCAATTATTGGCACTCCAAATTAAATGTTGATAATGATATTATGCTTTATAAATTTCATACAATAAAGGTTGTAACGAAAATAAAATTACATCAATATTCTTTTTATAGTAATGAAAAATGATCGTTTCAAATCTAAACTCATTTTAAATTTAGTGATATCGGTACTTTGTCTATTGACGACATTTTTGTGATATATTCAGTTCTTTGATTTTGAAGTATTTTAAATTTGAAATTCTGGCTATAAATGGAAAGCGCATACAGTGTCATTTTTGTAAGTACATATGTTTGTCAAATTTTTACAATGATCTCACGATATCATATTTTGGCTATTTACTGGAGTCAATATTTTCAGTTATTTGAAAACCACACTTTCAAAGCTAATGTTCAAGGGAGCCAAATATTAGTTTCACGTTTTGTAATTATTGTTTGTTGATAACTCTTGTTCATTTCAGTTCTTGAATCACGATGTATTCAATTATCAGCATAGTGGTATTGGGGGTGATGGTATAACATGCTTATGTGGCGGATTTTAATTACGTAAAACATTGCAAAAATGATCAATATAATGCTCTAAAAATGTTTTTAAAATGCCCCCTCCCAAAAAAAGAAAAATGACGTAAAAAGTGACCTTCCGATTAAAAACAACTTCATCTGAACAACTCAAGCTTATGGATGTGCTACTGAAGTAATAAAGGCTTCTTCCTTTTTTCAAGGGAACTTACACTGCAAAGTTTTAGGTTGGACTGTTTTTCAAAAGAAAATCTCTGCCTTTATAGCGAAATCGACCGATCTGACAATGGCGCTGATAGGCGTCACAGGAACCTTCGATGCTGTACACTCACAAGGGCTGACATTAGAATACATTAGCGAAGAAATCAACAGCCTTCTCAGTATTACTGTGGTGAACATTTTTTGCATCTCGTAAATATTGTTTGAAGCAAGTACCATTAAAATGATATTAAAATCAATGTAATTAACGAAAAATGCATTAAAATGACTAATAAGGTAAAAAATTAGTTTTTACTCTAAATCGACGAAAAATGCAAAAAATGACATATGAAAATGGGTCATTTCGCTTTGTCATAACAAACAATGAATTTCTATACTAAACGGCATTGTTTTAAAGCGAAAAGAAAAAAATGACATTTCATTAAAATCCGCCCGTGCATATGAGATATTCGTATAAGCTTATTTTGCTAAGTCTTTTGAACCTAAGAATAAATATTACCAACTTATAAGTCATGCCGAGGGAGGTCAAAAATGAAACGTTTTTCTAATGAAACAGTAGAGAAAATTTCATTCAACAAACTTACACATGTGTTGGTAACTCACCATGAAGTGGTCTTTAGCAGGTCATGTTTTGATGCACTCACTTTTGGTTGGCAGCGCTTTGATTTTGACTGAATAAAGCAAATATTTGATTGTATTAATTTGCCACTTCTCATACTACTCGTAAGTATACCCACTGAATGATCGTACTCATAGCGACTCATTACGTCACCGCTGACGTCATGTAATAGCGAAGCTCCGAGAAAGTGGCTGCTTGCCATTAAATATTTACTTTTCATGTGTTGCGTTCCAGATTAGCAACTTTTTTATATTCTGGGTGTCTAAACAACTGTTGTTCAGTGGTTCCTTATATAATATACTACGTTATTGCAGCATTCGTTAAGACTGGTAAAATATTTAATTTATTAGAGTGTCATACCAGAGTATTTATTTGTTCTTCTTCAAAAGAGAGGTATTTTTTGGAAGAAATCATTTTGTTTGTTTTTTGGTTTTTGGTTTGGTATATTTGCTGCAGCAGATCACTAGCTTTTACTAATTTTTTGAGAATCTCGTCTGTTGTATTTACTCACAAGACTTCGAAAATTCGTTTGTGATAATTGGACATTGCTTTCTTGTTTAAAGCAGTGAATCATTGAGACAGAAAAGTGTCTAATATCGTTCCATGTAGACTACTACCTGTTTATAGATACTTTTCGCATTATATTTACGAAATGTTTCTATTCTGCTTTTGATTTTGATTATGTATTTAAGAATTTTTAAGTATTTATTCAAATAGTACACTTTTGAGTGTACACCGGGCGTAGTGCACGTTTCCTCAGTTATTGAGCGCCGTCGTGAGCGTGGAGTGGAGAGGAGTCTGCGCAGATGCAAGCCAAGCGTTCGCAGCGTTTCTCTTTTACGGCGGGTATCGCGTGTGACTGAAGATGTCAAGGAGCAGTTTATTGACGTCCTTCTGCCTGCCGTAAACATCCGAGGAGCCTTTAGTTTCTGATGGTGAAACCTGTCAGTCTTGGTAGTTCCTTTCTTTTTCGCATGCACAGCCAGGTTTATTAATGATGTTTTTACTAGGTCAATTTTACTTTGCCGTATACGGACGTATATACGGTACTGATACGTCTTATAGCGAAAGTTATGTAAAGCTGAAGAAAATCGATTTTGAAATTTCGACGGAAGTACGTTTTGTGGATGTACCTAAAAAGTGTTTTTTTCAAAACGTCCGTCCGTTTCAAAACGTCAAACATTTGTCCGTCCGTCAGTGAACAACACAAGCGCCAAACCATACGTAGGTTTTTTCCAAATTGAAGAAACCCCTGTCCATCTGGCTTGAATCGAATTGACAGTAATACTTATATATGTAATGTAATGTATGCATGTTATATGTTCTTGAAAATTAATATTACCCTAGCGATCTGAAAGAACTCGAGGCTTTGGGAGTTTCAGACGGATATGTTTATTTGTGAACATAATTTACCTCGAGACTCAAAAACATTTTCAAAATTTTCTACGAAATGGCACCGGATTTTTTATCAAACTTTGCCTTTCGATAACGTGAATAGCGCTTAAGAGAATGATGAAGGACTCATGGTTATTCAAATCCCATAATTTTTGAAAACTACAAAAGTGCAATTTTTGTTGGGCGTCTTCACTGCTCCCATAATATTGAAGATAGATATTTTCTCCAATTTAATCTGTTCCTTAAGGACGTGTCTTTATGTAAGTTCATGTTCATTTTTTTTCAAAATGTGAGATGTTTTCGTTTCCTTCATACTCTCTGAATTTTTGAAAATTGCAAATTTAGAAATAATGCAAGAAAGTCTGTACTCTTGGAGCACCACTATTCTGTATAAAAATCCATGTGAGAAATCGAAGTTCCATAAATTCCACTCGACGCCAAAACGTAGCAGTAGCGGTAGTTATTTAATCGGAAATTGTAAATATAGTGATATCTGGAAACGATGGCACGGAAACTGTCATCGGACATCAGAAACAAATCTTTACACATTTGTTATGTCACATTCCAAACCTTCACAATTCCACACCATTATTTGTAAGGTGTTATTAGCCAAGAACAATATGCGAGTGCCTTCCTAAGACTTTCCATAAGATGACATTTATGTCTGAACGAGTTTGTCATTTGCTTTCAAGTTACTTAACGTTCTGGTGTAAGATATGCGTTTGACCTTCCTCACTTTATTATTGAAGACCTATACTTGTGTTTTCTTTCAATTCGTTTATGATACAATTATTAGAGGTTGTTAGCGTTCTGCACCATTAGTTTATCTTCTTTTTATAAACCTGTTCTCCTTAAGGCTATTCACGCATCTACTCATCTGACCTTCCAACGTACCATTAGAGAAATTGCATTTCGAAGTATCTTGGTATATTCTTAAGCAATTATGTACATTCAAATCAGAACAGCAATGGAAACACGTGTCTGATATATTGCTTAAACGTGATAAAAGAAGACTCGATATTATTCTTGTAAACAATGACGTGTTGTGTAACAATATAATCTGAGCAGTAGGTTCATAATGATACAACTTAAAATAAAGTGTTTTGAATAAGTGGCCATTAGTCTTAAATGTTTTGTTATTTTTGCTTCTAAGTAGAATTAAAATACGCGAGGCTTCTGCCACCATGTGCTACCTGAGGAAGTTAGGTTTCATTCATATATGTTAATCACTTCTCGAGTACACTCAAGGAGAACTTAACAGAACCCGCAACTTCCTGTATCTTTTTTGTCGCCGAGTTCGTGTCTGCGTCGAAAATGTTATTTAAACTTTTAAGTCTATGTATATCTTCTTTATAATTACTGAGCAACTTTTGAAGTCACCAGAGGAGAAATTCGTCTTAAAGAAGACTTAAAGCGAGTTTGGTCACGTTGACAGGACGGTCGTAATGTATCTCTGACGATGTTTGATGAGGAAACCGCGCTCGTCTCTTTATCCACGACGGCTAAGAGATAGACTGCGAAGCCTTTGGGGGTCGCACAAGTCTTTTTAAGAAATGCGCTGCTTCAGAAGGCACTCGTTTCCGAGACAAAGTAGATTCTAACTTTCTTGTCAATGAACTACGAGATGAGTTCCGGACTATCTCCTTCTTCATTACGCTTTACCAAAAATGATCCCAAAAAGTATAAGTTTTCGTCGAAAGAACGAGGTTAAAGAATAATGTTATTTTCAAACTTGGCCTTGTATAGTGTATGCTGACGTGTAGAAATGACCATCTATTTACCGAAATATACATACGTAACTAGTTCACAAAGTGAATATTGGAATAGTTAGAAGAGGCGACGTTATATGCGGAATGCAGAATTTTGAAATAAATTGTGCCCAATAAACTTTCCAACGAGTTTCGTAGAAGGAAGTTGTGTAATTTGGATTGATATTTTATTTTTAACACGCCGTTCTCGAAATGACATTTTTCGGGCTTGTTTTCCGTGTGAGAAACAGCGTGAAGCGTGTGTGAAACATCTGTAACGATTCGCAACTGTATTTCGACGTGACGTCTTTATTTATTAATTTCTCCTTATCTACAAACAAGTGTTACGACACTGACTGGAAACCTACTGGACCATTTTTGTACAAGTAAGGTATTTCTAGTTATTTGATATTTAATTTATATTCCTTTTCATGACGCATTGCGTTTCGCTCAGAGCATGTTTAAAAATAGTATATGCAACACGGGCGCGAGGTAATTCCCGCGTTTGTCTCTTTGTCGCCCAAGCTCCGCTCGGACGACAAACTCGACTCGTGCGACAAACTCGACTCGTGCGACAAACTCGACTCGTGCGACAAACTCGACTCGTGCGACAAACTCGACTCGTGCGACAAACTCGACTCGTGCGACAAACTCGACTCGTGCGACAAACTCGACTCGTGCGACAAACTCGACTCGTGCGACAAACTCGACTCGTGCGTGAATCACCTGTTTCGCGCCCTTTCAAAGCTAAAAACAAATAAATTAAATTAAAATATTCTGCAAAACAATTTACAAGCTATGTACTTTCAATAGGAAATATAATAGCTGTTATACAACTACTAGTACAAGCGGTACGTCTTGCAAGGTATACACAGCGTACTAAAGTTCAATGTTCAGCGCTAGTGCTAAAAGTGAGACGATGCTCTAGTGCTCCGATACTAATCTGTCAATGCAACAAAGAGAACATAATTTTTTCCTCTGACCGCCTCAGCTACTACGGGTATTACTGCTTCATGTGTCATTATGTGATATTTAAACTTGAATAAAAATAAAACGAAAGTCAGTAATATTCTCTAAAATAGTGTATGGCATACGTGGTAAAAATGTTTTTGTTTTGCTCGTAGAATTTAAAGTGTTTTGCTCGGCATATCTACCTCGTGTCGTAACCATTCCTACTCGCAAAATAAATTGTCTCTTTTTATTCCATTCATATCATAAATAATAACACTACGTAAATAATTCATTAAATTACGGCAAGCTTCGATTAAAACTTGAGGAAAAAGTGAAAAATGTCATGGTGGCTAGCAACATTAAATTTCAAGTTTGCAAACTACGCACATAAGTTTGGTTTTATACTGGATTTCATTTTAACACATCGAGTGTTTCTTTCTCTTACTACATCGTACATAAGCAACCAGATTCAACATTATCGATGTTCATTGTGATCTTTTGAACAGAAAATATATTTATACACTCTCGCATACTACATACATTGCACAGAAACAGTTATGTAACACAGAAGTGAACGACGCGATTTCTCGGCAGAAAAATTCTTATTGTATGCCCCTGATAACGATAAAATGAGTTCATTCTTGTTCCTGTAGGTAATCTCTTTCTCTAACACGTTATGTACTCAAACTAAACAAGCACAAACTAATAAACAGTTATGAGAATTAACAATTTTCAACAATTAACAATTTTATAAACAATTCCGAAATATGCACTAGAACAGCGGGGGATGGTCCGCAAATTGTGTCTGAGTTGAACATTTCAAAATAGCATTTTCGACAGGAGCATAAAATTGATTGCTTAACGTTAGAATAATTGTTGCTAAAGTGTTAAATATTCACTGGTATACTGACAACAGTACTCGACCAAAAACACCCCTGTTAGGCGCAGCGTCTTTTCACCCTTTGGGATTTTGCGCCAATCATATACGAAGATACTAAGGGTCTAACTTCTTGAGATTGGTTAACGCGCCTCTTCCTCGCATTTTATATGGATCAAGAGTTGTTCAAGTTGGTCTAAACGGTTGCAAAAATAGACCTTCATACAAAATTCTTTCTTTGGAAGGGATAGGGATTTTTTTGAATATATACTTTTTCACATAATTTCTGTTTGAAGCTAACGTAATTAAATGAACATTTTCTCAAAAAGTATTGGTAGCAGTTACTGCTGAAAAGTACCGGTGTAGATAGAATGCGCCCGATGTTTCGTCCTCGCATCTCCGCCTCGTTATTCTGTTTCGGAATTCTCAAATTGTTTCGTCTACGTACTTAGATGATTCGTAGATAAATCAGCAAATGAATAAGTAAATACAACAATATTTGATAAATTCACTCAAGGATTTTCTCTCTTATTAAGATTTGACAAAGTCGTATAATATCCGCATTCAATCACGTTATTTCGGATCTCGGGACATCCAGAGACCACTATACGCGAATTAAAATTACTCCTTAATCGTGCGTATTCTTACAGCATTACGGAAGCGCTTTATAATGCAAAGAGGCCCAGGAGTTCTCTCAGCAAGAAACGGATCACCCGCTTATGAAACCAAACTTGGGGTGGAAGCGGGTGTTAGCAGTCACCCGTCGAGAGCTCCACAGCTCACAGCCAACTTCTTCTACGCCCCAGGAAGGGATGAGGCGCAAGGGGGGGTAGTGGAGGATGTGGGGAGGGCGAGGCGCACAGTGGGTGCAAATATTATTGGCTTAAGATACAGACATTTATTATTATTATTATTATTATTATTATTATTATTATTATTATTATTATTATTATTATTATCCTCTCGGATCGGGACCCTACAGTAGGAGGTGACGTACTGAACGGATATTTGGCTGTCCGGGTTGAGACACGTCTCAACCTGGGCATCTAAGTATGCAAAGACTCCTGCCGCGGAAGCCTACGGACACGAGATACTGGACGCTTTCCTCCAGAATGCCACAGACTGGATTAGAATGGGAAGGGTAGATGGTGCGTCGTCTCATGTTTGTTAGCTCCGTACAGGTTCTCCCATTTGGCAGGAAGTGATCAGAGAAAGCAAGAAGACCTACTACAAGAACGGTCGAACTAGATCCCGTCAGGTGTTCAACTTTCCTCAACTGAAATAGATGCCTCATTATCCCCTTTGTCACTTTGCTCAAGGATTGCATCTTCCAATGTTGGTCTCAGAGGTGTATTACTTGCTAAAATTTTGCCAAAAGAATTCTACCTCCTTTTGAGAAATGTAATGTGGCTTACTTATTTAGTTAGGTTTAGATCGGTATTCATGGTAATTGATAATATACCCATTTCCGAGCACAAGTGGTGGATATTTTGTTTACTAAAAAATAAATCACGATTTCTCTTTTCATTGTTCTAACTTATGTGTTACTCGTCTCTTTGGTAAAGCATTTTGCGTCAAGGCAACTCTTTAGCCGCGATGCTTCTAGCCATGAATTTCTTATATCGAGGCCATTTTGAGGAAATAATTTGGATTCGAGTTTGTGAATTGCGACCTAAAATCGGTTTCCCTTCCAGAAACTTTCTAAGAAAACATAGAACAAAATTGTCTCTCATTAATCTCAATAATTGTTTTCTTGATTAATTGAAGGGGTGTGGCGTAAAATATGAAACTTCAGCATTGTTGTTTTTTCTGATATTCAGACTTTTTGAATCCTGTCATCTGTTGTCAATTTAGCCTGATACTCGGATACTTTAGTTTTTGTCATTTTTGTGTATCCTTCATTAACCAAATGTTCACATGCTAAAATACTCAAAAGCGTTTCCGGGTGGATTACCATGTTTTACATTCAAAGTACTATAATGTGTCATCTGTAGAAAGAAAAGTAATTAACACCCAAATTTTCTCTCTGTTCCTTGGTTTAAAAACTCCAACTATTTATTATATTATGGGTAAACACATCATTAACTGACCTTAACAAATACCTACGACGAAGAATCACTTCCAGTCCGTGAGAAAAACATGTATACATTGTGCGTGGTGTGGTGAATAATTATCTATTGACATTTCGTATCAGTCTAGTATGTAATACATAAGTATTTATTATAAAGCATGTCTCATTCTGTCCACTGATGTAATACCATTGTAATTTAAATTTAACAACTTCTTCGACGTGGAAAAAATTGACAGAAACAACGACTATAACTTTGTAACCTTTATTTTCCAAACCTGTCATTAGAAATACCATTTCGTGCCACTGTGACGGAAGCGGAAGTGGATTGGGGGCGACGTGGTGCGGAGGGGGCGCGGAGAGCGATATTCCAGAGCTGTAGTCGCTTATCCGAGCTTCCTCAAAATGCATTATAAACAGAGGCCGGCGGGACGCGGGCGCCAGGAATGGCGGTTCCTTAAAATTCCAGGGCGAGGACGCCGCGGCGATCAATGCGGCCAAGTTTTTGTCTATCGGGAAGCCGTTTAAGCCCAGGCAGCTCCCGCGCCAAGCAGAGTTTAGAAAGGAGGAATGGAGAAATGGAGGAAGCGAGAGTTTAGGGAGGAAAATTGTCTTCACTGATCTGTGTTTTCGGGCACATCAAGTGCTAAAGTTATTATTCGCGTAAGTGTAGTTAATGTTTAATTGCGCAAGGTTCTGGTGATCTTTCCCCGCTTGATGAGATCCAACACCGATACACATGTCCACTAGAGGGTTTTCTCCAACCAGGTATTTCGCCCCAGCACTAACTCTATGCTCTGACTGATGTCGTGTAAGAGTGTGTAAGAAGATAGGATAAGACAAAGTAAGGAAGGGAAGATTACACGCGGTCCATGACTCGTTTTTAACGATACTGCTATGACATTTACCTGACATTGGTCGTAATAAGCACGGAAAACAACAGATCAGGGCAGCTAGAATTCTCCTCCAAACAGCGGCTGAATTCGACTTGGCTATTTAGCTGGCGTCGAAAATCCTACAGCAGTCGGGACTCAAACCCTGGGAACTGCCGGTCAGAAGCACTGCAATGGCATCAGTTGGTGGCCTGAGCTTGGCACGCCAATTGCGCGTAGTTCCCGTAAGTGTGGTGCATGTTTTTTTCCTCGGGAGTTGGCAGTGGTATCCCCCATTGGAAAGTGAGATCCGGCGCCGATCTACTAACGACTAGTTTTCTTCAACCAGGTATCTCCCATTAGTGAGGCACGGCCTCAGCCGGGACAAGCTCTGAGTTCTCGATTGCTCTCCTTTAATGTGTGGTAGTGTAGTTGTGTCGTAGCCCATGGATCATTTGTTGGGTACTGCTCTGACATTCGCCTGGTAATGGTCGGTGAAACCACGGAAAACTCCCGACCAGAGCAGCGACTGAATTCGACGTAGCTGACAAGCCCCTGTCGAAAATCCTGCCACCATCACGACCCGAACCCAGAACCACCCGGTCTTAGGCACTGCTGTGACGTCAGTTGATACCCTGAGCCACCTCTCCCGGTTTGCGACCTTCAGGGGAGAAGTACAATCAGCGCACGTTTTTCTCCATCTCCGGAATCTTCTTCCTACCCTTTGAGTTGATTTGAATTAATGCCATATTTTACGTGGCGATACTCGGGCCATCAGGCCCGCTCTTCCGTCTGACCACGCAAATTTCGCTACGCTCCTTTCACCAACTAGTGGAGAAAGGAGGTATTTCTTCGAAACAGGCGATTTGAATTTAGCTCAGAGGCGTCATTTAAGCTTGAGGATCTTGCAAGTAAATCTATTAACATGGGACAGCCGGATTTACTTCCCCTACGAAGGAAGGCGTACGAAGGATTTTTTCGCCTAAAACCCACGGTCGATCGGGTTTGAAACCGAGAACATGGATACGCTCACCGTTACACCATCGCCGCCGCCCAATTAACCATCAATAGTGGAATAATGAATATAATACCAACGAAAACAGGTTAGCAACGTTTGAAAAACTAGACATTTTCGTTCCCACTCAACAAGAGCTGAAACTGCTTTCTCGCACAAATTGCTCAATACTACAAAGCAAATAACACACTGAGGATGTTCGACGCCATCCTTAAGCATGAAAGTAAACCCATATGTAATATAATTATTGTTATGCTTGCGTTGTTTTGCTGAGCTCATCTTGAATGACATCTTATGTCACAAATCACACAATGCAATAAGGTAGCTCTGAAAAAAATCACATCTTGCTAGCGCACCAGGTGCTCGGGAATAACGTATACCACGTCTCGATGTGTCTCGCGCCTCCCCCCCCCCCCCATGACTTGTCTCTACGCCTTCCTTGGGAGAAGCGCCCCCCACTTTTGGAATCTGCATTAGACAATTAAGTGCTAAAGTATGCTGGATCGTTTATTTGCAGTAAACTGACATGTTATTTTCTCGTGTCAATGTATTATTGATGCGAAAATTTTCCAAAAGCCGTAGCCCTTATTACGTCGACCAGTGTCAGAATTCAGTGTGTTTATTCATCCTCAGTTCTGCACACTCTTCATAACAGAGTCAGAGAGAAACACAATATTAAAACGTTTTGTTAACTCATCTCTCTGTTTGTAATATGTGGAGTTAGGCTGGAGTGTAGGTTACTAAGATTCTTTTGTAAAAGTGACGTGGCAACTCTGTTTCCGACAGATTTTTATAAGGTTGAAAATGGATCCACAATTACCTTGCGCCGGTTTGAACCTGATACCCATTTCAACAATACGCATTACAACAATTTAATACGTTTCTTTTCTTCAACCCCGCAACTTGAGAGTGAGCGGGGGCGTGATCTTTGCTGTGGAAAGCTGTGCGGAGCGCAAGTCTGGTTTGTTATTCTTTCCCTCCAGCTAATGTACCGTCCATGAGGAACATTGATTGGGACGCGGCGAAGGAAAACATCTTTGATGTTGCTTGCGCGCGTGCGTGCGGCGTGGGCGGCGTGGGCGGCGTGGGCGGCCGGGGCCGCTCGCTGTGTTTGCCCCAGGCGCCGCCGCTCGAGTGCGCAGAGTAAACGCAGAGGCGCGCGCCGCTTCCTGGAGACACGTGACGTGACAGGGGCGGGGAGCGCTGGATCGGGGCTGTGGGATGAGGGCCAGAGAACCGGCGCTTTTGGAAGTGATGGCAGCGTGAGCAGATCCCTGAAGAGGCAGCGAGGGGCGGTGGCGGAAGCTTTGAGGTTGCGGATGCGGAGGGATAGAAGGAATTCGAGTAGGATTTATTTTTTATTGATTGAGCCTCAGAGGCAGGTCAAACGTTATGTCCATTAGTCCCGTTGGACAGAGAGAGTTTTTTCGCTTGAGATGGCGAAGCTCGTACCCAGCTAGATAGTGAGTTCCGGCGCCAAGCTACACGTCCTCTTGCGGGAGATTTCCACTTCCAGGCACCTGCGTGGTAGTGTAGTATATGTAACTATGTGTATAAGAGGAGAGAATATGACAAGGAAGAGGAAAGAAAGATCCCACGTATTCGCGACCTGTTTGTTAGGGTACTGATTCGACATTCGCCAAATATTGATTGGAGAAACCACGAAAAACTACCTATCAGAGCAGCCGGCTGCTAGAATTCTCCAGCAGACAGCGGCTAAATTAGACTTAGTTATGTAGCTGGTGTTGAAAATTTGCCACCGTCGGAACTTTAACTCTAGGACCTTCGAGTCAGAATCGGTGCAGAATCAAATAACAGTCGGAATCACAGGAGAGGAGACGTGGATTCGGGTACTTTCGAAAAGCCGGAGGGATGGGCTAAGGGCCGCAAGGGTGCCGTGTTGGGGCAATTCCGCCAATTGGGAGGGGGAGAAGTGTTGACGTGCGGGAAGAAAGTGTCCTTTGCAGGATTCCGCCTAATGGATGGAACCCATTGTTTCTTGGGCGGGTTTTGGGCGATGCGTTGCTTTATTACCTTAAATCACCATAGTACCCACCTTTTACTAAAAATTGTACAAATACTAATGACTTCTTAAACATATGCCCCACGAGAGTTTTAGTTTTGATTATTTTCAAATACGCAGCTATTATGAAAAAATGACAGACCCCAGTTTTTTTAAATTAAACAGGCATGCAATCATACTCATTTTTTTCTAAAGATTGTACAAGTAATGATAGTTTATGATAGGTAGGCTTTAATGCTTTTAGGCTTTTTTGCATAAGGGTATTTGGTTTAAATAAATTGTAAATGTTCAGCGATTTTGAAATTACCATCCCGAGAGCCAGAAACCGCATTTTCACAGCTCACCTTATTTCACCACTCTCACGTTTGGCGGGATTGGTGGGGATTTTCCCCTCCCCTCAGATGGTGGACTTTCCCTGTAAGGATCTGGCACCCATGGGCGAAGGCGATGCGATGGAGGTAGCGCGAGTGGTGAAAAAAAAGCAGCAAGGGGCTGTAAGCGATGGACATTGGGGTTGGTGGGACATTGGTGCACTTACGTTTAGAAGAGTTATTTTGTTTTATTATTGGGTGAAAAGGCATTCTATAAGATTCTGAGTTGAATTAAATTATTTTTTTATTAATATTGGTTTCTTGATTGGCCTCTTAAATATTGGAGACCCACTTTGGGATTATCCAAAATGATCATGGAGATCGTGGATTATTCCAGAATGATTAGCTTCGTTGGTTGCCTGATTAGGGAATCCAGGCACACCAGCTGTTATTGTTCCGTACGTGTAGAGCTGCTTCCTATCGCAGTAGTTGCTGGTGATCTTCCCCCTGGGAATATCTGGCTGGCAATGTCCGGCGCCGGGGGTTTCCCCTCAATCAGGTGTTTCCTATCTCGTGACTCCGCCGAAGTCAGTACCGTCTGTACGCTCCCGTCTGCGTGTCTGGCGGTGAAGTGCATATGCGTGTTCGTGTAAGAGCGAGGAAAGGACGAAGAGGAGGAAGGAAAGATAGCGCGTCCGTGGCCCGTTTGTCTGGGTGCTGCTCTGGCACTCGCCCGGAGGCGACCTAGCTATCTATTTTCGAAACTCCTGTCACCGTCGGAACTTGAACCCTAGAACCTCCCGGTCAGAGGCACTGCAGTGACGTCACTTACCCTGAGCCACCTTTGCCAGTGACAGGTTTTCAATTTACGATCATAGTGATTGAAGGTGGATAATAGATGTGTGCGTTACTTGTAAATAATATCGTACCAAAGATGGACGAATGTTCAATACAATTTTATAGTGTTATTTTTCATGCCAATATAAGTATACTGTACGTGTTCATGAGCGAACATTCGCAGAAGCAGATTTAACTAATGTAGGGTGGTGGTGGGGAATGTTTCAGTTCATAATGAAACACAACACTTTCCTTAATAATGTTTATTCAATAAAATGTTTATAAAACGTTTTTTTTCGGATTCTAGTTTACACTCCTCCTATCGGCGCCTCGTTAACTCCTGGCCCATCATTCAGCGCCGTCTGCTCACCACTCGACAGCAATAGGCTGGCGCGATTCCCAGCCAAATTTCAATCATGTTAACAAATAAGAAAATGTTTATTACAAATTCTCAATTTGATCATCAAAACTTTTGTGTTGCTTTACTTTTACTTTCTCGCTTTACGAATTCTTCATAAGAGAAAATTATGCAATCGTACCTCGGAAAACGGCGAATTTTCACCAAAAAATTCTTACAGCCGGGCTCTGGTAATAAAAAATGGATAAATCCTGTTGCTAAATTTTGAAAAAAAGTTCTCTAACTTGTGGTGTAATCAGAATCCACATTTTGTGGATTTTTACCGAAACATCGATTTACGGCAATACGTACGTCTGTCCGTGTGTAGATAACGCTAACGCCTAAATCGCTCAGTTGATTTTCTTTAAAATTGATATTCCCTGATTTACCTGAACGGACTGGAGGCTTTGGGAGTTTCTAAGTGGCATTTTGTTTGTTGAAGGGTTGTTACATGAATCGGGCATTTACCTTTTTATGCAGTTCTATCCTTGCGACGCTTCTGTGGCGTAGTGATATGAGTTCCGGCACGTTTGAGTATCGGAGCGGAAAAATAATTTGCTGGTTTAAAACACTTTTGATGGTTTATGATGTAGTATAGTGTTACGAAGTACTTAGAAACAATGCGAGAAAGTATGTGCGTTGGTAGCACACCTAGTTTAATATTCGGACCCCTCCAAGCAGTTTACTTGACCCCTTGTTCCCTCCAAGCAGTTTACTTGACACCCGTTTGTTGATAGGCCCACTCACAGGTGACACGAATATCGCTATAGTATTTTCATGAAATCCCAGCTGACTTTACTGTGCCTTGACGTAAAAATCAGGATGAAAGTGTTTGTATAATTGTGGTTAGTAGCGCTGTGAAAACGGCGATCGTGCCTGCCAAAGAGCTGCGTGCAAGTAAATGTAGGTTGAAATTTGAGCACAGAGTAGAGCACCTATCTCCCATTGAAGACAGACCCGGTTACCCAAACGGAAAAACCATCTGGGATGTAACTGCAACGGTGCTACAGCGTCGGCTCACGGATCAGCAGCTCGAGCCTCCGCACGACAGAGCCCTCTGGCGGCGAGGACAGAGCATTCGCATGTCTCGGTGTGAGGCAGCTGACGGGCGGAGGGTGGTGGTTGGGGTGACCCATGGGTGGGGTGAGGCGGAGGCGGGGGCGGGGCCGAGGAAGGGAGCTGAGATGGGTGCAATGCGAGGCTGGAAGAGGGCCAGGCGGGGAGCGGGCGTGGCGGAGAGCAGGCGTGGCGGGGAGCGGGCGTGGCGGGCAGCGGGCGAGGCGGGCAGCGGGCGAGGCGGGCAGCGGGCGAGGCGGGCAGCGGGCGAGGCGGGCAGCGGGCGAGGCGGAGAGCGGGCGAGGCGGAGAGCGGGCGAGGCGGAGAGCGGGCGAGGCGGAGAGCGGGCGAGGCGGAGAGCGGGCGAGGCGGAGAGCGGGCGAGGCGGGGAGCGGGCGAGGCGGGGAGCGGGCGAGGCGGGGAGCGGGCGAGGCGGGGAGCGGGCGAGGCGGGGAGCGGGCGAGGCGGGGAGCGGGCGAGGCGGGGAGCGGGGGGGGCGGGCAAGGGGAGGGGTTGCGGAGGCAAAGCGGGGCTGGAAGAGTGTGGAGTGGGCGAGGCGAGGAGAACCGCGAGCGGGCGGAGGCGCGGTGAAGAGGGAGCTGGTGAGTACAAAGCAAGAGACCGCCGCTGCGGCCGGTCGAGCGGCGCTGCAGCAACAAGCACGCGTCCACCCGCGCTTGCTTACGCACGGCGCCGCCCGCAGCGCTGCAGTGCACAGATAACTGAACACGTGCCACGTTCTTGTATCGGGCCGTGCTGCTTGCAAACTCTGCACTCCACAGTATGGATTGTGTTGTAGTGGAAATAGAGGTGTGTAAACCGATACTAAAATGATGAGCGGTTGTATATAAAAATATGTTTAATACACATTCACTGGCCCCGGAGAAGGCTGTGTGTAAGAAAATTATTGATGCTGTGTTTGCTTTTAAGAAATAAATGCGACATTTACGTTAGGCTGTAAGGGTTTTAATTAAAACGATTTTATAACATCGTAATTTTATAACCAACGGAATTGTGCCTCTGAGTTATCAGCGATGGTCCAACTAATCCAGATCACTATTCAACGGATCTAACTTGCTGCGCTTGCGAGGGCTTACTGTGTTCACTCGCGACTCTTAGCTTCGGGTCAAGATGAAGAAATTAGTGAGCTATTGCGCAACTTATGCGGTTTCGGCCAATGAGATTCATGCACCAGCTTCAATCACAATATTGTCGGGAATTTTAAATACAGACAAATACAGAAATATTGAGCGTCTTACAAATCATTGAAAAGATATACGAATATTTTTTAAAAATATTGCATCTTTTATTTCGACTACACCTCCATCGTGTTATTTCTCGTTAGAGTTGAAAATTATCACTTTATGCCACTTTAAAAACGTTTCTCGGTTGCCAGGCAACATGGCAGCCAGCGACTGTCCTGGCTTTCCAAACGAAGGGCCCGTGTTGTGCTCACGTGGTTCGTGACGTGTTGTGCAGAACGAGCAAAAATCGGTGTGATGGACCAGCTCACCCCCCTTGTACTTTCATCATGCTCAGGGGTATGAATTTTGGCTCCGACTCTTCACCCGTTTTTATAAATCCATGGAAACAATTTAATTTGTAGACATCCACTAATAAAATAAAGCACTGCAGTGCATATTTCAGGGCATTCATAGTGTGCTAAAAGTAAGACGATTCTCAAAGGTTCAGACAAAACAGTATGACTCCAACAAAGAAAATAAAATACTTTCATCTGACCGCATCAGCTACTTCTGATCTGAAAGTAACAGTAGTTCACAAATATACTATTTATATACTTATATTAAAATAAAATAAAAGTCAGTAACGCTGTATAGAAATTAATGTATGATATACGTGATAAAAGTTATTGTATCATAAATAACTATTAGAGGAAGAAGTAGGGTGCTGGGGCTACTCACACACTCTTGCATTTTCATAATCAAATCTCTTTCTCAGTACCGCATTTATTACATTTATTAAATGTTTATTTACTTCACTCCAAGATACGTGCAAAACAAATACTTTACAAAAATTTGTCATATATTTTTATTTACTTTAAAGTATATGATACTAATTAATCCCAAGTCAATAACTACGGTCTAATAATTTAAATATCTTTAAATCTCACATTCTTAAACACGCTTTGCATTCTCTAAATTAATTCCATTGCTCTTTTGTACGTTATTGAATGTATTACGAAATAATTTGTTATATGAGAAGAAATGTTTTCATTAAAACGCAGTTGCACATACTGAAAATCATTTTTGGAACAAATATTGGAAATTCATAATCCCGTTCAAGGTAATCGTTTTATTTACCCTTGAATCTGATTCGTGGTCATTATTATACCACTCACATACTTAACTACAACTTTATGATTCTTTTGCATGAGACGTACTCAAATGCGCGCGTTCCATTGTCTTGATAGGATGCTTACGATTATTTACTGATATAATTTCTTGCTCCGAACGTCGGTAACCGTGAGCGATAAGGTAATGAATGACGCACGACTCGAGCGTACCCTTAACTGAGAGGTGGCGGGTTCGAACTCCGGCAGGAGCCGAAAATTTCCGAAATGATTTTAACATCGGCGACTTTGTGGCGCCTGCCGGAATCGATTTAGTGAGCAGGCTGTTCCAATCAGTAGATTCCTTGGATTCCATGGTCGCTTTCAAGCAAGCCGCAGCGACACCCTAGAATACGGGCCGTGTACCACCTATGATCCTTCCTTCCTATTCAGTCTTCATTTCGTCGTACTAAGTGGGGTTGGGGGGCAATGGGACTGCCTTCTCTTCTGGTGTTGAGAACTCCATTGAACTAATCTCCGATTAGCATTGATGTCACTGAAGTGTTGACCGGTAGATTCTAGGGTTCGAGATCCGACGTTAGCAGGATATTCAACACTAGCTAGAAAGCTAAGTCGAACTGAGCCGTTGTCTTGAGAAGGATTCAATGGCGGGCTGTTCTGATCGGTAGTCTTTCCGAGCAGCACTAGGCAAATGGAACAGAAGCCTAACAAAGAGGCCATGGACTGCGAGCCATTTTTGCTTCCTCTTTCTTGTCCTCTCTAACCCCATACTTACAGACACTTACATCTACATACGTTCACTACACTACCACATATATTGGAAGACCGGAGTCTTATTCAGGCTGGGGTGGTGCCCCCACACAGGAGATACCTTGTTAGGGAAAATCCCGCAGCCGACTTGTAGATCGGTATCGGATCTCACCATGCAGCTGGGGAAGATCACGGCCACCTCCGGTGATGAAATATACACTATATACTCTGTCGGGAGTAATGACCACATCAGTTGACGTGTTCGATTATATCAATCGATCACTCCGGCGAGCATCGGAGATCCGAAAAACGGCGTAGGCGTTGTAAATCGTCAACTTTACTTTGTGGTTCGTGGTGGAATAACCAGATTATAAAAATGCTTGCCACTATTGACCTGTGTATGCCACCATGTAACTTTATATCACATTACAAACCAAGAACATTAAAATAATACTGGCTTAAGGAATTATTGTGTCCCACTGGATCCACGCGGTGGTTAGCTGGGCTTTCGCTGCTCAATCAACTGCCTTTGGCCCGCCCCTTTGGTTCGCAATCCGTTGGTGCAATCTCAGGCAAAAAATCTAGCGGGCTAACTGCAATTTATTGTTGCAGCGCAGAGAAATTTTTAATTATAGGGCGCAGGACTTGCGGGCAATTTAGACGGCCAATAAAACGGCATCAAAATGAGAAGCGAATGCGAGGGTCTATAAAGAATCGGAATTATTTAACTTCACTCGCAGGGTGAATACTCTCCGTGTTCTAATTTTCCATTAGGTGGTTAATTTCTGGTCAGAATTACTCGACTGCATGGTTTTCTTTAAAAATTTGCAAGAGGAGAGAATTTGAACAAGTGTGGCTTTTGTAAAATGCGATGGTACTTCATGGTATGTTAGGTGTTTAAAGCGAAACTACAAAATGTTTTAGTTCTTTTTGAGAATCAAAGAGAAATAATTTTTATTTAATAACTTGTTGCCTTTCGTCCCACTTGAATACGACTAGGTGGCTGTGTTGGCGAGTTACTACTTTCTGTGTTTTTTCTTCGATAAAGAAGGAAGCAAAGTACACAAAACTTGCTACTGATTTTCAGATAGAGAAATTTTGGCGAAGTTTTGATCAAACCATCCAGACAAAGATCTTGTGACTCAAGGTATCTATATTACTAATTTCCTCTGTGCGTAAAAATTACAAGAAAACTGTGCAGCCATGTAAGCCATGTAAGTGATATCTATCGTTTCGTTAGATATCGAGCAACTCTGTAAAAATACAAAACAATCAAACAGTTTAAATTTTTACTGAAAGCAGGCAAAATATTTGATTGCGTTATTTCGCATATTTTCATACTGTGCATACTGACTGAATTCTCATACTCAGTGCGTCACTGTTCTCGAAAGACGTAACGTCATGAAAAAGCCAAACTCTGATGAAGAGAGCGCCCTCATTTGGTTAAAGTTGTTTTATTGAAAGGCTACTTTTTGATATTATTGGTATGTAGAGAATAGTTGTAGTTTTTATCTCTACTTTAATGTACAACGTTTATTTTAAACTAGGTAGCATCAAATACTTGTAATATGACTTAAACGTAAGCTGGCCTAACGCAAGGCTCTACAGAAACATTAGTAACACGTGTGTATGTCTCATTTCGAACCAATGTACGAGAAGGGCGTTTCCAACGGGGACGTGTGTGGCGATGGAATCGGGCGAAGGGGAGGCAGAAGGGGCGGCGGGGCCAACCGCGGTGCAGGGGCGGAGGCGGCAGAGGGACGGCACATCCGGGCGGCGCTGTTCCTGTATTTATGGGGCCAGCGATGGCCCCCGTCGCCCCGCGTCATAACACGCCCCTGTGCAGGAGTGACGGGCGAAAGCTGGCTTCCTACCCCGCCCCTCCCCAACCACTCCGCTTCCCCCGTTTGCCCCGCCACGCCCCGCTCCGCCCCGCTCCGCCCCGCTCCGCCCCGCTCCGCCCCGCTCCGCCCCGCTCCGCCCCGCTCCGCCCCGCTCCGCCCCGCTCCGCCCCGCTCCGCCCCGCTCCGCCCCGCTCCTCCCCGCCCCGCCCCGCCCCGCTCCGCCCCGCCCCGTCCCGCTCCGCCCAGCCCCGCCCCGCCCCGCCCCGCCCCGCCGCGTCCCGTCCCGTCCCGTGCCGCCCCGCCCAGTCCCGCCCCGCTACCCGCCCCGCCCCGGGTCGCGAATGCTCTGCCCAAGCCCTTTGAGCGCGCGCGGCTTCGAACTCGGGACTACTCGCGCCGCCGCGCAAGCCCTCTCATTGCTTCATGAATATCACTTCTTATTCCTAGCCCGTCTCGTCTCTTCCCCACTCCTTCCTTGATTCTTGTTCTTACCTCTCTCACCCAGTCACTTCTTTTTATCGGGTTTCTGTTTTAGATATTCTCGTTGGTCCTGAATATATTTTTATAATACTCCTCCTTGCTTCTTTTCCTGAAATCAAATAAAAAAAACAGTTACTTCATCCCTAATTTGAAAGGGCTTAATCAATTAAAGAATCATGTTGTAATTTATGCGCCATAGTCATTACGATTTTGAAATTCAAAACGATTTTGATCTGGTTTTGTATAGGTTCGCACACTGACAATAGCTTTGCAAAAATAACTTGGGAGTAGTAATATGTCCCCGCGGTGTCGAATGCCTAATTTATTTTGTGTATTGAATCAAATATTGTGCAAACACTAAATTAAAAATTGTTTTATCAAATAAGAAATAAAATATTCTTCATACCTGCGGGAGTAACAGAGTTAGTCTACTTTCTTACCATTATCTCAAAATATTATTTTATGAGAATTAAAATAAATAGTAAAAGAAAGAAAGCATATATCAATACATACAAATTAATAATGTCTAAATAACATTGTATAAAGGAAGTTACTGCATTCATTTAATAATAGTTCAGGATTCAGTGTTGTCAACATGTTATAAAATTATATAAACCACTAATGTAACATAATTAGTTACATAATTATTTTTGTACAAACTTGAATTGTTGCCAGATTCATATGTACATATCTTCATTTCTAACATTCTGCATTGAAAAGGTAAGATAGAATTTGTTTTAGTTTTCTCTACTATTATTTTCCAGTTTCCAGATTTCTATCGCTCTCCTCTATTGAAGTCGATCTCTCTCTCTCTCTCTTTCTCTCTCTCTCTCTCTGTAATAAAACCATCTAAATTTCTTGCTAGTTGCGTGAGCGTCGCTCTAGAACGCGATTTGTATCTTGTTTTGTCTTTTTGTCTTGTGGAGCTGTTGCGACGGAAGTTCCTCGGAAGACGTACTTGCGCTCTGTTATGATTCGCGGACCTAATCCCAGGGACGGAGGAGGTCGTATCGCAGTTGGAAACTGAAGGATGTGGAACGTGCCAAGTGAGGAATTGCAGTGTTAAGCAAGAGAGGATGCCAGTGGCGAAAGCAAGTGCGTGCCAGGTCTTCGTGCGCTGGACTGCGTCGTCTGGCGTTAAGTTTTATAGTTCTCTCCGTGGAGTTCTTCCAGGATTAAATAATTCAAACGTTCTGCCGCATCAGTTCAGTGTCTTTTCAAAATTAGTTCAAATTGATTAAATTTTAGTTTATTGTAAAAGGTGAATGTGCAATTTCTATTACATGAGTAGTAATGCGACTATGTTAAGTGAAAAGCTATGATAGATAGTTGTATTCATGCATTTCATCATGTTTTTTCTTCCCATTTCCAGCATGCCTCCGTCCTATCACTGACTTTCTTATTTCTCTCCTTGTCCAACTTTGTAGCAGTTTTGTCTTATCTTATTCTTTAAAATCGGTAGATACATGCTATTCACGACTTATTATTTCGAAGGTACATAGAAATTCTTTTTGGCAGTCTATTGTAGTCCGTTAATATTATTGTAACTAGCTATATCTTTTCGGGTACTTCAATCTGTGTATGCATGTGCAGCCCTTAGAGACATGAATGACTGCGTCTAAATGTCGCTTCGCTAGAAGCCACTGCGTCTAGAGGGAGTGGTGGTGGGGGGGGGGGCGGGGGCAGATTGCCTCCGGCCTCGACGTAAGTGGGGCTCCCATTTCTTAGATTCAAAACATTCAAAAAATGAATTTACTTCTTATTGAAATTACCCGCTTCAGTAATTTATTTTGGATGGAGAAATGAATTCTGTTTACAAATTAGACAGAGGGACTTTGCTTTAAAATAAGAGGCCTCCCGTGGATCTACTACCCGAGGCTCCTTGTTCTTTCTGACCTTTCATGTCATTCCCAATATCAAATATTATTTTATTCACAGTCTTTCATAATCATTCACGTGTCATTTCCTTTTGTTTTCGGAACAATGTCCTCGCCGTCCGTAAGTGGCTTTCAAGGCTGCGCGCAGCGGCGCCGCGATCGTGTCTCTGCCGCTTTGCTCAAAGCCCCGCCGCCTTGCGCAGACGGCGCGCCGGCTGTTTATCGCTTGTCGCGCTCGCAAACGGATATATGATGGTAAATGCAGGCGACTGTCGGAGTGCTTCGTTTAACGTATGACGCCATGCCTCTTCATTACGGAAAGTAAACGTCGGATGCGCTTCGAGTGCATTGCTTGTGTCTGCCTAATGCGAACTGCCAGGCGTTCGAGTCCTCTCGATTTGGGTCTCCGCATTTGTCATTGGCGCAGGTTTGCTTTTTGCTGTTTGGTCTTTCTGAGAATACGAGCGCCGAGCAGATAATGAAAACAATAACATCTGCAAATTGCATTGAATTCTTTTACTCCGTACATGCTCTAAAAGATAGTAAGTTATTTTGAATATCGGGTTTTTAACAGTACGTGGAATTTGTAGTTCTCCTAATTGTTCTCTTATTTTTAAACTTAGATTTATTTAATGGTACTGTTTGACATTAAAAAGTTTGTTGTTTTTCTTCAAATATTTGTAACGTAAGTGAACGCTATCGTGTCAATTATTAAATTTGAGCGCTGAAAAGTTCATGCCTAAATAAAGCGTAGAAATATTTTCTTATTAACTCAATTCATTATTCTACAATCAAGTATTGTATTTGTACGACTTTCTCAACTGCTTATCAAACGTTTTCAATAGTAACATAACAAATGTTTTTAATAATAATGTAAACAATCAGAATAAAATTACAAAATAGAGTAAAAAATTATATAGGTTACCAAACAATGAAATGTCAAAAATATATCTTTAATGTAAGCCTCAAATCAACCACACTGTTAAAATATTAAGTAAAGTATGGTTGTTGTGCATATATATGAAAAGAAATTTACATTACAGATAAAACAACTTTTCGATTCGTGACAATATTGACATAATAATCTCTCGGGAAACCGATAAAATTGATTCCTCGCACAGATATTAAACAAGTGAAATACGTTATTTTGATATCCATAGATGTTAGAGTAAATTAGAACTTTCCAACGATATTCTAAACCAATATACTTGATAACTTTCGCAATAGAGCGATGAATATATTGAAATCGTTCTGAAAATGAATTTCTTGCTAATAAAATTACATGCCTTTACGGTTGAAATGTGGGAAATTATGATTTACTAAAGGCATTCCGCGTATAATCTGAATGAGGCATAATCATATTAATGCAAGTTCGGGTGAAAATTGAATAGAGAATGGTCTTGGATTATACGTGAAATAATACGATAGCAAATACAACGTAATTATTCATTAGACATCTAATTAATTTACGAGTGAGTTTCCAGTATAGCAAAGGAAGGTCAGAAAAGAGTCGGCAAAAATTCTAATTAAAACGAGAATTTGGGCTACAAAATTCCAAGAAAAACCACCTTGTAAATCTTGAAACTGCTCTAAAAAGAGCTGTAATTGAGCTTCCTTGCAATATATATCGAAGAAACCTATTCAGGCTTGCAGATTTTTATTAGCATGCTAAGTTAGGTGGAAGTGAAGTCCGAACTTGTCTCCAATTAACATAATTTCCGGAAGTTACACATTATATAGCGAACTGAGAAGTTCTGAGAATCTTTCCTGGCAAATGGTATTGTAAAAAAAAAAACCCTGGATTTCTCGGAAATTGAATTGCGTCTAAGCAATCAGCAGCCAGTCGAACCTCAGTCCGATGCCTAAGAGCTTGCCCACAACGTGTGTGTGTGTGTGTGTGTGTGTGTATCCAGGACGTGCGGCGCCACCTTGCAGTGACGTGCGGGCAGGTAACGCGGCTCGGGAGGCAACTGTTTGAGCATCGGCTGCTCCTAAGCCGACGCCGTTGGCCGCGCGCAGGGACAGGGCTGCCACCCCTCCCCCGCCACTCCCCTCCCCCTCCCCGAGCGCTGCCATTCAACGCCCCCGCGCCCTGCACGCTGAATGGGAGTCCCCAGCTTTGCCCTAGTGGATAAGGGTCGCGTATACTGTTTAGCGTAATTGAGTGGAAATTGCAATTTAGGGGCTTGAAAGATCCAGCACAAATCTAAATCAAATATTGTTCGAGGTCTGTGAGACTGGTGTTTAGCCCCCCGTGTGCGGCGTGCGTGCGTGGCATAGACCGCAGAGCGCGTTCGCGTGTAAGTAATGCAGTCACGTGCTTGGGCTGCATTGTCGCTACGCAAATGTAACATAAGCTGTATACAGTGCTCGGGTCCTGCTTCGTATTCCTGTTATTGTTTCGGAGATAGTATTGAATGTGAGCTCTAATGCCGTGATTTAAAGTATGCTATCTGTCTTTCCCACTTCGTAAATTCCATTTTTAGGAAACGGTAAAGCCGTTGGGAAATTGTTTAGAGTAATGTAGAGCAACATGTGCATATGATTTGTTTAAAGTAAATTCCAGATTTTCATATATTTTTCAAATTTCAGAAAAAAAAACAAACAATATTTTGTGGAGAGGAGGGTCAAATAAATTTATTACTAATTAAATAAAGTGGTATATGAAAGGGTCGGAGGAACATAGTGCTAACCCACATATCGATAATGTTTGTCAATGAAAGGGAAAACAAAGTTTTAATATAATGAGACATGTCTTGCTTTTTATATCTTCTGTCTGTTTCTGGACAAATTGTATTTCTATGAAAACGTTTGTTTAGTATTTCGAACATAATGCTGGTTTTTAAGAGATATTCTAAGACCCTTGGTTCGGATTTGTGAAATGAGGGTTAGAACTATCATCTCCCGCCTTCATGCATTTTCGTATTCTATACGTATTATCTTTATAAATGAAAGAGCTTCTGTGGTGGTCTCACAATTTGATGTTTTTGAACAAATTTCGTTTTTTTTGTGGAAGTTGGCAGTTAATTAAATTCATGCAAAATTGAAAAGAGCGCTTATGATAAAATTGAGTACAATGAAGCAATTATTTACTTTTAATTCGGTTATGGATGCGTAATGGGTAGACGCTTTTTACGTTTATACGCAAAACACCTATCAATGTACAGTGCATGTTATTGTCAATTATGCTATTCGAACAGGGGTCATTTCAAGTGGAATTTGTGATGGTAACTTAATTATAATTTCAAATAGGTATAAAAACGACGTGACATCTCTGACCTGCTTTCAATCTTCATTTCCATTTTCCTTTCCAGCTCGTTACTTCAACAACCTCCACAAATCATTGCAAGTCGTGCAATCGCGAGTCTCGAGCGCTCGATCGGGGGAGTTTGAGATGGAAACAGTCGCCTCCGCACTCACGTCACATGCGCGGGTGTGACAATGGAATCTGTGGACTCTCTGTCCGCCTCTGCGCCTCGTCGCGCGGAAATTGAAACGGGGCGAATCCGCAGCAGCAGCAGCTGACCTACAAATCCGCGCGCCGCTCGCCCTGCCCGGCGGGGCGGGCACCGGGCGGCCGGGCGGCCCTAATACCCACGGGGCGTCGCGGGAGGAGCTGTGCGCCGCGGGCCGCATTAGGCAATAAGAACGCGAGGTGGAGGCTGCAAGTGCTCGCGGCGCGGAAATAAAGTCACAATTACACAGAGGAAATTCCTGTTATTTCTCACTGCGAACTTAATTAGTTCCAAGATACAAGCGGCGGCGGCGATGGCAGCGGGACGGCGCGGAGTCGGAAAGGGGCGGGGTTATGAGCGTTAAAGGGGACGGCGATGGGTGGGGCAGTGCGAGAGGAGGGGAGGTCGCATGGAGGGGGGAAGAACTCTACGGGGCGAGCGGGGTTAGGTGGGTGACACAGGCCGGGTAGGTGCGGGGTCAGTAAGCGAAGATCGGGTTGGGATAGAGAAGAGATTGGCAGGATCGGGAGGGGCAGGACCGGACGGGATGGTTAGGGCTAGAAGGTACTGCTGAGAGAGTACAGTGAAGCGGGGCTTGGCGAGGTGAGGGCGGCCAAGGCGGGGAGAGTAGGGGCCAGATGAAGTGGGGCAGGGGCGGGTTGAGGTGGGGTGGCGTGAGGTAAAGCGAGGCAAGGTGAAACGTAGCGAGGAGAGGCGGGTCAGAGCAAAGAGAAGTTGCAGTGGAGTGATGCGGGGCGAGAGGGGTGGGACGACTGTGAGGCAGAACGGTGTGAGGTGGGACAAGATGGACGGAACAAAATAGAGTGAGGCGGGGAGAGTCTGTTGTGAAGAGCCTGTGGCGAGGCGGAATGAAGTGAGACGAGGCGACATGGGGAGGGCGAGGTAGCGGGAGGCTGGGCGGGGCGGTGTGAGTCGGGGTGGGACGACGAACAATGACGTGGAGTGGAAAAGGGCGAAGAGGCCAGGCCAGGCCGGGGCGGGGCGGGGCGGGGCGACTTGGTGCGGTGTGGGTGGGGCGACAAAACCGTAGGTGCGGAGTGTGATATTAAGCCCCGCGGGTCTCGGGCGCTGGCACTGCGCCAAAGGAGGCCATGCCCTGGTAATTATGGGCGGGGCTTTTACGGGAGGCCAAGATGAGGATCTCGCCGGGGATGCGCTGCTGCGGGTCTGGGTTCGAAACCCGATGCCTACCGTGAACGTGGCATGTGCTTCCGAAGTGTATTGCGCAACTTGCCGACTTGTTACTAAGTAGATAGATGGTATTACTGCTTTTAAATGTGGAATAAAAAATGTCTATTACGTTTGTCGTGTGAAGAATATATGTGTGTGTATGCAGAATTTACGTAACTTTTTTACCTTTAGACGTTTTCTTGATTATAGGCAATATTTTGTCTGCCGTTTAATAAATACTTTTGTGCGCGTACGCTCTTCATCAAATGACATTAAATGGATTAAGAAAAGGAATCTTATTTCATTTCAAACTATTTTCGACTTTATTCGTGTGCACCGAAGTAAAGAAACAGAGTTTACAAATAGACTATTTCTAAAGAATTATTTGGAAATAAATTATATTAATAAAATATACAAGAATAAATTGAGATATAAGATACATTAAGAAATAATTGTGCTTTATTCGGTTTAAACATTGTAATGGTTTTGTTAATATGCAATATTACTAGAACAATGTAATTAAAACATCACAGGCATTTAACAAGCTCTGAACAATGTACACCAAACAGCAATGCATACATTCCCGTACTATATTACGGAAGAAATATACCACTAAAAGGGAGGAAAAGGAAATACAGATATGAGGAAAAATGGTTTTTTGCTTCATATTAAATGTTTTCATTATAAATTAACGTAGAATACATGATTGCTTCTCTCGGTCAGAAATGTGTTCAAAATGGAATATGTTTTTGAAAGGTATTTCAACATTATAGTTGCATTCAATATAGAATGCCGGGAAATTAGTTATAAATGATTTAGATAAGGAACAAGGATTGTATACATTAAAAATCAATATTAGTTTGTTTGTACGTATTTGGCGCTGCCGTACCGTTAATTTGGTTGCCATAAAATTTCAACTTTTTGCTTGCACTTGCACAAAGAATATAGGCATGGCACAATGAGAATGGGAGTCTGTGGCATATAGACGTGCTTGATGGTTTTATGCGTTTATGCTGACTCATGCACCCCTGAACAGAAGCTCTATGCAACCCGCAGTACCCTAAAGAATTAAGAGCGTCATCGCTGCATATTCTGCCCCTGCGAATGTGAAATATTGACCGGAATTATTTCTTGGACGTTATCTCGGACAAGTTCATTAAATTTCTCCACGACAGTGTCACATCGAATGCAAGCCCAAACTTGAGGGAGAACGTTTTAATAATAGGGTACTTGACAACCATGTCCAAACAAGGACGTAGAACAAACCCACACTCGCCACAACCCTAAATCTTTCATCTATTAACATTTTTGCAGAGCGTAGCGTAAAGCTTTATAAACAATCTCGTGACAAGTATCGAGTGAATTGTAATACATTGCAATATCGAAGCTTTGCCGCGTCCACTTGCGTACTATACGAAATTTAAAGTCTGTAGATTTGTTCGTCGATATAATCCATAAGTTTCAGTATTAATTTTACTATAACAATACTTTTCTTTGATCAATTAAATTATATTTAAACTCGGAAGGCAATGTATTCGTTCAAAATTCGAGTATTTCTCGTAAAAGTTTTAAATGAATAAAATTGTCACAATATTGATTGGGGGTAGTTATTGTATTGACCAATTTTGACCGAGAAAAAATAATCTGTTCAAGCAATTCACTCTGAGCGAACAATGCCGGACTCCAATTTACTTACTGAAGATTATAAAGGACTTGTCAGAATGTTATTATATTTACCTGCAATGTTGAAATTGTACAGTTGAACGACACCTTGCTGTTGCTATTGCTGTTACAAGCAAAAACAACTTTCTTTGGAAAGATAATTCTAGATACGGTCCGCTTTTAAATACAGTCAGAAATAGGTATTGCAACACCCCGATTGCATTGTACAATTTATTCCTCCCTGCACATACATTACATATAATACAGGATACTGCACATGATTACATAGGCAGAACTATGTGAGACTCGCACGTCCAGAAACAGTGAGAAGCCATGGCAGTATTACCCCAGACAGTATTACAAGCCCTGGATCGGGCTGGCATCGCATCGTGTAGGTTGTGAATAGTGTCGTGTGGCACACTGTTCCACGCGTCCTTCACCGCCTGATGCAAAGTAGGCAGAGTGGTTGGGAGAGTCGCAGCTCGGGCGAGGCGTTGGCCTATCATGTCCCACACATGCTCGACCGCGGTCAAACCCGGTGAGCGTGCCGGCCAGGTTAGTTGACGAACATCGGAGGAGAGCGAAGCGCGGGCAGGGTGATAGTGGGGATTGTCCTGCTGGAACAACGTGCTGGATGTATCCAGCGCTCGTCAATGATCCCTCTACGAACAGCAAAGACGAACGCGCGTTGTAGCTGACGGCACCCCACACCCCACTCCCAGGGTGGATCCTACGTGGACGAACAAACACCGGACGCACGCGCTCGCCTGTGCCATTGAACACCACTGCACACCACTCTGGTTCCAGCTGACCGGCATATTGCACCACGCCAGACGTGCCCGACGATGGTTCGGCGTGAGTTGGGTTAGCGGTATGCGCGTTTGTAATCGTGCAGTAAGTAATCGGTTCCCAACGGTGGGTGGAGACACGTTGGGGGCCACATGTGCCTCTATCTCTGCGCAAGTAGCCGTAGGGTCTGCCAACGCCGCCCTTCCGATGCTTCGATCTTGATGTTCGTCAGTACTCCGCGGTCGCCCCGAAGTAGGCTTACGACTATGGGAACGCACGTCTACAAATTGTCGCCAGCATCGCAGCACCGACGTCGCATCACCCGGCTTCACGCAGGCCGACAATCCGACCCGCTCAAACCGGTCCATTTACTTAAAGGACGAGCGAGTGCAACGCCGTGCCATATCTAAGATGCGACTAGACCTTATCACAATGGACAGCACTTTTAAAGCTGCGCAGTAAAAGGCGTAACCAGTAACAAATATGTGTATTGTGTGGATTTCTGAAACTATCACGTGTAAAGCCTTGTGGCTGACCAGTAAATAAAATAAATTTGAAAAGTTAACATATTGACTAATAATAAATGTTATTGTATTTTTCTGTTTATTCGTATTTCAAAATATCTTGCTTACGTCGGAAGTTGCCTGCTCTGGTTAGTCATGATCTATTCCATGTATCATGAAGGTCAATGCAAACGAAGTTAATGCAACGCGAACACCTCACGTTATTATTTTCATCCTCCAAAGCCGGACGTGATGGAACATCACTGTTATGTAAACGAGAGCGCCGTCTTTCTGTATTCATGTCCACTCAAATGAAACGTGTTTTGGAGATGTACGCAAATCTCATTTGGTGCTGTATTTATCCTTTTAATCAGGGGACATGGAAAGCACAGGATTCGTAGTGCACTCGCGGCAAAGCTCAACATTAGCATTCTCTTCCGGTTTTCAAATTTCTTTTTTGCAACAAAAGGTCTAGCAATCATGTACAACGTCCATTTTTATTTGCTTTTTCATTGAAGATCAGAAAAGAAATATGATTATCAAATGTTTTCACGTGAAATAATTTGAAAGAAATGATGAATTTCAAATTTCTGCTGTCACACGCAGTATTATTCAAATATTACGTAGATAAACATTCCTGTTTTATTTCATAACTGTCTTCAATTCCTTCGTTATTTTTATTGTCTTTAACTATGAAAATTCACAAATAACTTTATCAAAGGTGCATTGTTTTAAAAAGGTATCTTTATTTAAGGTGTGTTTGTTATAAATATAACTATTAATATGCACTAGAGGTCGCCCAATTGGTCCCTGTCTGACACGAAAATCAGGTTTTAGTCTCTAAAACGCATCATTTCCGATTTATGTATAATAGTATTGTGATGCAGCGCGATATGATTTGCATCTGACGGAATATTATTTAATTTAATATAGTTGTAACAAATTATACATAATTTTTGAATTTAGGCATTTCTCTATACAAACTTGATCTATGCATATCTCATACTTCTCCGTGCGTGCGTTGCACATGTGTTTAAAAAAGGGATACAAAATATTCTCTTCGCATATGTACTATTAATATATAGATTTGGGTCACTTTCGATGAATTTATGTCCTTTTTAAGGTCTTTTAAGTATAAACACCTGAAAGAGAAAATAATACACAGGAAGAAACATAATCCCCCAACTATTTACTCCAACTGAAAAAAATCAAGCACTTGCTGATAAAACGGAAGTATTAGCGAACTATTTCGTATCAACTTAACGCCTCACACCTCCTCACTCAGATTACACTCAAATTCATCTCGTAATAAATTATAAAATAAATTATAGAATTAATAATATAATTCCCAAAAATCTACCAACTCTGCCATAACTTTCATTGTAAACATATATAACTACCTTTAAGAGCTGGCTACTACCCTGCTACTTGGAAATATTCTATCATCATTCCGATCTCCAAACCCAATAAGAATCATAGCATACCTAATAATCATAGGTGCATACGCCTCATCCCCACTTTAGCAAAAATTGTCGAGAATTTAATTCTAACAAGATTAAACAATTATCTTAAAAATACACCTCATACCATTCTACCAATTTTGATTCACTAACAATCTATCCACAGCACATCAATGTTCCGTATTTCAGAACATACACAGCCTTCCCTAAAAAAAAAATTAAAAAATATTCAATAGCACTGAACTGGAAAATACATAAATATAGGTACATAAAAATATATATCCTGTAATAAATAAAACAAACCAAAACCAAGATACTACAGTTAAAGCCATTTATAAGTAACAGTAAATATCTACAAAATGATGGCATCACCTTATGTATATAACCATTGTAAGACCTCTTCTCCTGTAGGCTTGTCCAGTTCGGACAAATGCGGCTAAATACAATTTCCACGCACTTCAAAATCCCGTCACAATACCGTTTCTTTTCCTTGCTCTGGCTCGCCCTCGCCCCTGGCCTCGCCTCTGGCCTCGCCCCTGGCCCCGCCCCTGGCCTCGCTCCTGGCCTCGCCCCTGGCCTCGCCCCTGGCCTCGCCCCTGGCCTCGCCTCTGGCCTCGCCCCTGGTCTCGCCCCTGGCCTCGCCCCTGGCCTCGCCCCTGGCCTCGCCCCTGGCCTCGCCCCTGGCCTCGCCCCTTGCCTCGCCCCTTGCCTCGCCCCTGGCCTCGCCCCTGGCCTCGCCCCTGGCCTCGCCCCTGGCCTGGCCCCTGGCCCCGCCCCTGGCCTCGCCCCGCCCCTGCCCTCGCCCCTGGCCTCGCCCCGCCCCTGCCCTCGCCCCTGGCCTCGCCCCTGGCCTCGCCCCTGGCCTCGCCCCTGGCCTCGCCCCTGGCCTCGCCTCTGGCCTCGCCCCTGGTCTCGCCCCTGGCCTCGCCCCTGGCCTCGCCCCTGGCCTCGCCCCTGGCCTCGCCCCTGGCCTCGCCCCTGGCCTCGCCCCTGGCCTCGCCCCTGGCCTCGCCCCTGGCCTCGCCCCTGGCCTCGCCCCTGGCCTCGCCCCTGGCCTCGCCCCTGGCCTCGCCCCTGGCCTGGCCCCTGGCCCCGCCCCTGGCCTCGCCCCGCCCCTGCCCTCGCCCCTGGCCTCGCCCCGCCCCTGCCCTCCCCCTGGCCTCGCCCCTGGCCTCGCCCCTGGCCTCGCCCCTGGCCTCGCCCCTGGCCTCGCCTCTGGCCTCGCCCCTGGTCTCGCCCCTGGCCTCGCCCCTGGCCTCGCCCCTGGCCTCGCCCCTGGCCTCGCCCCTGGCCTCGCCCCTGGCCTCGCCCCTTGCCTCGCCCCTGGCCTCGCCCCTGGCCTCGCCCCTGGCCTCGCCCCTGGCCTCGCCCCTGGCCTCGCCCCTGGCCTCGCCCCTGGCCTGGCCCCTGGCCCCGCCCCTGGCCTCGCCCCGCCCCTGCCCTCGCCCCTGGCCTCGCCCCTGCCCTCGCCCCTTGCCTCGCCCCTGGCCTCGCCCCTGGCCTCGCCTCTGGCCTCGCCCCTTGCCTCGCCCCTTGCCTCGCCCCTTGCCTCGCCCCTGGCCTCGCCCCTGGCCTCGCCCCTGGCCTCGCCCCTGGCCTCGCCCCTGGCCTCGCCCCTGGCCTCGCCCCTGGCCTCGCCCCTGGCCTCGCCCCTGGCCTCGACCCTGGCCTGGCCCCTGGCCCCGCCCCTGGCCTCGCCCCGCCCCTGCCCTCGCCCCTGGCCTCGCCCCTGGCCTCGCCCCTGGCCTGGCCCCTGGCCCCGCCCCTGGCCTCGCCCCGCCCCTGCCCTCGCCCCTTGCCTCGCCCCTTGCCTCGCCCCTGGCCTCGCCCCTGGCCTCGCCCCTGGCCTCGCCCCTGGCCTCGCCCCTGGCCTCGCCCCTGGCCTCGCCCCTGGCCTCGCCCCTGGCCTGGCCCCTGGCCCCGCCCCTGGCCTCGCCCCGCCCCTGCCCTCGCCCCTGGCCTCGCCCCTGCCCTCGCCCCTTGCCTCGCCCCTGGCCTCGCCCCTGCCCTCGCCCCTTGCCTCGCCCCTGGCCTCGCCCCTGGCCTCGCCTCTGGCCTCGCCCCTTGCCTCGCCCCTTGCCTCGCCCCTGGCCTCGCCCCTGGCCTCGCTCCTGGCCTCGCCCCTGGCCTCGCCCCTGGCCTCGCCCCTGGCCTCGCCTCTGGCCTCGCCCCTGGTCTCGCCCCTGGCCTCGCCCCTGGCCTCGCCCCTGGCCTCGCCCCTGGCCTCGCCCCTGGCCTCGCCCCTGGCCTCGCCCCTTGCCTCGCCCCTTGCCTCGCCCCTGGCCTCGCCCCTGGCCTCGCCCCTGGCCTCGCCCCTGGCCTCGCCCCTGGCCTTGCCCCTGGCCTCGCCCCTGGCCTCGCCCCTGGCCTCGCCCCTGGCCTGGCCCCTGGCCCCGCCCCTGGCCTCGCCCCGCCCCTGCCCTCGCCCCTGGCCTCGCCCCTGCCCTCGCCCCTTGCCTCGCCCCTGGCCTCGCCCCTGGCCTCGCCCCTGGCCTCGCCCCTGGCCTCGCCCCTGGCCTCGCCCCTGGCCTCGCCCCTGGCCTCGCCTCTGGCCTCGCCCCTTGCCTCGCCCCTTGCCTCGCCCCTGGCCTCGCCCCTGGCCTCGCCCCTGGCCTCGCCCCTGGCCTCGCCCCTGGCCTCGCCCCTGGCCTCGCCCCTGGCCTCGCCCCTGGCCTCGCCCCTGGCCTCGCCCCTGGCCTCGCCCCTGGCCTGGCCCCTGGCCCCGCCCCTGGCCTCGCCCCGCCCCTGCCCTCGCCCCTGGCCTCGCCCCTGGCCTCGCCCCTGGCCTGGCCCCTGGCCCCGCCCCTGGCCTCGCCGCGCCCCTGCCCTCGCCCCTTGCCTCGCCCCTTGCCTCGCCCCTGGCCTCGCCCCTGGCCTCGCCCCTGGCCTCGCCCCTGGCCTCGCCCCTGGCCTCGCCCCTGGCCTCGCCCCTGGCCTCGCCCCTGGCCTGGCCCCTGGCCCCGCCCCTGGCCTCGCCCCGCCCCTGCCCTCGCCCCTGGCCTCGCCCCTGCCCTCGCCCCTTGCCTCGCCCCTGGCCTCGCCCCTGGCCTCGCCTCTGGCCTCGCCCCTTGCCTCGCCCCTGGCCTCGCCCCTGGCCTCGCCCCTGCCCTCGCCCCTTGCCTCGCCCCTGGCCTCGCCCCTGGCCTCGCCTCTGGCCTCGCCCCTTGCCTCGCCCCTTGCCTCGCCCCTGGCCTCGCCCCTGGCCTCGCTCCTGGCCTCGCCCCTGGCCTCGCCCCTGGCCTCGCCCCTGGCCTCGCCTCTGGCCTCGCCCCTGGTCTCGCCCCTGGCCTCGCCCCTGGCCTCGCCCCTGGCCTCGCCCCTGGCCTCGCCCCTGGCCTCGCCCCTGGCCTCGCCCCTTGCCTCGCCCCTTGCCTCGCCCCTGGCCTCGCCCCTGGCCTCGCCCCTGGCCTCGCCCCTGGCCTCGCCCCTGGCCTCGCCCCTGGCCTCGCCCCTGGCCTCGCCCCTGGCCTGGCCCCTGGCCTCGCCCCTGGCCTCGCCCCTTGCCTCGCCCCTTGCCTCGCCCCTGGCCTCGCCCCTGGCCTCGCCCCTGGCCTCGCCCCTGGCCTGGCCCCTGGCCTCGCCCCTGGCCTCGCCCCTGGCCTCGCCCCTGGCCTCGCCCCTTGCCTCGCCCCTGGCCTCGCCCCGCCCCTGCCCTCGCCCCTGGCCCCGCCCCTGGCCTCGCCCCGCCCCTGCCCTCGCCCCTTGCCTCGCCCCTTGCCTCGCCCCTGGCCTCGCCCCTGGCCTCGCCCCTGGCCTCGCCCCTGGCCTCGCCCCTGGCCTCGCCCCTGGCCTCGCCCCTGGCCTCGCCCCTGGCCTGGCCCCTGGCCCCGCCCCTGGCCTCGCCCCGCCCCTGCCCTCGCCCCTGGCCTCGCCCCTGCCCTCGCCCCTTGCCTCGCCCCTGGCCTCGCCCCTGGCCTCGCCTCTGGCCTCGCCCCTTGCCTCGCCCCTGGCCTCGCCCCTGGCCTCGCCCCTGCCCTCGCCCCTTGCCTCGCCCCTGGCCTCGCCCCTGGCCTCGCCTCTGGCCTCGCCCCTTGCCTCGCCCCTTGCCTCGCCCCTGGCCTCGCCCCTGGCCTCGCTCCTGGCCTCGCCCCTGGCCTCGCCCCTGGCCTCGCCCCTGGCCTCGCCTCTGGCCTCGCCCCTGGTCTCGCCCCTGGCCTCGCCCCTGGCCTCGCCCCTGGCCTCGCCCCTGGCCTCGCCCCTGGCCTCGCCCCTTGCCTCGCCCCTTGCCTCGCCCCTGGCCTCGCCCCTGGCCTCGCCCCTGGCCTCGCCCCTGGCCTCGCCCCTGGCCTCGCCCCTGGCCTCGCCCCTGGCCTCGCCCCTGGCCTCGCCCCTGGCCTGGCCCCTGGCCTCGCCCCTGGCCTCGCCCCTTGCCTCGCCCCTTGCCTCGCCCCTGGCCTCGCCCCTGGCCTCGCCCCTGGCCTCGCCCCTGGCCTGGCCCCTGGCCTCGCCCCTGGCCTCGCCCCTGGCCTCGCCCCTGGCCTCGCCCCTTGCCTCGCCCCTTGCCTCGCCCCTGGCCTCGCCCCTGGCCTCGCCCCTGGCCTCGCCCCTGGCCTGGCCCCTGGCCCCGCCCCTGGCCTCGCCCCGCCCCTGCCCTCGCCCCTGGCCTCGCCCCGCCCCTGCCCTCGCCCCTGGCCTCGCCCCTGGCCTCGCCCCTGGCCTCGCCCCTGGCCTCGCCCCTGGCCTCGCCTCTGGCCTCGCCCATGGTCTCGCCCCTGGCCTCGCCCCTGGCCTCGCCCCTGGCCTCGCCCCTGGCCTCGCCCCTGGCCTCGCCCCTGGCCTCGCCCCTGGCCTCGCCCCTGGTCTCGCCCCTTGCCTCGCCCCTGGCCTCGCCCCTGGCCTCGCCCCTGGCCTCGCCCCTGGCCTCGCCCCTGGCCTCGCCCCTGGCCTGGCCCCTGGCCCCGCCCCTGGCCTCGCCCCGCCCCTGCCCTCGCCCCTGGCCTCGCCCCTGCCCTCGCCCCTTGCCTCGCCCCTGGCCTCGCCCCTGGCCTCGCCTCTGGCCTCGCCCCTTGCCTCGCCTCTTGCCTCGCCCCTGGCCTCGCCCCTGGCCTCGCCCCTGGCCTCGCCCCTGGCCTCGCCCCTGGCCTCGCCCCTGGCCTCGCCCCTGGCCTCGCCCCTGGCCTCGCCCCTGGCCTGGCCCCTGGCCCCGCCCCTGGCCTCGCCCCGCCCCTGCCCTCGCCCCTGGCCTCGCCCCTGGCCTCGCCCCTGGCCTGGCCCCTGGCCCCGCCCCTGGCCTCGCCCCGCCCCTGCCCTCGCCCCTTGCCTCGCCCCTTGCCTCGCCCCTGGCCTCGCCCCTGGCCTCGCCCCTGGCCTCGCCCCTGGCCTCGCCCCTGGCCTCGCCCCTGGCCTCGCCCCTGGCCTCGCCCCTGGCCTCGCCCCTGGCCTCGCCCCTGGCCTGGCCCCTGGTCCCGCCCCTGGCCTCGCCCCGCCCCTGCCCTCGCCCCTGGCCTCGCCCCTGCCCTCGCCCCTTGCCTCGCCCCTGGCCTCGCCCCTGGCCTCGCCTCTGGCCTCGCCCCTTGCCTCGCCCCTTGCCTCGCCCCTGGCCTCGCCCCTGCCCTCGCCCCTTGCCTCGCCCCTGGCCTCGCCCCTGGCCTCGCCTCTGGCCTCGCCCCTTGCCTCGCCCCTTGCCTTGCCCCTGGCCTCGCCCCTGGCCTCGCTCCTGGCCTCGCCCCTGGCCTCGCCCCTGGCCTCGCCCCTGGCCTCGCCTCTGGCCTCGCCCCTGGTCTCGCCCCTGGCCTCGCCCCTGGCCTCGCCCCTGGCCTCGCCCCTGGCCTCGCCCCTGGCCTCGCCCCTTGCCTCGCCCCTTGCCTCGCCCCTGGCCTCGCCCCTGGCCTCGCCCCTGGCCTCGCCCCTGGCCTCGCCCCTGGCCTCGCCCCTGGCCTCGCCCCGCCCCTGCCCTCGCCCCTGGCCTCGCCCCTGCCCTCGCCCCTTGCCTCGCCCCTGGCCTCGCCCCTGGCCTCGCCTCTGGCCTCGCCCCTTGCCTCGCCCCTTGCCTCGCCCCTGGCCTCGCCCCTGGCCTCGCCCCTGGCCTCGCTCCTGGCCTCGCCCCTGGCCTCGCTCCTGGCCTCGCCCCTGGCCTCGCCCCTGGCCTCGCCCCTGGCCTCGCCTCTGGCCTCGCCCCTGGTCTCGCCCCTGGCCTCGCCCCTGGCCTCGCCCCTGGCCTCGCCCCTGGCCTCGCCCCTGGCCTCGCCCCTGGCCTCGCCCCTTGCCTCGCCCCTTGCCTCGCCCCTGGCCTCGCCCCTGGCCTCGCCCCTGGCCTCGCCCCTGGCCTCGCCCCTTGCCTCGCCCCTGGCCTCGCCCCTGCCCTCGCCCCTTGCCTCGCCCCTGGCCTCGCCCCTGGCCTCGCCTCTGGCCTCGCCCCTTGCCTCGCCCCTTGCCTCGCCCCTGGCCTCGCCCCTGGCCTCGCTCCTGGCCTCGCCCCTGGCCTCGCCCCTGGCCTCGCCCCTGGCCTCGCCTCTGGCCTCGCCCCTGGTCTCGCCCCTGGCCTCGCCCCTGGCCTCGCCCCTGGCCTCGCCCCTGGCCTCGCCCCTGGCCTCGCCCCTGGCCTCGCCCCTTGCCTCGCCCCTTGCCTCGCCCCTGGCCTCGCCCCTGGCCTCGCCCCTGGCCTCGCCCCTGGCCTCGCCCCTGGCCTCGCCCCTGGCCTCGCCCCTGGCCTCGCCCCTGGCCTGGCCCCTGGCCCCGCCCCTGGCCTCGCCCCGCCCCTGCCCTCGCCCCTGCCCTCGCCCCTTGCCTCGCCCCTGGCCTCGCCCCTGGCCTCGCCCCTTGCCTCGCCCCTGGCCTCGCCCCTGGCCTCGCCCCTGGCCTCGCCCCTGGCCTCGCCCCTGGCCTCGCCCCTGGCCTCGCCCCTGGCCTCGCCCCTGGCCTCGCCCCTGGCCTCGCCCCTGGTCTCGCCCCTGGCCTCGCCCCTGGCCTCGCCCCTGGCCTGGCCCCTGGCCCCGCCCCTGGCCTCGCCCCGCCCCTGCCCTCGCCCCTGGCCTCGCCCCTGCCCTCGCCCCTTGCCTCGCCCCTGGCCTCGCCCCTGGCCTCGCCTCTGGCCTCGCCCCTTGCCTCGCCCCTTGCCTCGCCCCTGGCCTCGCCCCTGGCCTCGCCCCTGGCCTCGCTCCTGGCCTCGCCCCTGGCCTCGCCCCTGGCCTCGCCCCTGGCCTCGCCTCTGGCCTCGCCCCTGGTCTCGCCCCTGGCCTCGCCCCTGGCCTCGCCCCTGGCCTCGCCCCTGGCCTCGCCCCTGGCCTCGCCCCTGGCCTCGCCCCTTGCCTCGCCCCTTGCCTCGCCCCTGGCCTCGCCCCTGGCCTCGCCCCTGGCCTCGCCCCTGGCCTCGCCCCTGGCCTCGCCCCTGGCCTCGCCCCTGGCCTGGCCCCTGGCCCCGCCCCTGGCCTCGCCCCGCCCCTGCCCTCGCCCCTGGCCTCGCCCCTGCCCTCGCCCCTTGCCTCGCCCCTGGCCTCGCCCCTGGCCTCGCCCCTTGCCTCGCCCCTGGCCTCGCCCCTGGCCTCGCCCCTGGCCTCGCCCCTGGCCTCGCCCCTGGCCTCGCCCCTGGCCTCGCCCCTGGCCTCGCCCCTGGCCTCGCCCCTGGTCTCGCCCCTGGCCTCGCGCCTGGCCTCGCCCCTGGCCTGGCCCCTGGCCCCGCCCCTGGCCTCGCCCCGCCCCTGCCCTCGCCCCTGGCCTCGCCCCTGCCCTCGCCCCTTGCCTCGCCCCTGGCCTCGCCCCTGGCCTCGCCTCTGGCCTCGCCCCTTGCCTCGCCCCTTGCCTCGCCCCTGGCCTCGCCCCTGGCCTCGCCCCTGGCCTCGCCCCTGGCCTCGCCCCTGGCCTCGCCCCTGGCCTCGCTCGCGACCTTGCTCAGCGCGCAGGGGTTGCAGACCGGGAGCCGGGAAGAAAATCACTTGTGATAAGCTCAAAGCGAGACCTTTTCGAGAAGTTATCCAGCGTTTTGAGGAACAAGGAAACGCAAGTCTGGCGGCCTGTTGGTGTTGGCGTTGCGCTGCGCAATTTTTTAAATATGTCGAAAAAAACTATGATCTTGGGGAATGAGTTCACGGATAAATCTTCTATATTGTTCACTAGATCGCCTAAGTGTGAAAGAGTTGTAAGCCACTCCGAAGCGGCGTCTCGAACTGTCCGCCATATTGAATTCGAGTCATTTTTATGCTCCGTTGTGTTACGAGTTCAAAACTATTTTGTCCAATGATAGAAAAAGCAATTTCATAGCCAATTATTATTCTATACCATTTAGGAGTCGCTGAATACCAGTCATACTGATTCAAAATTGCACTAAGTTTCACTAATCCGTGTATGATAGGTACGCACCCGGGGGAAATATGTTTCAATTGATTTTCATGTTTACGAGATGAATCTGTAAATGCCATACTAATTGGGTGTATTGAACGTGATAAATGAACCTCTACATTTGTAAAAGTTTTATGAGTGTAAAGTGTGCCATACTTATGTTTTGATACTTGTTTAATGTCTTAAATATAATTATTATTAGTATTAGTAGGTGAATATAATTAAGTTGTATTTATGCTGCATTTTATTGTGTATTAAATATTTTTACTAATTGTATTTATATTTCGTTAATATTACCACAAACACAAACCAAATTAAACCAAAAAATAGCTTTGAGCTCCTAATACCAGAGGGTAATAAAAAAAAGACACTTTGAATTCAATATATTATATTATGTAAAATAAGTTGTGTTCACACTTGGTGTTTTTCAAATGTGAAATTTTCTATTTAGAAAAAAAAGTTAGAGAGAATACTTCATGAAATATCTAGTTTACTTGTTTTGCGTGCGGGTATTCACTTCATTAATTCGAAATGAAAATTACGCAGGATATATCTGATCGAAATGAGCACGTCATTATTTCTGAAGAACCATTACAACCCTCAATGCTGCTAATGAGTATTGATTTCAAAGATTCAAAATGAACTGCTAACCAAAATGGCAATGTCACTCACGCAACCGGCACAAAAATAAATCATTGACGTAACTAACAAAAGAAAGCAAAAACAGCAATTTGTCATGGAGATTGATGAAATCGGAAGCTATTCAGTTACAGCCGTGGCAAATTACCTAGTTACTGGTAATCAGCAATGCCTAAGAGGCAGAAGAAACGCAAGGTTGGAGCGCAAAACGCAAAGTTAAGGAGCTCTTCATTGACTCAAGAGAGCCGCATACGTTTGGCTCTTTAACTGGACAGGATTGCTAAGATTTGTAGATTTCAAAGATTGCCCATAAGCGTTGCCGTTGCGGAAAGCTTCATCTACGAAAATATTCTAAAGTTCTCTTGCAAAAAATGATAAAAATTGCAAAGTCACTCGTGCTTTTAATGCATGATAACACATATTATGCCTGAAAATAAATGAAATAATAAGTAATCAAGTAACATCAAGTTTTAATGTCAAATAACAATGTCGTTCCTTTGAAATGATTTTCAAATAAAACAAAACAGTAGCTAATATTGAGAGCTTAACATGCTATCTGAAATTCACTTATTCATTAATGGGATAATTAAATATTAGGGAGATATTTCATGAACCGTTGGAGGCCAACCTCAGCTGGCGAAATCCAGCTAAACACCACGCTTTCACAATTTATTAATAAAATAATATTTCGCGATAATCCGTTTCCAAAAACACGATTAGCCCCCCAAGAGAAAATTTCATGCTCTCATAAGGCGTAATGGAACATTTACACGGGCTGCGTGAAACTTCCACGTGTATTTAACTTTCGTTCTCCGCGCGTGTTCCACCTCTACAGCAGGCGTTGGAGCGGAAGGAGGGGCGGAAGCGGCGGGGGCGGGGGCGGGGGCGGGGGCGGTGGAAACGCAATCAGACCCACGCGTTCACGCCACCAGCCCCAGCCCCTCCCCCCCCCCCTCCCGCTCCCCGCCATTATCCGACTGGCTCCCCCCTCTGAAGCAGCTCTAATCACTTGGAGCGCTCATTAATCTTCATTTCCTGTTGCATTTAGCGGCCGGTGCCCTGTTCGATGCACCCGATAATTCTTTCGGAAGCTCTCGACGTTTATCTTCATCTGGGCGCGCGCTCGTGCCCGCCTCTCGATCTGGGCGTTGCGTTTGTTCCCGGTGCGTGTTTGCAATCCGCCCTATTCTTCTCCTCGAACTCGACACAAAGCCACGTTGGAGGGGAGGGGCCCCCCGCTGAGTGGCTCTTACCTCGTCTTTTGGAGACCCAAGTTTTGTGGTGCTTTTTGACACTTCATTTCGGCTGGAATTTAAAGGCGCGCGACCATTGGCACATACTTGATAGAGAAGAAGTGTCTTAATGCTAAAACACTTCCTAGTGTATCTAGACGATGTGCGAGTGGCAAGATATTGCTTTACCTATGGGTTTCTCTGATATGTGTGAACAAAGAAATATATCTTATCTGGGATTTTTTTATTGTCAATTTCGTTTGTCCTGGTGTGTATTTGTAATCCACCTATTATTCCGACCTAGGCAAAGAAGCTCAATTAGGGGGAATGTGCTTCTGTACTGAATGTCTCTTAGTCTTCTGAAGATCCAGAATGTGTATTACTGCCGGGTTTTTGACACTTTCGATTAAAATTTAAAGCCGACAAATTTTAGGTAATATTTTGAGAGAGAAATGTTTTAGTATGAAAATTCATCCTTATATACTTACATGATTTAAAATAGCTTATATATTGCTCGTGTCTTGAAAGACATCTGAATGGTGCCTGTGTTAGTATTGTATGCTTTAACAAAGCAAGGCAAAGCACGCTAGTGACAGGATTGATTGTGTTATCGGTTTAATTTTAACATTTTTACAACCTACACTAAGAAAATGAAATTATTGTTGTTGAATATAATTGTTTTTTTATATCTTTTTCGCGGGTTTGAGTCCCACACCGGGCAGGTTGTTTATCTCTTGTCTTCCATGTATGTGTGTTGTCGCGGAAGGCCTTCTGAGTCTGCTGTCCACTGACTGAGCCCGCAAGTGTGTCTAATGTAAAAAGGTTAATAAGTGTTTCCATGAGGGACATAGTGAGTACCTGTCGCGGATACTCGAAATCCACATCCACTGAAGCTGGAAAAAACCACAAGAAGAGAAAAGATCAGAATACAAGACGGTTTGCCATGAAATGAAAATAAAAGTTCTACCAAGACATAAATCCCACTGGCAATGCCATCTGACAGATGAACTCAAAATTTTTTAAGCTCATTGAACTTGGAATCCCTTTCTAAATTTTGTGGGTGTATCAATGTTTTCCAAACTTCACTTACTCTGTAGCAGCTTCCAATTACAGACATTTCCAAGAGCAACAAAAGCTTCCGTATTGATGTCAGAAATTTCCGTATTGATGTCAGAAATGTATAATGGCTCGATGTTACAACGGACAGTGGAAAAACTGTAAGTTGGCGAAAGGGGTATTAACTGTGAAAGCGGGTCGAGAATACCGGGTTTGCTAAGCAAGACGTTTTTCTTGTGACGACACTGAGCACTGTCATCTTGATGTGATAAATGGGAGATCTCTCTCAAGCACGTCGTAGGTCTTTGCTGTTTATCACAATCACGGCCGCAGAGCCTTTCATCGTCGGAACTATTAATATTGATGCATCATTTATATGAAGATTCTTGGGACAGCGTACAATCAAGAGAGGGATCAAGGCATTTCTTCGAGGAAATGCTTTTGATGTGTTTGGAAAAGTATGAGTCAACAGCGATTCCAATGTGACCAAGCATTAGTGTTTCCCTTAGAGCCGCATTCAGATTCACTATATGCAGTTTCCAATGATACGGTGAAGAAACGTGGAAACGGCGTGTAAGTTTGCCCATCAAAACTGGAATGTTCTTCAAAATTAACAAAGGAAAGACAATGAATTTAACATTAAGATATTGCAGAAAGAAACTTTATTAAAAAACGAACGCTATGAATTGTTTGATTAGTATATTGTTTTAAAATGATTCTTGCAATACACCAAAGTATAATTATTTACAATCATCACTACTCATCTGCACGTTTATCAAAACTACCTGTAGCTATTTAGGTACTAATTATTTCAAAGGCTCCTGAAATGTCAATAATAATGTGAGGTATTCATGATTCGTAGCGAGCACCTGCGGTTGATTTGTATTGTCCCTCTACTTTCATCTGTTACGTCAAACTAGACAGTATTATATTTAATACTTTTTATTATTTATTTCTTTGTCAATGGTCCCTTTGTACGCCCGATCGCCCTTCAACACCACTAGCGCCTACACCACACGTAGGAATTTCACCGAAATGGGTATTTCTCGGTCTTTTTTGCTCGACTCAAGGCTTTGAAACCATTCTTTGAAATTTAGGGGTACATTACATGGAGCCCCAGGGACATTTTCGAAATTTTAATTTTTCGACCTATTTGCATTTTTTTTGCCAATACTACCTGTGCAAAATGCACATTCCAAACTAACCATCAGTTGTTCTTTTAAAGTAGCGCTGGCAACGTCGCGTTGTAGCATAAGCTGCTGCCGCCGCCGGTGCATCGTATTTTTTAATTACCTTTCCATTATTTTACTTTTTCGCATACTTCTTACGCAGAATATTGTATGGCTAAAATACGCATCGGATAAGTTCATTAATGCACTGCATACTTAAGGTTTTGAATTTAAAAAAATATTTGTTACATTTTATTTATTTACGAGATAAAGTGGCATTTGAAGGGTACGAAAGACAGAAATTGTGACATAATATTACATAACGATAATATTATAATTTTGCGAAAAAGTATATGCTTTTGTGGTTCCTCTAGTTATGAATCACGTAAGAAAATCTTAGGAGTTCGAAGCAAAGTAAATTGTGTGAACTGTCTCTCTCGTCTGTCTACGAATCCAGAATATTATCTCACAAAGGATGGTGCAGACGTAATACGTGAGATGAATATTTCGCTGTTCTGTTAGAAAACTTTGAGATGTTCTAGGTCACGTATCTTCCAAAACGCTTCTTGGCATATAAAATGAGTACGATTTTTTTCTCGAGAGCGGGGGGGGGGACGCTGGTGAGAAATCATCGAAACTTCTCAGAGAAAAATAATTTGATTTGATGGTATAGAATATTTATTTCCGAATAACATGTTAACCAAAAAAATGCTGCGTTACATTGGAATTTCTCGAATATGTTCCGTTTCTCACTTACTTTTCTTGTTCAGGAACCACGCGTAAAAATGTAGTTCACCTACTATATTCAAATAATATCTATCTTTCAGCTGGGAGAACATCATAACCTTCATAACCCTCATCATAACTTTGCCTTACACTGTTTCACAGATGTCGCTTGTTTGTTTGATTAGTGATTCGGGCGCGTCAGAAGGTAAGGTAATTAGTTCCGTAAGTGTTCAGAGAAATGATATTAATGATTTGTCTTGTAAATTAAATAAACAATCCAACGTAACAGATGTTAGTCATCTGATAAAATAAATGACAACAAATGTTAAAAAGTTACTAAAAGGAGGACGTTTAAAATACAAAGGAGGACAATTGACGTCAGTGGAGGACTGTCCCGTCCAAATGGAGGACGGTTGGCAACCCTTTGCAGCGACCATCGTGACCGCAGGCTTACGGCAGCAACATGCGCGTGTGTCATCACAACCGCAACACCGCAAGCCTCCGGCTCCGGCTGTAACGGTGCGGGGACTTCAACGCCTCCGTATACCAGGACCTGTTCCTGTTTCCTCAGATGCAGAGCCAAAATACAAACTTTCTAAACTCATTCGTTGTTTTAACTTTTTTTTAGTTCATTGGTTCATTCTTTATTTCATCATCAACCTACCATAGGCCAAGGTGTATGTATATGTGTGTAGTGTGTGCGTATGTAGTCAGCAGTAGGTCGAGGCTGGCTGGCTTGTCTTGGTATCGCTGTGCGTCGACGTGGGTACGGCAGGCAGGATCCGCAACCACACGCAGCTAAAGGCGTTCCGTTCGCACATACACAAATTACACAACACAACCTATTTCCTCATTCCCGCTCTCCCCGCTCAGGCCGTCCGCGTCATATTCTCCCCTTCGGCCTTCTGTTCTTGGCCACAGCCGCCACTCCACACTGCAATGCATTTTATATGATGAGGGAGAATGTTTAGAGTCTACTGAACACAATTCAAGCACTTTCGTCTTATCTTGACTTTAACAAAACTCAAGAACTTCTATTTTATTTTAGTTATTTTAATTATTGAACATTTATAACAGCATAATAAGTGTACAGGAATATTTTTCTTACAAACGTATGAGTTTGTCGTGCTCAGTTCAGAATAGTCCGTTCTCCTTGCAGACTGGGATATTTGAAACTAATATATATTTTATTCGTTCCTATGGTATTAAGTATTAATTATTGTACAATTTTGTGGTTTAATTATTGAAATACAATTTTTTTCGTTTGGCGGATTTCAAAATGAATGACCTGAAAGAGCAATCACATGCTGTGAAATTTTGTGTTAATCTTGGAATCTCCGAGACAGAAACTTTTGTTATGCTTAACACGGTTGACGGCGAGGTTGCTGTGAAGCGTACGGCATGTTTCAAGTGAAATGAAAACGTTTTAAGAAAGATGGCCGACAGCGCATTGAAGATGATGAGCGATCTGGACGTCCTTCCACAACTGACGATCCCACGTCGACAAAGTCAAGTCTCTGCCGTTATTTCACAATTTGAAACACTATTTTCGGAAATTCAGAGTCCAACTAAAATTAGACCTGCACCATTCTCTTAAGTGACCCTTGTTTTTTTGGTGGAAAAATGCGAAGAACAACATTTGGAGTGTGTTTTTTTAGAAAATGTTTTTTATACAGTTTGGAACAGAAATTACGCAAATAGTACTATCGAAAATAATCATCGCCGAAAATTGGTCCAGCGCTAAGTTTTTTCCATCCTTTGACACATGCACGGATCAATTTTAAAGAAAAACAAATTGAGCAGTGTTTGAGGAAAATGGTTTGTATTTCACTCAAAATAAATCACAAACAACTCAATTTTTCGAACAATTGTACTCAATATTTAAAAAATTTAAAAATTTATTTTCTTTCTTGAACTTACCTACGTGAAACACAATAAATCCTAGATAATAAGCAATACATTTTTAGTCGCATGGAATATTACGGGTCAAATAAATGCATTTTATTGCCTGATGGCATAAATGAATATGCGTCCACTATGTGAATAGCCATTGATCACCCTTCTGTTACTTTGAGACGCTCCTTGCAGATCGAAAGTGCCCACCGACCCATTCCCCCACTCCGCTGCTACTCATTCAGCCGGCTGCCGCGCTCTTTGACTGCGCCCTCGTCCCCGTCCCCGTCCGCGGCCGCGCTGCCGCTTTGCTTCCCTTACGCACTCCGTTTCCTCCTCCGCGGGCGCGGGCGCGGGCCCTGCGTGGGAGTGGCGGCGGGCGACGTTAGCGCGGCCGTTGCCATTCGGGCGCAGCTCCTCCGCCGATCTCCTCGGCGGCGGTGGGTCGATTCGACGAGCCGCGTCTTCCAGGCAGCTCCTTCCTAATCTTTATTCGGAGGACTGCCTTCATTAGGGCGGGGCCGGACCGGCCAAGCAAATTGCCTTGTTAAGGCCCCGGCGTAACAAGGGCCTGGCTGCCCGCGGACGCCAGGGTTGCGCGGGCGCCGCCGCCGCCGCCGCCGCCGCCGCCGCCGCCGCCGCCGCCGCCAGGGGCGCATGGGCGCTGCGGGGCTCCCGCTGATTCCGCTGGTCGCGTATTGTGCGACTTTGAGGCTTCTGTGGACTGGGTGCGGCAGTTTGGTGGGTTTGGAGCGGTGTAGACTCTGGGGAGCCAGTCGGATTTCTTGACGGCGGTGATTCGGTGGCTATGAAGCATATCTGGTTCAGAATATTCCCACTGGGAGATAGTGGTTCTCGTGCACACTCCTTGATTCACCCTTTAAAACCCTTCGTGGAGTATTTTTCTTGGTTTATCGTTCGTTCCTAAAAAGAGTCAGCTGATCTCTCTATTAAATATTTTCTTTCTGTGGAATCCCAAAGGATTTGAATCGGTGATTTGGAAAGGAAACTAAGTACTTGTTCCTTAGTTCTGAGAAAAACAAAAACCTAAACTAGGCCGCGACAGTTCTCATAATCTCGCGTATCTTCATTAAAATGATTGATTAGCACACTGCAAGATATTCACTCGTTACAGTCTTTAAAGTTTGTAAAATTTTAATACATACGTGAAAACGATTTTCGTGTCTGGCGATCTTAGTAAAATAATTTACTAAAATTTCAATAATGACGGCGGTCGAATGCAACCTTGGTGTCCAGCGGCTCGATAATGAATTCAAGATAAAGTAACATAGACGCGCGGACGCAACTATGGCGTCCGGCAGTCAAGCCTGGTGTGCTGAAAAAAATAGCAAACATTAATACGGCAACTGATGCGCCCGGTGGTCCGACCAGAAGTCTTGAAAAACTTGGTGAAATACATGTGGCCTCGCGCGAATGCGAGTGATGCGTCCGGCGGTCCCACCTCATCACTTTGCCTCCATCTCTCACCCCCGGAACTTCAATCCCTTGCTCTCTGGTCTCCGAAACTGTATTGCGATTGGTACGAACGTGTTGCGTCCTCCTTTTGTCTCGGCCAATCCCTGCAAGGCTTCCGAAACTTCGAGAAGAGGCCAGTTCTTACCGAGTGATCTCCCTCTAGCACTGTTGATATTAGCGGCTACTGCGTGGAATGAAAGTGCCGCTGCGTGCAGGGTGCGTCGTGGGGTGGTCAGATTTATGTATTTCAGGGTTGTGTGATTGCTATCACAGCCGGGGGATATTTTCTAGCTGCGCAGTTCCACGCTCGCTTCGATGTTTGCGTGAGGGGCAGGCGATGGGTAGTGGGTTGTGAATGGTGGTGACAGGCGCGGCTGTACGACGCAGACACCCAAAATAGGAATGGGTGAGCTGGGGTCAAGTGGGGTCCCCTGAGTCAATTTTGTTTCCATTCAGAATTGCATTGCGGATATTTCGAAAATTGAAAAAAAAGGTTAAAACTTCGAAATTGCAGACAGAGACCACCAAAGGTTGGCCGAAGGTATTCTAGTCACATGATTTCTAAAACTTTGAATTCTATCACTTCAAAGACATAAGAGTGGAGAATCTGAAAAATGTTTCTGAAACGGGTATTTTTAGTTACATTTTATCTGGGGCTTTTCCCGATGGCGTAGGAGGTGTTTTAGATGCAACCCTGCGAATCAGTGTGTGCGGGGGCCGCCGTCGGGGGTCGAGGGCCGTCGCAAGCCTTGTTCGCTCTCGTGCAGCGCCCCCATGTCGCGCGTCGTGCGGCGCGCCGGCGCGGCGGTCGTGTCGGCCGCTCTTGACCCGCTCCGCCCCGAGTCCACGCGCTCGGGCGGCCGGCCGTTGAGCCGCGCGGTGGCGCGCGCCACCGCAACCGCAGCGCGGCAGCGGGCCCTCCACGCCGCCTCGAGGGCGCCCGCTCGCCCGCCCGCCCGCCCGCTCGCCCGCCCGCCCGCCCGCCCGCCCGCCCGCCCGCCCGCCCGCCCACGCTCCCTCGGCGGCGGGGCGGGGCTGGGCGGGGCGGCGGTAGGAAGGACGTCTGTGGGGGAGGCACATGAAGCGGTGCCGTGGTGAGTGGAGAGGACAATGGAAAGCAGGATGGTAGAGAGCGGGATAGTAAAGGCGGTGGGATGGCGGGGGCAGCGAGATGGTGCAAACGGTAAGATGTACAGGGCGGGGAACGGTAAAGACTGCACGTAATGCTACATTAAGAATGCTATTATGATCAAATAGTATGAATTGTTAGACTATTCGTTTTAAACTTTTTCGACAACATTATTTTACTATTAATAGTTATTATTCGTGTTTTATATATTTCATTTGGTGAAAATAAATAGTACTAGTTCAAAATTTATTAATAATACGTTGACACCTTGGTATACTAACAAACATTTCGAGTCACAATAAAGTAATTCGATGAATCATGGCAGATTCAATTTCAGTATTTCCTTACTTTTCAAACCAATACTTTCAAGTGAAGAAAATCAATTGGATAATAATTGTACTTTTAAGTAAGTGTTATTACAAAAATACACAAGTATTACTTTAATTATTACAAGATATTTTTTCGTAGATTTAATGTATTAGTTATATCTGTATGGTTTAAAAAAATATTTCCTCTTGCTCGACATTTCTGCTTTTCAAGGGTGTTGATCCAGGTGTTTAAGACTTTATAGACTGAATCATTCTCACGTCTAAGTACCAGTGCATTTCAGGCTTAGGTATGTTCGATTGACAGGGATTGGCAAGAATTAGTGTGTATTGTTGCATAGTTATGTGTGTGTCTGTATGGTTTATATATATTTATGATTAATGCCGCTCTCAGGTGATTTACAATTGATAAAAATTGTATTTGTTGCCAGGAAAGAACGAAAATAAATCGTAACAATTGAGATCTGATCATTATTGCCAGTGGTGGAGCGACCGCGTGGTTTTGTGTTTGACAAAAACAGAGCAGCATCGACGGCCATCATCCCGCAGACTACGCTCACTGCTTTGCAGATAAATGGAAACCAAATTCCAGGGTGTGCAGTGCCAATTCAATTACAAACGTTCGTGTCTCTCTCACCGTTAAATTGCCTTTTTATTTATTACTGTGCCGTTAATTGAAATACGTTTCGTATTGCGTGTTAGCATCAATACTCTCGTACGGCAAGATGAACATGTTATTCTTCATGTGCGATGGGGACAAAACCAAGTGCAAATTTTGAAAAAAAAAAAACCTTCTGAAATCGTTACAGAGTAATTGATATACGAGTGTACTTCAAAGAACGTCGTATGATCGCTGCGTTTTTCAAGTCGTATCGTTGTTTTGTGGATCGTTTTTATCCTGGATAACATAATTTAAAAGAGAAAGTTCAATTTCATGTGCGTAAAATGAATTTGCATAATAGTGGATTTCATAGAAAGAAAAATAATATCACGGCAACAAGTAGTTTTGTGTAGCAGTATCATTAATTGCATGCCCTGAAACCGTAGGTACAAGACAATTGATGACAACACAAAGGACGGTGTGGCCGTTACGAGAAATTCCTCGAAATATAATTTTCAAGCACGTGAGAAACAATCTTAATCGCAACATTAAGTCACTTTGGTACTTAGTTGTGTTAAAAAACGTTGTTTATTTATTTCCATCTCAAATGCATATTAGGAGCGTCAGGAGCTTATCAGTGATTTGTTATCACTGAAGCTCTTTATAAATCTTCTGGTAATTGCCGATATCTAATACAGATTCCGTTTAATATTTTGACGAGGTACGTGCTCATATACTACACAATGTATTTAAAAAGTTGATGAATTGGTTGTCTCTGTTTTATTTTCGCGATCCACCAGCTTTTTGGGACGCTGAAGTAATTCCGGAGTGTATGCCCCGTTGGTTGACTGTATGTTTCTTTAAAAATATTCTACAAAGAACGAGCTATTTTCAATTTTCTTTGAACTTTCGGTATAAGATCTCCTGTAGCATGGTAGTTATAAATCCCTCAAAAAGAGATCCGTTCTGAAACGTACGTATATGTAAAGGTACAAACCTTTCTTTAACACAGCAATAAACCGAAATATTAAAAAGAGCGCCCACATACTTTTAGTCGTCTTCTGAATAATTCGAATGGACGGAGAGGAAATGAGGATGTTACTACCGCCTGCAAGAATACGCGGAAAGCGATTTCCGACTATCGATCGCCATCTTGTCTGCAGCAAATGCGTCTTCCTCCCGCTCGCAAACGCCCAGAAGCGCGCAGCCTTCTCAGAGCCTTCGGCAGCTTGCGCGCTCCGCCGGCGTAAAATTCGCGGTGCTTCGCGAGGCTGACGATCGCTCCGCCAGAGCGCATCGCGATCGCTACGATTGTTGTCGTGATGGCCGAGAAGATAAATGAAAAAGCAACTGACAGTTTATGTTGGCCGTAACGCTTTTTATTGATGGTCCGGGTCAGAAACTGTGTTTGTGATCATAAAAAAGCGAGAACCGTTCCCTGTCTGGGTGATGGAGAAGGAAGAAGGAAGTCTAGCATGCCTCCACCTGGTAGTCTCCGCGAGATACGTCAGTAACGCTACTTTTTTCGCTGTTCGGCATCACGGGAATTCAACGTTTTTTTAACCAACTTATTCTCATTCTTTCTCGGCAAGCATATGTTGTATACGTAAAAACACAAATATGTAACTTATGTGAATATTAGAAAACCAATTCCGTACTTCGCAGTAGTTAGTTTGCTCATATTCGTGGGTCAAACGCTTCCGAACAACGCTTTCCACAACACTGCCACTATCATGAAGATCGTAACGTAAGTCGAAATATCTTATTACTCACGTAATAATAATAATGATTTGAGGTAGTTGTATAAAATGAAATAAGTTGAGTTTTCTTGCAAAGGTAGGAATAAATGTAGGAATGTCTCTTGTATATTTGAGGTTGAAGGAAAGGAGTCCCAAGATGATTTATAGACAGACACGACTCTTCTCAATTTAGTTTTATTACATCTCTATGTTACAATTACTCGAATGCGCAACAGTTTCGGGAACATATTGTCGCCATCCTCAGGCAAACTAGTCAGGAGCTCATATCACACATTATCAATAAAACACCATTCAGTACAAGGTACTGGACGTACCATCACGGTCAGACGAAGTGTAGTGTTTAGAGGTCTTGGAAGGTGTGAGCTCAGCGACAATTATCTAAAACCGTGTTTTTAAGCAACTGAAACGTCTTTTGATCGACTTACAGCACCCAGAGATGATAAATAACTCATCCAATTATAATTCACTAGACAAATCGATTGAAACAGTTCTTTGCCGGTATCTTCAAGAAAATTCCTTATGAATTCTAAAATAATACGTTTTTTATTTTTTGCAATACACCTACGGATATATTGGTGAAAAGCTATAAAATACTATCCTATCTTCCCTGCATTAACATGAATCGTTACAACTCGATTCGTCCGACTGACTTAAACCTAATTTTGTAATGGAACATAATATATATAATGTATTATATTCCGTACTTTTTCATGGAACTTTCTGTGCCCGGAAAAAGAACTAGCCGGCTAACTATGATATGTAAATATTTTACCTTATTATGAACTTGCAAATCGAACTTGTAGCTGGAATTACTCGATTCGTTAAGGTAGATAGATTGATTGATTAATAGCGGTTGAGGGCGCGTCAGCTGCTCAGGTCATTAGCCCTGTGAGTGAGCCGCTCTTCCATCGCGGGAGGCTGGCAGTGACTTTCCCCCGCTGGATGAGGAGATCCGGTGCCGTCTGCGTTCGCTTGTGGGGATTTTCCCCAAGCAGGTATCTTCCACAGAGTGGCAGTGTTGCGCATAGTAATGTAAGTGTAAGTAAGTGATGAAGATAGGACAAGGAAGAGAAGAGAGAGGTTGCGCGTGGTCCGTGGCCCGTTCGTTAGGGTACTACTCCGGCAGTTGCCTGGTGTTGATCGGAGAAACCACGGAAAACTACCGATCAGAGCAGCCGGTCACTAGAATTCTACTCCAGGGAGAGACTGAATTGGACGTAGCTGTCTAGCTAGTGTCGAGACTCGAACCCTAGAACCTCCCGGTCAGAGGCACTGCAGTGACATCAGTTTGTGTCATGAGACCCCTTTGCCGGTGTTACGTTAAATATTTTTCAACGTACTAATCGGCGTATTCTTTAGTATTTTAAACGGTTTCTGCTATGTCATCAGTCAGGGTTAATAAGATACTTCTTTGGGTCGTTATGAAGGTAAATATCGTCACTATTATCGTCTTTGGACGAGGGGAAACTCAGAATCACAAAGGGAGCGAGACTTTTGGAATATGCTTTATCCTTTTATACCAACCTTCTACTGGTGTAGGAGTTTCCAAAAATCACAAAGGTCTGATGGCCCTTTTGGTAGAGTACTGCTCCGGTATTCGCCTGGTGTTGATCGGAGATGCCACGAAAAATTACCAATCGAAACAGCCGTCCGCAAGAATTTTCCTCCAGGCAATGACTGAATTCTACTTGTTGTATCTAGTCTAGAAAATCCTGCTTACGTCGGGATGTGAAGTTTAGCGACACACTCCCAGAGGAACACTGACACCAGCTGCTATATTAAATACTCCTCTAATATCCCAAACAGTTCTTCTGAATGTTCCTAATTTCAATATAAAGTGCGTATGATAGGATAAGACGATTTTATCTAACAAATCTCCCCCAAATTTGTCACACGGCCACCTCCGCGGGTATTTCTCTCTCACCCCGCGCTCCGGGCACGAGGTCGCCTCCGCAGCGTTCTTCCCCGCTCGCTCCAAAGGAACGCACCCTCTCGCGAGCGCCCTCGCCAGCGGCGGAGACCCTTGCGGTTAGGGGAGGCCCCCGCCGCCGCCGCCGGCGCTCCAGGGGCGACGCGTCGAAGCGGAGGGAGACGGGAGCGCGGGGGTGTAAATTTTTAACCGGCAGACTTCTCGAGTGAGGATCGAACTTCTTATTTCGCAAATCCGAAATGAGATTAAAACATAAAACTGCTAGGGGTGACTGCGGACGCGCCGTCCAAAGAGCGAAGTGTTGTTCCGTAATGGAAGGTTTCGTGAGTCGTTATGTGGGAGTAATAGGTTGCGGGAGAAGGAGATTTGGCGGCTGAAGCAGCCCCGAGGGGAGCTGAGAGCTGCGCGAGGCAGATCGCGTCGCCTGGGGGGTACGTTCTTTGATGGATGCGTTTGCTGCTTAGGAGGATACAGGTCCTTCCTTTCTAACCAAATTATTTGCGGATGCAGGGGAAATGTGAAAGGTATAATCGTTCATTTTGACAGAAAACTTTAACTGTGAATTTTACTTTGAAAACATAAAAAATCTATTTATATATTAAATTTATTTATATTATATACAATGTATATTTATATACATTGTATATTACATTTATATACATTATATACATATATTATTTATATATTATAAATATACAATTATTATATATTTAATAAATTAAAATATATTAATAATACAGTTTGCATATAGAATAGCATAGAATAGGTAGAAAAGCAAAGTGTAAATATGTCAATTTATTATGTTTACTGGTGTTACTTGTCATAGTTCTTCATTTTCATTGCGCTTCGGTATTACATGTTCAAACTCCGAACCCGATCATTGTGATCTCGATGATGATGATGATTGAAAACTCGTCTATTCAAAACCTCCCCATGGGATACCGCCTTCTAGTACCACTGTCCGTGCGGGTGTGGAAGCTGGCGTGCTATGAAATCAGGGCCGGCGGTAGCATAGCTACTTGTAGGGTCTCCCTAGTCGGATTGTCTCTTTTAGAGGAGTCAGACGAAGTGATCACTCAACGACATAACAAGCCATTCAGGCATTCGTACTCCCATTCCTTTACCTTTCCCAGCTGGTCTTAATTCATACCACCCTTATTTTGGGGTAAGGGTGTGGAGGACTCTGTAGGCGGGAAGGAAGCCAGCCCGTCTGGGGCAAGGTAACCCCGAAGAAGAAATCTCCAGTTCTCCAGGGTGGGGGTTAGGACGTAGAACCAGCAACCCTACTCCTGTTAAAATGCTGGATTGCTAAATGTCCCAAAAAATATAACCGAAATGTCCAGAAAACAATGATGCAAACGGAAACGGTTTAGAAATATAGAGACATGGAACGTACGGGGTCTTAAACTGAAAACAGTAGAAGTACTTGAAAAACTTAGTAGATGGGATGTGAAAATTACTGACTTGTCAGAAACGAAACGAGTGGTATCACAGAATGGGACAGACTTTCCCGTATACTGTTCTATTTCCTTTGGTCTCGGCTAGGTACTCGGACTTGCAACTTTCTCTTGTCAGCAGCAATCTATCGCCGCCCTAAGTACATTTTCACTTTCCCGTATACGCATATACGCATATACGAAGTATAAGGAAAGTTATGTAATGCTGCGGAAAATCGATTTCAAGATTTCGACGAAAAAACACGTTTGGGGTTCTCTGATACCGAAAAAGTAGTTTATTTCAAAACGTCTGCCCATCCCGACGTCTGCCCGTCTGTCTGTCAGCCCGCCTGGTCGTCCATCCGACTCTGTCTGCCTGTGAACACCACTACTGGCAAATCCCTGCGTAAGATTTTTTCCAAATTGAAGAAACCATTGTCGAACTGACCCGAGTCAAAGCTTTGAGATTTTGAAAAACATTCTTTAAAATTTGGGGGTACTTTACATTAAGCCCCCCGGACATTTTCAAAATTTTCTCAAAAACACAACACAAACAAACACAAACTTTTTCTTTAAAATTTTAGTAGAGATAGTACTAAATGCAGTGTATAAGTTGACATAAACGCCTCATTGCTCTATTGTTTTGTTTTTGCACAAATAAAAAAAATTAATGACGTGAAAGAAGTCAAAAATATTTCATTACGACAGTTTGTTTTTTTATTATATTTATGAGTACACGTGCATTAAATAATGTCAGATAAAGTTTCTTGAAAACTCAACCGTTTTCTCTTAAAATAGATCAGCATCCTGCATTTTCAGAAATGCTTAAACGACATTTTCTCAAGAACGTTTCCAATTTTTTCCCCAAACTTATCGAACGGGTATCGCTAATTGCATCGTTTAATATAACGTTAAATTCTCTGTGAGGTATTTTTTGCTTTGCCTCTTTTTGCGTCCTTTTTGCGTCCTTTTTGCGTCCTTTTTGCGTCCTTTTTACCTCTTTTTTGACTCTTTTTTTGCCTCTTTTTTGCCTCTTTTTTGCCTCTTTTTTGCCTCTTTTTTGCCTCTTTTTTGCTTCTTTTGCTAAATTCAGATTGATATGATCTGTTTTCTTTTAATTAAATACGAGACGATTGTGAAATCTGCATTTTAAAGAATCTCAATTACCTCTTTCCAATCCTCTGCTCCACGTATTTGCTACGCTCGTGGGTAACCCTATTCCTCCTTCCGTCGACCTCTCCTCTCTGGAGTCCATTGTCAACATGGTCGGTGTTTCAGATTGTACGTTAAATTCGCATATCAAGCCTAAAAATTCGCTTATTGGCTGAACTGCTCAAGCATGCACGAACGGTCATCGGTGTATTCACCGAGCTCCATGTTCGTCTGTTATTGAATTAGGTCAGTATATCCGTATATGGTGGCAGGATTCTGAAGCTTTTGGAACGACAGCATGTAATCGCTAATAGCGAGCGGTTGCTCAACAGTAAAATTATGAGAGTGAAATGTGATCGTAATATTGTTTCGAAAATCTCAAAATCTTTCGAATGTTTTGAAAACTGGATTGCTGCAACACAAAAAGAAAGAACCATTGTAAAATAAATGAAAATTCCAGAAATAAAGTTGAGAATCTCAAGAAATATCTGTCCTAAGCAATACGTAATTACATTACAATTGTAACAGCTGAAAATTAAAATATGTATTTCTTTCGGAATTAACAGAAATTTATGTACAATTGGGTGTCAAATAAATGTAATTTTGCTGAAATAGATTTTAGAAAATCGAAAAGTCAGGATTCCTTTACGAGTACACATGATTCTTTCTGTAAATCAGGAAAAAGAAAACATGTGTACATTCCCACGCAGTCATTTCCCTTTCTTTGTCCGCTTTCTGTTTATTTCACAGTCGGCGCTGTTCCCCTCCGGTGTTGCACGGTACATCCTGACCCCTCCGTCCGACGCGCCCCCGGCCCACCCCGCGCACGATCTCGTCCTTGCCCCTCCGCCCTGGCAGCCGACTCGTCCCGTCCTCCGTCCCCTCACCCTCGCCCCTCCCCTCGCGTCTTGCTGGCCAGGGACGTCGGGGGCTCGAAGCCGCGATAAATATTCATTGCTGCGATTACCGTGGGGCGGCTGCTGCGGACGCTAAATATAGCAGCCGGCACGCTCTCCCTCCCGCGGACGGCCCAAACCCCCTCTCCAGCCCTTAGCCACCCCGTCCTCACCGCCAACCCCCGCCCCCGCCGTCCACCTGGGCTCCACGCGACAGCAACGCCAGCAAACTGTGCGGTTTCCTGCGGCGGCTTCCGGTTGCGGCGCGCGGCTGCTAATGGGCCGCTTCCGGCCGCCAGATAGCCACCCTTCCCACCCCCGCCGCCTCCACCGCCCTCTTTATCTCTGTGCCCGGACTACTCCAGCCCAGCCAAGAATTCCGCACCGCTTCCGCCATTACCAGCTTCTTCACTCACTGCAGATACTCCGTCCCCTCCAGACATCACTTCATTCCAGCTACCTCCTCTTTCGAGTCATTCATCACATCACCAGCACCTTGCTCAAATTCTATCACCATTTCCACCTCGATCGACCGCTTCTTTGGTCTCCCTTCTACTACTATTCTATCTCTCTGCGATTTTGTCGCCCATTTACTTTGTTCATCTGTTTGCACTTCATTTTACACTCCTTCTCCGGGTCATCCTGTTATCCTCTACCTCCATTTGTATTTCCATGTCCTCTGACCCTAAAGTTCTCCTCTACAAAGATTGTTGTAGCCAGTGTTCTTATTGTTTGTGTATCAACGTTCTCTCCTCGTCACCCTACCATGTGTCACCTCGTCACCCTCCACCCTCGTCACCCTCCCACTACCCTCTGATTCCTATGTCATTGACTTCTCTATAGACGATTCTGTCATCGTTAAAACGCCATCCAACTTCCCCTATTTCCTCACTGATGTTGACCCTAATGTCTCTATCTCCTCTATTTCTTATATTTCGGTGTTGTTCTTTTATTGCATTTTATTGCCGTTATCGGTATATATTACCTCTGAGTTCAACACGGAGTCTGGCATTTGCTGCGGACTAGTCGCCCTGCATTCTCTATCGCTCCTACAGGCAGTTTTTTCTCTGTTATGTCGTCGTCAGTTCTCTCACTTTGACAATATTGTGAAACATGCTGCAGGGTCGTCCTCCGCCAAGCGCGTTGCTGTACACCTGGTGACCCACTTTCCTCCCTCGCCTCTTTGAGTTGCGCGTTCTGTTTAATGAAATTCCTGACCACAGAGCGCACGCAGTGTATTTCGTTATTATTTGACGCATCTGACCGAATAATTTCATTTTAGTAGGAGTGCCTTTGTTCAAACAGACGAGAGGATTATCAATATTTGTGTCTGCACACGAACACTTTCATAGAAAGAATCACATTCATAGAACTATATTTCGTGTCGTATATGCAAACAGTTTGCAATCAGTAATTCAGTTTGTTTTCTAAGTTTTATTTGATATTACATATATGAGCAGATGTTTGCCGTCAACGTTTTTCACATATTTTTTTGTTACACTCCTGACTCTCCGTTTCCAAACTTTTTTACTTTTCAACTTTCCAGAAAATTCATCTCTTTATTTAATTATTTTGGTAATCAGATAATGTAAAATGAAAAATGTTGTTTCCTGCAATACTCTTTAATTCAGTATGTTTTATAACGTTAACAAAGATGTTATTCAACTAAATTAAACCATGTCAATACCAAAGTGCATTTAATACCACCTATTTCACACAGAAAGTCCCGACAATGGAACTTCACAAAGTTAGGTACTTGTCCAGCAAAGTCATTTGACGATAATTCCAGCGGCCTATTTGCAGTTATTTTCGTGAAACCCTGATCTCTGCGGAATTTCTCATTCCCCAGAGGGTCTCCAACTTCTCCAAGGTGGAAATCGGCTACCGGGCCGCGGTAATTCAGCTCGTTCCTCCCTTTTCCCTCCCCCTCCCCCCCTCCCCGGCGGACGAGCGGTCGGGGAAAAGAATGGAGACGTCAAGAGCGAAACGAGGACGCTGGGGGGGGGCGTGGGCGGGGGCGGGGAGGGCAGGAAGCGAGTGGAGTGCGCTTCGAGAAGTTCTCACACACTTCTCATTGGTTGAGCCGACTTCCGCCGTAAGAGCCCGGCTCCTTTTCCCTTTTCCGTATATTCTTTGCCTTTTGACTGAATTATCTTCGGAGTGCATATCGATTTGACCGAGTCAGCAGAGCGGAGCCGCGGGGCGTTCCCGGGCTGTCTCCACGCACTCGATCTCCCAGCCAGGGAACAGAAGAGATGCCGGAAATAGTGAAAACCACTAGAAGGGACGTGCCAATCGTGAAAGGAATGCTGACGAATATATAGAGTTAACCGTACCCCAGAAGTAGGATTTGAACATGTTTGCGTTACGTTATGTAGCTAAGATTATTTGATAATGTTGGCTATGGAGAATAGAGAAACGGAGGAATTATTAAAAATGTTTTTTTTTTCGTCCCAACATTCATGGTTTTAATAATTTTTTAAAATATGGAGTACTACTTATGTCAGAAATACACTGGAATTGTTACAAAACTGCAATGTTCATATCAGATTTTTGTTCAATAGTTTTTTCAGTAATGTATACGAGGTAATAAAATATGAGATGAAAATTAATTTATATAATTTTGAAGTGGTCTAAGTAAGGTGACAGATGAAGATTAGTTGTGAATGACACGAAAGAAAAATTGAGATATAGTGTGTTGTCGCCTCTTGCTACGCCATAGGCGAAATGTAAGGAATGTGATGAATGTGAAAGTGTAGCGACGAGAAAACAAAGGGAGAAGGCAAAATTCCGAAACCATTTGTAGTACGTTCATATATTTGTTGAACGTTGTACTCATTCACATTTATTAAGATAATGGTTTCTAATGAGACTACATATATAAGAAAGAAATAATGATAAAGAGAAAACAGAGGGCTGAGATTTGATTTTAAAAATATGATAAAAGTCGGTTTTGAATAAAGAGGCACTTAGATGAAAAGATTTGTGACAGTATCTTTAAAAAAGCCTCAAAACGTTTTTTTGAAACTGCTAGGTGGTGGTTAAAAACTGAATTGATGGTAATTAACATAGAAATTAAACTTTTTAGCATAGTGAGAAATGAACTCTTGACTCTGGTAGTGCAACACTCAATGAAACTTTTCGTGTTGCTGATTAAAGTATGAGTGAATTAGGTGCCTTCCTACAATAAACATCTTAAGATGACGCGTAGTAATGAAATGAATTGCAAACTGATGGTGCTAAACATCACATACTTTCTTGCCCACATTTTCACGCAAAATTACGAGAAAAGTACTTAAATTTTCGAAAAATTGTAGTTGACGTTATTTTGAAATCTATCTTTAATGGACAGATTTAATTAATTGAAAAAATCACTAATTTTATAATTGTAATTGTACGAAGACGGCGAAAACATTTTAAACTTTTGAAGTTTTCGAAAAATTAGGATTTTCAACGAACGTGAGAACTGCACGATTCTCGTAAACATCTTTCACAGTATCCAACAACAAAATGTAATAAAAACAATAGACCCAATTTTTTTAAACTGTCCCAGAGGCTTCATGTAAAGTAGCCCCCAAAATTGAAAATTTGAAATATTGGTTTCAAATTCTGGGGCCACGACATCAGTCAGAACGATTGGGGAATATCAATTTGGGCAAAAACCGGCTGAACGGTTAATGCCCTAGCGTTGTGCACGGACGGGCGGACGGACGGACGACGTGTGGCCGTCAATCGATTTTTCGGTATCAAGAACCCGTAAAACACGTTTTTTTTTCTTTATCAGAGCCCTGTAATAAGAGTTTTTCTGCCGAAAATTCGCCGTTTTTCGCACAGCTTTACATAACATTCTTCTATTCCGTAGGGAGAAAGTAAAAATGCGATAAGCAGGTTATCTTATTCGAGGGTCACGGATTAGTATACGCAGCAAAAGTAGTTGATGAGGTTTCTGCATTGAATGGAAGCTGGCAGCGGAGTGCCAGGGGCAATGCATTTTCTTGGAACGCTAAAGGTGTAGTTCGAAGTTATGGAGTTTTACAAAGAGCGAGCAGAGCGGGAGTGCATAATCTCCACAGGAAAAAATAATACCTGCGGGGAACCGCATTCTTCTTCCTGTTTTTGCGTTGCCACTTCCGTACATGTTAGTGGTGAAATACCTCTTGAGGTACCTCGCGGAACGTGAAACCTCGCCTGGAGTTTCTTACTCTATCTTTTCTTTTAGCGGCATTGCTTCTCTTTACTACGTCCTTTTGAGGAAAATGCCACTTTCGCGTGCATATTATGTTCACCTTCTCTGTGCTTCGATATTTTTGCCTTTTCTCCTTTTTCTCATGATTTTTCGTACGTATAACAAGAATAAACGTTTACTTTGGTATGCACTCAAGACTTTCTGACCTCCTTTACTTTTTTGTGCGATATTTGAATTTTAAATTGGTGTCCCACATATATAAAAAATGTGTTCCTGCTCATTCTTGAGTTTTTTCTGTTAGTGTTTGGCCCTTTCTAAACGTTGACCAGAAGCCCAAATGGATTAGCATGTACTCTAAGTGGAACATCCCACGACTGTTCTGAAGCGAACATAATCTACCGGTTTTGAATGAAATGTTTATTTTGGGTCGACTGTCCGACGTGTCGGCTAGATAGCGGTGTCCCGCACGCCTGGGTCTAGTTTAATTCCCACCCTTGGGGGTACGAGAGACGTGTGGCGAACATTACATATTTCCTTCACCGTAACTACAAGCCTGAGATTTTCTTCGTCACACGGGTACAGAAACTGAGACGATTCTAAAAGAAAACTACAAAACTGTTTTCGCACGGACCGGGAACCAAATCTGAAAGAACTACTACAGGAAGCTAAAACGCTGCCCATGAACCTTGCTAGAGGATCCACTCGTGGTTTCCAAAATGTAACTCCCCTGAGGATTCCTCTCCACAAAAATTAATTTTTAGAATGAAGTTAATATTAATATATCGAGTAAGTCAGCACTTCAGCAAAGAAACAAGTGTTCATAATATGTAAATAGTGTAGTGAAGTGTTGTGTTCTTGAATGTGTGAATGTGTCGAATAAATGAGAGTGTGATTATCATAACAAGAAAAGAAGATGAATTAAATTAAATAAAAATAACGATTGTTAACTATATCAAGGCGCAAAGAGGCCTTTCGAATTAGTTTTAGTATAGAATATAAGTTCCTTTCAGTTAGTCTCTTTAAGATTTCTGCTCGCCCTTTGCTTCAAAAGCTTATTCGGCTAAGGTCATTTAGTATACGTTCCTCTTCTTGAATCAACTCGCGCCTCTCCAGAGCTACTGAAGGGGAGAAAATGAATTATATTAAGCCAAAAATACAAGTGTATAGTGTAAACTGAACTTTTTAAAATCTAAAAATGTATGTAATAGAAAAACATATTTACTAACATCATGGTACAATCTTTTTCCCCGAGTTCCCTCCAATTGGTGGTAACAAATGGCCATAATCCAGCAGCAAGCTCGCCTCGCACCTTATCAAGTAGATCTCTCCTCGCCGTTACGGGCTTCATTGTTCCAACGTTGTTGTGCGCGACGACGGCAACAGATTAACAATTGGAACGATCCGCGCTCGGGAGCCATGATTCCTCAACTGCTCTACACACCGCGCTTGCCCGTGCATGGGCCACTTTAGGAACGTGCTAACTACTCGGCTCCCCGGCCCTTCCCTCCTGTAGGCCCGAGTATTTCGCACATTCCGGAAACGGAACACCTCGGAACGGAACGCAGCACCAGGGAGTGCCCCGGCCGAGGAGCACGAGCGGCGTAGTAAATTAGAGCGTCGCTAGGTGGCAGCACGGGCCCCCTGCCGCTGTTAATGGCGGCGGTCGGGGCCCGCGCCGCGCGCCCGTCAAGAAGTTGGCGTTCCTTGGCGGCGGGCGAGCAGGGGCGGGGGAGGAGGGAGGGGGCGGGCCGTCGCGCCTCGCCGGGCTTTACGGGTGGCGGAATATTTAGAAAAAAGATCGGCGGGGCCCCGGGGGCGCGCGGTTAATTGTTGTTTGTATTTATACCTCTGGAGGACGCGGGCGCCCGCTTTATCCCACTCCGGGCCGTCGCCCCGGCTGACGGATCGGCCTCGCGAGGCGGCTGGCGCCCGAGCGGCGCGGCGCGGCGCGGTGTGGCGTGGCGCGGCGGACACGGCGGAAGGAAGCAAGGAAGGAGAGCAGCGAGCGGGCGGAAGGCAGGTGAGCGAGCGGGTGGGAGAGAGAGCGAGTGGTCTTCGTAGGATTGAGCGACGCAGGAGGAGGAGAAGAGTGAGTGGGCTACAAGGAGGGCACGCGGGCGAGTGTAAGACTGGGTATGATGAGGTAGGATGAAGGTAGCAAGTTGGAGTAGGCGATGGACAAATGAGACGCCAGATAAGTGTGTGAGCGGGCAGAAAGTGAGCAGGTGGGCAGGTGAGTGAGAATGTGAAATGTTAGACGGGTGGGTGAGTGGACGAGCACTAGGGCGGTCGAATGTGCGAGCGAACGCACATAGGTGCGGATCGAGTTTATTGAGAGGGGTAGGTGAGAGAGGAAGTGCCCGATCGAGGTGCAGACGATCGATGGATGGGCAAGGGGGTAGGGCCGCCGGTCGGTGAACCAGCGCGTCAGCGAGTAGTCGGACGAGTGAACAGGCGAATGGACTGGCTAGCAGGCGAGTAAGCGAGCAACTTAGGTGAGTTGGGCGGATTGGCAGACGAGTTGGCGGGCATAATGATGGGTAAGTGAGGCGGCGTGTTGGCGTTCGAGTTGGCGTTCGAGTTGGCGTTCGAGTTGGCGGGCGAGTTGGCGTTCGAGTTGGCGTTCGAGTTGGCGGGCGAGTTGGCGGGCGAGTTGGCGTTCGAGTTGGCGTTCGAGTTGGCGTTCGAGTTGGCGTTCGAGTTGGCGTTCGAGTTGGCGTTCGAGTTGGCGTTCGAGTTGGCGTTCGAGTTGGCGTTCGAGTTGGCGTTCGAGTTGGCGTTCGAGTTGGCGTTCGAGTTGGCGGGCGAGTTGGCGTTCGAGTTGGCGTTCGAGTTGGCGTTCGAGTTGGCGTTCGAGTTGGCGTTCGAGTTGGCGTTCGAGTTGGCGTTCGAGTTGGCGTTCGAGTTGGCGGGCGAGTTGGCGGGCGAGTTGGCGTTCGAGTTGGCGTTCGAGTTGGCGTTCGAGTTGGCGTTCGAGTTGGCGTTCGAGTTGGCGGGCGAGTTGGCGTTCGAGTTGGCGGGCGAGTTGGCGTACGAGATGGCGTTCGAGATGGCGTTCGAGTTGGCGTTCGAGTTGGCGGGCGAGTTGGCGGGCGAGTTGGCGTTCGAGTTGGCGTTCGAGTTGGCGTACGAGATGGCGTTCGAGATGGCGTTCGAGTTGGCGTTCGAGTTGGCGGGCGAGTTGGCGGGCGAGTTGGCGTTCGAGTTGGCGTTCGAGTTGGCGGGCGAGTTGGCGTTCGAGTTGGCGTTCGAGATGGCGTTCGAGTTGGCGTTCGAGTTGGCGTTCGAGTTGGCGTTCGAGTTGGCGTTCGAGTTGGCGTTCGAGTTGGCGTTCGAGTTGGCGGGCGAGTTGGCGGGCGCATGGGCAAGAGGGGCGAGTGGCTGCTCGAGCGCGAGGGCAGCCAGGTAGAGGCGCGCGTGCGAGCGAGTGCCGTCGGGCAGGGCGCCAGGCAGCGCAGCTAAAGACTGGGAGTTAAGAAGATGGAGGAGGCACAGCGGCCGAACCCTGAGAGACACTGCTGCTGGGTAAGGGGCCAGCGAACGTTGCTTTGAAGGAGGATTTGGAATAATGATTGTGAATGTCAGAATGCAAGGAATTGAAAATAAAATAGGATGCAAAAGCGGAAGAACTTAAGGAACAGTAGGCAAATATTAGTGGTTTGCAGGAAGCCAATTGCCTAATTTATGTGATTCTGTCATCTAAAGGTTGGATTATCATGATCAACATAGGAAAGAAATTACAAAATAAGATTCCCCAAAATTTTTCCAAAATATACAATACCTGTACAAAACGTTCAATGGACACTCATCATTAGCTTTAACCAAATTTCTTTCAGTAATGTAAGGTAGTCTAGTGCCGTAGAATGCGGAAGGAATTAGACAGACAGTGGTAGGGGAAGGGTACCCTGATTTCTGGAAATAAAGAGAAATTGCAAATTAAATCACATTCGATGAAATCACTTTATGTTGTGAAAATCTGAGAGTAATGAAAGACCAGATTCAATAAGACTGAAAATGAGTAGAAAGAAACGACGACTTTATTGATAGTTGATGGCAACGATGACGATGTCAGATGATCAATTAGAGTAAGAAAAATGGCATACGGTCCAGTTTTGATAATGAAAAGAAATACTACTCTTAAGAATTTAATAGAAAATACGATAAATTATAGTAACAATGATGATGCAACAAAGTATGCAAGATTTTACAATCCAATAATGGAATGGCCAAAGAAGAACAAATTAATCTGATAAATTTGGGAATGTTTCGTATACATAAAAATATAAATTAATAATATAAAAAGTTTATTTTGGAATTGAAAATATTTTGAATTTCTAACATAACGATTGTAAGGATTATTTGAACCTCTTGCTCAGAAATGTATTTGCTCAATGCAGTAACGAAATTATCTTCTATGTCGGATATTTTATTTTCAAAGCAACCTCAATACATTACTGGGTGACAGAAAAATATTGCTTAGAATTGTTACACAGAGATAAAACTGACGTGTGACAAGAGAAATGTACATGAAGGTGCGTGTGACCTGCCTGATTTTATCTGTTTGTTCTTATAAATCACCAGGAGAATTTTGGGTACTTGTATTTACTCACACCCACAACTCATTCAATATGATAAACTAGCAGCTCAACGGAAAGAAACTGAGCATCTCTTCAAGCTATCTCTAGGGTTGAAATAAAATTTGATTTAAGTCTCTCTTAAATAAGCATTTGAGGCACTCTTGCATTTTCATTCAACAATTTATCAGAGAACTCAATTATTTATAGGATTAGAAAACACGTTTGAGCGCTACGATGAAACTTACAAAATATGTCAGTTCCGTTCTAAATTATTAGATTCTTGGTTGTCCGGGAGACATTAATGTAATGACTTCGACTGCGGAAGCCTACGTTTTCATTAACCATACAAACTTTTTCCCGACATATTACTTTTTTTTATTCATTTAACTTTGTACAGTGTGGTTATTAATATGTATGCATTTGCATTCCTGTGTGTTTGTACTGGCGCAACACTACCTGACAGGGCCAAGGCATATCAGGGCTTTCGGGCCTTGCGGCGATGGGTGAAAGGTTGCGTTTGGTTAGCACATGGGTATCCATGCCGTATTCTGGTCTTCTCAACCTGAGAAGTGAGCATTCTCACGGCCACACAGCAACAAATACTGAAATATTGAAAGGAAACCACACACTATAATCTGCCCCGACCGAGAATTGAACCGTCAGGGAAAGCAAGCATGGTGGCCTGCGAGCCACACGTGAGGCGATTTACATTCCTAGTTGCAGAAAATACGAACATACGAGAGCCATTTCATAAATAATTCACAAGTTTCACAAACAATGCACAATGCTACGACTAGCCTTTTAGAAAATGTTCCCTTCAACGACTGACAAGCATGAGTATGCTCCTTAAATTATCGATCTTGAGCTTGTCGCTTTCACCACGCAGTTCTTGCTATCTCTGGAAATATTGCGAAATGTGAAGGCAGCATTTGCCTCTTTGTAGCATCTCTCGCCTAATATTTAAATCTTGGCACGTACACGGTGAACATCCTGTAGATCTCAGCCGCGATACGAGACTCGAAGCAGAGGACGCAGAGGCGAGCGCAGCCGAAAGCTTTTGGGGCAGAGCGGGAATGAACGGGCGTGGGCGGGGAGGGATGGGGCTGAACGGTCTCGGCGGAGTGGGTCAGGCCGGGCGGGGCCGGGCGGGGCCGGGCGGGGCCGTTCCGTTTGCGCCACAGACCGGCGAGGCGGAAGCGCGCAGCAGGGGTAATGGAAAAGGAAAAGGTGGTGGTGGGGGCGCCGGCAGGGGGAATGGAATGGTGACTCGGGCAGAAGACGGCTGCGGAGGCAATGGCGGTGGCGGTGGCCGGAAGATGTCTCTGGAAATGGAGAAAGAAATCGAGACACAAAAGAACAACAGTGAGGGAATAAAATGTTGTAGCGAGTAAGACTGACGAGTAAAGCTGACGAATCTGGTATATCCTACTTATACGGAAGCACGAGAGCAAACCAAACGCGAAGCAATCTATAAAAGGAATCACACGAGATGGAAAACCGATAAGACAGCAAACGGAGATGATTTCGTGATCATAAGTGCGGAAGAGATCGTAATGCGAGGCTGCAAGTCACATTAAGAAGCTTGGTGTAGCATGCTAACGTTTCACTGATCGGAAGACAAATGAGTGCTGATTTGAAGACAATGAGATTTAGAGCGAAGTAGTGGAGATGAAAGAGCAGAAAACGCAATTATATCAACGAACGGAAAGGGGGAAAGATGAAGTCTGAACTGCTCAATATGAATACATAAAGAACTAAATACGGTAGATTAAAGATGTTGTCTGGTATCATAAAATATATTATTCTAAAGATAGTTTCGATCGTGTAGCGATAATCCTCAGGACGTGCAAGTTCTGGGCTGAAAACAATGTTCTTTGTTTTCGGCCACTAGCGATCTAATTTATTACATAAAAAACGTTTGTGGGACTGGCGAAATACTGATGCGTTATTATAGAGAGAAGCTTATGAAGTCGTTGTCTGTTTAAGAGTTGTGTTAAGACAAATTAAAGTGACGAATTGAAGGGGGTCTGTTGAGACTGCGAGCGAACCACAGAGTTAGCTCGGAAAGACATTGTTGGGGGGTCGGGCGAGGAGAGGCTGGTCGGGGGGGGGGGGGGGCGAAGAGAAATGCGCTGCGCGAGCGGCCCCCGCGGGATGATGGAGCGCTCGGCGCTGGAGCCATTTCTCGCGTACCTTTGCTTTCTTCTGGGCGCCGCACCTTCCGTCGATATTTCACCGTTTCCTTCTGTCGCTGCCTCCCCCCTCCGCACACGCCTCCGCCCACGCCTCCGCTCAACCTTCGAACCCTTCGCCCTCACCTACTGCAACGCCTTCACTCTCCGTCCGCGCCTCCGCCCAACCCTCCTCCTACGCCTCCATTTGTCCCTCCGCCTCTTCTCCCACATTCTACCAGCGCTCTCCTCGGCGCCTCCTTCGCTTCCACCTTCCCCTCCCTCTCCCTCCGCTTCCACCCACTCCTCCACCATCATTTCTGACACGGCGCGCACGTTCTCGCAACTCCTGCGGCTCTGCCTGCCTGCGACCCTGTTTCTCTCCTCCTGCTCCTCTTTGGCCTCTCCATGTGCCTCGCGTCTGCCGTAGCGCCGTCCCGTTCCTCCTAGCCACTGCAGGCTCTATTGCTTTCCCCACCTTGACCCTGGCTTTCGTTAGGTCGCATTCCAGACGCTGTCCACGTTCGACCCCCTTTTCTCTTTGTCGCACTCAATGTTTTCTTAGAAACCCTGGTTTTTCTCTTTCTCGGTTATTGCCATCGTGCCTCTTTCACCTTGACCTTGTGTCCAATGTTTCTTTGGTTGTGCACAGAGGATTTCAAACTTATTAATCTTACTTTTCAGTGCTCTCCTTCTCTATTTTTATGAGAACTTCTCTTATTTTATTCATAATAATCTTTTCTTCTCTGTTCTTGACGTCAAGTTTTTTATCATCTTACAGGATATATCCTAAAAATAGCTACATTACTTTCTGTTTCTATCTTAGCAAAGATTACTTTGTGAATCCAACAACATAGAGATCATAGACCGATGCAACATCAGTGATGTTCAGTGTCTGTGTTGAAGCACTTTTTTCTATTTCGTTGTTCTTTAATTACATGATTGTCGCCTATTGAAAACAGTCGTATGACATTCTGAGAACAGATAGGGAAATATTATGAGTGCAAGTAATAAATGTGTGATTGTTCTGCGAAGGGATTATTGGAACTTAAATTACTGTCTGCATTTTAATGGAATTATTTATCTACAAGTAATAATTTTGCATCATTTTCGTTTAAATCGCAGACAGGCATGATATTCATTTCTGGTATGGTGGTGTATTTATTTTAATATTCTTTATAATTGCGATGAAAGTATGATCCAAATAATTCGTTTTAATTTTTTATAAGTTTTTACATTTACACAGTTTTTAATCGTTCCCATACTTTTTATACAAATATTATCTATCGTAAAAGTAAGGAACTTTTTGCTTTTGAAAAGACGAATGGAAAATTATGTGTTTAAAGAAAGATGATATAAAGTGTGATTCAGTCCTCGTTGCTCATAGAGGTCCCGGTGACTGAGTATACTAAGTTATTCATGAATGAAAAAAGAAAAAAGTGTAAGCCCTATATAAAATTTTGAAAAAAAGCTTTTGTTCTCATTGATCATATTTTGCAAAACATGTAGGCCAAATATTTCATTAAATATTGTTCCGTGTTACTATTGTGTCCTACTTATCTATGAAATGAGAGAAAACTATTATTTAAGTGTTATTTAAGTTAGCTTCTCATATTTATTACATCGCCAAAATTTCACATTTTCACCTCGTGTAACAGAGGCACTACTCGTGTTGAAAATAACCTCTTGCGTGAACGCAAGGTAAGCATCTGCGCCGCACGGCCTCTGTGGCGCGCCGGGTTGTGCCTTTACTTCTGCCGCACGAAGCGCTTTCAAAGCGCCGAAGAAGGTCATTACGATCCTCGAGTTCGGCAGCATACACGCGGTCTTTCATTAACACCAAGCACCAACCACGTTGGGAGCACCTGAGTTATAAGATTCAGATACGCCGCTTAAAAGCTCGAGTAAGAAATGAGGGCCGAGGATAAATTCATCCACAATGCCAACCGACACATTCACTGAAAATTGCTCGTAATGAGCATCACTATGTGCAACATGCGGATGTTTCTCACCACCAAATGCAAATTGTACACATTAATTGTGCCAGTTCTTGTAAACCATCCTTCATCTGACGAAATAATGAAATCCCTGATTTCTTTGCATTTGCGGAGAAAATGCCTAGAGTATTGTAAACGACGTTGTATGTGGCTTCTGCGTGAATGCTGCTCCCGCTGGAAATGGAAAGTCATAATCTCTACTCATGAATTGTTCGCCGTAGGAGAGAGTGTGATGCCTTCACCTCGCTAGCTGTTTGTCTTGTGCTCGCTTGTGGGGCTCCTAGGATAGCATTTGCAGTTGAGTTTTCCGGAGAAGAGGCGAGGCCTAAAGCGAAGTGAAGCCGTTTGCTCTCTTGCCGTGGCCCATGTTACTTGAGCACAAGCGCATAGTCCAAAGTTTAACGTTAATTATTTACAAACCTAAGCGACGAACAGTATCCAACTTTGGTAAATTCAGTGTGTACATTACATATAGGACAAAGTCCTGGCTTATTAACAACGAGGACAGAATCAACGAGAATGCCTCCTTCAACAGACTTCATTTTCTTTAAAATGTAACTTCTTTATGCAAGAATAAGTGTAAGAACATAAAAAACTAAAGGCATTTACTTTTTTCATAAACTGGTAACTTTCTTAAATAAATCAGTATTCAATTAAAATATATAGTACATATATACACACATACATAGATTCTTACTCACAAAATTCATGCAAAAATATTGCCATAAGAAAATAGTTCAACTTCCCAACTAGTTCACTTTAAACGCACAGTAACAAATGGGAGAGAATATTATTGTGTTTTTCCAAACAAAATTACTAACATATCACTATTTCTTGAGTTGTCGTTTCGCTAGATGCAATATGAGGCGTTTTTGTTTACGTTACGGCTTAAATCCGAAATATAGATGATTCCTAAATTAAGCGATTAGTCCATATAATAGACAGGAGGTTTGACTATAATAGCATAAAGGACGATAAACGGATCTTTTCTGGCGTCATCCAGCTAACTCGAGAATCAGTCTCCGGGTGATGGCTAAACTAAGTTTGATTGTAAAGAAATTTGTGTGTTCGCGAGCAATATTCTAGCATAAAAAGTACATAAATAAAACATGTCAATGGGTTTGGGGAAATTATGTTGGTTCCTTATATTGTTTTATGAAGTAGTTTCAGTTTTTCGTTAACATTTTTCCAAGTAAATATGCGATTAAGTAAGTTAACAATACAGCTTGTTTGTAGAGTGTACACATTTTTGCATTGTCTATTCACTATTCTACTGGACGATTCTACTTTCGGACGACTCTGAGAAGAGCTAACACATTCTGCTTGATCACTAGTGCGCAGTAGAGCGCATTCAAAGAACGACGTCGATTAACTGTGGACTCATAGAATCCTGTCCTGCTTTAAGAAGTGGACCAGCACTGAGAAACCAGTTCCCCGGGCTATTTTTGACGTTAGGCAGAAACTGTATGTAGATAAGAAAGTTATGATAATTGAATGCTCATGGTGCAATTTTGAAGACAAATGAGATTCTTTTGCCAAGCTTGGACCCTTCAGAAAATTAGTATGTTCCATGTATTACAAGAAAAGTATCAAAACAAACTCTATTACTGTTCTACGAAGTTACAACAATACAGTTTTTCATCGGTTTTGTTACCAATATCAATTAATTTACAATGTTTTGGAATTAATTTTTTTAGTTTCTTCAGGATTTTTGAGTAGCGAGACATAGATTTTCCAAATTATTGCATTTCTTCAAAATTGCTAATGAAGGCTTAAGCCAAGGTACATTCCTGGCAGAGAGCACATATAATTATTTTTATGGTTTGTTGGAACCAAACATATACCGAACAATAGCGCAGAATTTCCAAGCCTATATCCTGTATCGTACTACACGTGCCAATACACACACTGATTCAGATCTCGAATCCTCTTTCGCGCAGCAATGATTTGCACTGGATTGAGTTTAAGAGCGGTAAATGGAACTTGCAGTTCGTTCTTTGTCTCTGCTCGAATTAAAACTGTTCTCCTGCGAAATGACATTTTTTATATGTGCCAGTTTTCTTGCGTATCGATGAAGTAAAGAACTCTATTTGTAAGCTGTAAGCAATAGTAGAATCATCAACAGAACGCAGAGTGCCTACGGGCAAGTGTTTGCATATGCTGGTTCGAACACAACGTAGATAATTCTAGGAAAGCAACCGTATCCAGGACGCCTGTGACGCAAGCAATGGGAGCGCACGATGGAGTTGATAACGTCACGTCACAACTACGCTCACAACAGAGTCCACTCCAGGCGAGCCGCGTCTTCAGGACGACTGTTTTTGTAAACTACGTTGGCTCTGAAAGCGGCGCCTCCGGTGTCGCTGGCGCTAGTTCGCGCTTCCTTTGTTTAATTAACAAAACAGAAATTCGGAAACATCGTTCATTTGATTCCCTCCGGAACTTCGAGCGAACTTCTCTATACACGCGCCGCGGTGGGCGGGCCGGCGGGCGGTGGCCGGCGGGCGGTGGCCGTCGGGGGGCGGGCGCGAGGAAAGGACGCGCTGGTGGAATAACTGATGCGTTGGCGCCGCCGCGCCGTTGCCACTAACTGCGCGCCCTTGTTTGCCACCGGACGTCGCTTAGGCGGCGGCGACAGCGAGTCGTTTAATGAGAGCGTTTGTCCTAACGACGACGCCTGTCGCGAGCGAGTTTCTCTGCTTCCGCGACGGCGGTGCAGGCGGTGGCGGCCGCCGAGGCGGCGCGGCGGGGGCGGACACTGTGGGGAGGGGGAGGGGGCGGCGGGCGGGGTGACGTGCCTCCCTTTTGTCTTCTGCGAGAGGACGCAAGACGCGGAGCAACCAAAAGATTCATGTGTTCATAAGTGGCGTTGGCAGAGCAGATTGTGTAAGGATCCTGCTCGCTCCTTTCTCTTTGATCATACCGTTTGCTTTGTACGGTGCCTCTGGGCCTTTTACAGTTTTTGAGAGCTGTATCAGAGTCATCTTTAGTACAGGCCGGAGTGTGAAGTTTTGGCAATGCTGACCGTCGAGTTCAGTCCGATGTGAATCCTAATGAGAGGCAACAGGGTTTGTTTTACCTTTTTGTGGCTTGTGATCGTAGTGCTACTGTAGTTTTTTTTGCATTATTTAGAATTTGCTATTGTGTTAGTCACTTGAATCTGAATCTTGAAGTGCCATTGCCTGCAGTTGTGAACTCGAAGGTTCTGTTTCATAATTACAATTTTAATGCTCGAACCTTACAAGGATCGTAAGAAGCGTGCCTTTGTACATGCTATAAATAGTAATAAAGCTAATAACTTTTACGTAAAGTTGATTATTTATATTTATGCCATTCATAAGTAATGTAAGCTTTTAATAATAATAACCTATGTTCTTACAGCTAAGTTAGATTTCTTTCATTGCAGTTGCCCGATAAATGTTGCGTTCCTTGGACCTTAATTATTTGAATATGGAAATTGGGAATAGGATGCAGCCTTTTTGTTTGAAATATAAAACTGAAAATTATGTTTGTACTTCTAACTTGAAATCATATGATTCTACACTTCCCAATAAACCTTATGTAAGTGACCTTAATCGTGATGATCTTACACTTTTTTCGCAACTTTTACAACACAACACTTACACAACTTTCCCTGAGGGTGCTAGTGCGCCAATTTTGACGTTTGATTTAAATACCAGATAGCGCATGCCTTGGTACAATATCCGCAATTATTTAGTAATTCAAATCGAAACTCTGATTAATACTGAATTGCTAGAGGATTTATTTTGCCAAGATTGTCAAGTGCATTTCCTGGGATTTGTTTTAGAAGCGTCCGAATGCATTCAGTCGATTTAGCCACTTCATAAATACGAACCCAGACTTTGATCGGGTTTGAACCCGCCACCTTGAGATCAGTAGCCCGGCATGATAACCAGTATACCCTCAAAGCATGATTTCTGGTGTCTATATTCCATAATTTGCTGCTGCATTATTGTACAAATGGGAAAAATAACTCCTGTATGTTTGATAATTGGGAACAAAAGAAAAGACAAACATTGACACCATAAAGAATATCATTAAATATAATTGAAATTCGTATTTAACTCTGCAGAATTGAAAATGAATGTAGGCATAATAACGTATAGTGTGCTAGAAAAGTCTCTCCGCACTCAGCCGAGTCAGGGTCTCCTATTAAAAATTGCATTTATGTTCGTAGCAACTGGATCTATGGGAAACAAGTGAAGGAGACAACACTTCCAGCATCTCTTATGATTGTGGTGAGTACGCAATTTACATTTTACAAGCTGCAGCTCTTGCTACCAACATTATTTCTATTGCTAGCACAATCACCAGCAAAATGCTACTGCGGAAACACTTTCTTGGCGTACTGTACTTTCATAATTGTCTATGGTCACAATAGGCTCGTACAAGGCTTTTGTTAGAATACAAGATTGAATTTTAATTTTATTAGATCAGACCGAATTGAAGATATTTTATTACACTGGTGACAATCAGATTTTCACTTTCACGAAATTTGGGTATTGCGTCCTAGTACTTCACCGGACTGAAGCGTGTGCCTTTACAGTGTAGGCAGTACAGGTTACCAGTACAGGTTTGTACTTTCCGGCTTCAACTGAAGGTGGCCTTGGCTGTACTCCATTTGGTATACCAGACCAGGGCGAGGCTATCAAGTTGACAGCTAACTCTTTTGTGGTAGAAGTTGAGAGTTTTTATTTTTTTTTAAGATTAAATACCTATAACTCTGGGGTTGCCTGAGTTTAGAGGTAGGTAGAACATAACACCAAATAAAGGAATTCAAAAAAAACAATATATTTTAAATCAGTTATAACGCAATGCTTTTAAGAGTAATTTAAAGAATTTGCAACATTTCATATTTCAGTACTTCAGTTTAAAGTAACACTTAGGCGAAATGGATTTCACATGCATTTTCAAGGATGACAGAGATATAATGAATTTGTAATTGAATTTGCCAATCTTAAGATTATGTTGAACGTTATCGGTAAATGTGATATAAGGAATATGTTTAAAACTGTGCATTTCCTCCCAAACACCCATGAATATCATAGGCCTAGAAACAAACACATTCTAATAATTAATACGTAGCTATGTCTGCTGTTTCTTTCTTTTTATGAATCAGTTTTTACTTCATCCAGAAATCGCAGATGTTTATGTAACACTCTCTTTCTAACGACTCGATCTATTTCGATAATCAGTTTCTTTCTCAGCCTGCGAACACTTACTTGTCTTGGCACAGTGCCGTGGAACCTTTACACGACCTCCTCTGCGTTATCCACCCTCCACCCGCCAGTTTGTCTCTACCTCCTCCTCCCGGAGCCTTTTCTTGTTCTGTACTTTTCCGACCGGGTCCGTATGCATAATTTAAACAGGATGCTAAACAGAGATACTGTTATTTTCGGAGTATATTGTCCGTATCAAGATGGAGCCATTAATTTTCATGACCGAAGTAATCCATACTGGTGTCCCTCACTAGCGATAAAAACGGCGCTTTGTGTTCTTCGTAGGTTTTTCTCGGTCCCAGTGTGTCCTAAACATGAACTTTCTCTTTAAAATACTCATGGCGAAAAAGCTGCCAGATAATGGAGAAGTTGAATTTTACATCTGAGCCTAATTTTACATGCTTTAAGTTTTGCTCTAGAAGCGTTTCAAAGTACGAAATGTATTCTTTTATTTTTTTTAAACCTGTTACATCCACTAAGTGGTTGCTTACAAGAATACATATTTAGTCTTCGTCGTCAATTCATTATATGTACATATGTGTTACCTCTTGCCTTCTGTTTATTTGCATGTGAGAGTACAAAATTTAACAAAATATTTCGTCATCCCGCTCATCAATAGTTTCGGTTTCCTGGTGCCCGCAAAAGTTTATTTAATTTCAGTTGCTTAGAGTTTTCTTGATCTTGTTTTCCTTACTGTTTTATGTTACATAAAAAACTAAATACAAATATTACAAATTAATCACAAAGGGTTTGTTTTCATGTAAAATGTTCTATACGCAGAACTCTTACAGACTAATTTTTAAAATTTCCGTTCTAAAAAAAAGCTTTTGGTTGTTCTCCCGCCGTAATTTCATGATCCAGGCCGATCATATCCCAACAAAGCCACGCGTGTGTCATGCGGAGCTTCCAGGTTTCTGTTGCAATTTCTGCGCTTTGACCGTCTGATAGAAAATTTCTAATACAAAGTTGATGCGCACGTTGAACTTCTAATAGGTTTTTGAACTCCGCCACGTCTTTTTGTAATGAGTTTTATGTCTGCCCATGTAGCATGTTGGTAAAACGTAATTACAGTCCGAACGACATCCAGCACAGTGTTTTGAAATACGATGTGTTTTAAAAGCCAGACCGCCTCTACGTGAATTATAGACTTAACGTTCGTTTCCATTAAAATGTAACATTAAAATGAAATTTAATTTATCTTTGAAACAAGAGCGCCACGGAAACATGAATTGTATTTCCGAAAGGACGTCGCGAATTAAAATATATCAATTATGCACATACGACTACGTTTTGGCTTTATTAACGAAATTCACGCAGCTTAACAGTAAAGAATCCGGATTTTTCGCGCATTAGACCTAGTGTATCGGGATTTCATAGTGCGTTATTTTTTCGTTAACGCAATGGGACAACGCGCGCGCTACCTTTTTAACGAGTACGCTAAAAACATAAAGATTTTTCAAATATTTATGTAAGCTCTTAAGTCGTGCAACGTAGTGCTTTTGCATGTTGTAAAACCTCCGGCGCGCCCGCCCCCAGCGCTTCCGGCCGCCCCGCGCAGCGCGAAATGTCTCTCCGCTGCCGCTGGAAATTCCCCCCCACCCCCACGCCCATCCCCGCACTCGCGCTCAACACCCCTTCCGGCGACTCTCTGCAAGAATTCGTCTCTGAAGGGAAGGTGACGTTAAACTGCTCGTGAGTACAACGCCGTGGCAATGATTTAGGAAATGAACGAGAAATATCAGAATTCTATCATAAAATGCTTTTAGCTAGAACTCAAAGAATCCCATTTGCTAGTCAGATTTCGACATAGATAGATAGAACTAGATTGGCAGTACTACCCCAATAAGTGAAGCCAAGATGGTGAAGGTGAGATGGCGGAGCTCGCAACTCTTGACTTTTTTGTTTAACATTAATTTGTTTTCTAAAATCAATCCTTTTATTTTACCAAATGAAAAGGTCAACAAATGAGCATTTATTACTGTAATAATTTTTGTAAATTATGTTTTATCATTTAGGAAATCATTACCTAGTTTAAGTATGTAACAAGCAACCATCAAATATATTACAGCTATAAAGAGGACGATTTTGAGGACACTCGTATTCGGTTCCTAGATAATGGTTTTACACAAATGAGATACCAAAAAAAAACGTAGGAGTGGAAGTGACTATATATTGAATAGAACACATCTATTAAATAATAAATGAAAGCTATGGAATTTCCTTTGAAACGCGCGGCTGGATTGGAAACGGGAAGATGGCGCCATGCGCAACTTGGCGAGTTCCCTGGAAATGGTAGTTGGTCTTGATTAGAGTGTGATCGATGAAACAATTGTTTGTGATAGTCAATTGTTACTATTCACTTCACTTCACTTTATTGTATATCATCCTTGCGGTTCGGAAAACATCAAATTAGTGAGGGTGTTTTGATTATGTATTTAGAAATTGTATATATTTGAATTTTAATACATTTTGAAAATTTTGAAACTGTCGCGGATTTCATGTAAAAGACGTCAAAACTTAAAATATGTGTTTTGTGTTCAAGGGCCCGTGAAATGAGCCATATCAATTGAGCTGTATATAAATTTTGGAGAAAATCGGCTAACCGTGTCGCTGGTAGCGCACGGACGGACGACGGACAGACGTTTTGCCGTCAATCGGTTTTTCGGTATCAAGGACCCACAAAATATGGATTCTGGCTACACCACGTGTTAGAGGATTTTTTTCTAAATTTAGCAACTGCATTTATCCACTTTTTCGGTTCGAGGGCCCGGCAATAAGAGTTTGTGTGCCGAAAATGCACCGCTTTTCCCGCAGCCTTTCATAGCTTTCTCTTTACCTTTAAGCGGTACCGGGAAAGTAAAAGTACACATCAACACTGTGCGTTCATTTTACAACCCTAATCTCTTACGGGCATGAACAAAACGAACATTCAGCAAATATTGTTACATCATTTATTATGATTATATATAAGTACGATTTGTTAGTGTGTGCCGTTGATACCACCCCGGAATGGCGAAATTGAGACACCTTTTTTCGTCTGATCAAGATTTATTTTACATTTTCTATTTTATATTCATCTTGTTGGTCCTGACATACATAGAGATATATCATATCGGTGTCAAAATATCTACATTTCACGGAATGAATATTTTGTTGTGGGCATTGATATACCTAAGACTACTTTACATCTAGTGGTATATGGCGTCGTCGCCGACGCTGTAAAAGGTTTTAAAAGTAGTTTCATGTGTTGAAAATTTCTAAATGTTATGTTCTCTTTGTTGAAATAAGTTCTTATAATCTCGGGCATTGGAGATACCAATAAATAGTAGTAGCTGATAATTTATACCCCTTCAAATATTCCTAATACCCAATACCTTGTGTGTTATTTTCATACGGGATGTGAACGGATAATATTGCAAATTTAAATCAACTTTAAAAAAATTGGAAGTATGAATGGTTCGAATAGCTTCACAGCTACATTTAGTTAGTACAGCTACATTTCCTACGCTTTTTTGACAATGTACACAAAAATGCACAAATAAAATAACTGTATTCTGTCCTTCAGCATTGTTCTCTAATAAGATCACTCTCAATTGGCTTCAAAAATTCTGTCGCAAAATATTCTACACCTTCATTTAATTCTTCTCCAGATTCGCTTAATACTTCCGGATTTTTGTTCACTAATTTTTTTAAGAGAATAAAATTCCAGATTCCAAGATTATTTGGAAGTGTGAGTATCTTTTTTCCAAGCATTACCAATAAAGAAATAATTTCTTCAACCTGAAACGGTTACAGTCTTGGAGAAAAAAAATTATTCGTTAAAAGCGTGGGTGACAAATTTTAAGTATATGAAGCAGTTATATCTACGCATTAACTTTTAGTAACAAGAAAATATTCGTCATATGGTTTATTCTTTTATGAATAGATCTTTAACATTTTAAATATTTGTGTAAATAACCTGATAGCACGGTAACATTCAAACTCATCCTTTTTGTATCTTCAAAATTAGTTATTTATGCATCCCTAAAAGTATTTTTTTCCATAAATTATTCACTTCAAAAACGAAAAGGTTAGGGTTGCCAGATCTATCGTAAACTAGAAAAGTGAGAAACTCAAAATCTCTTCGAAGAAGCTTGGTCTTTCCTTCATTTGCGAATTAAATCAGATAACGGCATGATCAAATTAGCGAAATGGGAGTATGAAATATTGGTACCCTAGTCAATCTTCATTCTCTTACAATATGCATTTGCGAATCTATTTAGAACTTCAATATGGTATAACGAAAGGAATTTCGCTCTCGTGGACAAACGAGTTGTTTTCGCTTAATTTCAAAGCATTTAGTCTTAATAGCATTTCTCTTTGAAAAACTTTGCGCGAAGTTTCTCTTTTGTTTAACTCACAAATGAACTGGCGCTCCCCCCATTCCTGAGGCCACCTGTGCGTTCTTTGGCTGCAGATATTGCTTTGTCGCTTCCAGGGCTATTTCACATTCGAATTCAAACGACCACTAAATTGTTTTAATGGGGTCTAGTTATCTTCCCGCCATTTAATCGACGTTCGTTGAAACGATCCTCGCGGACTGTTAGATCCGAATCTCATTATTCTGCAATTTACCCTGCATTCACGTTTGTTGACTAGTAATAGTCGGCGTATTTTCCAGCGTTTACCATATCATTCCACGGAATATGTTATGCAGAGGTTCCGTTATGAGATAGGTCTCTAGGGATAATCAGTGGTAATTTTATAAGTCACGCTCATCCGGGCAATTTTCAAATTTGTGAAATTCATTCTAGTAATATTGGATTGCCAACATTAGTAACTGAAAGTATATGTCGCTCTTCTAATGTAAAATGAATGGCCTGAAAATAATGCAATAATTAATCTAATGAGATGTATTACTTTTCATAAAATGTTTTGTAATAACATTTAAGCTTACGAATACAAATTTTGGGAGAGGGTTCATTACGATGTGTTAATGCATGTTACTAAAATGGAATCTGAAAATTAGTTTGGTGCGAGTTGAACGTGCTTTTACAGAACATTAATAATTAATACACAACACCTACTCTAATGAAATACCGTCTCTCACTTGTTAAAATTGCAACAAAGTGAAGTGATGCGGAAGTATGTCATGATTATGGACACCCAAAACAAAAGAAAAGAGAACGATGAAGTTGCTCTTTTTTACATTCACAGGAAAATGTTTTGGTTAAATGTGAGTTTGAATACAGATATGTTACGTTGGTTTTTTGCTAAATCTTAGACCATAAAAATTAATGGCTATATGCCCGAAAAAACCCTTTCTGTCGTTAATCCGTTTTTCGTGAAAATTTCTCTTCTGATGTATCTCAACTTTATGGTTGAAAAAGATGTAATCAAACTTGATCATTAATAGTTTTGAAGTGAAACGACAGTAGTGCGCTGGAACAAATTGGTATGTGTCATAAGAAAATAGTCACACACAGTTCTGACTGTAGCCGCATTCGACGTTGCTGCATGGAATATATTTGAGGTCCCTAAAAAATTTCGTCGACTAAGTGCAAAATTCAATAAATACTTTACAATTCTTACGATGAATTAACGATATAATTTCATCTTTTTCACTGCTCTCGCTTAGACAAATTGTCTCCATCTTGAGCAGGCGGAGAGCTCAACTCGTTTGGAATAGACAAAGATCGTCTTCGATGTCTGTAAATAACACTATGTTACGAATTTCAACTTTTTGTTTGTACTTGAGTTGAAGGTGCAATTTCCTCATTGTTGATGCCGAAGAAGTACGTAAAACGCCCATTATGTTCCTTTAACTTTTATCTTCTGATTTCACCTCTGATAACTAATTTTAATTTTCTTTTCAATTTTAAAAACGTGTCTGCTTCTTGAGATAAACTGGTATTTTGTTTCAATCAAACTGGCATTTTTTCAGTATTCAGCTAGTGTGTAAAGATTAGTATACTTACGGTCGTACTTTCAAGATGGATTACTTCGAAAATAATCTGCGAATCGAAGAATTCGCAGATCAGGTTACCACTCGGGCAACTTCTGTTCTTATTCACAAACCACAGTCGTCGGAGAATTGCCAGATTCGAGGATTACCCTTGCCCAGAATGTTACAGTAATATGATTGGCTGTGGAGTATCTCGTGGTCCTGTTAGTAAACAATTGTTATACAGCCACTTCAAACGCGATCTCCAATGTCAAATTATATCGATTCACATACTGCGTAATGGCTAAAGGGCCAATGAATCTAATATTTCTATCTAAGATTTTTAATAGTTATTTTGTCGAATGAATATTCTCGGATAGATCACTTCACCTGACTCATTCTAACCATTTTCGGCTTTTTGAAACAATTAGAGGGGGTGTCTCTCTGTTTGAAATGCATTCCATAACTTCAACAGCAAAACAATCCATACCTGTCAGATTCATCTATGTTGTTTAACAGAACAATCAAATACAATTTGCGAATTGTACTCCGAAATCAGGGGTACAACGCACAGATCGAAATCTGGGTGTGTAATCCTCGAATCGCAACCAATCCGGCCTTCCGAATAAGAATTTGTGCTTTGACTACAAACCATAATTTGGCATGTCTGTAGTATTCAACACAATCCGATTTTATGAAGGTAGAATGCATTTTTAGAAGGTAAGAACGCATTTAGTTTAAAAAATGTGGATTGAAACAAACAAAATTAATTTCACATTTAACTTAAGATTGTATTCTGATCTTCCGCAGGATGATTCAGAGAGGAAAAGAGGAACATAAATTTGGGTTCACCAACGATTTAGAGGAAGCCCACTGATCATTCAAGTTCCTTTTGTACTGTGGACCCATCAAAACGTAGAATATGAAAGAATGCTTCTGGTATTATTTATCCAGATCTTACTTCATCCAACATCCCTGTAATGCATGGTTCACACCTCTCTCTGCTCATTTTGTCTGAGAGAAAACAGTAAAGTTTTGATTGAAAACTGAGTGGACAGTCGATAAAAACATTGCAGATTCCGACTTTTTAGTGGAGAGAATTTTTAGTGGATACTATCGTAACTAAAATGACGTAAATTAATTGGTCACAGGTCTTGGTTTAACCAAGTCAAATGCTGAGCGTTTGATGTTAAGGTTTAAGCAATGGAAGGTTTTCTGGACTGGTCATTGGCTGGAAATGGTAATGTTCATCTTCACGGAGACCATTGCAGCTGTTCATGGACTTCATGCTCCCAAACAAGGATGGATTTTTTATGGATGTCCGATGAGCCATGCCACCTGGCCACAGTTATTCGCGATTTGGATAACATGTGGACAATTCGAGGGAATGATTTGGCCACCCAGATCGCCCCAAGTGAATCTCATTGAACACACACAGGGGGGAATCGAGATATCAGTTCTTGCACAAAAACCTGCATCGGCACCACTTCCGCAATTATGGACGGCTAGAGCCAACATGGCTCAATATATCTACCGGTGACTTCGAACGACTTGTTCAGTCCAAGCCACGTCGAGTTGGTGGACTTCGCCAGACAAAATGAAATCTGACATTATGAAGTATCCCATGATTTTTCAGAGAGTATATTTCGTGTAAATCGACTAACACGTACGATGTAATTAAAATAAAAATGCAATAATTCTCGTAGAGCAATCAAATTAATAATAAAAATAAAACACAAAACAAAAACTCTACAATATTAATATTTTCGGATTTGAACAAAATGCAGTATTCCATGCCTTCTACCGTTTACTACTTACTTTCTATTACTAACAAACCTACTAGTAATATTCAACAAAAGGCCCATATGATTTCAAAGCTTCTGACGTTACGGAATTGGTAAATGACCAACAAGAAGTAGACCAATATACCTTCTACAACCTGAAAGCGTGTTAAGAGGGGCACAACTTTGGCTAATTCAACTGACATGTCATCCGAGTTAAAAATTATTTTTCATACAGAAAAAAAATCCAGCAACATGGTGGTTTATGGGACTCAGTTGTCTCGTAATTAATAAAAGAGGCGAAAGAATAGAATAGTGCGACATCACAGGGTGGGCGGCACGAGCGACAGCGACCCGGTCGTCCCCGCGTTTGGCGAGAAACGGCGAGAAGGCGGTTGAAGAGGCAGTTTGCGTCTGTGAGGCGAGGAGGATGGTCGTATAACATTACGTTAGAGGTGCGCGTACCACCGAAAATTGCCACCAAATTATCACATAATGAATGGCCGCCACGTGGCTTATTAAACTGTACGTAACTGGGCAGATGAGGCAATCGGTTCATTGTACGACGTATGGAGACCATGATCAGTTACTAATATTGACTATGACAATTGGGAATATTCCAACATTGTGCAATTGCATGTGGTTTATTTGCGAGAATACCCGAGTAATTAGCACATGTCAAAGGCCAAATGCCTTTAATAATAATAATAATAATCGAAACTGCATTTCGATTGACAGCATGTGACTCTACAACTACGTCAGAATAGGGACATGATACTGGTGACGGCCTGCCGAGGTTATAACCGTTATGGTCGGTGGCTGGAGCGGCGGTGCCGACGGGTAGCGTGGGAAGGAGCGAGCCCCTCCGCGCCCTGTGTCCATCGCCCACCGGACGACCCCGAGGGAACTCATCGGAGCGAGAAGCGACAGCAGAGACTCAAAGTTCGTATTAAAAACAATATTACTCGTATTATGTGGCGGGGTAGTACCAGGGTAGAAATGGCTTTGTAAGGAATGAAGGATGATGGTTAATATGGATATCAGGTTAGAAGCGAATGAAAGCTAGAATCCAAAATAAAGAAGTGCTTAAAATGAGTGTTCACTTAACTGGAATGAATAAAAATGTCATTGTGTACTGTATTCTCTTATATAACTTAAGTTATTAACTCGAGCACCAATTCGGCTCTTGTGAGAGTACGCGACACCTGGCACAGTCAGGAAGTGCAAGACTTGCACCACAATTACCAGTGAACATCACCATGTCAGGGAGCGGTCATTACTCCGCCATCCGCGTTGTACCTCGGTTAGGGTCGCGCGGGCGGTTGCGTGGACGCCCATCGCCAGCAGTAGATTCTTCCCTAATCTGCAGGCGCGTGAAGAAGCTCAGCGTACACCATTGGCGCCTCCGCGAATGCACCAACTCGAATTTCAAATGATAAGGAGGAACCGTGGTGGACAGTAGGCGGATAGCGAAACACCGCTAATCTATCGGATTTACCGAGTGACCTATATAACATGCTAATCGATCACTCGATCATGTTACAAGGAATTTGTTACTGCATATTTCTTATAACTGTGGAACCAAATTATGCCGCAAACTATATTCCGAGAATGCAACAAAATTTTGGGGGTAGTAATATGTTTATGTAATTATTTGTATAGATAATATTAGTAAAATTGACTTCATTACATATTTTAGTAATAATATGCAAATAATATAAGTTTTTTACACAAATCAGTGGTTGATGAGCAGCTGTTGTGGAACATACATACGAATCAGTGAGCTGGAGTTATAATGTTGAGATCATTGATGCAAATCAAGAGAATGTAGTTACCTCGTAATTTAGTGTACACACTGCCGCTACAATTCAAGTCTTCTATTTCAACTTACACATTGCGCAAATATTTGATATTGGTCTGTAAGGCAGGCTCTGTAAATCGACGTATTTCTGTACGGCTCGCTCTGTAAAATGTCTATTGAATTAATATCGATTGCAAATGGAACCTATTAGAAATAATCAATTCTCATGTTTCGATAACGCGAATACTTCGTTCCTAAGTTGAGAACGATATTAAATATCATATGGATTCCAGTGTTGCATTTTGTATAGCCTCGCCCGGTGCCCGATCCGCGTCTGGGGCAGAGGGTATTTTTACCGCCATTGAGGCCAAGGCCGCGTTCAGAACCGACGTTCCGCACTGGGCGCCGCTCCGTCTTGCGGGCGGAGATAACGGCGGGGCTGTGTTTGTTCTTAAGTGGACGCGGAGTAATTTCGTAAATTGGCCTCTGGCACGACGCTTCTTCCTCCTCCTCCTCCTTCTTCTGTTGCGCCGCGGCTCAAGTCAAGGCCTCCGCGCGGCTTTGCATGATATTTACAGACAGAGGCTTCCTACCTGCAGGACACCCCGAGCAGGCGGAAACACCGCTGAGGCACGAACTGAGAGTTTTGCTCTTTTTCTCCGTATTAAGGAATGTCTTTCGGGGGCGGTGTTCGGGCAGGACATTAATACAGCCCACAAATGTATGACATCATGATAGAGTGTTAAGGCTGACTTAGTTTTGTTTAAAGTTAGTCAGATTAATGTGTGCGAAATTGTTATACAAGCTCTGTTAAGGTTCACAGAAGCCTATTATTGAAGAGGCCCTATTATTACGTTACCCTATCAACACTCAGGAAGTTCTCAAGTCCACAAAGTGCCATCACTTGCAGTCAGAGAGCAGCACAAAAGCAGAGATAGCAACTGCCAATCAAAAATTCTAAAATTGTAATATTCGCCAACCTCGGTGGCCGAGGTGGCGAAGAGCTTGCACCAACTCAGCGCAAGGTTCGCAGGTAGAGTCTGACAGTGTTACCATCATTCATGTCCCGCTTTGGGCATGGCTGTTTGACCCTCGCCTCTCATGTGCGTGTTGTCGCGGGGGGCGTAGCGTTCCGCCGACCCCAAATGAGAGGGCCCGCAAGTCTGTTGGTGTCTAGTGTAAGGTCGAATATTCGGCCAATCTGGAAGTGTAGGCTAGTCAACAATTGACTGGATAATAGCCTTAGGAACAAAAAAAAATACAAAACTTGTGTTAAATTCGTATTCAGCTCCGTTTCAAAGATCTAAAATGTAAGAGACAATTACTAAATTAATTTACTTAGTTTGATTTTACATATTCGTGATTCCAATACAGACAATTTCGATTTTAATGTATTATCAGTTCCTGGAATCGCGAATTTGGAATTTATCCTTAACATTATTCTTTTGTCAGCTTTTTCGCTCTGTGAGTGGATTTCAGAGAGAGTGGTTGGTAATGTAGTTGTAGTATTTCTTATGACTGCAATTTTTTGAGAGGCAGTGGCAATGTAATAAACTGTAAATTATGATATGCAAAAGTTATCGTAAATTTAATATTATGTAAGTGGTAGCAGTCGTGCGTTTTGAGAATTATAATTTGGACCCTGTCGGTAAGATGCTGAATATGTTTAATAAAACAGCTAAATCTACTTTTCTGTAAATAAGTATGAAATTATTTATTTTTCTAACAGAACTAGTTTCTTATCAAGACATTTATTTCTCGAATAATGAACATGTAACACTCATCAAAATCATTGAAATGCGACCGAGAACGCCTTTTCCTCCATGCTTTTAATTGGATGTGATACATTCAATCAGTGTAGACAATAGAAGGAAATATTCTGCACTGGTTAACGAAAACAGTGTTATTTGTGTCAAATATTCTGATACAGCACTTCAGCAAAACTACAGCAAAACATATTACTGAAGCAGACGAAATATTTTTGTCGATTTCTACGATAAAGAGATCGATAAACATGGGTATTCGATGAACTCTGTAACAAGGTTTTTGTAAAGACCGTAATAAAACCAAAGTTTTGTTCAGCCATAAATCCACAAGTGATGGAGTCCTATAATGTGAATGTCGCACCAACCGACAAGTGAAGTTTGTGAAGACTAAATATTTCTTATGATTGGTACAAGTCGACTAGCACACACGTGCCTAATAAAAATAATACGAAACGAACCATAAGAACTCATACTTAATGTAATAAAATGGCGTGCTGAAGCATGTAGCTGCCGAAAATCTGGACTGAAATGCTCTTCTCTAGACAAACATACTTGTGAGCATGCATTTGGCAATTCCCCTGAAACTGACGATGCTGAGAGTAGCATTTCTTTTATCGTTCAAACTTTCGCTCAAGTGGAGGCCGCCGAAACCTTTTCTTATTATGTCGAAGACATTAATTAATTTAATGTGACACAACTTGCGTACAACGGACTGTATTCCTTAATTTTCGATAACTAAAGCATTTAACCGGCTACTTCTGCAATTAGAAAGAACCGCTCCTTATCCACATCCCACTGCATGAACAAGGCACATATTTGCTACTTTCTTATATTTTATCTAGTGAAAATGCGACGGGGGGGGGGGGGTTGTATAACAATCATGTGTTAAACAGCCTTTGTGTCTCGTCCACTACGCCTTTTCAGTACGCAATACATGAGGTATGTGTGTATTGCGGGTTGCATGATTTTGTTTGTAAATGCACTTCCTTTCCCAACCACCCCTCTAGGGGGTGACTTACCCAAGTGTATTGATTCTCCCATCGCAATTTCCCAGTAATAAGTGAGGGAGGAGGTGAGTGAGGGCTACGCTGGGATCTGAGTGGTGGCAAAGGCATTTCCCTCTGAGAATTGAGCAGCTTGGCGAGGTGCAGACAAATGAATTGGGAGGTGGTTGTGGAAGAGTCGAGACTTCTCTCAGTGGCGGGAAACGAGCGGAGGGTAATTTTCGCCTGCTGGGGTCGGGGAAACAGTGTGACTAGTCACTGACAATTCTAGACAACTGAAGGGGAAGGAGGGAACGGGTGGCAGGGTTGGATTCGGGCAGCGGGATGACCGAGCATTTCTCTCAGGGGACTGAGGAGCTTGACGAGGAAGGTGAACTGGTATGTGGTTGTGGCGAGCGAGAGGTGAGCTCCGCGTCGAAGGGCGGACGTAAGTCCTCCCGCCGGCGTCTGAGCAACGGGCTGACGGGGCTGACAATTCTGGGAAAGCGGAAGGGAGGGGAAGGTACGGCGAACTTGGGTGACGGCGCGTGGGCGTGTCTAAACCTGCCCGCGCAAGGGGTGCCTCGGGAGGGGAGCGAAGGGCAAGTGGGCGCGGGCCACGCCGCCCGGGGCAGGCTGAGCTGCGGCGCGGCGCGGCGCGGCGCGGAGCCGCCCAAAGGAAGGGGCGGGGGCGTGCGCGGGGCGCTTATTGAATTCCCGGGCCGGCCGGCAGGTAGCGGCGATTGAATCGAGCCGCCCTGTCACTCCGCCCTCCGTCGCCCTCGCCCTCTCCGCCGCAGCGGACTTCCATCCTCCGCCCTCTGCCGCTGCTCAGCTCCGCTAAGTTACTCCGATTCGGCGTTTGGGAACCTTACTCCAACTTGCCCATCCACTTTACTCACTATTGATGGGTATCTTCTCAACGTTTTGGCTCGTAATATAAAATGAGTTATACTAATCATTTATCTTGTAGCATTATTTTTATTCAATGAGTTTTTTATGTAATAATAAGAATATATAACTATTATTGTTATTATTACAATTATTATAACGCTGTTACAAGAAATTCTTTGAATGCTATTTTAAGAATAAAAAATGAGACACCCAACGCGTTTAAAAATAGCTGCAAAGAATTTAACATTAAAATAATAACTTAATTAACAAGTAAGCCCATAGAAAAGGGGAAGAAACTAAGTATGAAGGAGGAGCTGAAACAAGAGGAGGAGACTAAGCAACAGAAGAGGCGGAAGATGGAGGAGAAGAAGAGGGAGGACGTGGAGAAACAGAAGGAAAAGAAGAATAGGCAAGTGACGACAAGGCAGTAGGGAGGCCAAAACATATAATGGTGTCCAGTTTTTCAATTCCAGTACTCAAATATTCTGGTTTGTTTGTACTTGGCGCGTCGGCGCGCGTACGGGCCATGGCTTACCAGCGACCTAAGACTTGTCATCGGCAGTATCAGTCGAAATGAAATGTGCATCCGCCGAGCGCCTATGCGTGCCCACACACGGCGCAAACGTGGAGTGGAGTTAAGAGTCAGGCCCGTGCATTTGTCGTGAATTGAGAGAGTCATATTTTTTGCAATACCTATATTTTTATTTTTTAAGTGTATATTAACTCTCCCATTATTTTCCTAAGAAATCAGTGCAGTTCTTTAAAATTAAGCCTGATGAGGCTCCAAATTGTGCTTAGATGTTTGGGAGAGCATTAGCAGAAACTGTGACGACAAATTCTGTGCATCGCCTTTCTGTGTTCTCGTCAGGCAAGAAGGTTCTGAAATGACGACACATATTTAACAAGATTAACCTTTGTCGTATAAATCAGTAAGTAATGAAGATATTCTCATAGTTACCTTTGGACGACGATAAACTTCCTCCTTACGAATTCTATCTCTGGAAATATTGGTTTTCGAGAAAATCTATAATATGCCAACTTTGTTGCTGGCAGGCCAGAAGGTTGTGCGGACTACTGGTCACTTTAAGGCCATTGCAAAGAACGTCAAATACATATGAATTTTTTTGTGAATTGTGAGAGAATTTGTTTGTTTGTTTTTTTTTGGTAAAATTAAAATTAAATATCGAACGCGGGAACTTTGAAATGTATAATCTTTTCTTCTTAAATACCTTCAAAGAGTAGCGAAACTGAATGTGCTCGACCAGTTATGCCTAATTCGAGTTAATTTGCCCGCCCATGTGCCTACAAAGCCCTTGACTTAATGCTTGTCGCTTGTAACAACTTATATGATTTCTGTATCTTTTTTGCTGTATACATTCCACATTAATCGTTTTATTTATCTTTGCATTTACACATTACATTACACATTTCACTTATTTTCCTTTTTTAATTGCATATATTACCAAATGTGTGTATATATATTATTATTATTATTATTATTATTATTATTATTTTCGTTTCGGCCGACTAGGATCACGCAGGGCAAGCAACCTGCATTTACCGTGGCTCAGTTTTTCATTTAATGTCACGGTGGCAGGTACTTGCGAACACTTCTTTGGGGGGACCAGCATTTAAGCTGGATCCGATTTTTATCCCCCAGGGTTGTTAGTCCTGGGGGTATGAAAGATGAAATGATGATGATAATGAGGGGTGAAAGGACGACACACTCATACAAACACACACAAATACACCCATGCCCGAGGCGGGACTCGAACCCGCGATCTTCTGGTCCGAGACCACTCCGGCACACACACACACACACACACACACACATACATACATACATACATACACACGCATATTTCGATGTTTCTATTGCATAAGAGTAGGTCCAACGGCTCCGCCCGTAAGTCCTTGGTAGGCGCCCTCTGATTCATTTGGCACGCGACGCTTCTAATTCTAAGCCCTCTGATTCTAAGCATTTGCACAATATCATTGATCGTGCCAGTTGTTTTGTCCTAACTATCCCCCAATGTCCCTCGTGCAAAAGTTCGAGCACTACAATTCTTAAACTTCTAGGTATCACTACTGTGGTAAACTCGCATCCTGACACCGACAACACTCCCGCTATGCACGCAAGTCTATCTCTCTTATTACACAATTTCGCGTTGCTCCTAAGTAGTCGTGGCTACCATCCCTCTCTGGCAAAGAGGCAAATTGTTTGCAGCGCCGGATCATCATCCGATTCCCTGGCGATTCTGCGCGCCTTGAGAGAAAACTCCAAAAAACCCCACGAGGTCTTCCGTGTCTATTGGCAGTCGTTCTTCTTCCGACGTATCGAGTTCTGGATCTGGACCTCTGGGCTGTATGGACAACGCATCGGCGTTTGCGGGCTGAGTTGTTCTTATGAAGTGGATTTGGTAGTTGTAGTCTGCGAGGAACAGGGCCCACCTCTGGAGCTTCTTCGCCGTGCGTTTTGGAATTTGATTCCCGGGATGAAGTAACTGCACCAGCGGCTTGTGGTCAGTTATGATGTGAAACTTGTTGCCGTAAAGAAAATCATTAAATTTACGCACTGCGAAAATTATCCCCAACGCTTCTTCTTCGCTTTGAGAATAGTTCCTTTGATGCTTGTTTAGGAATTTCGAAGGTCTTTCTATCCCTTGCTCACCTTTTTGTGATAAGACCGCGTCCAATCCGTAGTCCGATGCGTCTGCCGCTACGTTGTGATTCTCCCTGGCACGAACTGGTTCAACTTTGGCCATGTCTACCAATGTTTTTTTCAATCTGCGCAGGTTTTTTTGCACTCTTCTGTCCAAATGAGCTTGACTCCTTGCTTTCTTCCATAACTTGTTTAATGGAGCCTCGATTGAGAAAAACCCGCTTAAGGAGAACCCGGAACATCACTTTCACAATAGGAGATTAAAAGTAATTTATACTACTGAAGTGCGTAGTTTTTTCTGATTATTTTCAAGAGGTAAAGGCGGGTGTGATTGATAGTTTCTTGAAAAACAGAAGCGATAATTGGCAATTTAACAAAATTTCCAAATAATTACAGAAAACAAAATTACATCATTACCTACATAATACGAAAAAAAAGCACAAATTATTTTTCTTGTTCATTTTATGCCCCTTTAAATATGCTATTTATGGCACAGCTCAGTTGCCGTGGTTCGTGGCAGCCAGCAACGTCTACCCTGAGTATTCAAACAAAGTGCCAGTGCTGTGTGGTGCCACCGTGTCATCACCATCAGCATGACGTAACTGATGCTGCGCAGTTTGAGCAAAATCCAGCGCTGTTGAAAAACACATCAATATTCTTACATCATGATTTACTCTCAAGTACATTTAAATGGAGAAGAATTTGAATAAATGCGTTGAGTAAAACTTCCCTAGCATTGTAATATGACATCCTCAAAAACTGGAGATTTCACTTTTATTTGCTATGCAGAAAGATAATATCTTCGTAAGTCAATTATTAAGTTTTGATGCAATGTAATAAACTATTATTATTTTAAATATTCTAAATAGAATTCTAAGAATAACAAAATGTTATGTACTAGTTTCAATTAGTAAAACGATTTTCTAACAATTAGAATTGAGATTATTACGTCAATTCACCGAAAATATCGATTATAGTAATTATAAGACAGTAAAATTTTTGCTGAATAAATAACACCTGGGTATTGGGGAGAGCAATTAATACCTCGTATTTAGGAGGAAAAATCACACTTTCAGGGAAATCAATTCTGTTATTAAATTATGTAATCCTCTCAAAAGAAAACTCTAACAAATGAAGCAACACTTCGTTGCATTTCTTGAAGAATGTTCTTTTCTTGGTTTAAAACGATTTCTCACAACCAAAACGCACATGTCAGAATTTACTTGTTCAACTGCCATCAAAATGTGTAAATTATTACATGAGGTTCTATGTTAAACTACCATATTCGTTCTATTTCCTCGCGTGCGTTCTGTAGCCCAGCGCCCGCAGCGACCCTTCCTCCCCGCCCTCGTGTCCCGCAGCGTCTCCTTCACTCTCTCAGCGCCTTTCGTCCCCGCCGCCGCCCCCTCCGCCGCCCCTCCGCCCGCGCGCGCCCGTCGCCGTCTACTCTCCGCTCGTGCATTTATGCATCGCGACGTCACCGCGCGCCGGGCAGTTCCCCTGAGCGGGATCAGCCGGATGCTGCGGTCCGGATTCAATTACTTCCCTCTGCCCCCGCCCGCCCCCGCGCGACTCCCCGGGGCGCGTCGCGCCCGCCGCCCCCGCCACCGCCCACGTCTTTGCCGTCCGCTGCCCGCTGCGGCGACCTGTCGGCAACGAGCTGGGAACGCCGAAACAAGGGGGCGAAGGCGGCCGGACACGTGGCGCTGCGTAGCCCTTGGGCTGGGGAAGCTGCGACTCCGCGCTGGCGGCAAGTGAAGTCTGGACTCAGTGTGGAGCCATTCAAAAACCTCAACTGCAAACTATTGCCTTAACAGCTGACGCACCAAGGGTTATGCGTATCTTATATGTTCGTTTGTTCTCGTCCAGTGCTGAAAACACTTTAGAATAGGGTAGAATTCGGATAATATTAGAATTAATCTTTATGGTCCATGGTATAACCTAAAATAAATGTTATCACTTCTAATTTTGAAAATAATCATAATTTCGGGAAAATTCCAAAACTTATTGTAGGTTGTCTACTAGCTTGCGCTATTTCCTCTTGACTTCATTGGTTTTGTAGACCTCCTACAACTCGTCTCAGTTACAAACAGCTCTGACTCTGAGATGAAATTTCCCTGTTGATGTTAGTTAATGATTTTCTTAAATATAACTACATTAAAAATTAATATTTTTTTGAATATTTATAAATTACTTTTTAAAACTAAAAATAACGTATTTTCTTTACACTTATTCTTCATGTTAATAACCAGTACATAGAAAATGCAACACAAATAAGAAAGTAAGAATTGCCTGCGTTTTTGGCCAGTACTCTGCAATGGTTTTTCCGACGTTCTCATGGAAGTGAACAAGGAAACCACCAAAACCACTGATGAGAGTAGTCGGTTATAGGAATTCGATTCCGGAAAGCGCCACAGACTCGAGAACATTCAAGTCACAGGAAATTCTGGCATCGTAAGGGGCCCTAACTTGGCATCACTGCTACCTTGCAAACGCTTTATTTAATTTATTATTCCATTTATTTCTATTTTCGCCCACTATTCTCTCTGACTAGATCAAAGCCTTGAAGTCACCACCAAATCTCCAAAATCATCATCTTAAAATTTCTTGCTATCGATGCCTGAATTTCTTCTCACACGGGTACCCATCGAATGGAAGTCGTGAGAAGGGTCCGTTTGGTACAGGAAGGGAAACCACGGGTAGAAATAACCTTCCTCCAGAAATCTAATTCACTATAATATAAATTATTTCTAATCTATTTAAAAAAGTCAGGCGCTGTCATGCGTTATCATTACTTCTACATTACGATCGACGAAAACGCAACAGATATTGTACTATAATTCTCTCCCTACGTTTTATCTTATACACACACACACACACACACACTCACACACTTTCACTCTCCCTCACTGTACCTCACATACTCGCCGGCCTATATTTCTCAACACTGCAAACAAACTCTACTAGTTTCCCATTAACAAGTCATACTCGTATTTCCTGTGATAGGCAGGCTCAACAAATTAATTTTTCTCAATCTGTCACAGAGATAAATCCTCTTTGTTCATATATTCTAGAGAAGATCTCATTCTTTTGTGGGGACTCTCATCAGTACTAGAAGATTGCCCACTGGTGTTGAGTTATGCATGAGATAAATGACTGAAGATATTGTCTGGTATCAATTTTTAATCAACTTATGATCATTTCGATCGCGTTGCGATCATCATCAGAGCTAAAATGTAATACAAATATTATTAAATACAAATATTATTAAATACAAATATTATTAAATACAAATATTATTAAATACAAATATTATTAAATACAAATATTATTAAATACAAATATTATTAAATACAAATATTATTAAATACAATTATTATTAACAGGTTGTAGGTAAGAGGTTATTGTATGTAAGATACGTAAGCAAACTGGGTCGTACATACCTAGCAGCTTCTGGGCCGAAAACAAAGTTCTGCGAATTTTTTGGGCGTGCGTCTCGTTTAAGAACACCGCCGGTCGGCGCTGGGAGGGGGCGGGAAGAGGGGTAGGGTGCGGATGTAGGGTCGTAAACCGCGGGGCTGCTGGTGGAGGCTGAGAGACGGTCGGGCGAGCGAAGATGAGTGGAGGGGGGAGGGCTGGGGGTGGGTTAGGGGTGTACACTTTGTGCTAATTTTAGCAGAGGTGACGAGAGTTCAGGTATTTGCTGATTGAGACATGTCATGTTCTGTTTTTTGAGGGCGTTGTGTATGTGTATGGTTTCTAATTTTATTCTGTTCCAGTATCTGTTTTCAATTTCTAGAATTCGGAAATTTATGTGTTTATCAAATGTGTGTTTGTTTAAATTTAGGTGATCCGCAAAGTGTGAGACTGTGGTAGTGTTATTTTTCCATGCTTGTTCGTGTTCTTTGATTCTCTGTGTGAATTTACGGCCTGTTTGTCCTATGTATATGGCATTGCAATTGTTGCACGTGAGAGCATAGACTCCGCATAAGGATGTAGGTGGGATTGGGTCTTTAGTGTTCGATAGTGTTTTATATAATGTATGAGTATTGTTGAAAGAAGTTTTTAGACCGAATTTATTGAGTGTGGAGGCTATTTTGAGAGAAAGGGGTCCTACATAAGGGATTGTGTGGTACGTGGCTGTAGTGCTTCTGTCACAGAAGCACTACAGCCACGTACCACACAATCCCTTATGTAGGACCCCTTTCTCTCAAAATAGCCTCCACACTCAATAAATTCGGTCTAAAAACTTCTTTCAACAATACTCATACATTATATAAAACACTATCGAACACTAAAGACCCAATCCCACCTACATCCTTATGCGGAGTCTATGCTCTCACGTGCAACAATTGCAATGCCATATACACAGGACAAACAGGCCGTAAATTCACACAGAGAATCAAAGAACACGAACAAGCATGGAAAAATAACACTACCACAGTCTCACACTTTGCGGATCACCTAAATTTAAACAAACACACATTTGATAAACACATAAATTTCCGAATTCTAGAAATTGAAAACAGATACTGGAACAGAATAAAATTAGAAACCATACACATACACAACGCCCTCAAGAAACAGAACATGACATGTCTCAATCAGCAAATACCTGAACTCTCGTCACCTCTGCTAAAATTAGCACAAAGTGTACACCCCTAACCCACCCCCAGCCCTCCCCCCTCCACTCATCTTCGCTCGCCCGACCGTCTCTCAGCCTCCACCAGCAGCCCCGCGGTTTACGACCCTACATCCGCACCCTACCCCTCTTCCCGCCCCCTCCCAGCGCCGACCGGCGGTGTTCTTAAACGAGACGCACGCCCAAAAAATTCGCAGAACTTTGTTTTCGGCCCAGAAGCTGCTAGGTATGTACGACCCAGTTTGCTTACGTATCTTACATACAATAACCTCTTACCTACAACCTGTTAATAATAATTGTATTTAATAATATTTGTATTTAATAATATTTGTATTTAATAATATTTGTATTTAATAATATTTGTATTTAATAATATTTGTATTTAATAATATTTGTATTACATTTTAGCTCTGATGATGATCGCAACGCGATCGAAATGATCATAAGTTGATTAAAAATTGATACCAGACAATATCTTCAGTCATTTATCATATAAAAAGGTATCTACATCACCAACAATCCAATTAATTAATTATGCATGAGAATTCACATCTAAGGCAATTTTCAATCAATTGCTAATCCAGCTATTTTCGCCGAAGGGTTAATTGAGAGCAATTTAATAAATTCAACTGTGGTGGTTTGAGATGCAATTTAATGGTAGCTACAGATATGTAATATCGAAGTAACGTATTGAAGTAGAAACTCAAGCGAACTATAATAGATTAAATTCTAACATAAGTAAAACAATATTGCAGTAAAAATCGGCAGTTTTTCATTTTAAAATCTCGTATTGTTGGCACTGATATAGAAGTGAATAATTCCTATCCCTACATTTATGGTACGTTACTCTCTGTGTAGTCAGAATCCACGTGATGAGGGTTCTTGATACCATCCAAATTCTTTACGCTTTGACGACCAATAAATCCCCCTCTATTAATAATAAACTACAGAAACGTGCTTTAGATGGATAATAACCTTCTACTTAAATATTTAGGCTTATATAGATAAAAGATTGATATGATGTAACCGCTAAAGTCGAATTACATAAATCAAATGTTGGAAAAACTTCATTTTACATCCACCAGTGAGAGAGAGGTTGTGATAGGTTCCTAGAACTGTTATTGATAGCACCACGAGTAACGAATAGATTTGTGAAAACAATTGTTTAAGCGCAGTCGTGTGACACTAGGTAGGGCACATTCGGTCCTTATCCAAATTCCATACGGTAGCCAATCAGGTTTCAGAGCGACGCCATATACATCTGCACAACACCAACTCGCTCAAGCGGAGAATCGGTGAACTACTTATTCATTTTGAAATTTTTTCGCAAACGAGCCGGTTACTTACCTTTGCATTCCTTCCTCATCGACCTATCGTTGTATATTCACGTGCTGTCCGTAGGGCCGTTAACGCCATATCGCAGTCAGTGAATCAGAGAAATGAAGTTATTTACTTATGTTTGGAGTCTGAAGCTTGCATTATGGCTTCGAGAAGATGCTGGGTGCCTAACTGTAAAAATGCGAAAGCGAAATTAGCAATTAAATCACGTTTATTTATGTTCCCAATAAACGTGAAAAAGTGAGTTACATTTATTTTATCTTTCGTTTTTATGCATGTAGTTTGTTCTAAATCCAGGCTACACTGTAGATGGTAAATTTCTACTTCATTTTAAAATTTATATAGAATATGCTACAAAAAGTCTAGGGTGATAATTCATTTGTGTTTACAGAAACTAATGCCAGTGAATGGTTCACTACAGAAAGTGTGCTTAGTACATTTGCTGCCCATATTCATGGTAAGTTTTTGCCTTGAAAGTGCATTCAAATAATTCAATTGCAAATTGTAGAATTTTTTTAATGTTCATGTTCATTTGCAGATACCTTGTTTGGACAAACCGAGGTGACACCCACTATAGCAATGGGTGTAATTGGTAAGACTTTTTAAAATAGAATATTAGTAGAATATAGAGTTTTAATATAATATATTTTTATAGTTTTAGTAGAATGTATAGTTTGATGTGAGTCTGTTACCAGCAATTTTTAATTTTCAGGTCCTTGATCACAGACAGCTTTTCAAACTGAAAATGGTAAGTCTCTTGTACGTTTGTAAAATGCAAAAAGGAGCATGCTATTAAAAGCATAATGTATTGGTAATAATTTGTTGTTCATTAATACAGACTCTAGTGCTGTTGAACATGCTGCTACAGCAAGTGCAGCAGATGCTTATGCTAGTTTTGTGAAAGGTAAATAGTGGCTATAATCTTTAATAATCTCAATTATTACTTTGTTGCATTTATTGAAGATGGGATAGTTTGCAAGTTTGTCTCCATTTCCAGATCTTTTTCACCCATGTCAGGTGTCACCTCAAGTTTTTATAGATGTTTCTCATGGTATGTTCCTTTCAATATACAGTTATTAGTGCCAATTGAGGGTAAATTATAGTAAATAAAAAAAACTCTTTTTTTGGGTGATTACAGATCCTTGTACTTCTGAACAGGTGCAAGAAGCCATTCTGGGAGATGAATCTGCGACTTCGGTGTGTGGTAAGTGCAAGATATTCCTTTGCTTTCTAATTTCGTAATTCCAGATGGTGAATTAAAGGAAACCTCTTTTTTATACAGATTTGTTTTCAGAACATTTGAGGACATAGTATCTTTCTTAACGTCATTTTTTGCTTTTCAGATCGTCTTGCTTCAGATGGCTTCTGAAGCATGCATATTAGATCGTACGAGTTTGACCATAAGTGGCTTTAAATTAATGTTCTTTTTGAGAAGTCAAAACTCAGAGAGAGAATTTTAAATAATTATTATAATGTGCAGTGAATGACTTGCTTCATTTTGTACAAAGTTTCTGTACATATCTCTTTTACGCTGACAGTTTGTAATGGTACGAACAACGAGAGTTTTAAAATTAGTGTGTATTCTGACCTTGGATACAGATCCATTACAGAAACTGTATTTCCCACATATGATTTGGAAAGTTCTAATTTAAAGATAAAATTAATTCTGTAAAATTTTATCATTTTCTGAATTTTGGAATGCCTCTTGCTATGTTAAGACACTTTATTTGAATATTATGAATACAAAGGTTTTGAGTTTCTGTTTCAGAGGCTATTTTCATACAATTTTAGAATTTATTTAGTGCTTATTATCTGGTCTGTAAGTTTTTCTTTCTTATTAGTATTAATTTCTATTAATAGCATTGATATAAGTTGCTTATGTATTGTTATACTTTTCTGACAATAATTGTTTCTCATGACAAACACAACCTTGATTCAATTTTTTTCAACTATGTGTGTATCATTGTGTTTTGTTCAGCCTCGTGGCAATTACTTTCTGGATTTGAATGCTGATCCTTATTAGATTGTGAATTGTTATGAGTCGTGAATGCAATGCTTGATTCCATAGCTCAGTTATTAGGACATCTGCCCAGTTATCAGAAGGTCCCAGGCTTGGCTCCTGGTGCAATCAAATATTTTCACTTTGACAATCCATTTTCAGAATTAAATTGTGGTGCGTAGGCATTGATGGAATTCCACTATTTGTAAATCATTGTTTTAAAAGTGAATGTACTTTCACAAGTGGATCCCATTTTAAAAAAAGCCAGGCTCTGAACTGTGCATGTGTGAGATTACCATGGGTAAATAAAATAATTTTGTCAAGTATTTATTGACTAACGAAAAACATTTTTAGGTTGCAACTAGTAAAAGCGATTCTTTTAAGGCATGCAGAGCATGCTAAAAGCTCAATTTTTTGCACTACTGCTAAAAGTGGGACACTGCTCAAATGTTCTGATACACCTTTGAAAGCAACCAAGAACACAAAATACGTTCATGTGACCTAATCAGATACTACTGATCTTAATGTAACAGTATATAATTAAGTAATTCGTATTCTTGGATGAAAATAAAATAAAAGACAGTAATACCACTTAAGAAAGCATTGTGAAAGTGATTTTATTTTGCTTATAGAAATGGGACACCTGACTTATTGGCCTAGTGGCACTACCTTTCCTACGCGCAAAATAAAATGGCACTTTCACCCCGTGTATCATGACTATTTGTTTTACCTGAGCAAATATGCGGTAGTTTTTTCATTTGTTTCTTTTCAATTCTGTTCATATTGTTCATTCATAATGCTTGTAATAATGTAGTATTCACATTAATTTGGCATATCTAGAAGCAAATACTAAAGTTGCAATTGTGCAGGTGTACTGTTTATTACCTTCTGTAATACAAAATTGTTAATAATAATGAAATTACGGCCGATCAGATGGCCGAGATCGCTAAGGCAGTAGTGCCGGAGTGGTTTCGGACCAGAAGATCGCGGGTTCGAGTCCCGCCTCGGGCATGGATGTATTTGTGTATGTCTGTATGTGTTGTCCTTTCACCCCTCATTATCATCATCATTTCATCTTTCATACCCCCAGAGCTAACAGCCCTGGGGGATAAAAATTGGATTCAGTAGAAAATACTGATCCCCCCCCCAAATTGGGTGACTCATACACCTGCTACCGCGATATGAGACTGAGCCACGGTAAATGCAGGATGTATGAACGCGTGGTCCTATGTGGCCTATTCGCGAGGAAGACGAAGAATGAAATTACGAAATTGTATAATATCAACATGCTCAATAAATACTAGATTTTACTACCCTAATTTGACTTTTTTCTTCCATAAAATCCTTATAATTATTATTGTGATTTTTTTAATAAATTAAGGCGTGGAAAGTATGGGAGTGAAATTTTAAAGTTCGGGTTGCTGGTTTATTTCAAATTGACCGGTCACTTCTTTGATATTGGCTGTCCGTTTACCCAATAGAAATTATACACAACAACGTGGCGGCACCGGACGTTGGGCTAATAAGGCTTTTCCTTTTAACATTAAATGCCGTCTCCGAAATATACTCTTTGGTTTAAGCGCAGTCGTCTGCTACTAGACATGCCATGTCGAATCCTTATTGAAATTCCGTACAGTAGCCAATCAGAGTTTAGAACGACGTCATATACATCTGTACAACACTAACTCGCTCTTGCGGTGAATCGGTGATCTACTCATTTTGAAATTTCTCTGCGTTTGAACCGGTTACATGTTGATTACCGTTGGATTTCTTCCTTGCGACCAGACGGCGTTGCGTTCACGTGCTGTGCTCTTTGTGGTGCCGTTTACATGATTTAGCGGCCAGTGAATTCGAGAAAATTTGTGGTTTACTGCCATGTTTGAAGTCTGACGCTTGCGTTATGGCTTCGAGAAGGTGCTGGGTGCCCAATTGCTAAATTGCGAAAACGAAATTAGCCATTAAAACGTCTATTTAGGTTCCCAAGATACGTGAAACAGTGAGTTACATTTTTTTATCTTTCATTTTTTGCCAGTAGTTTATCGATGAATACTGCTTCTTTATTATACTTTTGTTGAATGTTGCCTATAAAATTAATATATTTGTTTTAGATGTAGAGAATTGCTTAAAGCTAATGGGAACCCTGCTCTCCCCAAATGCACATGGAATCATATCACGAGCAGTACAAATGCATGGAACTTTTTCTGGAACAGCATTATATCTGCCACTCAAAGGACGTGCGATTATTCTGTTCCAGTAAAATTTCGGAATCACGAAATCCCCTTTGCGAAGAAGCACTGCAGGATTTTAATGCAAGCACTCTAGTAAAAGGCAGTAAGTTCACTTTCTTTGATGTGCATTCAGTCATTTCAATAGTGCGTCATAAAGTGGTTTTCTAATGTTTATTTTCAATTTCAGATATCCAGATTCAAAATTCACCACAAATTTCAGTGGATGTTATTCTTGGTAAGACTTCTTTTCAATAGAAATAATTATAATTTATTTGTTCAGAGAACAATTTGTGACAGAATGCATTGCCATAAAGTGGCGAAAAATTTGAATGAAAGGTTTCTCATCAAATTAGCAAAGGTAATCATCATTGTGGTTACAAAAACTAATGTCAGTGAATGGTATATTGAGGTAAGTGTGCCTGATACATTTGCTGTTAGTATTCAAGGTGTTTGCCTTGAAAATGTTTGCCAATCATTCAATTGTAAATTGTAGAATTTTTTTAATGTTCACTTTCGTTTGTAGATTCCTTGTTTGAACTGAGGTGACACCCACAGTAGCAATGAGAGTAACTGACTAGACTTATCTTTTAGTAGATTTTTTTCTTCTTACATTTATAGTGTACTATATGCCCCTGTTGACAATAGAACTTCAAACAGGACAGATTTGTTTGACGTTGTAAATGTGCATACAATTTTTTTTTGTGATATTCATTTTCATTACCAAATAGTTCGAAGGGAGACTTTCTTACCAGCATTTTTTAATTTTCAGATCTTTGTACACAGGAAGCAATTTTCAAACTGAAAAGGGTAAGTTTTCGTATGTGTGGGAAATGCAAATAGAATCATGCTATTGAAAGCTTAATTTATTGGTAATAATTTGTTGATTAATACAGGTTCTTGGGCTGTCCATTATGCTGATACATCATGTGCGGCAGATTCATATGCTAGCCTTGTAAATGGTAAGTATTCGCTCTAATCTTTAAGAAACTCAATTATCACTTGGTTGCATACTTTTGAAGGTGGTGAAAATTTCATATTTGTCTCCATTTTCAGATCTTTTAAACCCATGTGAGGTGTCACTTAATGTTCTTATGGATGTTTCTTATGGATGTTTCTTATGGTAAGTTTTTCCTTCGAATATACAGTTATTGGTATGAATTATGTGTAAATTATAGAAAATAAAAAATAAATATTTTTGTGGTTGGTGATTACAGATCCTTGTATCATTGAATAGATGACCTAAGTCATTCTGATATCAATGTAACATAGTTCATAATTTACACATTCCCTGTCCCTATGAAAACATCAGAATATATCTGCAGGTCAGAACGACTTTATTATAATAATTTTATTGTTGTTTTCTCAAAAATTGAAATATTTTTCTATATGTCCAGGTGTATTTCAAAATTCTACGACTGCCCTAGCAAGTTCAATTGAAACTCTGTGCAGCTGCGGCCAGTTCCTTGAAAATATTTGCCTTAGAAATTGTAAGTTTGTGACTCCCATGTGGTTCATAGACATTAAAAACCATTGAAATAAAATGAAAGGCTGTAATACTGTTTAAAAACACATGGTGAAAGTGATTTCATTTTGCTCGTAATATTGGGGCACCTGATATATTGACTCGTGATGCTGCCTTTCCAACTCGCAAAATAAAGTGGCACTTGTATTATAACTATTTATTTTTCTTGGGCAAATGTGCGCAAATGTTTTTCTTTTTTTTTCAACGCTGGTGGTATTGTTCATGTAAAATGCTCTGTAGCAATGTAATATTCCCTAGTATTTACATTATTATGGCATGTATACAAGCCAGTTAAGTTGCATTTGAGCTGGTGTACTGTTTATTGCCTTGTGTAATCTATTGAAATTGTGTAATATCAATTTGCTCAATAAATACTCCATACTGCCCTAATTTGACGTTTTTCTTCCATAAAATCCTTATAATTTTTACTGTGATTTTTTTAAATAAAGTAAGGCGTGAAAATTATGGGAGTGAAATTTTGAAGTTCCCGCATAGCTTGTTTATTTCAAATTTACGGGTCACTTCTTTGATATTGGCTGTCCGTTTACCCAACAGAAATTATACAGAACAATGTGGCGGCACCGGAAGTTGGGCAAACAAGGCTTTCCCTTTTAACATTGAGGCTCTGATATATCTTTGCTTAAGCCTAAGAGCAACGACCAATCAAAAATTTAACATGACCGACGGTTAGAATTTGAGTAGTGAGAAACGGAAACTGCCATTTTTGTTAAAGCGTTTGGAAGTAGAACATGGGTTACCACGCGGATCTGCAAGGAGAGAAGATGGTTGAGTTACGAAAACTCAAGAAGCTTATTAAAGGTAGTACTTTTACATTCAATATGGAATCAATTAACAAGCGGGATATGCAGAAATTTGAATACTGTGATGTATGTGATTATACAATGCTAATAACAATCTGACACTATACGATTTTCGCTTCGAAAATATAGTATATTTCTGCGAGTATTTGAAATATGAAACGGAATCCAATCTAATTGAAGAATGTTTCTTTCTATTTCAGCTCTTTCTTATTTTCACTCTTTCATTTCATTATTTTACTTGATTATTGGATTTGCATCTTATTCGTTCGCCACTTCGTAATTTTATACTTTGGACGAAATAAGTTAAATCCTCTTTCTTGACAATTCAACCTCAAAAGGAGTGAGGAACTCTAATCAAGAACAAGAAGACTGGATATATTTTCGACGCATCAGTACGAAGGCGGTCGGCGACAGCGGAGGGACCCTGCCAGCGACGGTCAGCGTTCTCAGCCAAAGCGCGACCCTGAACCGTGGAGCGCCCTCCGTCTGCAGCAGTCAACGGTTCCTTCGAGGGACACGCGGCGTGAGTCGCTCCAGTTTTCATTTCACTTGATTCTTAGTTGCCAAGGAAACTTGCGTAGAAAGCATTCTTCTATTAACATTCAAATTATGTGGTTCGAATTTATTAAATTTTGAAAGTAAATTTTGAAACTCTGACATCAGTCGTAAAATTAATGCAGATGCTAGTACAAAATTAATAATTGTAAAATTCCTTTACATGTAATTGTGTGTGATTTGAAGATCATTTTTATGATCAGATCTTGTTCAAATTATTTCAATGTGTTATCACAATGTCCAGCTGCAATGATGATGGTAAATAATTTCATTTGAACTTTGTTTAGTTGGAAAGTTCTTGGATCGAGAAACCAACTTATGATAAAGTGAATAATGATAAAGAATCATTAACTAGATAGATGTTTATTTGAAACTGTCAATTTTAAACATTGGTATGATAAATTCACAAGGTAACTTCCATTGAACCAATAGTTGTAAGAACATTCTTTTTCCTCAGAGTTAATTTTTTGAGTGTATGTTTATTTGGATTCTTTCTTTTTTGTGCAAAATATTTGTATTTATATGTCATTTGTTAGCAAAGTGTGAAATGTATTTCTGTTATGTATGTTAGTGCGAGTATTAATAGCATTATCGAGAAAGGTTTAAACCAAAAGTCACACCAGTTCAGAATAGTTGACCTGATATTTAATGTAACTTTCTAAAAGAATATAAAATGTTTTTTACGGAAATAACTCGGCTATTGCATTTCTTAGTATGCATTAAGACGTACCTACTCCAAGTTAGGAGAGTAGACATTTTTCAACTATTTCCAATTTATACGTGACGTTTCTCTTACACGTCACGAATTCGAGTAACATTGCGGGATTACTTGAATCATTTGACCTACTCTCATATGTATGTAGAACGTCAGAGGTAGATCGGTGACAATGGAAACACCATAATCAAAACATATCCAATTCGACTTATCATAATTTTTTTGAGTTATATCCTTTATCATTGAAAATTACGCGTTGTCTGCGTAAAATTACGTGCGTCTTATTATACAAAGCAATTATTCGTCCATCCCTAACATATGAATGCCCCATTTGGTGCAATGCTTCTACACCACACATAAATAAAATACAAACAATACTAAACAAATATTTACGAAAATTACTAAATGCTGAATGCTTTATTTCAAACAAACAAATACACCGTGAACTTCAAATAGAGAAATTAAAAACTGTATAACTCTTCGAACTTTCTAGGGCTCGTTCTCTGTTTATTGTACACGAGTCATATCCTACAAAATGAAAACGTGATTGTGGCGGCCTTGCTTATGCCGCCACAATCTTACAGCCTTGATGGCCTTGATACAGCCTGGATGGCCTCAGACGCACAGTACACTGACATACTACAAAATGCTGGTTATCAACTACTCTTGGACAAAAAATTGGTAGATCAAATTAAAGGAGTCAAAATCTGTTCACATAAACTTTACAAACAACAGAATTGTAAGCGCACCTTCTCCATTGTTAATTGGCCTTTAAATGCTTTACGTAAACACTGCTAATTACTTAGGCATGACATTAGATTCTAAACTGCGATGGAAGGAACATGTGAAAAAGAAAAAGATTGAATTAAAACTTAAGTGTAGGCAGATGCACTGGCTCATGGGACGTGCTTGCCAACTGCCCATACAAAACAAAATTTTAATCTGCAACTAAATATTGAAACCAGTTTGGTTCTATGGTTTTCGGCTCTGGGCTTGTACCAAAGAAAACAACATAAAATCAATACAGACCTTTTAAAAACGAAGTACTGCGAAACACGGTAAATGTCCGTGGTACACTAGAAATAGGGATTTACATCGTGATCTTGGAATTCCCTATGTGAAATTAAAATATTCGCTATTCAAGTGAAATTAAAAGATTCGCTGCAAATATAAAATAGGATTGCTCGCACATGTTAATTTAGAGGCCATTCAACTTTTATACTTTGCATATGCCCATATTTGGACATGTGTAAAACATGATTACAGGGATACATGGACATCTAGAATCATCGTAATCTATTTTTGTTCCAAAAGAAAGCAAACTTTTTGGAAATGTGTGATATGTTTTAGATTTACCTTGTATTGCATCTAGATTTCTCAAATCAGACCCCATATGTAGATTTTCATCATTTATCATTGTACTATAGGTTAAAATCGTTCAAGGTTCATTATACTCTATTGGAGAAGTAACCTGGAAAGAGAAAATGTGTATTATGAAATGAAATGTAGAATATAATCACATATCAGCATTTTAACAATATGCTAAATCTACATATTAATTTCCTGACAACAAAAGCAAACTTTTTAAAGAATAATGGCAACTTTCTGGACAATCTATACATGAGAAAAAAGTAAAACATTTAGTGTCCAAGGACGGACACTAAATTAAAAGTTAACATTTGTTATAATGTGTACTTATTCTGGCACATTCGCATTCTTACATACGTCATCACTCACCTTCCTACAAGGATCCGTGGTTGACTGAAACAAGTATTTTGAAGAATACCAGGTTTTCACAATCGCAGTTTGAACATAGGTCATAAAAACGGGAAAATTGTAATTTAATATTAAAGAAAGCATCAGGAAAATTTCTAAACCGATTACGAAGACGTTTCTGGGACACTGCTTCCCCTTCAGAAGATAAGCGATTTCCGGTGTGACCTGACAGGAAAAACAGTACCTGTTGTCTGCAATGTGCCTTTGATTCTAACAGAAACAATGCAAATTTATGAAGGGGAACTCCCCTCGCGAAGATAAATACTCGTGTCTACAATATTTCCGGCGGTTAGCATTTCAGATGCGCCCTACCCTCGCGCCTGGCCCCTGTTCCAAAAAAGCACTTGTGCTCTCGAGACGTCAGTTAGCATACAGAAGAGGAACCGGCGCCCGCCTCGAATACGAAATAAAACAGGTGTCGCTGTCTGGCGACGCTCGGTTGGGGTGGATGGAGGCGGTGCGGGGGCTGGATGTGGGGGTGGTGTGGGGCGAAGCTGCGTCAGGGGCGGAGGGCTGGGGCAGAGCAAGGGCGGAGGGCGGGGCGAAGAGTGGGGTGGGGTGGGGGGTGTGGCGGCGGGTGTAGGGCGCTGCAGGGGGCGACGTGGGGAAGGGGCCGTGGTCGGGGCGGGGCGGGCAGGCAGGGGTGGCGCAACGCAATTTTATTTAGATTCGTCTCGTCGCCTGGAGGCGTGGGTGGGAAACAAGGGCCGAAGGGACGGGCCCTGCGAAGGCGGAGGAGCTGACGACGGCAAATGGTGTCTCCCGGGCGGCGAAGGTCGCAGGGCGCGGGAGGGCGATGGCCCGAGAGGCTCGGAAGCAGCTGGAAAAGAGGCTGCTTAGCGGGGGGGGGGGTATTCACTTGCTTGTTCTGCGCAGTTTGCTTTCTCGCTCGGGCTCTCCAGTGGAGTGGATGTCTCGTATTCGTCCATGTCGGCTATCTAGGACAAGGCTTATTGTACTAGAGAATGTTGATTCTTTTTGCAACAATTCTAGTCCCAGGAAATTACTCATTATTCTGAAGAATCAATGTTCTTGAAGTACTGGTAATTGAATATGTTCTAAATGACGTGACAGTAACTTTGGTTTTATTAATGATTTCGGTGTAGTACTGTACATCGTATGTTCTGAATGATAGCATTGGGCAAAAGTGTGTCATTTGAACGGAAGGCAAAGTCAGCATGACTCGCTTACGTAATTCATGTGCAATAAATGTTGCGTTCGCCTTCTCGTGCTGGAGCGCCAACCACAGGGAGTAGGGATGAGGTCAGTCGAGTCAAATGGCGCCCGCACCAGTACTCGTCCGCCTGGGAGGCCCTGCACTCCTGCGGGGCCGTGCAACTTCCCCTGGCTCCGCTCTCACTTCCCCGCCAAATCCAAAAGGGAGGGGGGGGGTAGACGCGCAAACTGAAGTAACGCGAAACGCGGCGTAGTAACTTCATATGAATGTATGTTTGGCAGATTTGTTCCCTCAAGGGTCATTGCACATCAATCAACAAGGATCTCTACCCTGGGAGTGTGATTTTTTTCAAACTCGGTTTTCCTGAAAAACCTCTTAACTATATAAAATGACCGCTTATGAAGGCTATAGAAAACATAGTAGTTTCACAATGATTTAAAATTCGGAAGAATCACGAAAGACCTACGCTCATTACTAAACAAAGTCCAAAGGAAAGACAAAAAATGTTCATATTAAATATTAAAAATTAGGCTTTTTGACACATTTTAAATAAGCAAAAATATATTTTAGCATGTTTTAAAATTATCCAATACTAATTTTAAAATTAAATTTATACAAAATGCATATTTTTAAAATTAACGAAAAAAATACCCAAGAAACTGATTTGAACTGTGCCTCTGCAGGCTTGCACGATCAATAACTCTTTTAAGAGTCCAGCCAAATTCATCACAAGCATGTTCTACACGTGATGATGCAAAAAATGCCATTGCACATTTTTCCATGTCCTCGTTATAAAATGTAAGATTTAAGAAATGGTTATTGTTTTTATACTATTTAAGAAAAATTCGCAATTTGATGGAGGAAATTTCACATTCTTTGTTTCGAAAAGTGAATCAAGTGTCGTTGAAAAAGAAGCACTGTGACCAGTAACAAGCAGTCTGAAACAGTAATTAAGTTGTCACTGAACAATTGATTCGAACAAAGTAATCTGAAGGATGCAGTGTGGCCTGCACATTATTCCAATGAAATCCTTGCTTTGGGCGTTCCGTGGCGCGGCGCTGCGCGGCGCTGGAGCAGCGCCAGGTCGACGCAGCGGAATGGCTCGGCGCCCCAGGTGAGGCGGCCCCTCGGGACCGAAGCGTGGGAAGACGGCCTGGGCGGGTCACTACCCACGACCCCCTGCCGCTATGCAGGCCGCGCCATCTCTTCGACGGCGCTCAACGTTCTGCCGACTTCCAAGGCGCTGCGATTTTCTCGCTCCGGACGTTGCGACGGTCTCTGCTTAACCCGTCAACCTTCCAGTGCACATGATCCATTAGTAGTTTGTATTGTGCGGCATTGTTTAATATGATGGGTTGATATGATGATCGGATTTGAGATGTATATTGATTATCTATTAGGTGAATAATAGATGGTATTATTCACCTAACTGGACATTATGGTAAATATAATTATAGGTTTATTGTGAATACGGAGTTTTGGGTGAGGCAAAGAATTGTCATTTAGTTATTTTGATGGATGTGCCTAAAAAAACACCCTTCTTCCTCTTGACGTTGCGGTTGCGCATGTTTCTAATTTAGTACTTAGGTATTCATATCTCTGCATATCATCATTTGACTCGCTGCTACTTTCAACGTCCTTTCTGCTCAATTCTTCCCGACCTCGACATCCCTGGCGCCTCGCGGCCTTCGCCGTCCCCCGATGCACTTGATGCGCACGCGCCCCTCGCAGTGCACTCGACCGTACGGCGTCAGCGATACCCGCCCCTCTCAGGATTGCCGCTCGCTCCGGCCACTCGTCAACCTGCGCTGGCCTCAACCTTTAGTTCTACTCCGAAACATAGTTACGAACTTATTTTCGACTTTCTTTTTCCTCTTTTCGCTTTTCTTGTTTTGGATTTGTACGCCCTCTTTGCAACATTCTCAGATACCGTCACACTCAGAACAATATCACGCGGTTCTCATTGCAAATGTTTTACTGCTATTCACTTCATTCACTGACCACCTTTCCTACAAGTCACTTTTCATCGTCATTTCACTTCAATGTAACAATTTCGACGTCTAGATCCGATAAGGTATCGCCATGTATAGCGAAATAATTTCTCATCGTGTGGTTTAGTTGTACAACTTGTTGGTCACATTAATTTCTCGTAGCTCGACTAAATCACCCTGGCAATATATTTTCTTAATTTGCATTAACTTTCTTCCGCTACTTCTAGTGTGCTGTTTCACGATACGCTTGAGTTCTTTCCCGCTTCGTATTCCTCTACCTTCACCACCAGCAAAGTTCGATCCCAACCATTCATCGTGAATTTGCCTTTGCAGCACCGGGTGGCATCTCTCTTGCTGACACTCGCCAAAATTCCCCGGTTGCTGCAGCCCCAATCTCCGTTCCCGTCTTCACACACGCGCTCTCAGACACCACGTACTGCGCCGTAGCCATCGCCTCTGCCTTCCCCCGCCTTTGCTTTTAGCTCTCCATCAGACGCTATTTCCCCCGTCGCGCCTCTCCATCGCCACACACTACCTTCCCTCCTAACCTCACCCCACCAGTCAACATTCCCCAACACCCTGACTCCCTCACCACTCCCCGATGTGGCACAGCTCCCATCTCCCCTTGCCTTCCTCCCCGCGTTGTGCCTCATCCACGTCTCCCTGGCCCGACTCATCTTGCCTCATCCACACCCAGATCTGCTCACACGTCCCCAACACTAATTTCCTCGTCCTATTATTTCCCCCCTCGCTCTACTCACCCTTTATTCCCTCCGTGCTCGTCCTCATCCCTCCTCACCCTAATCCACTCTTTCGCGCTCCGCTCCACCCCTCCCTATTCCACTCCTCTCCCTCCAACCTTCATCCCACTCCTTGCTCTATATTATAATTCCGTCTCCTCCCCGCCCAGCCCAGCCATGTCGCTCCTCTCCGCTTCTTAGTGCCCCGTGGCTCCGTTACCACTCTCACCTCCCCTCTGCCACCTCGACCACTGTCACAGTTCTCTCGCCTCCACGCCGTCTCATGCGCGAGCCCCTCAGCCGTCGCGTCTGACCGCCCCCCTCCACGCCATCCACCGCCGCCTCAACCGCCCGCCGCCGCTCCTCCCGCCCGGACTATCCTGCCAGCCTGCCCCGCTCCGCCCCCAGCCGCGTGCCCTCCGCCGCCCCAGGGGAGCGTCCCGCAGGCGACGCGACGACGTGCGCGCGATAAGGGACGCGTGCCGCTCGGTTCCGCCCTCCGCCCTTCGCCCTCCGTGCCCTACGGCCTCCTTGGGATCTGCTCGAAATCGCGCGCGCGCACTCGAGGGCGGGGCGGGGCGGGGCGGGGCGGGGCGGGGCGGGGCGGGGCGGGGGCGGGGGCGGTGTCCGCAGATTTCTCGTGCGTGCTCTGCGCTCGCCGACGCTGCCGCGGCGTTTCTATTTGGAGGACGGTGGGATATCGCACAGGAGGTGTCGGCACGTACCTGGTGCTACCTCTTGCAGGTAGACACTTCCTGAGAGACCTTGCAGCGCTACAGTGGACTAGCAGCTTGAAAGGAGTTCTTCTGACGCTATCGAAACAAATCGTTACCAGTAGTTGTACTTCCAGGAAGGTCACGTTTTTAAATTGAAAAGATCTGCGTTCAGCAAAAGCTCCTTTCTGAGTGAGGCCGCGTTCCATATAACACAGCTTCTTAGGATAAACGGCATAAACAATAAATGATTTTGGCGATCACAATGTTTAATATAAAATAGATTTTTGAATCTAAAGTCATAACGTATGATAGCAGAAGATATGAAGTTGTGGATTCTTGAAATCAACTTACTACACATTGTACTTTAATTCTTCTGTTTATTTATATTACGAGGCCTGTTTTGAGTAATGTTTTAAATAAAAAATAGGCGAACTTCTACAGCACTTAAAAGATCATTCTACCCAACAATAATTCCATGTCTTGAATGACTATCATCCTAACAACTGCACCAAGTGAAGTACTTCAATTAAATACTGAAAGCAGAAAGTTTGTTGGCGACTGATTTGCTTTGTTCATTAACTAAAACACTTCGTGTTACATAATGGAACGTCTGGTGTTTTTACGAAGTCACGTAAAAACCTGGTGTTTTTACCGTTACCGTTAATTCAGTCCCCTAACGACATTAAGTATAGATTTATTTTCAGTTAAATTGTAATACATTGTGTCAGCTTCGTATATGGGTGCAAATTTATCTTGAAATGATGCACGTGGTTTGCCAGATACTGTACTTTTGCTAATAACTAACATTAATGTAGGCAAATTGATTCCATCCACTGCGCGATGTGTTCACTCAGCAGCTCACCCGTCAATTACAGAAATATTCACGCCTTTCGCTTCGCATTATCACTCGCGTGCGCTCTGCCATTCGCTATCGCGTTTCTAGAAATAGGGCGCGCTAATATGCGAGAACGAATATGCGAAGAATTGAATGGTTTTTGTATATACAAAGATATGTTGTGGGAATACTGATGCGGTGTTGTTGACTTAATTACATGAATAAATAATGGAAGTCATAGCCGTCAACTTAATATATTTATTTAGAGAGACAGCATTCGACTTTGCCATATTCATCAGCCTGCAAATAAACAAAATAATTATTTATTTGTAGAATAATCATGACGGCAAAGCCATCAATTCCGGCGTTCTAGATAAATATATTAAGTTAACGGAGATGCCTTCTATTATTTCTTCTCGAATATATATAAACATAAACTTTTCATAGTATTCCGTTTTCGCTCCGAGATCATATTCGAGTCTAGTGAACCATTTCGTAACATTTTACGTACTCTTTAATTTTATCCCACTACTTTTCATTAGACATGTATATATATATATATATATATATATATATATATATATATATATATATATATATATATAACAGTGGTGTGTTAGGGATGTTTATTTGTAAAGAATTATACTAAACACTAAAACTATTTGTTCTATTTACAGATGTATTACACAGTCCTTGTGTTCTTCACGTGATTATTTTTCTTACGACTCCGTTTTCTTGATTATTGATTTACACAGTTCACTTCTTCTGATTATTTATTTACACAGTTCACTTCTTCAAATTATTTATTTACACAGTTCACTTCTTCTGATTATTTTTACACTGTTCACTTCTTCTACACTATCGCACAGTCCGATGTACTGTCCACGGTCCACTGCGCTGACCACAATTCACTGCGTCACTGGTCCACTGTACAGCTGTTTACCGCGCAGTACTCTTCACAGCTCAGCTTCCACTGCAGACACACTACTGCATACTCACTCTCACGGACTGACTGCTTACTACTTCTACTTCTTACTTGACTACATATCCTGACTGACTCGCGGCTGCGTACTGCCGGAATGACTGACTCGCGGCCGCCGGCAGCGGCGAATGTATACCAGGCTGGCGCCCGCCTCGAGCCATTGTGAACGTGCACAACATTTCTACGCGACTGGCGATGCAATATTCACTACAGTATTTTAATATAAAATATATTTTAATTAGTTTTTTATTTTAGTTATTTTACGGAACTTATTCAAATATAGTGGGTATTAGAATTCTAATTTTGCGATAAGGTTTTGGAAGAGTATTTATTACTAGATATCAATATTAAGTTATCTTTTGCAGCGTTGTAACCAATTGTTAATATAAGTAATAGATCGTAGATTGTAACGGAGAATGAGATAATTTAATATCTGCAATAACTTGCTTAACATGCTTTCTAATAACTGCTATAGTCAATTAATGGTTAACTAAGTGATGTAAATACACTTGAACTATCACAGATAATTAAAAGAAATCGACAACTTAATAAATAAGTATAGTTTTTGTTTAAATTTGTGTTAAGCTATCGAAATCAGGTGTTTGCACTGCTAAGCCACGAGGAGTCAGTGTCGACTTGTGCTTAGCCCAACGTACTCGGTACAATTCTTCTCGCGCTAAAAATAGTATCATAGTGCACAAATTCAAAGGCCCTACAGAGGCACCCTATCTCAGATGTCTCTGCCGCGCATCAGTATCAATTCTTCGTCAACACAAGTCAATCATCAACAGAAACGTTCAACCACTAAGGTCAAACCCTTAATAACCTGTAATAACAACGTAACCACCTTACAATTACGAGGTTAATTCCCTTGTAATTTCGTCATGCAGAAAGAGCAATAAGTTAAATAATCCTTTCATTCTCTCCTCGTCATAGGTATACGAAGGGTAATGCCTTTATGATTCTCTTGCACCATCATGCAAGGTATTCAGAACACACGTTCGATACCATAAGTGTGGAGCAAAGGTGTTGTCCTAATCCCCCAATTTCAAATCAAAAATAAACATAATAGCTGGCCTTTACAAATGCTGGGATATTTGGTCTTTGCCCTGGCAACTTTCTTTCCATGTGGAAAAACATATTTGGGTCATTTTTGCATTTTCGATTCATGTTAATTGATGAAATATGTCTATAAGTTGTACTATACTCAATTACTACAGTTTGTCCGAAGAAAAATAAATACATCGTATTAGCGTAAATATCTAAATACACCTTAAATTCTTAAAACCTACGTTGACTTGTCAAGAAAAGATTTGGAGCTGATGCATAAATTCAGATTGCAGATTTCAAATCAGCGCGAAAACGCATGAAGAAACAAATAAAATATTACAGACATAAAAAAATGACGCACTCCCATGTTATTAATTATCTCTGTCACCCTCTCCCCTGAATGTAGTATATGCAGTCTGTAAACAAATTTTGACAATTTAAGTTTCCATGGTTTTAGCTATAGATGTTTCTGAAAATGGAATTTATTTGCATATTCATTTATTTACTTAAATATTTATCTGACGTGGAAAACATTGTGTGTGATGTTTGGGGGGAGTGCAAATAATGAGTTTAGAGTTGCATTTGATTCCTCCTCCAGATTTGCCTCTCTCCAATAATTGCACATAGTCTGTATTGTAATTTCGCATTCTCCCAATAAAGTCCGCATTTTAATTTTGCTTGGACGGGGCCGGGAGAAACCTGTACGGCGCCCTCGTGCCGCGGCGCGTGTGTGAGCGACGCGACGGGGGCGCGCGGGGAAAGGCAGATATGCGCCGCTGACAGTTTGATGGAGAGCGGGGATCAATCGTGGTGAGGGGGGAGCGGGCGGTTGGCGCCCTCTCGCCCCCAATCCCCACGCCCAAACCTGCCTCGCCCAAACCTGCCTCGGGCGCTACCCGGCGATTGGCCGTACCGCCTGGCATGCGATGCTTCGGGGGTTGCAATTTGGCTCTGAGACTTGGCAGATGTAAATGTCCTAAGACTAAGGCTTAAGTTCTGACACTGCTGGAACGAAAACGAAAGTAGTGCGTTTGGCTGCACAAGAGGTGGTTGTAGTTAGATCGCTGTATGTTTGCTCTTCCTTTTATAGAAACTTGTATACTACTGAGAAAATCTGGTATCCATTATTTAGGTTGGGCATGTAATTATTTAAATGCTATGAAATAAAACTCGTTAATGTTTGAACATAATACGAGGCGTGTTTTAAAGTAAATTCCGTTTTTAGAAATAAGCTCATAAAATTTGTTTTTAAATCAAAATTGATTTTTAAATGAAAGAGTTATTTTTAAACTATTTTCCACATAGTGGTTAGAAATGTGTGGTCATTTGCCTCAGCGGGAAATCAACTTTTCAATGCTCTCTTTACAGAAAGATGCGAGTTCAAGGCCGTTTCTGAACACAAAATAATGTTAAGCTAGCTGAGATTCTCCACCATCTTGCAGACTTTTACGGTGAATATTAATGAGTGATGAAATAGACAATTCAATTATAGACAATTCAGTTATAGACGAATCCATTTTCATGACGAAGCACAGAGTGAGTGGCCTTTGTTGTCAATGATGGGTTGTTTGAAAAAGTGAATGAAAAATGTATGACAACAGATAATAAGATGCTTTGCTTTGTGATGATTTTTTCACAAATCGCAGCACCGTTTTCGCAATAAGCAGTGTTCAGAAGTAGTTTTCTTCACTGGCGGCAGCTTTCTATGAAGAGGGAATAGAAAAGTTAGTTTCCCGCTATGAAAAATTAATAATAGTGACAACTATGCAGAAAAATAGTTTTAGAAAAGCTATTTCATGTTAAAATAAAATTAATTTTGAAACAAAAAGCTTTGAGATATTTCCAAAATGCAATTTACTTTAAAATCACGCCTCGTATATAAAATTCATCGCAGATCACTAGAATAAGTATAGAATAGAATAAAGCAACGTTTCGGGAATTTCATTTTGTTTCCACCAAAAGTTGTTTTTGCTGTAAAGAAAATAACATCTTTACCTTAAAATGAATTATATACAAAAATTTACGAGTACGCAGCATACAAAATCAGTTGCTCATCTTTAAAGATTTGTTTGGTAGGAATAACAAACACTTTAAGAAATGCTGAGCCGACCTAAAGCACAATAAAATATAGGTGTTGTATCATCTTAAAATGATTAAACGTATGATGTTGATGCAAATTCAAACATTTTCAAGAGACAACAGAAGATGGTAGCCTTCAGCCGATGTGACATTTTAATGGGTATTTTCAGAGGCAGGGGTATGGGAAGGAAGGTGTAGTAAAGAGAAGGGAATATTTACCAAGAAAAATTGTTAAGAGTTAATAATAAAACTTTGTAAAATGTTTAACTCTATTTGCAGTCATTGAAATAATTAGCTAATCGCCCTGAATCATGAATACCAGATTTTATCAGTCATATGTTTGTTCATTTCAATAAGTATTGTTTCAATAAGTTCAATCAGCTGTTGTGTTGGATGATTCTGATTATATTAAAATATATATAATTTAGAGAAAATTAAAATTCAGTGGCATGTGGCATATAAGCAGACGTCACTAGTATCATCGCGTTTTTTACCCTCGTCAGGACGAGCTCTCGTTGAATCCACTGTGTACACACACACATTACACGGAATTCTTAGAATTATTAAACAAAATTCTGTGGGCAATATGCGTACGTAGCGTTGGGTAATTTTAAAATAAAACTAGAAAGTAGGTTTCTGCATATAATACTTACATATAATAATTACATTAATAGTGTGATTCAATTGAAAATAATATTAGAAAAATAAAGAAACTCGAAAATATAAATATGTTAAATTAATAATTTTTGATAACAAGTCAAAGGAAATAAAAGAGTAGCTCCCAAATGTATAAAATTATAATTCACAAATATATATTTTATTTCGAAAATTTGTTTTATATAATAAAATAATGACACAAAAATTGAGTTTGGGTAACATGGAGTTACTGCGTCCTACTGAACAGTGTGTTCTAAATCTTCTACAAATGACCGTTTGTTTTGTGAATATAAAGTAATTACGATTTTTTGGTAATTGGATGAAAAAAAAGCAATTATAAGGGGGACTTTCCTCTCTTAACCTCATGAGCAATCGCCACCGAACATGCTGAGCATTGATGTTTAACCATTGCAACAGAAATGTGGAGGTGATTTATAGCCATGGAAGAAAATCTTAATAGACCCAGCTTTTTGGGACTGGTCTGTATTTCAAGGAAGATAACTATAATTTGTTTTCCGCCAACTCTGTTGCCGACTATGAAAGAAGTCATTGCCCTCATAGGCGGATGTGGTTAACCGATTTCTGGGCTGTGTGCTTTATCAGCTGTCACTATACTCACCACTTTGTTTTTCTACTGTCAGGAAACTGTTATAAAATTGAAATGTTAGAACTTCGTGATACTATGTTGTGATTGCTTAGTTCTACGATTTTTTTTTTACTTGGGGGATATTACTTGGGGGACTTTTTTACTACGGGGATATTTTTACTTGCCCGCGGATACTTCGAAAGGAGGGAAAATATGGTAATCATGCACTGAAAAAAGCTCATTACAACAAAAAAATTATGTTGCCAGACTAATATAACTAATAGTGGATAAATCTGGTCTTATATCGTCTCCTATATTGTTTCAGTAGTCCAATATAATACATTTTTGCGGCTTTCACGCGTAAGCAGTCTCTATAAATGAGGTCTCTAAAGAATGAATTTCACGTAGACGTGACGAATTGCACTTGAACTGACACATAAAAAGGATTTCTTAAAGAAAACGTATATGCATATTCATATCAAATGCAAACCACAACACGCGGTCCTATTGTCAAAGTCTATATAGTTAAATATCTCATAAATGTAGCGTTTTGGGGCCTTAAAACATAGACGTTTGAGTCAAAGGGCTCAAAGACACATTTATAGTTTCGTAATCTACAGAATGAGATATTATTAGATATTGTATCACATTTCTCTCTTGACACGAGAATCACTTTGTTCGTGCCTTCACGCATAGAAGACTTTACATATAATAAAATTATACATATAATACATTAAAATACAATCCCCCTTCGGAATAGTGGGATGTGGCTTCGCAACGCCTCCTGAGGTAAGCGACGCCATGATGGTTTTGTTCTAAGTATGCGATGCTGTAGTTTCTCTTCTTAAATCTACTGCTGAATTAAAATAGGTTTTTTGAAACAGTGGCGAATAGAGAGCTAAATCACCTGCACAGCATCGGTCGGACGTGGTTTTGGACCACCGCGCTATGTCAATGTCATCAATGTTTTATATGTACCTTTTAAAATTCACGGTCGTATGTACTCCAATTAAAATACCTTTACGTTAAACAAAGTGCTCTGAACGGTAGCGTCCACAGAGTTTGTTACGTGCAGACGTCAACGCCGTTCTCGTATGTGCTTTGTCAGAACGATCTTCATGTTTTGACGCTCTGCCCACCGCCCAAGAGCAGTGTGAGACGGCCGGCTACTCGCCGTCGTGTGTGAAGGGAGCAAACGATTTGAAACCGCCCCCTAATGAACATTTAATGCTTGCAGCGATAAATAACCTCGGGTAGTCGCAAGACAACATTCGTGTGACAGCGGCAGGCGAGGAAGGCGAATTGCGTGATTGCGTGTGTTCTCCGAATGACTTCGGTGTATTTTTACTTCGTTTCTGGCCGTGTACCCCTTCTCCACGGGTTTATCGTTCATCGCCTCGCAAATGAGCGAGTTTTTGAAAAAGTTGTCAGCGGATTTCATTCGAAGAAAGCCCGTAATAACTGCTTTGGAAATATGGTGCGAACGGCTTGCTGTGAGGGGTTCTTGTGAATGGCCCTGTTATTTGCTGACCTTTTGAGCTTTTGAAGACGGTTGTACGTCTGGAGTTCTCCAAAGGTGATCGATTGTGTTTGCGGACGTCGCTTCATGAACGCGAAAGCGGCTTTGTTGGTACAGAGCCTCGACTTTGTTTCTCTTCACCGCGGCCACTGTCGTGGAGTTGACGCATTAAGACCCGTGTAAGTTACGTTTCAATAATAAATGACTCCATTGGAGACGATACAAGAAACAGCAATCGTGGGGTTTACTCCTTGGTTGAGTGTGGCTATAGCACAGCCTTAGCACAGCCTGACAACCAAATTACGAAATTGCTATTTATTTATAGAGAATGGAGAATTTTGTAAGAATATTTTTGCAAGTTAAATTCAACAGTGAAACGTTATTGTGAATTCAATTAGTGAACGTAATATTTTCTTAATACAATAATTAAAAATAATATAAATTGATGTTATTCGATTTCAATAAAAATTCATAGTTTGTATGCCGGTAATTATACATTTTATTTAATCTGAAAAATTATTAATATATTAAACAATAATTATAAATAATTACTTATTTAGGTTATTATAATAATTAACACTTTCAGAAAAAAATAAAACCGTTATATTTCAGGAACAGTACAAAATCCGAGATATTAATTAAAAAGTTTGAACAAATCACGAAATCATGAATTTCATCTAGAGCACCAACTACTCTTGTGTGAGGTACACAGATTTTTGGATCAGGTATAAGTTTATTTTCTGTTAAATGTATAGGGCAAGTATTGCTTTTTAGCGATTGAAATGTGATCAATGAATGTTCTCTTTTTTGTCTGAAAATGATCTCTTACACTTAGTCCATACCAACAATTTCACATGAGCTTCTCTGTATGCGCGCGGGAGATTTTAGGAGTTATAAAACTTTTTCACTGATATCTTGTACATACGTAGGTCAATATATTTGAAAATTTAATATAAATTTACGTTTAGAAAATAATTACCTGTATTTGTATTTCTTTACAATGTAGTTATTACTATTTTCCAAACCAACAGAATAAGCACTAACATAATCAGATTTGTCTTTGGGACGACTATAGGAGTAGATCCTTGTGACGATATTTTCGTGTGAAGATTTTTTTTAAATTCACGTTGAGTCAACGACGTCTGGGGCTATGAGGCACACTGGGTGCAATACAGAGCTTAAATAAGAAGATATTCTTTACAGCTATTGTACTCATTACTCGTATCATTGAAGCTTGGGCGAATGCTTGAATGAATTTGAGACTGGAACAGGAAATTCGACAAACTGCCTCTGGACCATGCGTAATTTAGGTTATCATTTCATGGCAGGGCTAACGAAACCATGGTGAAAATCATGGTTAAAACGTCTGAGCTTTCACAATCTAAACGACTGTAGTTTCTGGCATAGGTGGCTCACATAATCAACTAATTTCACTGCAGTGCCTCTAACCGGGAGGTCCTAGGATACGAGTTCAGACGGCGGCAGGATCTGCGACACTAGCTGCGTAGCTAGGTCGAATTCAGCCGCTGTCTGGAGGAGAATTCTAGCCGCCGGCTGCTTTGGTTGGTAGTTTTGGGCGGTATCTCAGATCATCGCCAAGCGAATGCCGAATCAGTGCCTTAAAAATGGGCCTCGGACCGCGGGCGATCTTTCCTTTCCCTCGACCTATCCTTACCCCTTCCTTACACAACTTACAAGCACAACACTATCACCCGTGTCGGGAGGCCAGTCGAGGGCGTGGACTGAGGCAGCGACGGCTGGAGGGAGGGAGATAAGGATGGGAAAATCCCCGCCAGTCGACGTAGGTCTGCGCCGGATCTCGCCATCCAGCGGGGAACAACTCTACCATTCACCTGCAATGACAAAAACTACACTTACGGGACTAAATATAATAGCAATTGACGCGCCCGGAAAAGTAATTAGTAATAATTTAAGCAATCATTTAAACAATGTAGTCAAAGGTATAAAGTAGGTAATGTACAGTAAATTTAAGATAAAAAATCATGGACGTGAAAAATCATTATTACTCCTAGTAACTATGTGATCACGTGAAGCTCGTGATCACTTTGAGCACTGGTGTTGAAGATTGAACATTAAACACTTTGTGCATGCCCTAAACGTAAACAATTTCACTAACGGCAGTCTAAAAATATTTTTTTCACTTTTGAGTCTCTTTTCCCCCGATTTAATAAAAACAAACGTAAAAAAAACTTTCTTCGTCCTGTTATTTAAATCTCCGGCTTTCCTATTAATAGATGAGAATGTTACGATCACAACGTGAGAGTCTACAACATTAAAAGGGAGCGTATAACGAAAGGTGGGAACGAACGATGGCAGTATAAATTGCTTAATTAGAATAATAGATGCTTCCAGTTTGGATTATACTAATAAATTGTTCGACAAAAAAAATTGTCATACTAGTGTAGGAAAGTAAGCTTTGGCTAGACTCAAGTTGTTTTTTGAAAATCACGTAGGTCGAATGTCAAAGGCTTTTATTGTCAACTCGGAAATGGCATGAAAAGCTCCATTTTTTTATCATAAGCACACATTTGAAATTTCCATGCATTGCTCAGCCTCAAGTTGCTTCTCGCCGCCAAATGAGGAATGCGTGCAGAAACGGTTAAAGAATTGTTGTGTTCTCCATTTTGCAACGATAGTTCTCCTTGTTTTGGAGTAGGGTGACGATATTTTTCTCATAGGGAAGGAAAAATGATAAGAGGCTACAGTAAATGAATTTTATGCTCTTTAATTATCTAAATCATGTTGCAACTTAGATCAGTCATAATAAGAGTTATTAGATCACAAGTGTTTCAATAACCCATGGCTCACTATAAGTAACAATAAGAAGTTTCATAATGTAACTACTATTCGCATTTCATTCTACTTCGTATATCATTCACTCTTTTTAAGTGCTATCAAACTTAGTTTGACACCTTCTGGAGCGTGAATAGTCAAATTTATGTAGAAGCTATACTATTCTGGAATTTTAACAAGGTTGACAAAACGTATTTTATTCATATATTATCATCTCACGAAACTTCGTAACACGTCGTAAATAATTAGGAAGTGCTGTAAAGAAAGGAAGCTTGAAGAATAACCCAGACGGTTCTGCTATTTGGACGGCCCTCCCGACAGACGGGCAGAAACTGCAGGTTCACGTAAGCCATGGCGGGTTGCAACGGTCACTACCGCCGGGTTGTTGGGAAGGGGGGGGCGAACTATTCTCGTAGCTTTGAGGCGCTAGTTGCGCCTGCGCTCGCGGCGGGCGCTTTGATCGCTTACCTGGCAAATGGCGCGCCGGCCGTGCGCTTCTTTGTGTAGCTGCGCCTGACCGCCACCGCCCCCGCCCCCGCCGCCGCCCTCGCCACCGCCACAACCTCCGCCGCCTCCACCGCCCCCGCCACCGCCGCCGCCCTCGCCACCGCCACCGCCGCCGCCCTCGCCGCCGCCCTCGCCACCGCCGCCTCCGCCGCCTCTGCCGCCGCCCCCGCCGCCGCGTCCGCCGCCATAGCCCCCTCCCCCGCCGCCATAGCCACCGCCACCGCCAGGCCTTGACCCTGGCGCCGCGGGGGTCCTGGCTGTGCTTCTCCCCCCGAGTCCCGTACGTCGCCGATCTCTCTGCTTTGCTCGCCGATCTCATTGCACACTTGTCCGTGGGGATGCAAATCGGGATCTCCCAACCGGGTTGGTATCGACCCCCAAAGGGTCAACGATGAACAAGGGGTCGATTGAAAGTCGATATCTTAATACGCACCAACGACTGATTGGTATAATAAAAATTACAAAAAGTGTTTGTGAATATTATTATTATTATTATTAATTTAATTTATATGAACATAAAACTATAAATGTACCTAATAATACATTACAAATTCGCTCATCCTTTGTTCACATAGTTTGAAATAACCACATAATAGTTGGAGTCCTGTGAAGGACTTCAATTGTATAGGTAGCCAGAGGTACAGCCCAAGCTGGCTAAGTTGGTTGATACGAGGTTCTTTCCATTTAAAAGAGTTTTATAGATATTTGCGACTTTTTCCAACACTTTATTTAGAATATCACGCCTATTCTTTGCGTCACTTTGTTAAAAAGGTAATGCAGATGTAAATATTTATAGGTATTCTCTTGCTCAAGTTCTTGGAGATCTGTACCACACATCAGGATGAGTTTGTCAGGATCAAGAATTTTCGCCCTTTTTGGCGTCCACTGCAGCGAATTTGTCAATGCCAAACTCCATACAAATAGTCACTGGAAGACTTTTTAAAATAAAAAAAATGGTTTTGTGGGAATAAATTAGTAATAAAATAGTTTAAAATCCTGGTACTAGTTTGGTTTGGTACTGGGGGGTTTACCGCTTGATGACATCCTGGTACTATGGGGGTTTATCCGCTTGATGACACTAATTGTTGATGCCGCGTGCCCAGGGCCGCATTAAAAACTTGTGGACTGCAGGTAGTAAAATGTTTATACTTACATACATATATATCAAATAGATTACATGTAAATATTACAATCACTGCGGGGTGAACTTTCCGCAGTTTTTATTGAACAACATTTTCAATAATAGCATAAAAATGAATTTCGCGTAAATCATCATACTCTTAATGACCAAACCCAGTCTGATCAATTTTTTGCAATGCTACAAGTCCTGATTAAAACTTTCACTTGCAAATCTTTTTCAGTTGTTTTTAGTTTGTGTGGGTGTCCCTGGGCTACAGCACCTGCAGCCCCGCCTTGAATCCGACCCTGCGCAGTCCACTGGTAGAAATGTAAATGTCCTGTAATATCGACAGAATCCAATCAATAGCGCTGGACTTGTCAGACCAAAAGAATGAAACCTTTGAGGTATTAAAATGACGAACCGCAAATATCTATGAATGTGTCTTCACTACTATAAATCAATGAATCCAAATGTTTCATACTCGTAGAAGAATGTGGAGCCAGAGAGTGACAATGTGTGTTTACTTTCAGTAGTTTTAAAGGACGTGAGAGATTATTGGGATTATTGTTTAAGTGTTATCTAAAAGATTACTTGCACTCAATGAGAAACAACATGACAACAAAAGACTACGTGATTGCGAGTGCGCACGTACACACACTTACACGCACATACAACCCCCCCCCTCCACACACACACACACACATTCATTAATTAGAAGTTGCCTTAAAAATGCATGGAATTGTTTCGTCGCCCGCTGCCTTTCCGAGAGCGCTAGGAGGTTCGTTTCTCAGTAAGTGCTTTCATTGTTTCGACACTCTTATTAATCCCGTCTTAATGGCCTCGCATTCGAGAGCGCGCTCTCGAATTTAATCGAATCAGACGCTAAAGCGAAGTAACCACGCGGCGTCGCCCTTGGGTTTAAGGCGGGCAGTGCCATCCCCCGTAACGATGTCAGAGGGGGCGATTAAAGAAAATAGAGCGGGCAGGAAATTACCTGCTTGGCATTAACCTGCTTTTCTAGGGCGATGGCAGAAGAAAAAAACAAGATGAGCTAATTCAACCCCGAAAGCTTCAGATTCTTCCTCGTCGGAAATTTTTGAGAGACCTTTGTCCACCGATAGAGCACAATTAACTGCAAACAATATGACGCTTTAAAGCAAGCTAACTGTTCAAAGCCAACGTGTTTCGCATTGAGACATCGTGTCTTCTTATTTCTGGAATTGCATCAACTTCTTTGCTTTGTATTGTTGTCTGTAATCTGTTTCTTTGGCACGTTGAAGGAAAGCTCAAAGAAACAAACTTTTTAAAGGATCACCCTCAGTTTCTATAAAGTGTCAGATATCCATTTACTGATGTATAATAAATTCTAATAGTTCATGAATTACAATAATATGCCATAAAACATACACATAAAGAAATTATGAATGTTTCTGCTTTCTACTTTTGTCTAACGATTTAATGTAAGTAGCTTTATCGCAACATTTATAATTGAAGGCCGTCGAGAATTCGGTTTCTAGTATTGTAATCTGACAATCTCGCCTGTAATTAATCTTTACTACTTTCCGCTTCTAGGAAGGTCATATGTTTTTACAATTTAGGCGTGGGCAGTTAAGTATGTTGTTATGGAGTTTCTGATTACAGTGCTTACTGATTTGAATGAAACATTTCAATATCTTATTTCGCATGCTGGGATATGGGAATATTAATTGCAAATAAACAAGAACAGCAAGAAAAAGTTCGTAATCTTATTAAATATTGTATATTCTTTTTAAACTCTAAATTATTATGCAAAAAAGTATACACGAATATAAGTATGTGATTTCCGGTTGCAACATCTCTAGTCGCAGCTACCCGAGTTTGATTTTCATTAAATTTCTCATTATTTATCAATTAATTTACCATTTAATGGCATCTATTTTAATAAAAAATGTTTACAACCCGCGGTGTAACTGATTGCATTCCTAATTAATTAACGTGTATATTCCGCATCTTCAAAAATAATTGTCGCATGTTCTTAGTATGACACAAGTACCGCTCCTCTGTGAGTCCCAAACGCGTCATTTCTTGCTAACTCTACCTTAATTATTTTTCTCATTCAAACAACACCTACCTAATTCTTCTGTTATTCGAAAACATTCCTCAATCTTACATCAGTTCACTTATCTTGTCAAAACATATCAGCGCACACCTTCCCTTGACATGTTCTTTCTCTTTGGTCCTGACTTCGATCGTTCGCTTGTCCTTTGGTACTAGGCTCAGTTTACATTTTTTTTCAAATGGAATATATTTATATTTTTCTAAATTTGCATTTAATTTGAATTAAGAGTTCTGTAATTTATTTTCATTATTATTAATTATCAATTATTTGCTGACCTTTTAAACTGTATATTTACAATATGCAAACTTAACGTCGCTATTAAAGTATTTCATATCAATTGTTTAAGGGATGGAATATATTTCGTTGGGCTTATTAAGTATTGTTTACGACTATAAACATACTCGTATGAGTATACTGAACATACAGGATACAGTGTAGCTCTTGGACTAGTTTACAAGAAATATGCTCCGATATACGCTCGTGCATTAAATTTAGACCACTTCATAAAACAATTCCACCTTCGTAATATGCTGGATTTAAAATTGTTCTAATCGCCTCTCGATCTTCTAAAAGGTTATAATGACGGAAAATGGCATTCCTATTTGTCACTAATTTTAAGGTAGGTGAAAGCATCGATTGCCAATAACAGAAAGTATTGAAATATTAACTTGAAAATGAATTTCGAATTTTTCGTCGTAGAAACTTGATGAGTTACTGATTTACTTTAAAAATCGGTTAGAACATTTATTTTGTGCTGTGTGTCTGTGAAAGAAAAAATAACAATGGGTATTGGAAGGGTGTGATTATTTCATAAATGTCATAACTTAGCGATGCTATGTCACTTATAATGCTGTTTATATTTCCATCGGATACAATATTCGGATATTTTGATACAATCTTAAGTTTCGACGCGCTTAAACATTAACTAACATGGCGCTGTTCATTTAGAGATTTCCGCTAAACGGAATAGATTTTGATTTACTTGCATAACTCTTGAGTGAACGCGAGGATTTTCCGTTGGTTTATTTTTCGCCTCGGTGATCGACCAGACTCGAGATACGACGACAGTCGGGGCTTCAAGACCGTGTTTGATCATCACATTTCTCCTCTACTTTAGCCAACTTGTGTCGGCGGAGTGGAATTTAATCACAAGTTTTGTAGGAAAGAAATGAAGTTACCACCAAGCTTGAAGGCAGGCCAAGAACGGCTTGGCGTTGGCGCTTGGCCGAAGTGTTACTACGTCAAAATTTGAGCGACTTTTCCTTACTCGAGGGACGTCCAAACTGTAATTTTCTTGGAAGTAACATAGTGCTGACTAATTCTTGTCGAATTTAATTTGCGAAGTCGTGTTCTTAAGGCAATATATACAAGAGGCTAGTTCAACTAACAATATTTACTCGAGGCGTTACCTTGAATATTGTTGACATACGGATGGTGAAAAATTTATTTAATTTACGTATACATAGTTGAAGAAGCTTGGCTGAGAACATTGATATGACCACAGAAAATTCATAATTTTTTCTGCGAAGAACTTCAAATTATGAGCGTGTTTTCCGAACGTCGGAAGGTTTTTTGAGTATGCGAATTGTTTAAATTCTTGATTTATGTTTGTAAATTATGTTTCGAATAGCGTAATGTCAATATGAATACTAAATGAAAGTCAATGTAAATACTAAACATTTCCATTTCTCATAATATCTAATTGAGTAGTTGATATATTCATATATTGGAACGAATTACCAAGCATTCTCTTTGATGTGCTTTGTTTCATTGTAAAATGATCTGTGATAAGCAACATTTTGGTGGATAAATTTATTGAAAGTTTTGTGAAGTCGACAGAAGAACTAATTTATTGCTACTCGTAATTAAATGTGTGTAATAAGAAAATGCACACTCAGAATAAGCGATAAACACGAAAAACAGAAGATCTTTTCATTCTTTTAGAAAAAGAAATTGCAATTACTACATGCTACAAAGTTTACCAAGCCCTTCTGTTCCTGTTGTGTTAGAATGAATTCGCATCAAAAAGTCAACGTGTGTTTCATACAAGTTCTCGTGTCTTTGCTCTGCGCACTGCGCGTCGGAATGTTTGTGCATATTCCGTGGGGGAGTGTGCGTTTTCCTGCTTGTTTACGTTTCATTACATCGCGAGAGACCGATAGGTGGCGCTGCCGCGGGGGAGCGGAGATGGCGCTCGTGGCCGCACACAGTGTTTGAAGCTGCGCATCTGATCGGACACACTGACGGAAAACCGTCGGCCGTATTTAATTCAGCCTCTGCTCTCAAATAGTATCGAGGGGAGTATTATGAAAAATGTTGGAAGCTGATTGAAACTGATAAAAAAATACTAAGTACAGATGAATATGAATTGATGAATATCATTTAGGTACTTGTTCGTCGGAACATACAATAGCAGCTGGCGTGAACTAAAGGCATCAAGACCAACTTTCTTCTCTTGGAGATCGCGAGAATTCTCGGAAGCACGCAAAGCGAGTGAAGAAAATTAAGCTGTTTTATTGAAGTTTGTCTTCGACGCTTGGCTTCCTTTTCTCTGAATTCAATCAAATAAGTTAATTACTAAAATCAGTGTAATACAAACCATATAGTTATTAAGAATTATTAGGAATGTTCTTCAGAGGTTTCTATCTTACCACATAAAAATATTTAGAACAGTAGTGTATTACATTGGTTCAGATATTAATAAAATTGCATTATTGAAGAAAGACATTTTGTTTGTGTAATAAAAGTTATGAAGAGTTAATTACACTATTATTATTATTATTATTATTATTATTATTATTATTATTATTTATTATTATTATTTATTATTATTTTTATTATTATTTATTATTATTATTTATTATTATTTTTATTATTATTTATTATTATTATTATTTTTATTATTATTGTTATTGATATTGTGCTAGAATGTTTGGTCATAATCGATCCATTATAAATGTGAAAATACTCTCCGTTGGTGTACGTATGGTACAGAGACAAAACGTGCTGTCTCGCTGCCATTCACGTGCAAATTAGGAGAGAGGATGAAACGGGCAAAGAACGAAATGAGAAAAGAGCATCGCGCGCGGCACGTGGCCTGGTCTGAAGGGAGCCTGAAAGAGCTTCTGGATTCACCCAGTTATGGTCAGTAAACCTACGGAACGGTCGGAATAGAATTAGCTTCCATAAGGGATCGAAATCGGAATCTTCCAGACATCTGTTCTCCCCGACCAGAAAAAGGTGTATTAAAAGGCGAATTAATGGCCTTGCACAATGACAAAAGTTGAAAAATTGGGTGGACCATGTATTTTCCAAACTTGTTTATAGTAAACGCGTAAATAGAAGAAAACACGGAGTGGAAACCTGACGTACAACACACACAAATAGTTGAAGATGAAAAAGGAGAACAACGAAAAGATGGAGAAGAAAAAGGAGGAACAGATGTTAAGACAGATGTTATCAAAGAATCGCACCGTTGCGTTTCAGAGCAGTCGAATTTCTTGCTTCCCAACCGAACGGAAATCTCCTTGAGATCGTTGACTCGGACCGTACGTCCCCCTGGCTCCGCGTTTCCGACCGTGTGGAGCACAGCGGCTCCCCCGGCACGAACGCGTTCAACGGCGGCGGGCGGGCGGGCGGGCGGGCGGCGCCGCGGGGCGATGATTTATCGCCCGTCCATCGGCCGCGCGCGAAGGTCTATGAAATTTGTGTATGACACGACCGATATTGATAGCCGTCCCGCGGGCGGGCGCCTATTAATCAATGCATGTGGTGGCGGCGCCTGGCCCGGCCACGCCGCACCGCGCCCGAGCGCCCCAGCGCTCGCCTCGCCGATCGCTCCACTGTTAGCCCCTTCGCCGCCTCCCGCCCACTCGCCTGCCCGCACCCGTGCTTGCCCACTCGCCCGCTGCGTTGCTCGTGCGAGTCCCACACGCTGCCCGCCCGTCTGCCGGCTCCTTCGCCCTCGATCGCTCCAGCATTTGTCGCCTTCTCGCTCACACACTCGCCCGTCCACACGCCAGCCCGTGCGTTGGTCTACCCGTACTTCCGCCCGCCCGCCGGCCCCCCTATCTACCCAGCCACCCACCCGACTGCATGCTTGCCCTTTGTCTGGGCTGCCCGCTCGCTCGCTCGCTCGCTCGCTCGCACACTCGTCTGCCCGCCTGCTCGCAGGCCCGCCCTCTCGCCCACCCACCTGCTCGATTGACATCTGCGAAGAACGACCACCCACGCACCGCTCCGCCTACATCCTCGATCGCTCCAGGGTTCGCCTTGTTGATCACCCGCTGTTAGTTTATTCGCTTTTACCCCTTCCCTACCTTCCGTTTGCAACCTCGCTTCGCACCCGACCGCCTCGCCTTCGTGCGTGCTGCCAAGGGCTGACTGTCAGTGCCACGCAACTCTGCTGGTAGGCACAGTTCAAGTCGAACAGGTGGGGAAAGTACCGTCTTGAGAGAGAGAAAGGCGCGAATGTTGCAAGTACTCAGAGCAATACTAAAGGGATATTAGTTTGGAAACACACAGAAGGTGTAGCGAGGTGTATCGTAGTGTCCTCGTTAAAGAAATACAGAAAGTGAAAAGAGGACGTGAGGGCGGCTACCATTACGAGCCACTGGGGTGGCGGGCCAAGACCCGGCGCCCAGGCGGGCGAGGGATGCGGAGGGGGGTGGTAGGCTAAAGCCTTCTGAGGTTCAGATGATCGGCGGGCAATACGCTCAATTGAGGCGCAAAGCGACGTCCACGTTGTGTATGCGTTGGGATGGTTTGCGATGAACGCGCGATGGACTTCTCATTTCCACTCCGTTTCGTCCGTGATTTGCCGTTCTTAACATTCGTTTAACCAATGTATCTGCTTGGAAATATTAGTTTCTATAATTCCACCGTAGGAAAACGCACGTTGTTGACTCAGCTAGAGTCGCCAACCTGTTTGGCTTACTTTATAGTGAAACTCAGTATCGTTCTTGTTGTTACGGTGTTCAAATATCCTGTTCACTAATCACTAATCACAATTTTCTGTGACTACAATCTTTCAGTTACTTGTTTGTTAATAATGTAAGAACTCCACTTTGAGGTCATGCCATTTTTGTAAAAATTAGCTCCAACTTTTTAAAACCATTTGTCCCTTAAAATTATTCTGGATGGTCCACGTTTTGAACGTTTTGACGTCGTGCGTGACCCTTTAGTTCTTTTCAGAGTATTCAATAACCTAATGTTATTATAAAGAGAAAAGGATTAACGCTAAAAACCCACTCCGTGTTTCCATAGAAAGACCCGATATTTTGTGTTAAATGACGCGATATCGAGTACTAGTACCGTGATGAAAAATACACGACTGTTAGAGGAATAGTTACCCGAACTAATTTCCAGGGAATATCTCGTAACGAATATTAATCTGCAGGTGCAGCTTGTTGGCGATGGGAGTGGAAAACGTGTCCTCGCGTCCATTGATTGGAGGTGTGGAAGGCCTGAAACGACTCCCTCTGAGAAACAGTCCTAATTGGGGGCAGCACGAACCGGTCGCCATGAATGAAGAACATTACGTAATCAGAATTCATGGAATGTTTGCCTTCCTCGGACCTCGTGCATTTTTCACGAAAATTTTCTCGTTCTTGGAACCAGTTGCAGGTGGTAGTTTACTCAGAACCAGAAATAGAAATTTGACACGTTAGAAAAAAAACTTTTGAGAATATGCCGTGATCTGGGAGAAACATAGCCTTGCGTCTTAACAATTTTCAAATTTCCGTATCTTTCATGATTTAATTATACACTCTAGAGTTCCTTTTTAAATAATCAGTTATATCTCGCAGACAATAATTCACAGAATAGGTATTCCAAATGTGTTTACAGAAAGGAATAAAGTTATTACGTTAAAGTTTATTGAATCTCAATAGCTCTTCTCTATGTTATTGTTAATTTACTTTTGAATAACATGTTTTTGTTTATTATTGGTTTCCCGTATCAGCATACTATGAACTTTATAAAACCAATTCACTGACACTTCAGAAGCGTCTAATCGAGCAAATATATATTTACTAATTCGAAGTATGGTTTGAAATTGAGTTTCAACCATGTTGATCATGTGTATGGTTCGCAGTTCAGTTTTCTTTTGAATTAAAATATTCTTGATGCATGACCGCTTGATAAGAAAGTTCTAAAGTATATATTCACACAATTGATAATATGTTTCATACCTAAAAGTAATTTTTATAGTCCATCAGTGTTGTCTTTTTTTTGTTCTGTACTCATACAAAATAATGAATTAAAACGCTGCTTATTGCTGTAAATTAAAGAGCATAAAATGGTGAAATTGTGAAGAAATGTGCCAGATCTTTAATTTGTAATATTAATTAGATTCTCATTATTGCAGTTTCAATGTTTGTGCTCATATGTTAATTGCAGTGTTTATAAATTAACTAAATATTTCCTATAAAAGAATTATATTGATTTTATTGAAATGGTGTAATTTTAATTTAACCTTTGATGTTACATTTAATTTTCCTCACAGCAATTTCATAAATGAGCTGCTAGTCAAGAAAGTCTAGCTAGCGCTACACAGTTCAAAAATAAACTAATGTTTATATTTTTTATTTCATTTAATGCTATGCTATCTCGGTCTATTTCGTTCCAAACTAATTCATTCTCGAAGACTAATAAATGAGGGAGGTTTACAAATTCTGTAACAATGCAACCACTATTCGCTGAAAACAAAGTAAAACATGTTATTGGAAATGGAATTATAATATATTGATTTACCAAGATTGTACTTCATGTACACTCATGTGATAACAATATCCAAGTATACAGATATCAGTAGTATCGCGCCCAGAAGTTATACAAATGTGTGCAAATTCAGTGCATTGTTAGAGCTTTCATTTGTACTCAAGTGATGCACTTCGTCGGCCAAAAGGAGGTCCGACACGATATTAGGAAGTATCCTATGACTTGTCACCTCAATATATGTTATAGTAGAATATATCAGCAATTTGTTATAAAGTAATGCATCATATGTAATCAGAAACTGACTGAAATGTTAGTATAAAGGAACACGTGTCAGAGGCTTCTTGGACATTGCGTTTGTATGCACTCACTAATCTTTAGGTTTAAATACGTTCAACTTTCAATCTTCATTGAACACCTCGTTTTATTCGCTTCGCTAACTATAACCTCACGATTACAACTACTACTATAACAAGTCACGCACGTGTTCGAGGTACACGACGCAATATGTACTGCTTTCAACAGATTGATTGCATTTCGCATAGCAAAACATGAATAAAGGACGACTGAGAAGCGTCCATTCTATTAATTTTTAGATATTATTCAACATCAGTGTTATTATTATAAATCCGGTAAATAGTAGCCAGTGATAACGCATCTAGACTTTTTCTTTAAAGAAAAATGTCTTAAACATTATTTGGTTAGGAAGTTCAAATTTCTTTGTAAACGAAAACAATGATTTAAATATGTAGGTTGGAGAAAATATTTCTATTTGAATTATCATGTTAACGTTCCTTTTATAATTCTTTATGGAGAACATTGATAATAACTTTTAATGCGATTGATTGTGGGATCAATTAATGATTGATCATCCGCTAACGGCGAGATCCGGCGCCGACCTAAATGTCTAAACAATATATGCAAACATTAAGTGAGGAAATTATCTCTGTTTTCATTTTACACTTTTAAATACTGTTTGATAGATTAATATATTTTAAGTAAGCTATAAATTTGGAACATAATGATCTGTGTTTTAATATTCCCTCTAGTGAAATAGGTAACTGTCAATTTCTTCGCGTGCTTTCATGCTCTGATCACCTACAAACACAATCTATGGTATAAATTATTTGGCGGCTCTAGCAACCCTCGGTCACAGCTCACGTCACCTTTGGCAATAAGATGGGCATAAGTCAAATCGATACGCTCTAATCTAAACCTCACGTGAGTACTCAACTTCTTCCTCGAAAAATAGATTGCTGGATTTTTATCTGCTAGTTGTCGAAGGTTTCTTTTTTTACAATTTCTGTAATGCATCCATTCTTTCGAATCTTTTTCCTTCACTTTGATTCGTATTTCTTTTATAAAATCTTTTCACTCTGGACTCTGCCCGTGGTTCTCCTGTCAGCTGTTTCATTTTTGCAATTACAGAATGTGATGTTGCCTCGGAATAGAGAATTATTCAAAGAGAACCCTCAAAAACGTTTAATAATTTTAGGATAGGAATTATTTAATGTTTTCAGGATATCACGTGCTTCTACAATCGAGTTTGTAATTTGTTACGTAATTTAATTGACAAAGCTAATGCAAGGCAATAGTTAGCCAGGTATTTCGAAATATCTTGTGGATGGGGTTCAAATTGGCTCAGACTGGCTCGTTTGTTGTAATATAAATATTTAAGCTCGAGAACTTCCTTCGGCAAGTTAACACGCCTCTTATTTTTTCATAAACATATTTTAAATAATGCTCCGAAAAAAGTGACTGCAGAACGAAAATTGTTGTCACATTTAGGGGAAACTAAGTTCTGCCCCTTTCTAGAAATGCAAAAATGCAATAAACCTACTCCCTTTATTAACCTAACAGAAGTAGATTGATCTCTAGTTTATGCACACCAAGTTTTGGTAAATATCTAGAATGGAATGCCGTGGATTACATAATAGCATACTAGCATACATATTACATTTTTAATTTTCTTTACTCTATCCGAGAAAAAATAAGCCAAACGTTTGGACAATTTTAAAACATTTGAAAATGCTGTTAAGACTTCATAAAAAGTACACTTGAAACTCAAAATACCCGATTCACATTGACAGGGTCTCAAGGTCGGCCAAATTGTTGGGGAATATCAATTTTCGAAAAAAAAATCGTCTGAACGATCTTTTTTGGCGCTAGCGTTGACCACGGACGGACAGATGTTTATTTACAACATTTATTCTTAACTACGTAAATGCACTGTAAAGAGAAAGTAAAAGAGCCGCGTCAACTCAAGTGCTAAATTTCAGTCCACGTGGAACAGAACGTTACACTTCACAACTCCATCCCACTCTTGTCCCAACATCGGTAGTGGCCTTCAGTGGCGGATCACGCAGGCCGTTCGTCGGCGGCGCGGAGGGCGAGCGGTTCGTGGGAGAGCTTCGGGCGTCACTTCCGTGCCGCGGAGCGCACTTGCCCTCCCACGAATCCGCGGCTCCTTTGTGAATGGCAGGTGAGCACCGCGGCCGCCCCCGCCTCTACCGCCCGCTCCGCTCCCCGCCCTCCTCCTCACCCCCTCTGCCATCGACTCCGCCACCACCGCTCCACCTTCGACTCTACCTCCGTCTCCACCGCCACTAACTTCTCTTCTTTCGCCTTCGTCGGCGTCTCCGCCTCCGCCGCAGTCTCCCCGCCTTCTCGCCCCTACCTCCGCCCACCCCAGTGCCATCGTCGCCCCTCCCTCCGCCACCCACGTTCCACCTTCGCCTCTACCTTCGTCTCCAGCCCCACTAACTTCTCTTCTTTCGTCTTCTTCGGAACCTCCGCCTCCACCACCGTCTCCGTGTCGGCCTTCCGCGCCGCCTCCACCTCCGCCACTGCCACTGTGGCTCGGCGGAAGGTTCGCATGATTCGGGCCTTGTCAGTTTTAGCGCCGTTCCGCGGAAAAGTCGGAGCGAGGTGGAATGCAATTCGTGGGAATTCAGCGCCCTTTCGAATTAATGACCGCCGTCGTTCGGCTGCGAGACGCCCGCCCGGTGGGTGAGCGGTTAGCGGGCGAGCGAAGAGGGAAGATGACTACTCGTTGTGAGCGGTGGAGTGGGAAAGTGAGCGGCAGAGGAGCCAGAACGATCGACCGGAGGGTGGGTAAATATAGGCCTGGGATGCATGGAAACCGGTGTGGTTATGGTCAACACTTGCTTATGGCAGAGGTCAGACGATGAAACAGAGGATGAGTAATGGCAATTACTAAATAATCGTATATGTGAATGAAGTTATGAAAATGTATGCAAGTGAATAATTGGAGGGGAGGGAGACCTGGGAGTAAGAAAAGGACAGGGAGGCAGGAGCATGAGGGTACATGCTTGGGCAAGCACGTGAGGCATTGTGAAAATAAGTCAGGCAAGGTAAAGTTGACAGGTAAACCAGTTGGCGAGTGAGTAAGCGGCGCGTAAGCCTCCAGTGGAGGGAAAGAGTTGATGGAAGAAAAGTTAAGAAAGCTGATGAGAATGTGAGCGGAAAGTGTGGGTCAAGGGCGGCGAAGAACTGGGCAGATGAGCACAAACATTCAGATGAATGAGTCGTAAGCAGAGGATTACGCAAGTGGTTGATGCGCGAGTAAGCGGCACACGAGTGATTGGTCAAGTCAGTCAATCTGACGCTTCCACCGACGCAACGTCTGTGATTACTGCAGACGTGCGCGCACCCGCCAGGAGATGGTGCTAGATCGGCAATAGTTGAGTCGGCAGGCGGTGGATGGGAGGGGGTAAGAGGCAATAGTAAGGAGTGCTGGTGATCACCCTTTTTCTGGGACGCGACTCGATTTCTTATTAGAAATGTGTTCTCAATCCGAAGCATTCTGGGCGCTCTGGGCGTCGGATACCCATTCAAACGCCTCTTTAGCCTACGTGTTAAGAATAGGCAAGTGGAATAACAGGCAACCCAGGTTGCATCAAGTCAATTCTTTCCTTTTGCGTCAGCGCTTTCAATATAACTTTAGCGCGCGGGAGAACCCTTTTTTTGCATTCGCGAATGCTTGTTTACGAGCACATTTCAAGAATTTAATGAGGAACGTTGCATTTGGGTCAAGCAGAAATTCGATTATTTATGTAGCAACGTTTAATGTTTGTATTGTCAAAATTTATTTTGACAAAACTACTGTTTCGAACATAAACCACTCTATTTTTACGTATTTTTAACACATTAGAGTCTAGTATATGAAATTAGTAAGGTTCTATAAATAGTATCGTTATTTAAATATACCATAACAAAAATGAATATGATGATAGTACTATGTAATTCTGAGTTCCAAACTGTTCAGGGAAATAATTTTGGTTATTGGCTATAGCAGTAGATAGTATTCTAATATATTGGTTCGGCGAGTGTTTCACATCACCGTTACCGTTTTAGAAGTGTGATACCAAAAATAGCGGATAATTTTAATAAAAAAATACTATAATATGTTTATCTCGGATATTTCACTATGTAAGATATTGCCGTTGTAATTCTTTAACCTTCAATTATTATTTTAGTACGATCAACAAAGATGTGCTTGATCATTTGTTTAATTGGAACATTCTAAAAGACTTCCCGGAATTCTGTGTTACAGTATCTTAAAAATCAATTGCGTTAATTCGAATTTCAATTTATGTGTCAATAAAACGACGAGAGAAAATGTTTTTAAATGAAGACTACACATTTCACAATTTGTATAAAGTTAATATTTAATGTAAAATATTACACATTCTGCACGTTTCTGAATAATTATACTGCAAAATTAATAATATTTATGTTTCTGCTATTGGTGTATTGATGTACAGAATTAGTGCAATGTATTATGTTGCAAAAGTAAATACAATTGCTGTTCCTCTTTTGTACGAATTTTGTACTCTCTTGGAAATGCTATAGGTTTAAGAAATTTGGATGATTTGTGATTTTTCATGTAAAAAAGTCTGAAGTCTGAATTTTATCAAGTGGGGAATATAACTTGCATTTACTAAATAAGAAAACCACGTCGTATTTTTCGTTGGTTGGGAGGAAATAAATAACAGTTTGTTTGTGGTAAATGCAAAGTTCGAAATCTTTTCTTGGAAACAACATTATTTTGGGGACAAACAAAAGAAGATAGTTGTGTGAGTACTCAAATCAATATCTGCTTCATGCTAAAACGAGAAACAAACCGATTTAAACTGTAAACATCAATTACATGCCAAAACAGCTCCATAATAGACCGATATCGGCTCGGCTTTCCTGGTGGCGCGGGGGGGGGGCGAAGCGGTGACATCAAATGTTAAGAGGGATTTCCGCGTCTGGACTGCGCTGCACCACCAACCTCTGGCCTCTGGGCGGCTCGCGTGGTTCGTGACGCAGGCAGTGGGGGCGGTGGGGGCGGGGGCGTGGGCGGGAGCGCTTGATCCGGGCGTGGGGCCAGGCGGGGGCGCAGGCGCGTGGTGTGGGCGCGCGTGGGTGGGATGCCCCTCGTGGCTGGGGCAGAGGGGAATGGCGTGGGTGTTGGTGGGCGAGGGCGAGGGGATGAGGGTGTGCGTGAGGTGCAGGGATGATGTGTTTGGGGGGCGGGGGCGTAATGCTACGTGGGCGGGGCGCAGGTGCAGTACGAGCGCGGGCGGGGGCGGAGCGCGTGCGTGGCGGGGCTTTAGCGCGGGCGGACGTGCGCTGGGGCACGGGCGTGGGCGCAGGCGCGAGCGGGAGTGGGAGTGGAGCGCGGGCGCGGGGGCGGGGGCGGGGGTGGGGCAGATGGAGATCGCGGGCGCACCGCCACCGCCGCGGGCCAATCGATGTCACAAACAAAATCCCGCCGACTGACACGAGCGCTTACACAACGGACACGCGCGGCGGCGCCGCGGCGCCAGCGCGGCCCTGCGCCTGCAGCGGCCTCTGCGCCACGCCACGCCACGCCACGCCACGCCACGCCACGCCACGCCACGCCACGCCACGCCACGCCACGCCACGCCACGCCAAATCGCATCGACACTACCAAAATTTGACCTTCGGATTTTAATTATTTTCTAATTTTTCTATTTATTAATATGTTAACTATATGTATTCAAAATGTATGTTAACATGGTATTTTTATTTTTTCTACCTTTATTATGTTTGGAAATATTACAGTAAAGCGTTAGAAGCGTCAGCGAGAAAGTAAAAATCGAAGTATACCCTGCTCTGAACGTGTCAATGATGGGTTGTACAGAGACCCTTGAGAGACACCAGCAAGGATAATTTAGGCGGGTGAAACCCAATTATTCAATTTGATTGAGAATGTGCGATTTGAAATGAAACTATGTATTATGTTAAAAAATCAGACGTTTCTATGAGTTTTAGTTTGAACAGTAAACCTTATGGCCAGACACTATCAAACGCCTGAGTAAAATCTTGAAAAGTAGGTATTAGAACTTTTTATCATGAAAGGCGTGGGCGATGCATTCTGAGATTCTTAAAATTAGAAGAAGAGTAGAATTGTTTTGCCTGAATCCAAACTGACAGGAAGGGATGATATAATTAGAGAGGAGACTCATCAGCCTGATTAATATTAGTTTCTCCAATATTTTACTTAATACAGATAAGGGACTTTTGGATCTATATTTAGGGGGATCGTTGGGCAATTTGTTCGGTTTTAAATTTGGAATACTTATCTTGTTCCATTTGTCGAGGAAACAACCTAGTATTAGGCATCCATAAAAGATTCCTGTTGGAAAAGCAATGCTACTTTTAGAGTTCATTTTAGGAGCCAGAGTCGCGAAATTGTCAATGTCAGAGGGTTTCTTGTTTTTATATTTGTTTTTGATTAGTTATACCTTAGATGGAGCAACGTAGTTAATTACTGAGGTACAGAAGAGTACTGCTTATCGAGAAAATGAATGACTTGTAATTGCAACTTAAGAAAAGTTTCTTGTGTCTCCCAGTTCTTGTCAATGTTTGAACTGAATTAAACACTATATTGTCTTCGAAGTTCCTCTCAGTATAATTGAACAGTTAGGTAATTTTAAATTGTTTTCCGAGTTCTAATGAGTCTTGAACCTCGATCGCGCAGAGCGACATTGGAATTTTTTTCTCGTCGTAGCATTCATGTAATCTTAAAGATGTTAATTTCGCGAGCTGTAAGTTCCTCAACGATTTCACTTTCGGAATAGTCAGTTGGGATGTTACGTGTGATGACACTTTTTATCTCACTATTGGGATCACGAGGTGTGTGATACTGATAGTTACACTGATTTAATAGAGTTATTATCTTCGTGTAATCATCTGTGAAAGATACTAGAATTTGAGAGTTATTTAATACTGTTGTGAATTTAGCTCATAGTTTTGTGAATTTCATGATCATTGTTTTGTAATTGTCTACTTCGTCAATGAAAATTGGCGGCGGTTTCATTATGAATGCATTTGTGAGTAATCACCTCTTCCACTGATTCAGTGCTGTCCACTTTCACTAATTCTGTGTAGCTATTGTGTGTACTTACAGTTGGAGAGGAGGACTTGCTTGTAATGTTATTCTGTGTGACTATAGTTTAAGCGTCACCATTCAGAATTTTGCAAGTTATGTCGTTTGCATGGGTCAACATGCGAGCTTGAAGGCTGCGACTTCCTTGTTGGATGTTATGAGTAGAGACAGGATTTTGCTGTAATTTCACTTTTTTTGGTTTTTCTTCTTACAGTTCTGAAAATTGTAATTTTTTAAATTCATCGTCGTAACAAAATATCCAATTTTTTCGTTACATATTTTTACACATTTAGTACTACATTACACAATTTACATATTTTACTACTTTCAAAAAGTATTTTTTTATTCCATCAATTTTCTTTAATTTTATTGCGTATTTTTTAAGAAACGCATTTTAAAAAAAGCAGAATTTGTTTCTACATTTTACTGCTTGGTGTCTACTCGAGGCTACGTGAAGATGCGGTCGGATGTTCTCGTAGTTCGGAGCGCCTGCTTCAGTTACTTCGATGACGGCAAATGCGCGTTGGCGACTGAGATCATTTTCACCTTTAGTGTGAAAAGTATCACTGACGCTGCTTTTTGTGACCTTTAACCTGACTTTCTGAGTAACTTTGACTATCGTCGACGTGTAACACCTCTATGAGAATGCTACACGCTGCAGTTATTGTTTGCTGGACGTAGATAGCGCTAGTTTATACGATAGTTTCTATTGCGTGCTGGCTGGTAAATTATGGGTTTGGATATAAATAAATGAATCTTTCACTACTGACGGGGGAAGTTGTATAGGGCAAAGTGCGCATAAACTTGTGCTCTACAAGTGATTTTTAAAATGTTTGTATTCTTTTTAAAATTGGTTTAGGAAAGTATCTATAAATGTAATTTCAAGTTATAAAAATATCATTTATAATTAGTGTATTTTAATATTACATATTTGGTCCGATTTTACACATTTATTATATATTACCAAAGTTTTCATTACATATTTATGTACATATTTCGACGTTCCATTCTACATATTTTTCCGGTTTATATGAGCTGTCGCGTCGCTGGATGGACGACGAAGGCCGTTCTCCATGCAGAGGCAGATACGAGGCCCTGCCAGAGGCGTAGCCCTTGCTCGTCTCCTTGGCGCGGCAGTCGTTCAAATTCTCTCCAGGGTCTAACTAGCAACACTTCGAGGGCAACTCCGCTAAGTCCAGGTGCGCTAAATAGCGTTGCAGACCGATGCGCCCTCGACGGCGGTTCGCGACGGAATGCTCCAATAAAATTACTTTAACAGTGCGGTCTACAGAGCGTAGTTTTGAAACACCTCGTTTGATAGCGCAGTCGGTTGTTTATCGCCATCAAACTCTCGAGCTAAGGCATTTTCGAAATAATACGATTCAAAGGGTGTTTTTATTCTTTGATTTTTCTCCACTCGCCCTCGATGAGCATTGCATCAGATCATTCTATTAATTTATATTAAATATATTTAATATAAGAACTGAATATTATCTCGGTTATCAAGAATTGTAATTTTTTAATTTACGTGTTTTTTGTATCTCCTATCATTACTACTTTCTTTTTCTAAAACTTCCCGAAATTATTGTGATAAGCATGGATTACAACATTATAGAAATCATTAAATCTTTCAAGAATCAATTTTATTTTTCTGCGACTTAATATTTAGTTTTCAACTAGGTGGAAAACAAAACGCATTCTTTATTTGCGATTAAAAATAATGACATTTCTTCAATTAGAGATTGTTTATCATTTGAGGTTAGATAGTTTCCGTGTACCCTCCGAATGATTCAACAGTACAATTTATAAACATTTTAATACAATATTTTGATAAACTAATAATATTAATAATAGTAATAATAGTAGTAATAGTAATGATAGTAGTAATAATAATAGTAGTAATAATAATAGTAATAATAATAACAATAACAATACCATCTGCTCTAGGGTTTCAACTAACAATTTATTATCAGCATGTTTTCATATTTGTTTCGTGTTTGTAAGAACATAACTCTAAATAATGCAAGATGAACGTAGCATAGTGTACTGCGACTTTACTGCGCATCTCCATATTGAACGTGAATTCCTATCTGAAATGATTGTACCCATGAGCAATGGGATAATTTAGATACGATAGAAGGAATGAAATAGGGAACTGGCAAACCTTGTAACAGAATGGCGCGCTCCGTTTTGATGAATGACTATTCCCACTGGAGTTGACCAGAATATGGAGCTTGGTAATCGCAGAGCGACTGCCCCCTTCTCGAGGCGGCCGTACCTTTCCGACGGCTTTCATCCGCACATCAGCGTCCCCGGATCTCCGTCCGTCTCCATTGCGCCCTCTGCTGTTGCGCCGCTCAGTTTTCTGCCGATCGCATCGGACGATGTTCCCGCTTCCTCGGCGCTTGTTCGCTCACCCCCTCGCGCAAACGGCACCTGGTGCCTCGCACCACCCGCTCCCGCCCCGCTCCCGCCCCGCTCCCGCCCCGCTCGCGCCCCGCTCCCGCCCCGCTCCCGCCCCGCTCCCGTCCCGCTCCCGCCCCGCTCCTGCAACTGTCCCCCGCTCGCCGCTGTGCTCACTATGGTGCCTGCGCCGCCCACGCCGTCTCACCTCGCCCCGTCGCCACCCCTGCACCTGCTCCCGTGCAGCTGTACGCGTCCACGTATACCTTCGCTCTCACTTCACACCGGTCTCCACAACACCCATCTCCGCGATTGCTTCGTTGACCGCCCCTGCGCTCTCTCGGCAGGTACCTATCGCCACCTCCCTCGCCCCATTCCTCGGCAACGCCCGCCCCCTCCCCCCGCCAAACCATCTCCACGCGCGTACATGCTACCGCTGCTCACTCTCACGTCCGCCGTCAGTTTTAACCCTTTCCCCACTCCACACCCGTTCGCTATTCTTTCGCAGTACCCACGCATCACATACTTCATCGTGTCACTGTTCCTCTCGCACCGTCGCTCTGTTTTCTCGTACGTTGTCCCCGTACCTCTTTGCCATGCCTTTACCACGTTTTTCCTCTCCGAGCCTGTCCCTCTGTCTCTTCCTCGAGTTTCTACCTCGTAATTCTTTTCCTTACCATTCCCTCTAAACCTATATACCCCATATCTCTTCTCCGTACTTCTCACGTATGTTTTCCCTCGTACTTCTTCTCCATGTCTTCCCTCTGCCTCTCCTACTACCTCTTCCTGCAACATCTCCCCATCTTTCCCTCTTACCTTTGGCTCATACCACTTTTCCGTATCTCTCCCCCTACCTTCTTCTTCTTCTTCTTCTTCTTCTTCTTCTTCTTCTTCTTCTTCTTGCCTATTCCCATTACCTCTTCGCTCCTCAACCTTTTCTCCGTACCTCTTCCTTACATCTCTTACCCTATCTCAGCCCTCGTACCTCTTCCCCCGTGCCTCTTGCCGGTACCTGTCCTTCAACATTTCACGTGTCTCGTCCCCGAAATTCTTCGCCAGTACCTCTTCTCATGCCTCAACCTACTCACCGCCTCCTTCCACACCTTTTCTTGCATTCGCCCCCCACCATTCTCCGTGTTCCTCTTTCTCTCCGCCGCCAGTACCATGCCTCCCCCCGGCACCTCCCGTGCCCGATGCGTCGCCTTTGGCCCGCGCCAGGCGCCGCCCGGGCCGTGTTGCGCCCCCGCCGCCCGTGTTTGTGTGGCGCCCGTTGCCTGGGCAACGTGTTGACACACGTGAGGAGCGCGTCACATGACCCCCGGGGCGCGTCGCCGCCCGCCACCTGCCGCCGCCGCCGATCCCTGTGCCCCCGCCCGCCCTCTCGCGGTGGACACTGGATTTGATTCGCTCTTCGCGGTACGAGCTTATCGAAATTTGGGAAACTATCTTTTTAAATTATAGAATTTGAGACGATGGATGATGTTTTTACAAAGGTAAAGAGCATTGCTGCAGTTGTTATTTGTTGGGTTTTCGTAGGTATTGAATCCTGTCGTCCGTTCTGAGGGTTGGTACATTTTTTCCTAGTGAGTAATATGAGTTTTCCTAATGTCATATACTAACAAAATCTGCGCACACCTATAAAATTTAATTTGTTTCATTTCATTACACTAACCTGTAGTTTATTGGTGATGTGTATTCTGCCGTATCGTTTGTCTACCATTGCATTGTAATGCAAATTTTCCACCATATTTAATATGCCACCATACATACTGTGATTACTCAGATTTTATTCGAACATAAAAACGACATCAAGACATTGTAAATTACACGTAAAATAATGCGTATAAAATACCAATAGTCAAAGATTACACTTTGTCAGGGCGACCAGTAAACAAGAAACTATGTTCCATGGTCGCGAGAATGTTTTCATTGTGGAAAGGGAAACAGAGAACAGTTTAGTATATAGAGAATGTATGGAGGAGGCGGTTCGAGGTTTAATCTTGTAGAAATATTGTAATCTTCAATCTCTCTCTCGCTAGCTGCCATAGCAGACGCATCGAGACGATGGTAAGATTACGATCAGGATTATTATTTTCAATTATAGGGAAGTAGGGGGCAGGGAATTGGTTCAGATATTCTTAAAAGTTGTACATGTTTATGATGATGTCATAAGATAGAGATTTCATGGTATTTTTTGTGAATTTTAAGTTATATCTAAATAGACTTCGTATTCTAAATGGAACTTATAATAGGAAAGAGTCGTGGACGGGGTTGTATTGAACAATTCATGAACGTACAGTCGCGAATAGGTTCCTACATGCCATACAACAGAGAAAAAGTCGCGATCGCGTAATAATTAATTTGCAGTTTTTTTATGAAACCATTAACTAGCTTATAATACTCCGGGAACTTGTTGCAAACACATTTTAACATTCGGAGAGAATACGTTGGGATGGACATTAACACGAACAGCATCAAGAGAGAAGATCTGGAGTTCACTCGAGAAGTGAATGCGCGCGAAGATCATAGTAAGCCATGAACTTTAGTTCTTGACCCGAACGGGAATTATAATTATCTATATAATCTAAATACATCTGTGGTACATTACTACAATCAACCAACTGCACTTCCTCGCCTGTCTCCATCACCAATCCTAATCCTATCAGCACATTCCCGTCATTCCGCGCTCAGAAGACACCAGCACAATCCTTGGTATCTTGTTCCAAATCTCTTGGGGCTTTGGATATCAACTCCTGTATATCTACTCTTCAAAGACTGGCACCAGTACAAAAAACTCTGTGGACTGATTTGTTTTGCGTGTGAGTTGTGTGTATGAGCTCATTGCTTTTTAATTTGTGATTTAAACTAGTTTGTTTTCCTGGAAGTAAAATCGACATTAATTCCAAAGTTGGAAACACACGTTGGATCTCCCATCCATGTTTCTCCCCTAGCAGGTCAAGATCTCAACTGCCTACGAGTGTTACGACACGTGAGTAGTATAGTACACGCAAGTTTGTGTATATATGCTAAAATGAGGGGGTCAGTGATGACGAAGAAGAGATCGTTTTCGGCACGTAACTCATATGTTAAGATATTGCTTTCTCATTCGTCTCGTATTGATCAATAAAACCTCTGGAAATTACCACTTACAGCTGCCGGTCACTAGAATTCCTCTCCAGTCGGTGATTGGATTAACCCAGCTACGTAGCGACTATAAAAAATCCGACACGTCTAGTCCCGAACGCTCGATCTTCCCACTCAACGCTGCGCAAGCAAAGGGTATTACCGCGAGCTATCGAAGGCAATGCAACAGCCTTCGGGTTACGCTTAAACTCGCTGCGCGCCAACACGGGCGCGTGAAAGAGACGTACGTGTAGGAGCCCCTTAATTCATTTTTCAAGAGGAGAACATGTGCTCCAGCCATCGCGACGAGCGCAGGCGGCCCGTCGGGCATTGTGGCTTTGCCGCCCGCCCACCCGCCCACTCGCCCAGCAGCGCAGGCGGCGGCGCCTCAATTATTGACAAGCGCGCTAATGCCCGCGGCTTTTTGTGGCGGCGGGCGCCGCCCGGCCTGATTGCGGCGCTGGAGATCCGCGCGGCCGATGGTGGCTCCCAGGCGGCACACAAGCCGGCGCGAGCGGTACTCGAGCACGAGAAGCGAATGTCACGAGCGTGCGAGCGAAAACTTCCGTTCGTATCCGTTCGGGTCATCTGCGGAAGATGGGTGATAGCTTGACGTCTGGTATGCGCTTTAGTTAAAGAAAATTATTTGAGATTGTTTAAAATTTTGAACATAAAGTAAGGTTTTCTTATTTTCTTTACTACGTCACGATTCATTTTTACTTTTTCGCTACGGAGAAGAGTGTTAGGAGAACTGCGGAGAAAGCTACGGAAAATGTGTTAGACTGCGCAAAAAAACGGTGAATTTCCGGTAGAAAAATTCTTATTGCAGCGGTTTGGTAACGAAAAAGTTGATAAATGCAGTTCCGCTAACACATGATGTAGCCATAATCCATGTTTTGTGGGTCCTTGGTGTCACAAAATCGAATGATGGCAGAAGTTTGTCTGCCAGTTCGTCTGTGAACAACGCTAGCCGATACACCGTTCAGCCAGTTTTCTCCAAAATTTATATTCTTAAATCAATTTGGATGATATCACGGCTTCTTTTTGAAATCAGTTTTTTATTTTTTTGAGTGGGGAAAATCCTGATTTCTCGAAAATTGCAAAAGTTTAAAATTTATTCAGCGTATTCCTACAACTACAATTATGAAGATATTTTTCTCTTAATAAAATATATTCAATTAAAATAGATTTTGAAATAAAATCAGTTCAATTTTTCGAAAATTTGAGTAGTTTTCGCGTTATTTTGCGTAAAAGTAAGGGCTATAAAGCCCGTGATATTTTAGCACCCCTAGTTTGTAATGTTTTGATTATTTTTTTAGCTAATTTGCTATCTTTTAATTTCGATTTTTGAAAATTTCTTGTGTTAAGTGCTTTGTCAATATTTTCACCTCATATGTACCATTACATGCCGTAATGTATTTTCAACAGATTTAAGTTTTTGAATTTTCACTTTTTAATTTTTTATCATCCTTTTATCATTTTCAAATATGGAAATGATTTTATTAAGTGGACTCTTAATAAACGGGAGTTGAATCTAATAACACAAGATAAACAATTTATTGTACTTTAATATATTAATGTATTAAGAATATGTTCAGAATTTTTAAACGAATGACGTATTACATAAAGTTTATTTTATTTTTATATATCTAATTTTATATGTAAAAATTTAAGCTCAGAAGAATTTAAATTCGTACATCAGAACAAGTTGGCATACCATTTTAATTATGCAATAGCCCAAGAACATTCTTGCTAATATTTTTCTCTAGGATTGAGTTATGGACATCAAATTTTTACATGACAGAAAATATCTTTCGCGAAATAACTGCATGTGCTTGAATAATTTATGTTTGCCTTGTAGTTATAAACATTTTAAATTGGAGGTATAAATGAAATTTTACATACACATTTCTCGATACAGGTACGCATTTCGTATAAATGTATGTATTCTGTCATACACATTTTTAACAGTGTATATTGAATATAATATGTGTTTTAAATACGGTAAAAAGTATTATTGGAAGCGTAATTAATTTATTAAAAAATGAATAACTAATAAGATTATTATTATTTTATGTGAATATTACATTTTTATGCAAAACATTTTTCAACTGAAAGAATAGCTTTTTAATGCACTGCATAGAACATGTTATGTTATACAACCACAAAACTATTGTCTAACAAAATATGCAATAGTTAAGAGATATCTGAATCTGACTGTAGAAAACTGAATTTTTGGAAAACGCGCTGAAAAATTGAGAGACAGTTTCTGTAATTTCATCGAACTTATAACTTCGTTGCATCACAACAATCTCACTTTAGAATTTCTTGAACTTCTCTCTTCCTTTCCACAGTTCACTTCTCGAATCGGGCTGGCCTCCTTTCTTATGGACTGAACATGTTTTCCTGCTGCAATTTCTTGTGTGTGTTGCCAATCTTTTGAAGTCCCGTTGTCATGGTCACTCCCGTAACCATTCTGAATTTCTCCAAACTTCAGTTATTTTCATGAACCCATTATTGAAACAAATCACAGCTTCGAAGACACCAAATTGTATTGCTCTAATTCCCATAAGGCACAAATGTATTTTTGGGTAATCCTTCTTAGAAGTATTGATTAAACCTTTTATTGGGATTTTGGGTGACACCAATCAAAAACATGCTTAAAATATTAGATTAACTAAGATATTTTAAAAAGGTTCCATCTCTTCCATGAATATTTGTGGTTGTAAAACCGAGACTTACAAACGAATTATGAGAAATAAAGTATTAGAAAGGCAACGAAGCAGTACATGAGAATTTAAAAAATGACAGCAGTGTAAAAGAAGTCGTGGCTCCCAGATCGCCATTTTTAATTCACTTCTAGAGACATGCAAAGATGTAAAAATTTAAAAATATTATGTTGGTATAATCTACGCACTGTTACAAATCAAAATTCAGAATTTCACTAAAATAAAAATACCCAATTTTTTCACCCTTCACTCGAACAGGAGTCCTTAAATTCTTGTTTTAATCTGTAGATACTCTTAACAATAATTGTACAGAGGGCCTATGAAGTATATAAAAGTCTATGAAGTTCGCACAAAAGTAAAGAAAAAAAGAATTTCTTGTATCCATCTAACCCTAAGCGTGTACCTGCAGTACTAAAAAACGAAGAAAAAATATTTTGACGATTCAATTTTTAGGATAAAATATGTTCAACTGAAATTTAAAGGTGCTTAGTATACATATTTATATAGTACATAATTTGAGATAATATTTTTTCAGAACTGGGACGAAATAAATCAATCTTAAACCGCGTAAAAGAAATGAGTATATAAAATTAATAAAAATTGTGAATACTCATTAAATTAAACAGTATGAAATATTACAATATGAAATATTGCAAATGAAATATAATGATATTTCGTAGTATATAATAATAAATCGTACAAGAGCTTCAAACGTCGAAGCATTATTTTTTCTGATTTTGGTATTTCTTCTTATTTTTTAATTTTGAATAACATTGAATAACTTTTTTTACGGAACAAAGACTGGTGCTACCGAATGGCACAAACATTTTCGAACTGGTTATTTTTCTAATTCCTTTGGTCTGTACTAGCTTTGCAGCTTCCTAGCTGCTATCTATCGTTTACACATTCGCCGTTTTTCCCGGTGAATAACATAATGGGATTTATCGGGATAATTAAGATTCGTAACATGAAGAGGTTATTCAGTTTCTCGGGTCTTGGAATAGCAATATCATTGACAAATCGACATCAGACTAATAACCAATACCAGAGCCAGCATTCCCGAGAGATCCTGCCAGTCGCCCTGCCTGCAATTAGCCTCCATCTCAGCATCTCAGCCCCCTATGTTTGCCTTCTATCGCCCTACTCAACAACCACAGCACAGCGCCCTGTCTCGCTAACCTTCCCCTCTGCCTCCGTCATCGAGTCGGTCTCCGCGCAGAGAAACAGATATCGTAGTTATATGGCTTCAAGAGAAGCAAACGTGCTCTTAGCTATATATATATATATATATATATATATATATATATATATATATATATATATATATATATATATATATGTTTTTTCTAAAATATGATTAGCAATTCAAGGACGTTCTAATACGATATCTAGTCTTTAATAAGACTTTTGAAAATAGTATAGTGAATCCTTGGAGATGATTTACTGGCGATTTTCCCCTTGTGTTTTTATCGGAGTCAAAAGCGTTAAAGTTATTTACTTACGCAGCGCTTATATATGCAATAAAATAATTGACACGATGCCAGTGTTTTTCATTAACAGCAAAAGCATATGAATAATCGCAAAAAGCGTGTACTTGGGGGATCAACCCAGTAAGTCGTTCAAGTGGGGGATCTACCCAGCAAGTCGATCAAGTGGGGGAACTACCCAGCAAGTCGATGAAGCGGGGGAACTACCCAGCAAGTCGATGAAGCGTGGGAACTACCCAGCAAGTCGATGAAGCGTGGGAACTACCCAGAAAGTCGATGAAGCGGGGGAACTACCCAGAAAGTCGATGAAGCGGGGGAACTACCCAGAAAGTCGATGAAGCGGGGGATCGACCCTGCAAGTCGATCAAGTGGGGGATCGACCCTGCAAGTCGATCAAGTGGGGGATCGACCCTGCAAGTCGATCAAGTGGGAATCGACCCTGCAAGTCGATCAATTGGGAATCGACCCTGCAAGTCGATCAATTGGGAATCGACCCTGCAAGTCGATCAATTGGGAATCGACCCTGCAAGTCGATCAATTGGGAATCGACCCTGCAAGTCGATCAAGTGGGGGATCGACCCTGCAAGTCGATCAAGTGGGGGATCGACCCTGCAAGTCGATCAAGTGGGGGATCGACCCTGCAAGTCGATCAAGTGGGAGATCGACCCTGCAAGTCGATCAAGTGGGGGATCGACCCTGCAAGTCGATCAAGTGGGGGATCGACCCTGCAAGTCGATCAAGTGGGGGATCGACCCTGCAAGTCGATCAAGTGGGGGATCGACCCTGCAAGTCGATCAAGTGGGGGATCGACCCTGCAAGTCGATCAAGTGGGGGATCGACCCTGCAAGTCGATCAAGTGGGGGATCGACCCTGCAAGTCGATCAAGTGGGGGATCGACCCTGCAAGTCGATCAAGTGGGGGATCGACCCTGCAAGTCGATCAAGTGGGGGATCGACCCTGCAAGTCGATCAAGTGGGGGATCGACCCTGCAAGTCGATCAAGTGGGGGATCGACCCTGCAAGTCGATCAAGTGGGGGATCGACACTGCAAGTCGATCAAGTGGGGGATCGACACTGCAAGTCGATCAAGTGGGGGATCGACACTGCAAGTCGATCAAGTGGGGGATCGACACTGCAAGTCGATCAAGTGGGGGATCGACACTGCAAGTCGATCAAGTGGGGGATCGACACTGCAAGTCGATGAAGTGGGGGATCGACACTGCAAGTCGATCAACTGGCGGATCCGTCCAACAAGTCGATCTGACTATCCTGAGTATTATAACTATTTGGACTATTTAGACTATTGATTATTGTGACTATTTTGTCAGTCAGTCCTTCCGTCAGTTCTTCGGTCAGTCCTTCCTTCAGTCCATCCGTCAGTTTTTCGGTCAGTCCTTCCTTCAGTCCATCCGTCAGTTTTTCGGTCAGTCCTTCCTTCAGTCCATCCGTCAGTTTTTCGGTCAGTCCTTCCGTCAGTCCGTCCTTCAGTCCATCCGTCAGGCCGACTGTCCGTCCGTCAGGCCGACTGTCCGTCCGTCAGGCCGACTGTCCGTCCGTCAGGCCGACTGTCCGTCCGTCAGGCCGACTGTCCGTCCGTCAGGCCGACTGTCCGTCCGTCAGGCCGACTGTCCGTCCGTCAGGCCGACTGTCCGTCCGTCAGGCCGACTGTCCGTCCGTCAGGCCGACTGTCCGTCCGTCAGGCCGACTGTCCGTCCGTCAGGCCGACTGTCCGTCCGTCAGGCCGACTGTCCGTCCGTCAGGCCGACTGTCCGTCCGTCAGGCCGACTGTCCGTCCGTCAGGCCGACTGTCCGTCCGTCAGGCCGACTGTCCGTCCGTCAGGCCGACTGTCCGTCCGTCAGGCCGACTGTCCGTCCGTCAGGCCGACTGTCCGTCCGTCAGGCCGACTGTCCGTCCGTCAGGCCGACTGTCCGTCCGTCAGGCCGACTGTCCGTCCGTCAGGCCGACTGTCCGTCCGTCAGGCCGACTGTCCGTCCGTCAGGCCGACTGTCCGTCCGTCAGGCCGACTGTCCGTCCGTCAGTCCGTCCATCCGTCAGTCCGTCACTCCGTCCGTCCATCCGTCAGTCCGTCACTCCGTCCGTCCATCAGTGAGTCCGTCACTCCGTCCGTCCATCAGTGAGTCCGTCACTCCGTCCGTCCATCAGTGAGTCCGTCACTCCGTCCGTCCATCAGTGAGTCCGTCACTCCGTCCGTCCATCAGTGAGTCCGTCACTCCGTCCGTCCATCAGTGAGTCCGTCACTCCGTCCGTCCATCAGTGAGTCCGTCACTCCGTCCGTCCGTCACTCCGTCCCTCTGTCAGTCAGTCACTCCCTGTGTGTGTGGACGAATTCTTTTTCATCTTTGGATAGAATTATAAACTTTCTTTTCTTTCGTTTCTCATTCACTTTACCCTATGGTAACTATATTATGTAGTCACTAGATTATTTATAGCTACCCAACAGTTCTCACTGTTGTTCGTCTTTTTGCATCTGAAGATAACATTCTGGAAAAATGTGCGGCACATTCCTAAACGACCGAAACGTGATTGCGTGATATTTATGAACTTTCGTACAAAAATAATTTTGATCCTAAAAGATAAGATAATTTACAAAGTCTGTTGATTAATTTCATCAAAATCAAAGAGGATGTTATTTAAACATTTCAATACAAAGACCAAAGTGATGGCATTTACGGAGAATACATTATACACACTTCTTGAAAAGTATGACATGTGGCCAGTTGGTCATTTAAAATATTTTTAAAATAATATAACCTACAATGTAGGCTTTCACGGCCGGTTTCCACATCAAAATCAGTTGTTTCCGGGCTTGAAGGCCGTGGTCCAATGGAGACTTGTCCATACGTTTCGCCTGCAACTGTGGCAGGCATCATCAGTGGCGTTGCTGGCGGGGGCGAAGTGGCCTTGTTGGCAGCGCCGCGTTGACTGACGCTCCCGCGGCTGTGGGGCCATTCATAGTGAAAGGCGAGGTTCGCGCGCTCGCGTCTGATTAGGGCGCGCCGCCTGTTCTCGCACCTGATTGGGCCCCGTCAGCGGTACTGGTTAGCTGCCGAGTTTTGGTCGTACGAAGTGCCGGGTACCATGTACTGTTTAATTTTTCTCCTTCTTCTTTTCTGTTAAAATTGTTCTTATGTTTGTAAATCTCGATGGCTTCCATTTGGAGTCTCTTGTAGTAGTGTGTGGTGGTGGAGAGAATATCCGTCGCTTCGAAGCGCATGTCGTGTCCGCGTCCCGACAGCGCGTGATCGGCGACTGCTGACTTGTCAGTATGTCCTAGACGGCAGTTCCTAATTTTACTTATTTTAGTGCTGCCGCGTGGTGGCTACAAATTGTACTAGTGTCGGGACATTTAGCCTTTAACTAGGATAAAAATTTCGTTTCCAATAATTACTGATTTCATTCCAAGAATTCGACTCGCTCCTCTTGCGCATTTTAAAGTCAATAACGTAAAACTAACTAACTATAACTAACAAAACGTACCTGACTTCAGACAATTCAAAAACGTCAAACGTCTTTTAATTCAGAATACAAATACGTCTTAACTTGCCTCATTTCACTTGGGTAACTACCTCTACAGAACTTTAAAAATTCAAAATGACAGAAATGTCTGTGAAAATATTCTTGTAAGATTGCCAGCTCAAGCGTAACGATAGTTCCTTACAACTCGAGAACAAGAGATAGTGAAGTCGGGGTATCTCCCCACATTGTGCCGAAAATTAACTGGATGTGTTAAACGTAAAATTCGTGGCGACTGCTGAGATCATATTCGTAGGCCTTCTGCACTGGTCAGTGATTTCTGTTGTTTCCCAAGACTCATCAGGCGAATGCTAAATCAGAAAACAACACAACCAATCACGGATCGAGCGCGATATCTGTATTATTTCCACTATACGCAGAAACTGAAGGAACAAACACTATGTAACCTCCAGCCAGGGACAAGGTGTATGTATTTATATATGGTTTTGTCAAATACCCAGAATCTCCGAAAAAATACAAAAACAATGAAACTGTTAAGATTTTGAATGAAAATTCAAATATTTGATTGTATTATTTCGTCTATTCAAATTCTGCACGTAACAATTGAATTCTCATCCTCAGTTTGTCAGTACTTCCGACACAGTTCGCGTTATGCAACAGAACGGCTTCAAAGAAGAGGCCAGGCCAACAATAAATATTATCTATTCACGTGTAGCATTATAAAACAACAACTTTTTGATATTCTTAGTCAGTAAAGAATTGTTGTATTGCATAATATGAACTCTATCATGTTATTGCAGTACTCGCGAAGACTTTTTGTTAAAATACTTAATTTATTGCAATGATGTGAGAGTATAGTATTTATTATTCTTAAGCAGCTTGCGTGCTAATTGTTAGAAAACCAATTTGCGATTTGTTTGTTTTGTGACTGCAGGCCACTTTCCTTCACCCCTCATCACCTCCACCATCAACATCTTATCATCCGAGCTAGGGCGCCGTGGGGTTGTTAAGTTCCTCATGTATCTCATCTTGCCGTTATCGGTACCTTTCAACGAAGAGGCCTTTGGTATCCTTCAGTTGCGCGGGACTAACGCGAGGAAAAGAAAAAAATAATTGTAAAAAAAACCATTGGCATTTCATTAAGGACTACTTAAGGCGATTTGATTTTTACAGGGTACAACGTCTTGAATTTACCTCATCTTGTAGCTTGCAATGCTTAGTGTGAAAACACGTAAAGGCAAATTCAAACTCATATCATGATGTCTCACAGCTTTGCCACTCGCCTAATTCAAAAGAGTTCCCCAATTCGCAATTCCCGATGACGCGAAGTGCGTGGCGTCGCACCTGTTTGCTTGCGCCAACGCCGCCCTGCGCGCGGGCGCAATCCGAGTCTGCGAGGACTCCGCGTGTTCTACCTCAGAGTTTTGTTAAAGCGGATTTGCATTAATTTGTATTCATGAGATCGGTTGAAATTGTGGATCTATCTGAGGAGAGCAATAAACTACAGAATTAATGGAACCGCTTTTGAAAGTATGAGGCAGGGAAGCGCGACGGGGCCCTTCTGGACTCCACACGGACAGCAAATGAGAATAGAGGGACAGCGGTGGGGATGATCCGCCGTACTGCAAAACGGATAAGCCAATGACTTTCTCTACGGTGCATTTGCTAGCTCGCGCATGTAAAAATCACAAAGTGGGTCTTGGTGAAAACTTTCATATCCCAGCGAACTGTAAGATCAAAGCAGTTTTGCTTCATAGATAAATTGGGTAGAATGTGTAATTTGAATATCTATATTACTTAGATTTAATTATCACCACTAAAAAGAATTGAATGCCCGTCAGCTTATAGAATGTACAGAAAGGAAAAAAGGCAGTAATTCCTTTCATTGCTGTGGCACAGAATTAAAGCAATCCAAGTGAGAAGTAATTTAATGATTATAATAGTACTACGTTTACATTTTATTCAACATGTTAATGAAATTATTTACTAAAATAATAATGAAATGTTTATTTTTTGTGATATATAATTTCGCTGATTTTTACTTTCTCGCACTTACTGGATGTAAGAAGAGAAAGTATTGTAATCGTGAGCCGGATTTTCCACAAAAACACATTTCCACACTTATTTCCGAGCCCTGGTAAGGAAAAAGCCCACAATTTATAAATTTAGAAAAACATTCCTACAACACATGGTGACGCCATGCTGCATGTTTCGTAGGTGTTCCTCGACGTGGCTGCAATGCTGTCGCCCGGGTCTTCCATCCCTCGGAATCGCTCTTCTTGCTTCGCCCCCGCCCACGCGTCATGTTCAGCCCTGGCGCGTGTTATTAACGGCGCACCTCAACACATTAGAATCGAGTTGCTCAATTAAGTCTTATGACGACTCGGGATCCTCTAGCTCTTCTTCCTCTCCACTACTGATTTCCGCCAAAATCTATAACTGAGCCACCGCTGTTAAATTCTGCTTGCTTTCCTGAATCTCTTCAGCTCCACTAAGTTCAAACAAAACTGTTGAGTACTCGTCGGATGTCAATACTTCTAACTTATTCACAGCGCACTTCCGCACGCGACTGTTCTCTCTACCGTTCAGGTTCACCGCACTGGTCCTCTCACCTCTTCGTGTCGTACAGAAAGAAGAACGATCGGTTAGATGCTCCGCTATTTAAAAGATAGCGTGACGTCACGGCAAACCCTTTCGCGTTTTCCATAAGTTAGAAGTTCGTCGGCGTCGCGCCGCGGGCAGCAACTAACAGATAGCGCTGTTTCGGCGGTAACGTATTCGGCCTGTGCTTCAGTGATGTGCTCTGGATTCGCCAACACAATGTGGGTTTTGTGGGGTTTCCGAACTTGTCTCAAACTCCATATATATATATATATATATATATATATATATATATATATATATATTGAAACCCAGAATATGTGTTTCATTACACTAATTAAATCATTAGTGTAAGAATTCAATAGCTATTCTGGACTGCGCGGTGCGAGCGCCGGGCGCTGCGAGCAGCGGGCAGCCGGCAACGGTCGCCGCCGCCACCGGTGCCCGCCGGGAGGCGAGCGTGAGAACGGCGGGTACAAGCGTGGCAGCGCGCACGTGCAAAAAAGTTCGTTAGTTGGATTGAGGCGGCCGCCGCCGAAGGATGTGCCGACGTGCGGCCGGCGAAGGAGACGTTAGCAGAGCGGCGACCAGTGCGGACGTGTAGCGAGGGCTCTCCGCTAGTGAATGGACGCATGTAATACGCGACATAGTTATGTGATTAGGAATCGCAAAGTAATGGACATGTAAACAGAACATTAGAAGTATCAGTATAGTAAAAGATTAGTGTTGGTAAAATAATTGACGTTGCTCTTATTAGTTGGTGCGGAGGGAACATTCTTGAAAGCGTGCGGTACAGAACTGTGACCAGTATACGGAGTAGGCGGGGGTCGTGTAATTAAACCCACTAATGGACAGTGATTCGAGGAAGGTGCGCAGCCGAGGTATCAAGATCCTGTTCGGGGAAGAATTGTTGGAGCATCAGCCGTGGATGATCACCACGCCATCTGCTGCCGACGGCCAGCAGCAGTAGCAGAGGTCGACAACCCTGTCGGCACGAGCGGCTCGACGAACCTCATAGGTATTCAAACGGGGCCCCGAAGGTATGAAAGTTGTATTTTACTCTTAATCTTGGTACCAAGGCGGAGTATAAAAACGGTGTCTGATTATGTAAATAGTAACTTTGATTTAAAATAAATCTTGTCATAATTGTATTTCTATGTATGAATAACTTCCCCAACGTTGCACCGACTTATCCTAGGACCCATTCACGTAAAAGACACCCTCTCTTAGTGTTATATTGCAGTGAAGATACCCGGCACCACCAGGTACGTCACAGCTGGCGCCCGAACATGTGGATAACGTATAATTAAGAAATGTGGTCCTAGGGAAATTGGTGAAATGTTGGAAAACAATGTGCATGTAATTGATGTATAGTAATGCAGGGTACAGATGAGAAGCAGGCAGTGCAAAGTGTATTATTATAGAGTACAAAAAAAATAACAACACATGTGTTAGCAAAAACATGCACAAGTCAAGTAAGCATAATGAAATGTTGATAATTACAAAAATGTTGTTGTGTAATTAATTGTGGGCTGACATAGGCAATTATTTGTGAGCATCCAATATATAGTTAACATTGTAGTTACTGAGGTTATGAAGGCTATACATGTACATGTTACAAATAATATAATATAATAGAATTCCAAATTTTGTAAGACATATTAATAATATTTGAACTGCTTGGCAAAATTTTTTATAATATGGAAATCAAAGAAATGGGGAAGTAGTAATAATTTGTATGAGAATATAAAGGTGGTTAATAGTGTTGTTCAAATTATGCACAAAATTGTTTTTTTGCTGGGAACATTTACTCAGTAGTGCATTATCTATTGGTGATGGTAAAGTGTGGGGAATTTATTAGAAAAGATACCAGGTTGGGAAATATATACCAGCAGTGTGAATGGTTGTTGTGAATATCTATATGATATTATTGAGGAAAATTCAGGGAGGAGATATGACATGCAAATGTGAATGATGATTATATACATAATATAGCAATAAGTGCGTTGAAAAGTAATTTCAATTAACAAGGGATTTATTATAATCTGAAAGCATTTTTGTGTAATAGTATTAATGAGTCTATTAGCAGTGTATATGTGTTTCAATGGTAATAATATTATGTATTGTAAGGATTATGTTTATGCATTGGTAGGTGAGTGGAAATTTATATGGCTATTAAATTAGTGTTATTGTGTTTTGGTGGTGAGTAAGGATTGTTCGTCATTAATTAGCAATTGAAATGGGAGTGAATTAAACCATTCACGAAGAATATATAGTGTTGTGGCGGGTATAGTTAATTCATAGGATAACTGTGGTATCGTTGGTAGGTGAGGCAAGAGGAAAATTTGTGCGGTATTTCAGTGTAGTGAGAATCGATCGGACAGCTCAAAGTAACAGAATGGAGGCGCAAAATGTAGTGCTGGACCGGGAGGAGAAGGTAGATGAAGTAAGGGAGATAAATGTAGAAATCGATAATAGCATACCATCGGAAAGCAGGGATAGTGGCATTGGAAGTCGGTTAGACGACACGTCAGGAGATAGCTTCAATAAAGAAATAGAAATCACGTCAACGCCGATGAACCAGGCAGCAGGAAATCCGAATCGGGGGGGTGGAGAAGATACTAATTTAGACATACTACAGATAATAATGATGATGCGGGAAGAACAGAAGAAGGCGGCAGAAGATCAGAAGAAGGCGGAGGAAGAACGGGACAGGAAAGCAGAGGAACGAAGTAGGAAGCTGGCTGATGAACAGAATAGGAAGATGTTCGAACAACTGAATGGGAAACTGGATGAACAGAAAATATTTACAGTGGAGCAGATTAGGAAGTCAGCTGAGGAGCAGAAAATTTTCACAGAGGAGCAGAACAGGAAGTTAGCTGAAGAACTGAATAGGAAAGTAGAGGAACAGATTGGGAAATTGGCAGAAGAGCAGAGCAGGAAATTAGACGAACAGAAATTATTCACAGAGGAACAGATTAGGAAGCTGGCAGAAGAACAGAATAGGAAATTAGATGTAATAGGGGGGCGAATGGGACGCGCTGAAGAACAAATTGAGTTAACGAAGAATGAGATGACCAAAATCACGGAGCGGGTAGAAATTCATGAAAAATGGACTGCCGAAGAATTAGGGAAACAAAAAAAGGAGTTAGAATCCCAAGTAATCAATCTGGGGGGAGAATTAGAGAATAAGCTATATCAGCAATTAGATGATAGAACCGCTAAGCAGGACGAGAAAATTGAAAGGATACAATTGGTAGTCAAGGAAGAAATGCTGGAGAATAAGAGGGAATGCGAGGAGAAGGTTGTGTCATTACGAACAGAGATTGAACAAATAAAAGAATGCAAGGCATCCCCAATTGCAGCAAGCGGGACGGTACCATTTACCCCTCCAAGATCACTAAAATTTTCAGGAGACGGGAAAGAAAATCCATGTATATTTATGAAGGCAGCAGAACGACATCTAGATGTTATCAATACTTCGGAAAGGTGTAAAATACAATTATTATATTTAATGTTAGAAGGCAACGCAAGGATATGGGCCGATACATTTGATAAGTTTCCCGAATCAGTAAAGGCATTTAAAGATCGATTCCTTGAGCGGTATTGGAATGAGGAAATTCAAATTAATTTTAAAATCAGCTTAATGAATAATCATTACAACCAGTCAATGGGAAGCTTGCGGGAATACGCAACAAGGCGTATTATGGAATACAAAACGCTATCCCCACCGATGTGCGATCAGGAAATAATATGTGTACTGACGAGACAGTTCCCAGTTACGGTGCAGAATCTTTTACGTAGTGTGCAGCATACCGACCTGGAAAGATTCCAGAATGTGTTAGGAGGGTACGACTTGACATTTGCAGGCGTACCAAAGAACAGAAATGAAGGGAATGTTAATATGGTTAGATCGGAACGTAACCAGGGGCAAGGGAGTGATAGGAGCAACGATTACCAGAGAAACCAACGCGGAAGAGGGGGAGACGGATGGAGACCAGAGCCGGGGAACCAGAGACCGGACTGGAACGGATCTAATTCGAACCGTACGGAGACGCGAGGCGGGGGCGGGAATGCACCCGACCGATTAGCACAGCCTAGCACAAGTAGTGATCAAGGACACTATTTAAACTAATAGAGTCCGCGGTGATAGGTGGCCCCATTGCGGACGCGGAAATCGATGACGTAAACGCGGTCTCCATAAACGCTATGCAGCCGGTAACCTACGATACCCAACCGTGGCGGAGATGTAAGAACTCAGCGGTCAGAATCAGGAAATGTCCCACGATATCGATAGAATGTGAAGGTATAATTAAAGAAGCTTTAGTGGATACAGGGTGCACGACTACAGTAGTATCAGAGGAAATGTACGAAGAGTTAAAAGCAACAGGAAAAGAGGTAATGTGTTTGCCCATGAATAGGGCGTATGTGATTGGGGCAACTCAGAAGAAGTCAAGCCCCATCACAAAACAAATCATGTTTCGAGCCAAGATTGGCGACCAAGTATACGAGATAGTGGCCCTGGTAGTCAAAAAGTTATTATATTCGGTAATCATAGGGACGGATTTTCTGGTCGATCACAGAGCAAATATAGATCTAGAACGGCAGGTGGTAGAACTGGGGAGCCAGGCGGTAGGATTTGACTTGGGGATGGACGAAGAATACGAAGTGTGTACGGGCGTAATGGCAGAAGATTCATTAGAAGAACAGCTGAGGCAGCAAACGGAGAAGCAGATTGAGAAGTTTGCGGAAGAACAGAGCAAAGAATTAGGTAAACAGAGATCCGAGGAGAAACAGAATAGGAAAGCGGAGGAACTGGATAGGAAAGAGGAGGTGCTAAAATTTCAATCATGCCATCAAGTAGATGCTAGGGTAGCGGTAACAGATAGAAACGAGGGGATGACGAACCAAATCCATGAGGAAGTCAAGACAGCGGAGGACAAAACGGTGGAGGTCCAAATCGAGACCGAGGAGGATGTTTATAAAGTGAAAGTGAAAACGGAAGAATTGAAGTTAATAATGGAAGAAGAAATGGAAATGAAAATAGAAGAAATGGAGCGTATAGTAGAAGAAGAAATCGTGGAAAATATACAAGGGTGCGAAGAGAAAAGAGTACAAGAAGAGTTTAAACAGGAAGAAGACGAGAAAACGTCGCCAAGTGTCAAGTATGGGGTGACACCAATTATGCCTCCAAAGTCGATGAAATCTCTGGGAGATGGGACGGAAAACCCTAGGGTAGTTCTGCGAGCAGAAGAACGGCACCTAGCATCAAACAACATATTGGAAGGATACAAGATCCAGTTATTACACCCAATGTTAGAAGAGAAAGCCAGGACATGGGCAGAGAATTTTGGTATATTTCCGAAATTTTTGAAGGAATTTGAAAACAAGATTTCTGTACGAAAGCGGAATGAAGAAACCCAAATAAACATCAAGAGCGACCAGAGGAATAGCCATCACAACTACATCACGGGAAGTCGTAGTGAATACAGAACGAAGAGCGTTATGGAGCCAAAAACATTATTTGCTCTTATAAAATATCAAGGAATTATTTTCATGTCAACGCGACAGTATCCTGTCACCGTGCAGAGCTTACTGGGCAGAGCAGATCATACCGATTTAGGAAGGGGTTTGAAGATATTGGAGAGGTACGAAGTCACCTTTGCAGACGCCCCAAAGCATGGGAATGAAGGAGATGTAGGCAGGTCCAAAATGGAGCGAAGTCAGGGGCGAGGGAAGAATGATGGTATAGTCAACCATTGGTACAAACGTAGAAGAGGTCGTAGCTGGAAATGGGACGACACTTACCAAGATGTGCCCAACACGCTGGAAGCTATGTCCTACAACTGTGATTTAGGAAATCAATGTCAGCAAAATGGGGATGAACCGTCATACAAGAAACAAAACATAGTAGGACACCACAAGCTTCAAATCGGAAACCTGGTCAACATGTATGGAAAATAGTGAAATGTAAATAGTGTAATATTAGTGTTAATACAAGTAATCACATGTTAATTCGATTATAAGTTATAAGTGTATATAGGGCGTCGAGGAATATGCAAAAGAGTGCAACCATCGGCAGTGACGATGTTACTAGTGTGAATTTTGTCCAGAAGCGGGAAAAATTCAAAAAAAGAAAGGGGGGGGTGATGAAACCCAGAATATGTGTTTCATTACACTAATTAAATCATTAGTGTAAGAATTCAATAGCTATTCTGGACTGCGCGGTGCGAGCGCCGGGCGCTGCGAGCAGCGGGCAGCCGGCAACGGTCGCCGCCGCCACCGGTGCCCGCCGGGAGGCGAGCGTGAGAACGGCGGGTACAAGCGTGGCAGCGCGCACGTGCAAAAAAGTTCGTTAGTTGGATTGAGGCGGCCGCCGCCGAAGGATGTGCCGACGTGCGGCCGGCGAAGGAGACGTTAGCAGAGCGGCGACCAGTGCGGACGTGTAGCGAGGGCTCTCCGCTAGTGAATGGACGCATGTAATACGCGACATAGTTATGTGATTAGGAATCGCAAAGTAATGGACATGTAAACAGAACATTAGAAGTATCAGTATAGTAAAAGATTAGTGTTGGTAAAATAATTGACGTTGCTCTTATTAGTTGGTGCGGAGGGAACATTCTTGAAAGCGTGCGGTACAGAACTGTGACCAGTATACGGAGTAGGCGGGGGTCGTGTAATTAAACCCACTAATGGACAGTGATTCGAGGAAGGTGCGCAGCCGAGGTATCAAGATCCTGTTCGGGGAAGAATTGTTGGAGCATCAGCCGTGGATGATCACCACGCCATCTGCTGCCGACGGCCAGCAGCAGTAGCAGAGGTCGACAACCCTGTCGGCACGAGCGGCTCGACGAACCTCATAGGTATTCAAACGGGGCCCCGAAGGTATGAAAGTTGTATTTTACTCTTAATCTTGGTACCAAGGCGGAGTATAAAAACGGTGTCTGATTATGTAAATAGTAACTTTGATTTAAAATAAATCTTGTCATAATTGTATTTCTATGTATGAATAACTTCCCCAACGTTGCACCGACTTATCCTAGGACCCATTCACGTAAAAGACACCCTCTCTTAGTGTTATATTGCAGTGAAGATACCCGGCACCACCAGGTACGTCACAATATATATATATATATATATATATATACACATACATGTATATGTACGTATGTATTTTATGGTCACCATTCGAGCTAATTGTAGTAATTTCGCCTAATATGGCATTTCTGCACTGCACTTAAAAGCTCCAGTTTTTCCGTTGTGTCAGAACGAAATGTTTCCAGTTAATGATTAAATTAGAAGTTATGAAAGAATTGAAGCCAGCGACATCCGTTATGTTATTTACGGTTGAATTTTTTGTCGAGTATTTAATTATTTTTGTATTTAAAGAATGTAATGCTGCTGGATAAAGAAATTATTTGTCATATACTACGTTTTTACAAATAATAAATTGATTAATATTAACATATTTCAAAATTAATTGTTTGAAGTAATGATAAAATAAAGCATTTATATATAATGTAAAGGATTCGTTGTTTTAAATACATTCATAATGGGATATATTGGATGGCATTTATTTCTGGATGTTTCATTTATTTGTGAAATTAGCCTTGCTTGTCTGTATCATGTGCTGGAAATAAAATAAATGTTTATTATACGTTTCGTTCCTTTAATGTTCTTTTTTTAAAATCTTACGTACGAAATTGAAGCAGAGATTTTAGGGGGCGATTTTTTTAATAGAGATTTTAACGGGCTTTCTGATTTACTGATATCCGGAGAATCTATAACCGTTTAATTTCTTAATTAATTATGAAGAGACTAATTATGGTTTTGTTGGGTTGTAAGTTTTCATTTAAAAATGTAAAACATTTAAGAATGAACTTAAAATATTTTGGAGACAGAATTCATGTAAAGGAAAAGGACTTCAAATGATTAAACATTCATTTTTATAATTTATTAAAAAAGTATTACATAACTAGTATAAAAAGTATCACTATTACACAAGGCAAAGTATTATGTGCTGTTTTAGCACCACTAGTTTAGTTATTTCATTGCGTCTTTTAATAGTGTTAAATGTGGAAACGAATATAATATGAGCGGTCATTGTTGGTTGTTGTTATCCATTGTTGTAACGCCGCACAGAAAACACGATAATGATGGTTGCGTTTCGTTTGATGAAATAAAAACGAATACTATTATGTATTTCTGGAATATTACAATACCATACTGTTTAATAATTTCTTTCCTATATTTTTCGATCTATTTGTTTTCGAATGCTAACGACGTCAGAATGGCAATGCAAGGTTAATTAATTATTATCCTTCCACGTCATGGGTAACTTGGCCAACAACAATTAGAATGGAGGGGGGATTATACTATATTATTGTGAAATTAGATAATAAAAAGAGAGGAAATTATTAGATTTTTCCTTTGAAATATTCTGTATGTGCGTTTCCAAGAGTTCGAATAAGATACCTTACTTCGTTTACTAAAATTATTTTGTGAGCTGAATGTATTCCCTTTGATTCCGGCTTTTAAAAATACGTATCATAAAAATATTCCTTACACGCATTTCTTTCTTCTATTTACATTTCATAAAATACTAATTTATTCTTGAGAATTGGTAAATGTGAAAACATATACACACTCCCCTATAAAGTTTGTATTAATCCATTAATTTTACATGCGCAATTGAAACACGATGTTTAATTTCTGTGTTGGTAGCCTGAAATTTTATTTACGAGTATTGACACAAGTTTAATTAGAATTTAAATTATTCTACTTTTTGTTAGTATTTTCAGTCATAAAAGTTGGGATCATTTACGCCGTATATCAAAACGTCTTCATTAATCATCAGCGTATATGTCACCCCTTCCTAGTGCAGTCTATTGAGAGAGGTGTCTTCGGCTTTGAGACCTCGCCAGAGGCCCTCCTCGCCCCCGGCCGCCTGAGCAGAGGGGCGGGATGGCTACCGCTGCAATTAGCGGACCTCTCCCCCGCGCAATTCCCGCGTGTTTGGAATACTGACGACGCCTCATCTGACTATGCAGCTCCCCCTCAGGGCTACGTCATCTCTGCTGCTGCTGCCCTTCAACAACTACACTCTCTACGTCACACCTGCTCCCTCATTTTTTTCAGGCCCGCGCCAATCATAAGGCCACTGCCACCCTCACCACTTTCATTGTTCCCCCTCCCCCCGTATCACCATGCGCCACCTCTCTTACATAACTTCCATAACTAGAATTCAAATCTAATTTCAATCACACACACACTATATATATAAAATTGGAAACTCAGAAGGCGTGGTTGGAAAATACTATCAATTCATTACTACATTTAAAATCGAAAACCTACTTTTGAAGTAATTTTGGAAGCAAGTGTACTCCAATTTTCAATGAAATTACTACGTGTTAATGAATTATTTGAATTAAATGTTATATTAATATATATTAATTATAATAATAACTTTAATTAAACTTATCATGAACTATACTTTCATTAAATTTGATTTACATAGGAAATTATCAATAACCTTTTGGTATTGTGAACAATAATAATAGATTATCAATCATTTATCATGAATTATTAGTGTGGTTTCAGAAAATAAATAATATTCTTTTGTAAACATACTTACAATTTAATTAACTTTTCCATACGGAAAGTTAATAGTTTCAGAGAAATACAATAATTATACAATGCATAATTGCACTAGTTAGTGATCAATATAAGAAATTTTGAAAGCCGTTTTGACATTTATTATGGTAATAAAGATAATACTATAACTATTACGTTAGTTTTATTGATAATTAATAAAAATTCAATTAAGAATAAATTATTTTAATAATTGAATAACATAAAACAATAAGCTGTAAGAAAACACGAATGAAAGTTTTTAATTTAATATGTTTAAGTGACGGGATGTTTTTCGCTATTACTCAGTTCATAACAACGATACTCCCTGTTATTATAGTATCAGTAGCCACGATTATATTAATATACTTTAGAACAGCACTCAGTGAATGATGTGGACACAAAACCGAATAACAGCACCTGCGCCCCATTGTTAAGTATTGTCATCACCTAATGAATTTTAATTTTATGATGCAATGACCAAATTCCATATGTATCAATGATTAGATGATGGAAAATATCTACATATTTTCAGAATCATATCAAAATTAAATCTTCGCGACAGACATAATTTTTACAGAATTTTAGTAATTGATTAACGTGTAATGTTCAGATCTGCAAAGAAATAAATGATTTTGAAAAGGAAAAAAATTAATATATATTAAGAATTTGGAGCAGTAAAAAGCTAAGCTACTACCGAGAGCAAGCTCACTGCTATTCACAAAAGTTAATATCTTCATTTTGATGAAAATGTATCGTATATTTTTATAACATGTGTTTTGTTCCTATTTACGAAGGGATTGGGGTAGTAACAAAACAATATAAGACACACTAAGACTAAAATACAAATATTAATATCCCGGGATAGTGGAGACTAGCTCCGGCTGTTGTGGCTATTCTTGTTATTGTCGCAAGCACTTAAAATTAAATGTGCTGATTTTATTATGTACTTTTATATTTCAATATTGAGTTTTCATTTGCTTGTCAATACTTTGTGTATTCGAAGAGCTACTGAAAACATTGACTATTGAAGTATTGAATACCAAGCACACATGAATATCACTCGTTTCCGAGAAGTTTGATGTAGGTGTTGACTTGTGTGGCAAACAGCTCTTTTCATCTCTTCTGAAAGATACTCAATAGTATTGATAAAGAATTGTGAGAGTTCTGGTACCCAAAAGGGTCTTTGTTCCTAATGTTCCTGGAATCATCCATTTACGATGAGGGCTTTATGTACTACCGCATAATCATACTGAAAGAAACCATCTACCTTAGGATGCGCCGTTGCCACTAATGGGTCCACTATGCCATTCATTGGCAATAAAGAGCTATCAATGAATCCGTCAGAGAAGAATTTTCGCACAGTTACGTAACTCATTCACCCAGTGCTCGTCAGGTTTAAAGGCCAATAAAACACTTTTGTTTCTGTGTCCAAATTTTAAGGCAGAAGTATTCGTGACAGTTGGACCTGACTATCAAATAGAATTTTTCTTTGAATTTCATGTAATTCACGGAATTTTATCACACGATTTGGATAACTTCGTAATATTGTTAAGCATACTCTGTGGTTCTCCCTTGTTTCTTTAGACACCACTGATGGGAACATCAGTCATTGTCATGTCATCGTCTGTCATTGTCGCTATTCAGTCACAATTGCTATTCAGTTCCTAGTGCATTTTACAACTTTCAATTGAAAATTCTAAATTTATTTGGATCTTTTTATTTCTACCTCGAACTCTGTACGTCGGTAGTTCCCTTCATAATAATTTTTCAAATAAATGTGCATTCCTTCTTGTAGGGAGGTGGAGAAAACTATAGAATACCAATTAGAAGCGTTTTTAAAGAAAGGCCACAATTATATTTTTGTCTCGACCCTGAATTGAACCCGGGATCACACCACGGGAATCTAGTACGATGTTCATGAACCATCCTAGAGGCTGATTAAAAATATATATTAAAAAAAATTCATTTGAAATGTTTACCCCGCCCCTACTTTTATTTTTGAACATTGACTAAACAATGAGGTATTATCTCAAGGATGGCGGGTGTAACCGAGGGTCGATGAGCGCTGCTCAGGCTGCTATATTTGGTGTCGGAGCTCGGGAGGGTGACCGCCAGGCCGGTGCGGGTGACGTGGGCTTAATCGGCGCGTCGCGTGGTCTCCATCGGGGTGGGGGGCATTTCCGTGCTGGGGCCACTGGTCTTGGGTGCCTCCTGTGCTTCCAAATTCCACCCTGATTCCCTCTTTTGAGTAGGACACAAAAATACTACGCGGAGTTAGATTAAATTGAACACAAGGTTTTATATAGTTTTTGGTAGAATGAAAATTTGGTTAAAAATTAATAAAATGTAGTTGCCGTGATAATCGTTTTCAATAAATTCAGTAAACAATGATTAATAATGTTTTAGAGTTAATGGAAATGGAGGTATAAGTAAGCATTAGCTATATAATTTTTTTTAAAGCGCGTCGGCTGCGGAGACATTGTTACATCTTGAAAAACAGCCTATGCCTCCTGATGGTGTGAGAGTTGCAGGCAGAAATTTCGAACTGCGGCGCATCACAAAGAACTGAGCAATTGTCAATTTTCCATCCGAAAGATGTTAGGGGCAGTATCTTAACAAATGGGCCACGGATCGCGTGATCGTTTTCATATTCATCACCTCTTCATCCCCAACACACCCTTATACACACATGTACTACACACACGCACACACGCATACTCACACACTCACACATGTCGGGTGGCGAGTCGGGAGATTGGGGCTCGTCCCGGCTGGGGCGGTGTCTCCGTGGCGGAGATACACGGAGGTAGAATCCAGGCAAGCCGATGTGTAGTGACGGCGAATCTCACTATTCGGGTGCGGAGAAGCAGCCGTACCTCCCGGAATCAAACATTTACCACACTAACGGAACTAATGGCCATAACAATTGACGATCCATTAATTATAATTTAATCAGTTCAATTCTCTGTTCAACTTAAAAGTTTCACAAGTTATCAATAAAAGGTGGTGAACGAATGTGTTACGAATCCTTTCGCAGAAGAACAGAAACTTGACTCCTTTTGGTAAAAGGGGGGCGAGCAAGTGACTCATCTTTCTAATTAACCAGATATACCATGTTAGTGAAATGACTAGCAACTGTAGCTATGTGGAAACATACCTGCTTTACACCACTACATTACTTGTGCCTCATCCCACTACATTCTTTGAAAAAGTCGCAAAAATTGCTAAATTTTCGAAGCAGCTTAATGAAAAACACAAGAACTTTGTGTCCCCGAAATCCATCTCACCACAAAGATTAAATATTTTGAGCTAACGACTGCCCGACGTTCTCAACAACTGTGGTACATACAGGTGTTAATACCTTCATTTTTCACTTTTTTTTCTGAACTGCTTGCTCTTGAGACTGAAACAGCATTTCCAACGGGACTACAGTTTATTATTATTATTATTATTATTATTATTATTATTATTATTATTATTATTATTATTATTATTATTATATTCTTTTGAATGAGTCAACTGTTGAGTACGACGGATAAATCGAAATGATTTATCTTACACCGTAGGCTATTTGTATATTCTTCATATCTGTTTTTTGGCCATTTAATATTTACACTCACTTTCCTCTCAGTTGGCTTTTATTAGTTAGCTCTGCGAATGTTTTTCTTCCTCAAATCTCCTGTGTCTTAATATAATTTCTAATTTTCTTTGTACTTTTTGTAAAATATAACACCAATTATTTCTGCTTGAGATACGTCAAATGTTTCAAGATGAGGCTTCATTCATTTCACCATATTGTTTTCGTGCATCTGATATATTAGTCTCTGCATGACATCCCCAACAGCCGCTTACAATACGGCTCCAGTGCCGTATTACCCTCATGAGGCAATGCGGCGTCCGGGTCGCTCCGCCACCTCCCCCCCCCGCGCAAATGACGGGGCCGACTCCGAGATTCGGCGCGGTTCGCAAGGAATGCGGGCGTTACTTATTCACGACCCCGCGAGCGCCGGTTCGACCCTGGAAGCAGCATCAAACTTTCATAAGGGCACACGGCGTCAGGGGCGCAGCGGCGCGGGAGGGGGCTTCGAGGGCGTGCTCCAGGCCGACCTCGCACGTTGGCGGGGCCCTCGACTGCGCGCGACGCGACAATTACCATAAATAGGGTATACATGGTATTAAAAGCCGGCGCGAAACATCCCCGGCCCGCGCCGCGCCTTCCTGCCGTGGCCCCCACCGCACGCACGCGCTCGCGCGCTCGCGTCCGATGGCTTTGTATTTGAATTTAAAACAAACTGGTGACAATGGCGCACAACACGCGCGCATCGCGATGCCGTTAACCAACTTGGAAACACGGCTCTGTTTCCATAATCGATGCCGCATTAAAAGCAGTTCCATTTCAATCGGGGACCACCGCGGTCATACATAAGCAATGGCCCCGCGCCTGCCGCGTGTGCCCGTCACCGTCGCCGCCCCCCCCCCTTCGCCATCTCCGCCCCCGCAGCAACCACCGCTACGGCCTCCCACGGTGCCATCGCCTCTGCTTCCGCCCCCGCAGCAACCACCCTTACGGCCTCCCACGGTGCCATCGCCTCTGCTTCCGACCCAAGCGCCTCCACGGCTTTCCCTGTCTCCATCACCGCTGACACCACCACTAATGCTGCCGTCGTTTTGCTGCCGCCCCTACCACTTCGTTCCCCGGAGGCACCGTGGAGTCATCGCTAATAGGCCGGGTGCCAGCAAGAAAAAACACGTATGATAAGCTCAAAGCTAACGCTTTTTGAGACAGCCGCTGTTATGAGGAACAAGAAAACGCAAGTATGGCAGCCTGTGGATGTCGGCGTTGCCCTGTACAATTTTTCGAATGTGTCGAAAAAAAAAAACTACGCCCTTAGGGAATGAGTACACAGCTCGATGTGGCGTCTCCAACTATCCACCATAATGTATTCAGTGTCCTTTTTATGCCGTATTGGATTAAAAGTTCAAAGCTACCTGTTTTTGGTCTAATGGTAGAAAATTATTTTTCATTGAAGATTATTACCCCGCCTTACCATTTCGGTGTCTCCAAGTAGCTGGCATTCTAGTTGGATCTTGGTTTATAACGCGATTGCGCGGTCGGACAAGAGATGCGGGATTAAGGGATGGAAGGAGGTGGCGAGGGTAGGGGCGGTGAGTTGCTTGTTGCCGTCACGATAGGGAGTAGAGCAGTTGTGGTGGGGTTTGATACTTTGAATAGACGAAGTAGAGAAGTTGTGATGAGAGTGGAATGAGCTTGATGAAAGAGCTGTTCGAAAGCTAGAACACTGCTGGCTGTACCGGTGGTACCACACGGCGACGAAATTGGAAACAACGCCCAAAAGACATGAAATTCAGAGCGAGATGCGGACCACGAACTGCAAGGATTCTTCACAGAAGTAATTGTCGCCCTCGCCAATCGCCCCTTTGATTAACATAACGTAAGAAGTTACGTTCTTCTTTAATTTCGTTTCGTGCGGAGGTATAGTGGATACTGGTACGTAGAAAATAAGTGCAAAGCCCTCGGAGAAAATAGTCGTCGCAATTTGTTGGTTCAGTAGTCACGTCGCTTCAAAATTTCTTTCCGAAATATTCAGAGCAGGTGAGAATCTCGTAACCTGCTTCCAACACTTGGCAAGTGCTGTGACGTCACGTGCTGTGTTTCAGACCCGGGGAGGGGAGAAAATCAGGACGAAGGCCGTTTGAGCTTTCAACGATAAAATTTAGTATATTTCCAAAGGAGAAACTTCGTATACTAGATTGAGAGAATTTCCATGCATAATTTTACTTATCAATAATTCTGATTCGTGCAAAGAAAATTGTGTCAGTGATTTCATTGTTAAAGGAAAAATTGTAAAATATCTCTGAAATTCATGTCATTGAACATTAGGATGTGTGAATTTAATTTGTGTATTGTTTCATTCTTTGAGTTTATAAAAATTATATATTAACTATCTGAATGTTATTACAATTCTCTTCTCTATAATGTTATTACAAACAAACAACAGTTGTAATATTAGTGAGTGAAGTTTAAAAATATAATTTTGTCGACAATCTTACAAGATAAATTTTACAAAACATTTCTATATAGCACGGTAAAATATAGGAAAGACCTTTAGGGACTATAAATATTTCAAATCTTGTGTACATAAAAGTATGTTTTTGTAAGGGAATTCTACTTTTGGTGTGTACCATTGCATTTTAATATTTTCGCCATTGCGCATCGAGTGCGAGTCTTTTTTATTAAAGTGTACTCAAGTGAGTACAATTATATTGTGATAAATATTTCAATCGAGTAAAGGCATTTTGCTTTGGTGTTCCTCGCCTATTCTCATTTTATCCATGAGATTATTATTTTTAAGATTTTCTCCCTTATTTGTGGTCAAGTTAAAATCCTGGGCCATAAGCCTTTGTGGAATGCCACACCCTGACTTGCAGTAAGCCACTGTATGTTGTGTGTAGCCCCAACAGCATACAGGGGATGCGGACCTTTCAGGTGCCCGGTCGTTGCAAATTGTTGCACTCAAAGACGACACACACATCGGGGCTCGCAATACTCTAAGCAAATTTCCATTACCTTATTTGAAGATATCTTTTTGCTGAACACATTTAATGAAGAAAAAATAAGCAAATTTTAATTGTAAAATTGTTAAATAATAAATAATAATTGTTGCACTCAAAGAGTGCGACACACACATCGGGGGTCGCAATACTCTAAGCAAATTTTCATTACCTTATTTGAAGATATCTTTTTGCTGACACACATTTAATGAAGAAAAAATAAGCAAATTTTAATTGTAAAATTGTTAAATAATAAATAATAATTGTTGCACTCAAAGAGTGCGACACACACATCGGGGGTCGCAATACTCTAAGCAAATTTTCATTACCTTATTTGAAGATATCTTTTTGCTGACACACATTTAATGAAGAAAAAATAAGCAAATTTTAATTGTAAAATTGTTAAATAATAAATAATAATTGTTGCACTCAAAGAGTGCGACACACACATCGGGGGTCGCAATACTCTAAGCAAATTTTCATTACCTTATTTGAAGATATCTTTTTGCTGACACACATTTAATGAAGAAAAAATAAGCAAATTTTAATTGTAAAATTGTTAAATAATAAATAATAATTGTTGCACTCAAAGAGTGCGACACACACATCGGGGGTCGCAATACTCTAAGCAAATTTTCATTACCTTATTATCTTTTTGCTGAACACATTTAATGAAGAAAAAAATAAGGCCGATAAGTTTTTAATTTTTTTTATAATTTTGCAAAATTAGGCATTTTAACTAACATGAGCCCTTCACCATTCTCTTAAACGTTCTTCCCACTATCCAATAAAAAAATTTAGTAAAAAACGTTGGAGACTATTTTAAATTTTGAAAATGTCCAGGGACGACTTCATGTAAAGTTGCCTTCAAAATTAAAATATCGGTTTTAAATTCAAGGGTTCGCCACATCGCCAGATCTATCGGGGAATATCAATTTTGGAGAAAAACGGCTGAACGGTGTAGCTACGAGCTGCAGACGGACGGACAGATGTTTTGTCGTCAATCGATTTTTCAGTAGGAAGGACAATCAAAACGAATTCTGGCTACATCATGCATTAGAGGTTTTTTATAAATTTAGCATTTAGATTTATCTACTTTTCCGGTTCTAGGGCCCCGTAATAAGTTTTTCGGTCAAAAACTCGCCACTTTTCACAGAGAATTATATAACTTTCTCTCTATTGCGGTAGCGAGAAATTAAAAATAGATGGTGGTATGGAACACAGCGGTGAATTCTGACACCGTGTGACCGAATTCCTTGAAAGTTGGCACATCTACGTGTTTTTTTTCTGAGACGGTGTTTATGCTATTAATTTTGTTTTAATTCCACTATATGGCGCGCAGCATAAGAGGGTGCTTATATTAAATGCAATTTCTAATCCAACTGGGAGCGCAGCTTCATAGTTGCTGGACGTTGCAGTGTCACGGGGTGAAGTCGAGGTCACCAGGAGCGAGCAGCGCGGGTTGAAGAGAATAGAGAGGGAAAGAGGAGTCGAAAGAGGGAGATGGAAAAGAGAGGGAGAGTGAGGATGAAAGAGAGAGCGAAGAAGGGAGAGAGAGGAAAAAAGAGAGGGGAAAGAGATAGAGGAGAAAATGAGTAAGGGAAAAAGAGAGAAAGAGGAAAAAATGGAGAAAGAGGGAAAAGTTAGGAAAATATGGAGAGGGAAGAGAGGGGGAAAAGAGAGTATGCGAAAAAGAGGGAAGGTAAAAATTTAGATGGAAAATGAGAGAGGAAAAGTGGGAAGGAAAAGAAATGCAAAAAGAGGGAGGCGAAACGAGAGAGTACGGGAAGAAGGAAGAAAGGGAAAAGTGAGAAGAAAAAGATCGAGGGAAGAAGAAAGGGGGAACAATATATACGCACCTACAGTATTTTTTACTAAAACCAGGTTTTGGATATTAAAAAAAGTTAATTAGTAATCTGATATAATAAAAGAAACTTAACACGCCAATCATTTTAATTAATTTCTACTCCGTAAAGGGTATTAATTTAGAGCTTATTGTATTTTTGTTTATTACAACGTAAACATCATAATGCATTTTGTGTACGTACGTTTTCAATTGCTGAAGAATATGGTAGAAAGAGTTTCTTATTTCACTTTCCGCCACGTGTCCCTGCCACGTGCCAGTCCCCCTTCTAAGCTTCACTACGCAGAGGGAATCCTGGGAAAGGCCCGGGAAGGCCATGAAGATCCTATCTAAATTGACTCAATGGACCGCCTGCCATAACGCTGTTGCTCTGCTGTTAAGATATTTCCTTGCCGCAAAGAACCGCGGCGAAAGAAAGAAATCTGGGCTTTATTGCGCCTGCAGGGGATGGCTGATAGGTCTGGTCGTTAGAAAAGTCCTGCCTTCTCGCTGCCTGCCCTCTTCTTGTGCTTGGCAGTGGCTGTGACGACCCCTGCAGCGGAAATGGTGATGGGGTAGGGGGGAAAGAGACGTGGTTACAACGGTGATGGTATTTCTGAACTACGTTGGGGTTGCTGGAAATGACGATGAAATGTCAAGACGGGCCCGTTCTGATTTCGCGTGCTTATGGCTGAAACCACGATGGAAACACGCAGGCGAAGGAAACATACTCGGAAGAAAGGATAAGCAACACACTGATTGGAGGAAAACATAATTTCCAGATGGGAGATAGTAAAAGATGGCAAGGGAAAGCGATGAAAGGGACGGATAAGGGCGATGGAATGGGGGCAGCACTAACGTGTTGTTTCTGGCAGTGGCGGCAGCAATAAGGGTCTTTGGGAAAGGGGATAAAAAGAGAAATGCGAGAGGCTGAGGGGCGGGCGATGGACGGTCTTGGGGTGGGCGGCGTGATTGCAGAGGAGGGGGGGGGGCGAGGGGCGGAACGCGCAGCGAAATTAAAAACGGTCGCCGCTGTCGCGCCCGGGCTCCGAATCGAACTGAGATTACAGCACCGAATCGCCTGCCGGGGCTAATAAGCGCCGCCCGCCGGTGACCGAGCCGCCCCGCCCCGCCCCGCCTCGGCCAACCCTGCTACATTCAAGATGGGGTTGCCAATTTCTGCCTGCTGCCTGCGGAGATGTAACATACAATCTGTGACGTTACGCGAATCCCGTGAAGTATTAACCCGATAAAAGGAGAATTAAACTCTTTAACAACCGATTAATAATTGCCAGTAGTGAGGGAGAAATTCTTCAGCAATTCAACGTCCCTATTTGCGATGTATTTCCTGAAGACTGCGTTGAGTCAGAAAATAAATATTATGAGCTCTTTCATAAAATTAGTAGCGTGTAGCATCAAAAGCTGTTCATTTATTGGAGTACACTAAAACTGCCAATGAAAACATTATTTTTCTCTCCGATGGCCCAACAGTCCAGTTCGAGCCTTTGCCTCTCACCCACGCACTCATAGTTCTGTCAATCGTTCCAGATCAAACTATTTTAATTTTCTTTTATCTTATTCATGTTACTCCTGACGTGGTAAGAAGTAGTAACAGAGACTACTAATTGGTGATTCATGGACGACGCCTCAGACCTGTCCGAGGTATTATGCGCGATAAGAGCTAAAGCACATATGCCCGCTCATACATCAAGTGTTGAGTTTTATGAGTGGAAAACTTATTAAGGGTATTTTTATAACCATTTTCCTAATTTATTTTAATATATGTACATAAGTACAGTGTATGGTAAGTGGAGTTGGTGCATGAGTGGAACACTGCTTGAATACCTGCACCCTATCTTGCAACTTGGACTTTGCTTGCCAGTTTATGTATTCCTAAATTTGATAAAGAAATAAACAATATAATAATTAATTAATATTATGGTTGTTATTATACAACATTATTTTTCTCAGTACTCACCTAGCTTTTATTTGACGTGTCGAATTAAAAACCTACATACTGGTCAATTCATGTTTCGTCATAATTTAAGAATTTTTGCACTCTCCTGCATGTGTTTAAGATGATAGATTTTTGCATAAATTTGAACGTACATTTTAGCATTTGAATTGGTTCCAGATTTTTATGGATGTTATTTGGTATAACCCCTGTGCACGAAAATTCCAGAAGAACATTTTGAACTTTTTGAAGGTGCCATAGTGACTTAACTTCTGCAGCTAGTTCTGTGTACTTTGTATTTTTTTTGGCATATGCCGTTTAAAGATTTGCTGTTTGAGGAACAGAATGTCAATCAGGTAGCCAATCTTTTGCCGTATGTCTACAAAAGTTATATCTGGTCTGTTATGACGAAGGGTTTTAGCTGTGATAATTTCTCTGTTATAGTATAACTTATAGTTTGAATTTTCAAGTACAGTATCAGGAACATATTTGTAATAAGGACAGGGCATTTTGTGTAGTTTGGATTTCGCCACCACTTTCTGGTGAATAATATTTGCAACTTAATTGTGCATAAAGGTGTAATGCGTGATTTTGCGTGAAATTAGACATTTTTTAATTGTACTACCGGTTCAATCAACAATTGGGGAACCCTCCGGATGCCATCACTAGATCCTTCTATACATTTGAAGAATATTACAAACACCATAGTGTTTAATAATTACTAGTATATATTTTTCGATCTATTTGTTTGCCAACGCTATCAGTATCGTATTATTTATTAACTTTTAATTATTTTACTTTCTCGCATTGTTTATTTTTCGCACCAAATGTTCTACGATATCAAAATGAGTTTTACAAAAAATAATTCGGAGAGAAATTTTGGTATAAATAGAATTACATAACCATTACTAATGACGAGAAAGTACAAGCTGTTTTAGTTCATTCTGATGAAACATTGAATTTTTTGTGAAGTATTTGTGAGTTTGCTGCAAGTTTCCGTTTTATTTCATCTGAGTGTTCAGCTATTAAATTTGGATCAATGGTTTACTACGAGTGAATCTGTGGTAGTTTGTAACAATAAGCATCCATTGCTGTAGGAAGAGAATTCTGCGATTTCCCTTTTAATTTCTCCTAATCTTACTTTTGGAATAAGTGTATTTGTAAGTATGGCTTTTTTCTGATCTACAAGCCTTTGTTCTGTGTCCCCAATATAGGGAAACAGAGACTGTACTCAACCATTTCTGCTTCTAAGCTAGTGGTTCTGAAGTAGACGCGCGTAATATGCTCATTGAAGTCACTCGTCCCCTTCATACGTTGCCTCGCTTTGCCTCCTTTGGTGGTTGCGAGTAGCTGTTCGGGCACAACACTGTCGGCCGTTGAAACCACAGGATGTGGATTGCTTCTTTGGGATTGGGCTGTGGTGTGTTCGGGTGACTGGTCGGCGCCCGCCTGTGCAGCGTCCTACCACCAGGGGCTTGCATGCTGTCACGGTCGGTAGTGCCGGCTTCAGACGTGCCCCGGCGCGCCCCGGGCAGCGGCTCTTTTTCGGAGGCCTCTGAGACGTCTATCCATTCCGGTATGGATGATAGCCATTGCCCCGAGCAACATTATAATCGGTGACACTTGCTTATCATCCACGTGGCAAAGATTTCTAGCTAACACGTAGGGTTGGCCTTAAGAAGACCTGCAGACAGTGGGAATGGGAAGAGGGGGTATCTTAGAGAGTTCGTATTTCACCCGAAGAAGGGAAACGTCTTGTGTGGACAATTTAGGACAGGGGAGGAGGAATAATATAGGATATTGATAACTTCCACAGGTGGGGATAGCGGGCAGCTGCTCAGATTAGTCGTCTCTTACGACAGGGAGAGATCCTGTGGTACTATTCTACTAAAAACCCGGATCACCACACAGGGATTATTATTATTATTATTATTATTATTATTATTATTATTATTATTATTATTATTATTTGAGATCATGAGAGATGGGTCATTTACTAACGGTAACGGGATTTGATTCAGTATCAGACTTTAAGAACGAGATTGATTATTCTGTGTTCTAGTCGCGTCAATTGCTATAGTGATTAGACCCGCACGTTATATCCCAGGAAGTAGCAGCATTCTTCATTCTTTAGAACGTGACTTCCAACGCCGACCTACATGTTCCATTGAGAGGGCCTTCTCCCTTCAGGTACCTCTCCCAGAGGGGAACAGCCCCTGTTGGGGCAAAATCTGTTCTTTCGACGGAACTCACTACACGTAAGTTAAGTGTTTTGTAAGTGTTTTTATAAGTGAGGTAGGGTAAGTAAGGTAGGGGCAAATACTCGTATAAAGAACAGACGTTTGCGTGCGGTCTATGACATTTGTTACGGTTATCACTCTGACATTCACTTGGTATTGGTCGGAGAAACCTCGGAGAGCTACCCATCGTAGAAGCAATCTCCTCCAATTCTCCTGCAGACAGAGGCAGATTTCGATCCAGCTACTTAACTGTGGTCGCATGTCCGCCAATCCCACGAAACAAAGCTCGAACTTCCTCGAAGTCTAAATTGTAAGCTCGTAATCAAACACTATTGCACTTGGTAACAAAACAAGTAGGTAGGCATATTTTTTTCTTTTTTTCGATGTGTTGTAATATTAAAACAAATGAGACATTTCCCAACCTTGTGCACGTGACTGTTCTGCTATAATTTTATGCCATTACCGTAATCATCACAAATAAATCTAACCCTAGGAAAAACAAATGTGTCAAGTGCCACAATTTTCTAATGCATCTATCACATTGCTATTGTAATGAAACCCTTGAATTTTCTAATGTAAATATTTTGGTTTTATTGTAATATTTTTGCTGTTTTAATTTACAATTTTCACTTCCTTTTTCGTACCTCTCTCTCGCAATCTATCCAAAGCCTGAAGAACTCTTAACTAATCCAAGAACGTAAATGGAAGTTCACAAGACATTACATAAGAAACTAAAGCTGCCAAGAAGGGACAATTCGCCAGCAATTTCATCTAATGACTCCAAATCAAAAGCAAGTTTTACATATATTTGCAAGTACTCAATTTTGTTTCTTTTATATAAAGTGAAGTAAATTTAAGTTATTTTGAACAAAAATGAGGCAAAAATTACATACAAAATGATCAAACCCCATCGTAGAATTTTGTCATTCCTTCCATTGGCCTGGAAAAACTTGGTTTGCCAAGGGATAAAAAGCACCCATTTCAGTTCCGGTGATATGTCAACACATGTTCCATGGGGTTGTAAGGTTTTGTTACACAACAAAACCATCCAAGTGAACGAAGTGGTGTCCAGACATCGCAGGGGGGGGGGTTCTGCAAGGGCTAATTTATATTCCCGAGAGCGAGAAAAAAAGCGCAGCGTCGTAATGAAATTGTCAACAAATGACGCGGGGCATTCGCTTGAAAGAAAGAAGAGGATTCCCTTGGGCGTATTGTAGTCAGCATTTCAATTCCAGAGAAAGCGTTCGTTTTATTCATACCGCAGAGAGAAAATTTAAAATGTCGTTTCTCTTCGTGCCTGGTCTTGAAGCGAGCATATTGAATTTCAACACGTTGTTTGAATTCTAAATGAAAACACACAATTTCAGAGTTTTTTAAACAAAATACTGCTCGGTGATGAAGTTCAGAAATAGTCATGATACATTGAGTAAAGTATCATGCAAGTATTGAGAAAAGTAACTTTTGCTCGCTTTCAACTCATCTCACTTGTTTCTCTTCTAACTTCAAATATTTTTTTTCTACTTTTGATGGATGGGAGTAGTGGTAAGTAGTTGGTATGAACTTATGTATGTTACGTTAAGTAAAAAAAGGCAGATGGTTTTAGGTATTTCCTGCTCTATTTTATTCAGTCTTGGAACCTTATTATATGTTTATTATTTGCTCCTAGGGTAGCTCAGGAACAGCGTGATAGCTCTCTCTGAGGCGGTCCCGGGTATGATTCCCGGTCGGGGCAAAAATAAAGCTGTACTTGCAAATCATGCTACACATCACTTGCAAGAGGCACTACGCATTTTTCAGAGTTTGGCGTCTTTTTGGAGACTTAGTCTAAACCGATACACATGCAAAGCTAAAATATTCACTTTTGGGCGCATTGATAATACCACTCTCATATTATGCATTGAATTACGTATTGCATTATCACGCAATGTTGCGAACTCCCGAGAGTGTCCATACATCCGTATGTCTACATGGAGTTATTCTCGTCTCGCGTACATGGCCCCGAGCCTCTAAAAGCTAATCTCCTCTTCCGCAGTATTCGAGAAAATATCTCACACGTCCAGCTCCTCCGAGTCTTTGAAACCTTCTCCTGCAGCTCCGACTCCTGCGAGTTTCTAAGACCTTCTAATAGTTCGTCTCTCAAAACGAGCTAGAATATACTACATGGAGTGGCTGAAGCGCCTCCGTCTTTGAAACAAATTGAAGCCACGTGTTTTGCAGTCAAAGCAGCGCCCTCTCGAAAACAAATTATTCTATACTGCGATTTATGCTGCTCTGCCCCTGGCAGGTCTCAGCTGTTCACGGTTTCATCCAATCGGGAGCTTCAACGTCACAATAGTGACGTCACTATGGTGACGTTTAAGCTTCTGATTGGATGAAACCGTGAACAGCTGATACCTTCCAGGGGCAGAATTGTGAAAATCGCAGTTTTGCGCTGGTTACGAGCGGTTACACCGCCACTACTATGTTTTGACATAAAAAAACATGGCGGCCACTAAATCGGCGAGCCACTCTATGTAGTAAGCTTATTGGTCTCTCAACTGTTGACCTGCGCGCCCTCGTCTCCTCCTCTCGTCTCATGTTTCACATCGTCTGTCTCACTGATCCTCGTCTCTTGCAGTCGGCGTGATTTGCCGATTTAGTCACGAGCAAGGTGAATACCGGAAATTGGTCGTGGGCTCTCTAGAATACCTTGCGTCATCCTGTGATTTCCCCGCTCGCCCGTTGCATCATGCACGGGCTTCATTTTTTCATATCTTAATGTCCAGGACGGCGATTCACCCACGTTTTTATCGATGTCTTTTGGAGGGAAGTTCCTGGGTGTTTGATAATGAGAGGTCGCAGACTGGCCATGGCTGCGCTCGAAGGTTGTGTGATCAGCCTCCTTTCGATTGGCTCGTCACAATAGAAAGCTTGTTTTCAGACGACCTTAATATCTTACTTCGTATACTCTATACAACAATATCGAAATAATTTGTATTTTATTCATAAGTATCATTTTGAAAATTACTCTTAGACGTCCAAGTACTTTCTCGAATTAATTAATACTTTGTAAAAAAGGCATGAAATGATTAATGTTGAATATTTATGGGACTTCAGAAAATGATATTTTTAGTTGAAAATTAGAATTATGTAGCAGCGTGTATATCGCTGGGAATTCGTGGACATTCCCAAGACTCGAAAAGCTGTTACAGACTCGAGAGTTCATTAGCGCCGTTTGCGCTCAGTGAGTGAACTGCAAATACGACGGTTGGCTGGCAAAATTTGGTGCGGCCGCAGGACTGCGCTATAGAGAACTGTCGTAATTTGTATCCCAATTCCATGTATTCACAAAATTGCGTTTTTGTCACGTGTATCCGAAAAACGTCGATATTTCGTGATTAATACATTTACATATCCTGAGCACTTCGACACATAACAACTCAACTTTGCGGAAGTTACAAGAAGGAACTTCGTCAAGAAACTTCCGTGCAGCAACGCAAGTTTTTTCTCAGCCAAATTCTATAAAAATATCAATTGTTCAAGTAATTGAGAAAAAATCGTTGTTTCTTTTTCTCCAACTTGAAATGATTCGTCTTATATATGCGTGTTCAAACGCCCCATTTCTAGATAAATGTCATCATAGAAAGGCTAACTAGAAGGGGAAAATTTATTCCAGCTAGTGCAGTGGCGGAGGGCACCCGGGCAGAGGATCTGTGCTAGGTGAGGGGGCCGAGTGGAATTCTGGATGCCGGGAACTCCCGTAATTAACTCGCAGTTGTAGACGAAGTCCGACGGCCGCACTTCGCCGCTGATAACGCTGGGAAATAGCTCAGCTCGGTTCTGGATCAGAAATGCGAGGAACGCGGTCTGCTTCTTCACGCTAAGCGGCTGCCTCTGCTTTTTCCCTTTGGGGAGTAACAGCACGGAAAGAACACGACGAACCGGCGGTTACTATTTGAATGAGACTTCGTTCTTGAGTACATTCAGAACCGAGAAATATTTTCTGAAATTCTTTGTTTTCCTATTAAAATGTGTGAAGGTAAATTCGAACCTTTAATTTTGAGACAAATGTGAAATAATTGTAGTCTTGGTGAAAACATTCGGTGTAACATATTTTATAATATAAATAAGATTTTCAATTGAATAAGTAATAATGTTTGTTCTCCATTTTTTCTTTTATGCGTAGTATGAGAAAGTTACATAATGCAAACAATTTATGTTGAAATGTTTACAGAAATACATGATTTGGAAAGCCGATTAGGTATTAACCTAAAAAGTGTTTGTTTGTTTTCGAAAGGTTCATCTGTCAATCTGTGGTCAACAGTAGCCCCTAAATTATTCACAGAAAAAAATATTTCCTGATCCATCTATACGCAGTAGAGATCCTCGTATTTGATTTATTTTTCCTTTTTGTTTTGATGCCCCCAGTATAATAATTGTATTTTTTCAAGAAAGTGTTCAAATTATTTCTATAAATTATTTCTTTAATAGATCAAATTACGCTAGTAAAATAGTCTTGTTATATTTGAAAGAAAACCTCTCAAATTGTGAAAATCTGAAACGTTTTTTTTTAAACTCTTCATTGAATAGAATACTATCATTAGGTATTACAAATATTCTTTTTTTGTTTTTATGCAATTCAGTGTAACTAGGAATCCATTGCCAGTGGTTTATATTATTATCAAGAGTCAATGACACAAGTTTGTCGCGTCGACAAGCGCTAAAATACCAAAAAAGAAGAAAAAAACAATAACCTTTTTAAGTAGCTTCCAGTAAATATTTTCTAATATGTTCTTACTATAAAATCTTGGCCTTCTTGTAATTAACGCATCTGAAACAACAATCGTATAGTTTTAAAATGGAAGATGGCATTGCAATACGATCTAAAAGCAAAGGTGTTTCTTATTGATATTATATTGTCTTACAAGAAGATAGTATTTAACGACAAACGGTCGATATCACACATTACAGACTTTCTTAGTTATAAACCGCGTCTGTTATGTAGTGTTTGTCGGGCTGATGCCGTTAATAACTATAACCAATTTTGACCGTTAAAAGAGGCTTTCCGCTTCTGTTCCTTTCAGATTAGTCAATATTATAAAAGTAGAATATTACCAAAAGGAATAAATATCCAAACAAGAAGTGGAAAGAAAGAAAGGGCGGAGTATGATATGTAAGATTTTGATTAAGTTACATTCAGACTCGTAAAATGCAATGAAGTATTTAAGATGTAGGTGCAAGCGAATCCAATTATGATTTCTAGTTAGCATGGAACTATCAGTAAAGGAAATACAATAAAAATATATTGAATGAAAGTAATTACTAAAACGAATGTTTTGGTAATTTAGATAGTATTGACCATTCGACCATTTATAAGAACATATTTAAAGTTAATTTATCTATACCTTCTTGAGCGTCTACTAGGAAAAGAATCAATACTCGAAAATACACAGAAGAGCTAAAAGAACTGGTTCGTACAGCTTGCGTATTGAAATAAAGAGATCTGGAACCAGTCAGAACACGGCGCTTCTGTCGACTACTATTTACGGCAACCAGAGCCTTGCACAGTTGTTAGATCGGTTACCGGCTTCAATGGCTGTTATCACGATTTAAGCGAGTTTTAACGTTGTGTTTACAGTCGGTGCAAGAGATGGGGCATAGCATCTCCGAGTATCATCCTATACCAATTACCCGAGTGAAATTTCACTTTTTCATAAAAAAAACGGACCCTTCACCTCATTACTCCATTAATCGTCAGTGTTAGTTCGAAAACAACTATCATTAACGTGGTAATCGCGTTTGCATTTATCTCTGAGTTGTCATCTGTTCTCTGACAAATGTCTTAATTTGTGAGAACGGACGTAGGTGATATTGCTTCGTTATCGCATACTGTGCATGCTATAGTGTTTTTCAGCAAAGAATAACTGCAGTGAATAAAATAACTAAAGCGTGAATAACTGCGAAGAATAGCTAAAGAGTGAATTATATTTGCAACAAGTACTGAATCATTATCAATGTTGCGTTTGTGTCTAACTACAACTTTCCTTTCATTAATAAATTGTAGATATTGTTTTAACTCTACACACACTATAAAATACTAATTAATTTTAATTAAATTCCATGATTTGGAATTTACAATAAAATGATAAGTAAATCTGTTTACCAATATATGATCAACTTCTCTGTAGGAATATTGGAACGGGAATCGAGCGAGTTCCCATTTGCTCAAAGTTTCCAAATAAAGAATACCAGATATTATTTTTCAGCATATAGGATTACAATCAGGTCAACTCAAAAAGGTTGTCTGTAATTTTCTTATATTTTTTAATAAAAATTAATTTATTCAAGTTCAGGTGAGTTAGGTAATTGATATGCTTCACCCTAGGTCCAGCCGGGACGTGTGTGAAACCCAAAGGGTGGGTTACAAAGTAGGGCGGTGGTTGCAGTATACTGACATTAATGACCACGTGAATTTCCCACGAGTATTTGGGCACATGAATGTCATGTCACCAATTAAATAATGGGGAGAATTAATAGATTGTGAAAAAAGTAAATCAAATAATACGTTATCCTATATCATTCAATCACTGTTGATGAAATTTTAACGGATTTACAAGAAACAAGTTAATATTCCACGCAGGAAACGTATAGACGTGAGTTGCACATATCTGGTTATTCCGGCATTCTAAAGTAAATGAGCGACCAATAAAGGTTAGGCTTCATTCGAATCAACACCCTCCATCTTGCAGCATCCCACTTATTACGGAGCCTTAGCCTTCCCTTTGCCTGTAAAAGACGTATGTATTCCGAAATGTAATGGTCTGGTCTATCACACGACATAACTATGTTCAGACTATTGCATTGCAAGGGAAGACAGACGTCTTTCTGATCACGCTGTCGTTCAGAGTCGTGTACTACTTTCTCTTTTCTACCTCCATATGTTTTGTGACACGCACTACACCAGCACAGTTGTCGGGAGACCATTCGGGAACTTAACGTGTGTTGCTCGCTAGTGGGAAATGCTTCGTTGGGGAAAACCACGAGAGGTGACGTGTGAGTCGGCGCCGGGCCTCGCCATCCAGAGGAGGTCACAGCCACCTCTAGCAATACTTGCACTATACATATGGGACTAACGACAATAACTGTGGACGCGCCGAGAAACAAAATAATTAACCACCATATATTTATAGTGTTTTAGGTTGCTTCAAAACAGTAATGGTAATGATTGCAGGCACTAACTAAGTTTATTTTATCAAATTGTAATATATTTTTAATAATTGATAAACATTTTCGAAAGTCAAATGGTTTTTAAATGCCTGCCCAAGAGGAAATTTATAATCAGTACACACGATGATACTTATTTACTTAAAGAACAATTGAGCAACATCGTTTTAGATTCCAACAAATGGAAATGCATAAGAGAAATTGTTTTTTTTTATTATTTCGATTTGCATAATCGATTCTTTAGGGGCTGGTACATTTACGGGACAACGATTTGGTAAAGACATTTTGAGAAAATGCTTTTATTCTGATTTTAATAGTTTCAATTATAACCAATTTCTTTTCTCTTCTGTAAAATTGGCCGTATTAGAAGCCATTGGCCATTTGCTTTTTAAATAAAAGTGAAGATTTCCTCCCTGTTGCTTGCACTTTAAGCTCTCGTCCCAATATCTCCTTTAACGGCTAACAGGGCAGCTTGCGAGAACTCAAGCATAAGACCCCCCCTCCGTGCAGAGGGGGAGCTGGCAGTGCCGCACACACACCGCGTGCAGCGAGCGGCGCGCGGCCTTCTTTTGTCTCACCGCGGTGTCATTAGCGGTCATTAGTGGCGAGAAAGCTATCGGCGTCAGATAGCGCGAGTTATCGCAGCCCTGTTTCCGATGCCGTCGCCACCGACCCCCTCCCCCTCCCCCTCCCGCCTCCGGCGCTAGGGGCGCCACCTGGGGACGATTGCTCGCCAGCCGCCGCACGCGCCCACCACGCGCCAGTGGGCCGGGGGATGGATCTAGCTGGGCGAAAAATGTAGTCGGTCGATTGAGTGTGTTTTGACAATACTAATACTGGAAAAAAATATTTTTAAAAAATCATTAAATAGATGGCGAATTTACAAGAGATGTATGAGTTGTTAGTAGTCATAATTGAAAACTAGTTGTGTTAAAACTGCATATACTTTCTTGCCCTCTGTAATGGTTATATAATACTATTTATAAAGCAATTTCTCTCCGAAATAATACAGCTCAGTCATTTTTTGGTAACATGCATTACAAATCGTAGAACATTAGGTCCGAAAACTAAATAATTTCAAGCAAATATCAACACAAATTTGACATTAATTGCGTTCCAGCTAAATCATGTCACAACAATGGGACGGAATTCACAGAACTACAGCTTCCGTCTCACGTCTGCTGTGCCATTGTCACATTTCAATCTGATTTTTCCTTAAGGCTAGCATTTTTTCTTTCATATTACATTTAAATCGTATTTTCAAGAAAGAATTGGGCTGATTCAGGTTAGCGGATTGCTTGATAGGTAATATGTCGATATATTGAGAATGCAAAACTTTCATCGCGACGCGGACAAAAATATGGATTGTAAAATAGGTTTTAAATAATTTCTAAAGGATGAATTCGTAAACATCTAACAAAAGCTGGAATATAAGAAACGAACAAACGAACATCCAACTGCTTCAAAACACATCACAAAATTTGAAGTGAGCGACTACATTTGATGCAAATTACTCTAAATATTCTCATATTTTCGAAAATCTTTCTTCTAAATAATGCAGAGTGCTACAGTCTGGGTGACTTGTTTGATCCAATGTAGAAATTGAAACGGAGAACGGGGGTTAGCGGCAGGATTTCGTGTAGTTAGTAAGAGGTCACCGACTTTCATTCCACCATGGCTGCTGCATCATTATTATTTCATCTCCCCCATCCACGTAATCATCACCGCCACCACCTGGAAGGGCGCAAATATCTAGAGGTGACACACCAGAGAGAAGCGGTACAGAAGAAAGATAGAATAACAAGTTGGAAAAATAAAATATGGATTCAAAGACCAACAGCCACTTTAACTACGGAAAAAACAACGTTGCTCGTACAAGAATTTAATCCCGTCTCCCAAAAGATGTGTTCCGTCCCCCATAACCAAGAGACATTATTATCTTCTCTCTCACGTATTTTACTTTCTTTTTAGTTTCAATTTTATAAAATTAACAATAGCCATAAAAGTACCTAGTGGAGATGTCCTCCATCAAAAATAGGGGTTTGGTGGTGCGCTAATTTGCAGATAGTTGTAACTTCGGGCCACTGTAGTGCATCTATCCATTATAATTCATATACAAAAGTTAACACTTAGTTGCGAAGTGATTTTTCTACTTATCTGGGTAAATAAATTTAAAAACAAGAAAACATAAAAATTATACTATATAGCAAAGAGGAGATATGATACTCTATAGCAAATATAATTAATGCAATGCAAATATTTACGCTGGGAAATGATTCTTTCGTACAATGTCTATGGAAGACGTAATTTTTTATCAAGAACGTACATTTAACTATGTTATTCCTAATTTACACAAGAGTGAATATATTAAAGATTCGCTTTAAAATTTTGATCAATAAATCAAGAAAAGAATACTATCTTATACGTTAAAGGAGGGATGTGCATAATTTGGCTTTATGACTTAATTTGTTATGTTTGTAAAATGTATAATGATTTTCATAATAAACGAATTTGACACGTCAAAATAGGGAAAATAGAGACGCGGATATTATAATTAACACTGAATATGATATAATTTGCCTTATTTTGTGAAAGGGGAGAACTAGATTATCGGCACGAGCTCCAAAACGTTGCTTGTTAACCAAACTGTTTGCGCCGGTTTTTTAGGTACTCAACGTACATAAACACGTGTATGCTTTATTTACAAGTGCAGTACTTTCTATTTGAAAAGCGATTTTGAATAAAAGTCAGAGACAGAAGTCACGGACATTAATCTCATTTCACTGACGAAAAAAATCACATGTAATTTTCAAACGAATTCATCATTTCCGAGAAATATAAACTCCTGTTCTTCTGATATTCATTAATTTGCAACACACGTGCCTTTGTTTCTTTTGCTCACAAAACGCATCGTCCGACTCACCATCTTCACCTGCCCTGCGAGCTCGCGTCACGTCCAACACGCCACGCCGACAGCTCTCGCGATGCGTCCAGCTAGTTCGCCTCCAAGACCTCTATACGAAGCACTTCCCTCCACGCACTTCCTGCAGCCGCCTCCCTTCGCTTGTTAATGAGCTTCCTGTGACGGCCGCGCGGTGCGTGGTCTGCTCCCCTGCCCGTTTGGTCACATCATTACGACTACAGATTGGGAATAAATCGCCTCTGATGGGAAGTGCAGTTTTTGTCCCTTCCGCGGCACGAGGTTTCCACGAGGGTTAAAATTACTTCGAGCAACTCACAGAAGTGCTTTTCTTTCTCTTTTTTCCTTCTTGAATAGAAAATCTTTCCTTCCACAGAGAAGTTCTGGCTTCATCACACAAGAAAATGTGTTTCAACTTGATCGGTTTTCAAAGAGGTAAGGTAATGAATAATAAAGTAAAACCCTCCGTTTGCCATTTTAAAAAAAGGAAGGACGGGACAGAAATATGGTATTCGTTTTACCTCCAATTAGATTGTGCATTTAACTCATAAGCACCCAGCTGATTTAAAAGCACACAAGGACATTTTTAAATGTACGTAATGGAAACATGTTTTGTTATCTACAAGGACAACGCATCGATAATAATCAATATTTCTGGAAGAGGTAACATTTATAAAACTACTTAATTTTTATTACTTCACTTTTAATTTTTTTTTCTAGAAATACAAAGACGTATTTAAACCGCCAGAAATTGCGTAAAATATATTAGCTAGTTTACGTAAAAAATGTTTCGAAATCATCCAGAATTTCATGTTACACTAGTTTTCTAGGATAACTCAAAAACTCCTTATTTAAAGACAAATATGAATTATATTTTACGACTAGTGAGTTCTTGCAAAGTTATTCAAATTGACAGTACTTAAATTAAACAAATTCATTTTTAAACATACTACATTTTGTGGAAAATAGTATATAACAAGGTCAACAATTCCGATGACCTACAAGTTCTTTGAAATCGACCTACAAAATGACTTTTTTAGGGGAAATGACCTTTAATGACTTTAAGTATTTTTTAATACCCAAAAAATTCCATGACAATGTTTATTTCTTCAATGAATTTTACAATATTAAATAAATTTTATTTATACCAAATTATATTTAGTATAAGGACTTTATTTTAAGAGCAAAAGTAATATTTATCTCTGATCGTTTTATCCGTCAGTTTTGAAAGGACTCAGAGATTACCGAAGATCCGTAAAATTTTGAAAGTTCTGAAAAACAGAGTCCACTGCAGTAGTAAATTTTGTCATTGGCTAATGATACAATAAAAACTTAGTTTTAGTGCTTCATTGTAAGATCATGAAACATTCACTAACAAAAAACACGAAAAGGAAACAAAATGCTGGAAAATGACACACAAAGACGCAGTTTAAAAATGACCTGAAAATTAAAAATAGCAAAAAATGACCCAATAGCTTAGCATTTCTATCACCTACCTGTTGTGATAAACACACATTTACAAGTGAGCTACATCTAGAATGCACCAATAAAAAGATGACATCATGAGGATCAGTGCCCTGTATATAACAATGCAGATTCGATAGTTATTGCAATAAATAATATAACGTAATTTTTCAATATTTTTCTTGACCAGTATCTACCCAATTATTTTCACAATACTTCAAAAGCTGAAAATATACAATGAATCTGCGAATGCCACTTTTGTAGGCTTCGTTCCTATAAATAAATACACGCAACTGTCACTTGTGATAACTAAATCAATAAATGAATAAGGAATATCGCAACTCTGCTTGCAGACAAAATGTTTTTGCCCATGGAACTTACGGAGATATTTACTGTACTATCATGTTTTTAATGATAATGGAAGTGCCTTTAATCTCATGAGATTCCTCTACAAAAGTTACAGATTTCAAACAGAATGATAGTTTTCCATTGAGACTATTATGTTTGTGCAATCTGTGCTGTGAACTATAACCTTTTTGTTATATTCCAGACAGCGGGATCAATATCCATTGTGTCGAGAGTTGGCATTGGCTGCAAGGATTCGAGACTTACAGGATTACTCACATTGTCCAGTGCACGGAGCATGTTAATTAGCCCAATGATCTGCGTTCATAGCCAACTGAAACTATCAATTAGTCAGAGGCGTCGAGAGAACTGAAGTTGTCAAGAGAAGTGTTTGTGTAATCACGAGTTCATTGAATAGTACTTTCGAAAGGGATAAATATTTTTCTAACAATCAAGAGAGCGTAACAATTGGAACAGAGAAGGTTTTAATCAAATGAAACTCACTAGTTTCTATGGCAACGATTGAATAAACATGGGTGAATGTGAACTACCGTTTATACTTCAGGGCTTCTGAATATAGTGAACAATTAAGCAATGCACATATTCAATTTCATTTATATTATCATGCTTAGAAATGCAAACCGCACAATATTTCTTTTATTTTTCTCGTCTACTAGATAGTGTAAATAATTGATTCTGATACGAAATAGAGTAGGTAATTCTTAGTTTTAAAACAGAAAACGTGGGATTAAAGTTTTCAACTATATGCGTGTTAAAGGTAAGTAATTGTGGCTCTAAAAATAGTTAGAAATGTACTTCATATTCACCATGCGATGATTTATTTTTCTTCGATGATAAAAATGATAATTTCAATATTTTAAGATACTTCTACGCTCCATGATGTTTATTAATGAACTTATTTAGACGGTATGATTGTAGTATTTAAAGTATTAATCATATATGCAGTTTGTTTTTATTAATAATCGTATATGAAGTTTTTGTTCCTTTTTGATTGTGTTCATTGTGCAAGGTGTTACCGTATTTAAAGATGCAACTGTGTAATACCTATATTTAGCATTATGTACTAAGCCGTAATCCTAGAAACTGTTTTCCTAAGATAAATATTTTAGGGGTCAGATATATATATATATATATATATATATATATATATATATATATATATATATATATATATATAAAACAGTATAAAATTGGAAATTTCTATTTTCGTTGTTTGATTTTGTACAACTAATTCTAGTATTAGTTTTACTTTCATTTTATTTGACTATAGACATTTTAAAACGAATTTCGTGAAGAAGTAATCAGATATTTGGTGAGCGGAATAAAATACTTGTTAAGTTTGTTCATAACAAACGATTGAACAACAACATTGATCATGGAGTAGCTTTACTGCTGTGCCGACCATAAAAAAATCGGAGTTGCTGCCATTCTATATTCGAATGCATCACAGAGAATAGTTAAGCTAGCAAGCAACACGCCCCTGAACATTTCAGACGGGCTGAATTCCCCTCTACTTCTATTCGCATCTCACGCGGGGCTGCGAGGCGCTTTTATAACGCAGCGAAAATATTTACGCAGAAAAATCACGCTCATAGCTGTGAGAGGGTTTTTGTTAAGTGTTGGTTGAACATCAAGGTTTGCTGGAAACACGTGAAAATAATTGCAGGTTGTGAAACAGTGTTGTGATTTAAGGGTAGTGAACATAGAGGACGTATGTGATCTAGAGCCAGTTTCGTGTGAGGTAAAATGCATTAGAACTCAGACATTTGGGAGTGGCAAATTCTGTTTAAGATGCGATGAGTTCAACAAGTTAACGACCTTAAATGTTGAGTTGAGTTTCAAATGTTGAGTTGAGTTTCAAATGTTGAGTGAGATAAAGGCCGATAGAGAGTGTGGCAAACTGAAAGTCAGAAGAACTGCTCAGTTCTCGCTCAGCAGCGGTCACGAGCAGACGTGCTCCGCAGCTCCGCCAGTTAGCCGAAGGCTAGCGCTTATCGTGTAGTGTGTTTAGATTGAGTGTCAAACTAGTTTCGCTTGCACTGCAATCTACGTGTCTATCTAAAATATTATACATCGTTACTTCAAAATCAGTTTAAATTCGCAATTAATATTAAAAAATATTTACCACAGGTGAGTGAAAACCAACCCGTGACCGCGAGTGGCGTAATGAACGTACAAGGTAGCCCCGAGTCGGGGCTACACGGTACATCACAAGTGTTTGTGAACGCTATGGATACCTTATATGCAAGCAACAGCGATCAGTGCATTCTCCCAACAGCACAATTTCAACTTTTACAACAACAGCAACAACATCTGCAACTTCTTCATCAGCAACATCAGCAGCAACTACTGCTACTTCAACAGAATCAACCCACAGCGCAACAAGGGCAACCGTTAATGCAGCAGCAACCGCCCCAAACGACCCTGCCCCAAGAACACCAAAGCGAGGAGATGCACGCCACAACGTCCAACGAAACGCTTTCAAACGTAAGTAAACGAAAGAGAAATGATGATGAAAACTCTATGCCATTATACAATGTTCAAACTTCATCGCGTTTCGAAGTGCTTCAAAATCTTAAAGACAGTGATCTAAGTACTCCTGAACAAACATTAAAAATTCCGCCCATAATCATGCACAACGTACTTGACTACAACCAAATGATTTCCGACATTAAATCAGTCGTCAAATGTGATTTCACAACCAAGACAACCGGTGATCAATTAAAAATCATGCTCACCACAATAGAAGATTACCGTAATTTTAGACATCACTGTGTTGAGAAGAACAGACAATTCTATTCCTTCCGCGACCCTTCTATTAAAACCTTTAATGCTGTGATGAAGGGCATCCCCACATGTTACTCGGAAGCTGACATTTTAAAAGAACTTGAACTCAAATACCCTGTTATCAAAGTGACTAGATTATATGACAAAAAGAAAAATCCAATTGAAATTTGTGCTCTAGAAATAAAAGACAATAGAGACGGGAAGTCAATATTAAATTTAAATCGCCTGATGCATTGCGTCATACAAGTTCAACCTAGAACAAATCGAAACTACCCAATACAATGTAAACGTTGTCAAAGGTATGGACACTCGCAAGCAAACTGCCGACTCACTCCGAGGTGCGTTAGATGTAAAGAGTCACACCACTATTCTCAATGCACAAAACCAAAAAGTGACAAACCGAATTGCGTTAACTGTGGCTTGGAGCACACAGCCAATTACAAAGGCTGTCGCATTTTCAAAGAAATTCAGCAAGCACGTTCAAACCCAAATGAACGCAGGTCAGGGTCAGATCAACAACCGCCGCCGCGCAACAATCCCTCTCGTAGCCCTCCAACATTTAGTCCTCGCGAATTTCCTCCCCTTCCCAAAACCAATACCCCGTGGTCACCGGCTCAATCTTTGCAAACCCAAATGCCAACTGATGTATCCCAACTAATAATCACAATAGTATCACAAGTAATCTCAGCTATAATCCCGCAAATTCAAAATATTGTACAGTCAGTGCTAATAAATATCCATAATGGCAAATAAAATCACTTTATTGAATTGGAATGCAAACGGAATTAAAAGACAACATCAGAAATAGAAATTTTTCTTCACGAACACAAAATCGATATTGCATGCATAACCGAAACCCACTTGGTTCTAAATGAAAAATTCAAAATTTCCGGTTATAAAATATATAGAAGTAACAGAATTTCAAATGTTGCAGCCGTCCCTTCGTCCACCTTAAATCACCCACCCATCTTCCACTTTCCAAATTCCACCCACTGACACCCTCTCCTCAAAATAAACCCATATAACTCCAAAAACTGTTATCCACAGTTTCTTCTCAAAGAACAACTTTTTATCAGACCCCCGAGAAAGGAGGTAACGCATGCGGATGTCCATCCCTAAAAGTTAATGTGTATAATATTGTACAATGAACACCCCTGAAAGGCAGAAATGCCGAGCAGGTAGAAATAAATTAAAAAAAAAAGAACTGCTCTGAGAAGAAAGAGTGTATTACGGAAGTGTAGGGGGAAGGAAGAGGATAATGTGAACGAGATGGATAAAGACGAGGGGTTGTGCGAGTGTGAGGTTGATGTGTTGGCACGTAAGAGGGAGGCTAGACGATGACGTTGAGGTAGGAATTGAAATGAATATGGAAGTGTTGTTGTAATCAAATAGAAGATCGTTTTAAGAGGAAAATCACAAATTATGGAGTTGATAGATAGGTATAATAGTAGAAGTAAAGTAAGATGTAATGCTACAACAACATACTAGATAGCAATGGGCGGGATCGAGCCGAAAAACAAGAAATAAAATGGTTATTCTACTATGTTGAAAAAGACTGAAATACGTTTTAACAACTGTAATTGTAATTGTTTTACTATCTTTGGAAGAGGCAAATAAGACTAGAAATTTCCTTGCGTGGATATTCATTGAAGTTTCATATTCATTGAAGCTCATTTACTCGGTAACACCACTAGCAGCCAATTTGATGCTAATAAAAATGTTTAAAAGAGCACACAAATCATCGAAGGGCGGCGAGGCCCTTGCAGAAGTGTGTGCTACTACCTCATAACATGACACTGTAACTCTGCACTTAACGGGCTGGCAAAAACAATGCTACTCCCACCAGACGATTTAAGTTTGCGCTTCCTCAATGCCTTTGTCGAATGTAAGGAAATTCAGAAGTACTATGACTAGCAAGCGTCTAGACCATCTTGCTTGTAATGCGTCCAGCTTTCATAGACGTCTTTTGCTGATGATTCTGGCTACGCACTGCCGGTTAATTTGCTCCAATGTCGCTCACCGGCACATTTCCCGCGCCTCCAAAAAAGTGTTGTGTAAGAAAAACGTCTGTGGCACGATGAGGCAAGCCGAACCTGGAGAGGCGGGTTTTCGGCGCTGAGCGCGAGCGGACGAAAAGCAGGTTCGCAGCTGGTGGGCGGATGGGCGGGGCGACCCGGGCGTGGCGGCGGGCGGCACTTTCGGGGCGGGCTGTGCCCGCAGATAAGCCGGCTGACTACCTTCCTGGCGGAAGCCCGGGCCGCACTTTGCAGCTTTCATTTTTCTCTTTTATCGGTGTCTTCCCGGGGCTCCGCCGGGCGCCGACGCGCTCCTCTCTCTCCCCTCCCCTCTCCTCCCCTCCCCTCCCCTCCCCTCCCCCCTTCCGCCCGCCCGCCGGCGCCTGTGCTCCCCAAACAACTAATTTCATTTCATTTCTATCCCGACAGCAATTCTACGATTTTTATTCCTTTCCACATCACCTTCCGAGGCGAACGGCGCCGCCGTCATTCCGCGCGACTCCTCCGGACCTCCCTCATTTTCCTTCCTTCATAACTTCTTTCTCTCCGTTTTCACATTATCGCCACGTGCCTCGTCCAACTAACTCCCGCGGGGACTGTCGACCGACCACTTGCTCGCCGACGCCCGCCCCCCTGCCCGTCGCGCTCTCTCCCTCTCGCGTGGTAGTTGCTTCTAGGGCCACCCGCCCTCCAGTGCTGCCGAACGCGTGAACGCACCAAATGCATCTTGTTGCCTGGACCACCAGTTCGCTTCCTCATTGATCGAGACACTCACTCGCACAGTTGTATGCTCTCCCTGCAATACGACATCCCGCGTTTCCGTGACTCACCAATGCGCCCCAATGCGTCTGCCTTTGTTCCTTGTCGCAATTCTCTAAATGGCCACATCCACTTGTTCGCGTTGAATCTTTCTTAGGCCGCCGGCCATTTAGCTGCCAACGCCACGTTTGGCTCGTTTCTTGTTCATTTATTTTTCAACTTAACTACTTTCTACAGTAATACTGGGGTTCATTGCATTCACGCCTTCTGGTCGCTATGCTCTCCCTTCCGACGCCCTCACCCCATTCTCTGTCAGCACCAACGATGCGCCCGTCACTCTCCATTGCCCGCGGCCGGTGAGCCTCCCCTCGCCGCCCCCTCATCGTCCCTGCGATATTCGTGGGACGACTTTCCGCCAAACCGAGCCACCCACACGTCCCCCCTCACAACTCTACATCTCTTGCTTTGCTCTCGATCTCCCACCTCTTTCCTTCCGTCTGTTTGTTCTCGGCCCGTCCTCGTACAGCCTTCACGTCACTTCATCACTTCAAATCGGGAACGTAGATTTGGCTTTGTCCTCGTGCGTCTCGTTCCCTGTTTACTTTACGCTTACGTAACTCAACTTCCACGCACCACTGTTCGCCATCCCTGTGGTTCACATCTCCGCCGCACCAACTTCGTGTTCTGTCAGTTCCGTCCTCGCGTCGCCATCCCCCCCCTTCAGCCGTTCCTCCCTCGCGTCGCACTCGCGTCGCCCCCGCGCTGCCTTCACATGGCCGTAGCTGCCTCAACGCTCGCTTTCGCCCGGAGCTCTATTTATCCAACTTTAAAAACTGTCGCCCTAACTACTCGCCGTTCCGTCTCTGTGTGGATTGCGATCTTGTGTCTGAAAATTTCGGTGGCCTTTCTCTCATGTTGGACGCAACCGACGACATTTCTCTTCCTCAAATGAAATGTTCTTTTGGCGGGGGAGTAATCTTTTCCACATCTCAGCACCGTTTTAAACTTTTCAACTGGAAACGCAGTTGAAAGTCAGTTCTGAAATGATAGAGAAAATATAAATAGGGTTACAGTGTAGGGGTACAACTCTGTGAACCGAAATTAATACGTTAGTTCTGTGAAATTCTCAATATTAGAAATAAACATTTCCGTTTAAAAATTATCTATTTTTAATTTCAATTAAGTTACGCATTAGATATTCTCAAATATCAAGGAAATGCAATTATAATAGAATTCAACGTAAAGTATGTATATTCATCGATAGAATGACAGAAACCACTTTATCATAACACAATCTTTAAGCACAACCTTTACCATAAATGATGGCGATATTCGCATATGAGGGTAGAGAAGGCGTTATATTCTTAGCAGATCCTCGGGAAAAGACAACGGAGTTGATACTGAAAGGAACTAGTGGGTCCACACGCTTCTTACATTGTAATATGTGATGATTGCAGGACTCACTAGTCTACCTAAAATAAATTGTACGTTAGGGCTGAAATAGTGAATTATGAAATTGAAGCCAATTTGTATTGATATAACATTATTGACATTGAACTATATTTCGTTGATTCGTGTTTACATTAATATTTAGCATTTTATTTTGCATTTTTGAAATTCACGCGATATTTCCGCACCCATATATTCACCGTGTGAAACGAACGAGAACGAATACGAGAAGAAAAGCAACCCTGATGTGAGAATGGGTGAGGGGCAGAGAGACGAATGTTGCAGTTTGGAAAATGGCAAGTGATCCCAATCCACCTGGTAAATCGTAGCCTAACTCCTTTTTCCATCGATCCCACCCGTAATTATTGAAGAGGAGGAACGTGATAAGTTCAGAGAGCGATCAGACTTGTTATTAGCTAGAATGAGGTTGGGAGTGCATGTAGGAGTAAATCAAGAGGTAAAGCACGCAAGAGGAATGGCATCTTGGGATAAAAGTAAGCGGCAAACGAAAGGAAAGGCGTGCTATTTACGTTGTTACAGACGTGGGAGGAAGATGGCATTTGGATAGCTGTGGACCACGATTGAAGCATGAGTGATTGAGGCATCGGTAGCACGTTGTAAAATGGAGAGGATCGATAACAAAAAAGATCGTGAAGAGGGAAAAGGCACGAGGCTAAGTCAGACGTACCTCTGGGTTTGGTTGAGGGCGGGATTGGAAGCATGAGTTAAAGAGGGGTTGGAGGGTGTCGGTTTTCAGATGGCACTTTTTGAGGAGGTGGGAGGACTTTGCCACGGAGGACCGGGCGGGGGCGGGGGCGGGGGCGCCGTCGGAAAGGGCGCGGCGCGCGCATCGGCGGCTTGAGTGGTCATTTCTGCGGCGCGCCTTCCCTGCAAAATTGCATGTAACGGCTGCGGGGGGGGGGGGGGGCTGACGGCTGCCTAACGAGGGCGGATAGGCCGCCCCCGCCCCGTCCCGTCCGACCCTTCGCCGCAGCGCCCGCCCCCGCCCCCGCCCCCGTCACCGCTAAGTCACCGCAACGCCCACGCTGCTCCCCCCTCACACGCCCTCTCTCACACCGCGCCGTCACAGCGCCGAAAAAAATTGTTATGACTAATTCCAACGAAACGGAGTTTGAAACATTCTAGAACAATACAATCATAATCCACTGTACACGTTAAGCATGTTTTTGAAATTTTACTTGAAATCTATTCATTAATAGGAGGGAATGTGGGCACATAGACGGAAAAACTACTCCACCGATTTTGCTGAAATATTAACACTTTGTTCTTATTAGTAATGGGCGTGTTTAAAGAGTGTTGAATTAAATCGGATATGCGAGGGCGTTGCTGATGATTCATTTGTTTATGACGACTCAAAATCCTCTGAACTCTTCGCAACTCGACGCACAGTCAAGTTAATCATATTTCTCCAAAGTAGTGGCATAACCAACGCATGCACAAATTTGAGGGAGAATGTTTTAACAATAGGGTAATTAACAACTACGTCCAAACCAGATATAGAACACACCCATACTCGCCAGAAAGTGTTTCATCTATTGAAACGTTACCTTTGCAGAGCGTAGCGTAAAACGTGGTTAACAATCACGTGACCAGTAGAGTGTGATGTGTAATACACTGCAATAGTAGAAGCATTGCCAGTTTCACTAGTATTTTATATTTACCAAGATCTTTATAAATATATTGTCAACTGTAACAGGGAATCTTGCTATCCACTTTAACATAAAATCGTAACTCATCACACATACTTATCATAGGTAATACCACGTGATCTTTCGAAACTGTTCATAAATCTCAGACACGCGAAACGAGGAAGGGATTAACCTGAGAATTTCCAAAACATGAGTGGTATTTAATAGGACTATTCCACGAATGAAGTTATGTCCAACAGAGTTCCAAAATGCTCCAAATATTGAAACGGAAAACATGTTCAAATTTTAGAGGTGTTACAGTACATATGTGGTGTATTGACATCGACGTAGCGATTAATGTATACCATCTCCTAAGATAGAGGAGTCACAGTTTATAATTGGCCAGTAGGGAGAAGCGGCAAGAAAAACTGGATAGGAAAAGCGGTAAACTTTTTGAGACACACTGCCCTGATTGGGGCATTTTTTATGTATAGTTGAACACTATTTGTTTGTGGTGTGGAAAAGTCACTGAAAATCATTTGTATGCAAAGGGGCATATCACAATTGCTGGAAATTGCATTTATATCATTTGCAATCTTTGAATTTAAACAAGCTAGATTATCTTTGAATATTAAATCTCGTTATTTTGTCTTCCCACACTTTAATGTAATACGTTCTCACATCGACTCTAGCTCACGCTAGAATTCGAATCGTTGACAACTTTCAATAAATCAGCCACAACTCGCACACCTAAATGGCTTACGAAAGAAAAGCGTTCATTCTATTAATTTTGAAATATTTTAACATTTTTAGTGGTAATAGTAAAATTAGTTAATAATAGAATGAGATAACTCATGAGTGTCCCACTTTTTTATTTACAAAGAACACTACAAAATTGAACTGATTAGAAGGCTCATACTTTTTTCCAAAAGAAAACAAATCTTTTAAATACGTAGATATTCGTATTTTCTAAAATGAAATATGAACAAATTTGATGTCAAAAGTTTATTATGTACGCGTTTAAATTTATCAACACTTTTACGATAACTCTCTTCTTTCGGTATCAATGGCCACTAAGTTCATTGAATGAACCTATAACCGTTACCTAGAATATGTTAACGGTTTAGCAGGGTAGTGTTGTCTAATTTGTAATTACTCATTTAGTATACTCATTGTCGGTGTCGTTTCCGAGGATACAATGAAATCGAGCCATCTGATACGATCATTTCCTGCAACGTCGTTTCGGGGGCACGTTTGTTATTGACTGACGGCTCCCGACCGCATAGTGGTGTGTCTGCTGTGTTGCGTGATTTCCTATCGCAGCAGCAATGAGGTCTGAGTCGAAGCCACGAGGCCCCAACTGTGCAGGCACGCCGCACAGCTCGGGTTCTCGTGTCGTAAAGATTTGGAATGCGGCCGCAGTTTGGCGTGAGTGTCACAGGTCACGCCTTGGCTACCGAAAGGCGGTTTTCCTTCGCCAGTTATTCTTGTGTAAATGTTCCCCTAAGGTATATTGAAACTAATTCTGAGAGATTGATCCTGAATATAAGGTACCCATAGTAAAGAAAATATTTCAGTTGTAAAATGCTCGGAATATGGACATTTTTTCATTGGCTCACCCTCGACTAGACTGAATTTTATTGTGTGGCCTTTTCAGTATTCTATACCAAAATGAGGCCCTCAATGGACCGAACTATTTTTGATTTCTGTATTTACCTTCAAGGACGGACATCACAATGCAATTACTTAGAAAATGGAAATAACTCGGTTAGAGTAGTCTCGTCTTTACAAGTTTAACCTGACAGCGAATATTTGATCTTATAAGGAAATAATATGACGTATTTGGTTTGGGATCTTACTCATGTAGGGCTCTTGTCCGTTTAATCTGTATGATATGGAACTCTAGATACTTTCATCTTCAACAATTCAACAGTTTTTTTTAAATCAACCTTAGTCTAAAAAGTGAGATTATAAAATACTAGAGCTTCACTGCTAGTTGCTAAGTTGCTAGTGCTTCACAGGCGCCATTTTCTATGTTGTTTGAACTAAATGAGCCCCAGTCCGTAGTTATTAAGTCTGAAAGTTTGGGTGATTTTGATAAATGGAAGGGTATTTTTTGGTAAAAGAACCATAGAAATAATTGTAAATGATGATGGCTAAGCCATCGAAAGCTGCTATTACATTAAATACTTTTGTTGGCAATGACAACCTTTACAATTATTTCATGAAAGATGCCAACGATAACGCACCACAACACCTATAAAAGAACCATAGACCTTTGAATGTAAGTGATTGTGATTGTTTCTCAAAAATAGCATTATTTCTCAATCTACAAGGGATGATATTATTTTTTTCGTGAAAGGGGTGATTCTGCGTAACTAGTATTTTTGTCCTCGATGTTAGGCGATAGTTTATAACCTGTTCTTGTGGCATGTACGTCCTTTGTGTTGTGAATCTGAGCGAGCAATGGAGCTAAGAAATGAATTATACGTCAAATGTAGAAAGAACACAGTTGAAGAGACGTAACCCAAAGAGAGGAAAGCGGAAAGGAGGAAAGAGAGCAAGAGCAAAGAAAGTAAAAGAGGGCAATAGAGGTAAAAGGGGATAAAAGAGAAGCACATTTTCATCATCACAAAGGAATCTCCAGAAGTTCTCTAAATATTTACAGTCACATACTAACAGAGATTTCTATCTAAATGTGTCATCACTGGGAGATGCTAATGTTAGAAAATGAAAACACTGATAATTATGATAAGAGCAGTGGTGAAAAACAATACGTTAGTGAATTATATTCCAAATTGATTAAGTGCATTAACTTCTAGAGTTGTTCATTTAAATATTTTTATATTACTGATCTAAATAAATAATATAGATATACCATTTTCATGCTTCAAATGTCTACCAATTTCGTCACGGAATGTTTTTTCGCTTTCCTGAAAAATTGTGTTTTAGAGCTATGGTTGTTTTTTTAAAACCCTTTAATTTCTCCATACGTCGGTCTCAAAACCATGAACTATGATTTTAGAAGCTGATGTTGGAATCTATATATAACTAGAGCTGATCCATAAAAATTATGAAATGTGAATTTTTATTTTCTAAAAGCTGATTTGAATGTCACTGTAATAATTTCATTCTAATAATATCGGTAGCGATGAGAATTTATCATGTGATTGTGATTCAAGATCGGGTTACATCCCAGGAAGAGAACGGACATTTCCTTGTTGAGTTGAACATCGCTGTGTTGTGCCTTTTTCGGGAATCAAATGCATCTGATTAGTGGTTCCTTTGTTTTCCCAAATCACTTCCAAGCAAATGTCAAAGCAGCACCCAGTAAAATGGGTCGCGTGTCGCACATCGTTTTACTGTCATCATCATTATCTCATTTTCTCTTCCAATTTAGTGCCTTTGGGAAGTACGTTACGTCCTAACACATCTGCCCATAATCATAATCCGCGGGAGGTCTTGTCTATATCTGCGATGAACTAATGTCTGTACTCTGGCACAACTGTACTTACGAACTAAGGCCTACTAGCAGCGTCCCGGCCTTGCTGCTATGGGTTAAGGGGTTCGTGTGGTTGGCACATAGCTACTCCTACGCTATATTCGGCTATTCTCAACCTGAGAAGTGAGCTTTCTCATCGTCACACTGCACCAGATACTGGAACATTGCAAGGAAAGCGTACAATTAATTTTTGCCCCGGCCGGGCATCGAACCCGGGTGGCGCCGTGGAAAGCTCGCTCACCAACCAACGAACCATTGAGGGCTTACGAAGAATTAATACTAGGAGAAAATTATCAACGCATTCTTTATGCATATATTTGATTGTTATATTTGTTGAACAAGTTGGGGGAGGAGATGGCCGTGACCGCGGCACAGGAATCTAGGATGGATGCACGGGTCCCGAACACTGACATTCAGGTGAGGAGAGGCTTCGCTAGATTGTTGCAGGTGAACTGTCGTAGTATCATGAATAAGGAATCCGAATTTTGGAATTTAATTGAAGCTTGTGATCCTGATGTCATAATAGGAACAGAGTCTTGGCTTTCGGACGCGGTAGCAAACCCGGAAATTTTTCGTTCAGATTACATTACGTTTAGGAGAGATCGCGAAACTAGAGGCGGTGGTGTATTTATATGCGTGAAAAACACATTTAATATCAGATCAAATTGGGTTGATAAAGAATTTGAAATGACGGTTGTAGAAATTTTCTGTTCAGGAAGTATCTTAGAAATTATTGCTTGCTATCGTCCACCGGGCAACAGCTATGAAATTTTAGGCGCTCTCTACGAGAGAACAAAAAATATAAATAACCGTCATGTAGTTATTGCTGGAGACTTAAATATCCCAGACGCAAATTGGAAGGGGATTGTTTGCGAAGGGAAAGTCCAACAACTAGTCAACCGACTTGTCTGGGACAGCGGAATAGAGCAGGTAGTAGACAGGCCGACACGGCAGGATGCGTTTCTGGATATCTGCCTAATTAGACCGAAAGATTTATTCTTGTCGTGCGACGTTTTAGAAGGCATAAGTGACCATAAAGCCGTTTTAGTCGATTTACAGTTAAATATTTCAAAGAAAAGTATTACCACCGGTATTCTAGTGAAGGAATACAAGAAAGCGAATGTACAAGGGTTTCAAAATTACTTAAGAGAACGATATGGCGAGTTTCTTAGAATAGGAGGAGGAATCGATGAAATATGGGGAGAGTTTAAAAATATTTTAGTAAATGCTGAGCAGGCTTTTGTACCCAGTAAATTGTTAAAAAGTAACAGCGATCCGGAATATTATAATGCAAAGATTAGGCGATTGAAAAGAAAAACCAGAGAAGCATTTAACAACAGACACCGTAGTGAAAATCATATGACCTTATATCGAAATTATACAAAAGTATTAGGGAAGGAAAAGAAAATGGCAGAGGAACGTCATTTAAAACATATTCTTGATGCGGAGGGCAGTAATAATTGGTCGGTATTTTTTAAATACGTTCGTAGAAGGAAAGGAAGTAAAGACGAGATTCCAGTTGTTCGTGTTAATAATTCGCCAATAACGGATCACAGGGAAAAAGCGCAGGCTTTTAACGCATATTTCAGCTCGGTTTTCAAGCAGAAATCTAACAGTATTCAGATACCAACGCTGGTAGATAGATGTAGTTTTCATATTGATGTAAATACTTTGCGGCAAAGAATAAAATTAATGAAGAGAGGAAAATCACGAGGTCCTGATGGTATTTCTACGGACATCATTAAATTAGGCGGAGAGGCAATTCTACCTTATTTAATTAGGTTATTTAATGTATCAATAAACAACGCTTGCGTACCGAAAGATTGGAAGCTGGCTCTCGTAGTACCTATTTTTAAAAGTGGCGACAAGACAATAATTAGTAACTATAGGCCGGTAAGCCTTACATAAGCCTGTAAGCCTTACATAAGCCTGTAAACTTATGGAACATCTAATATCAAGCTATATCAGGAAGGAATGGGAGGGCAGGGAGTGGCTTTATCAGGGTCAGCACGGTTTCAGAAATGGTTTCTCATGCGAAAGTCAGCTAGTCTCACTTCTACAGTACCTAGCCGACGTAGTTGATGAAGGGAAAAGGGTCGACGCGATAGTAATAGATTTTTCCAAAGCTTTTGATGTTGTTCCACACGATCGTCTTATAAAGAAATTAATAGATTCGGGTATAGACACTAGAGTAGTAGCGTGGATAAACGAACTACTCCGAAACAGGAAGCAGAAAGTTCGAATCGGTAGTTACTTATCAACCTCGAGAAGCGTCACGTCAGGAATTCCACAAGGAAGTGTAATCGGACCACTCATGTTTCTGGCCTTCGTGAATGAATTGCCGACTAATTTAGCTTCAAATGTACGACTATTTGCAGACGACTGCGTAATCTATAGGATTATCAACTCGGAGAAAGACGAGGATATTTTGCAGCGAGACTTAGACAAATTACATATCTGGGCAGAAACAAACGGCATGGAAATAAACAGTTCAAAGAGCAAGTCCATCACGTTTGGTAGGGGTCGAAGTTATAATGAATTTGTGTACAAACTGAACAATAATGTTATACCTCGAGTCACGTCTTGCAAATACTTAGGAATACAGCTAGACAGGAAATTGAGCTGGGAAAATCAAGTCAATTTCGTTGTAGGGAAAGCCTGGAAATCTTTACATTTTGCTATGCGGATACTGAAAAAGAGTACAGTGAGAGCCAAAGAACTAGCATATATGTCATTAGTGCGACCTATATTAGAATATGGCGCGGTATGTTGGGACCCATACAGAATTTTGCAACAAAGAAATCTAGAAAAAGTCCAGCGTAGAGCATCAAAATTTACTTTCAGGGGTATCAAGAATAAAGGGGTATGGGAGTCACTCGAAAGGAGAAGATTAAACTCACGTCTCTATGCAATGTATAAAGCGTACACAGGCCTTCGAGCGTGGAAAGAAATTCAAAGTCGATTAGGGAAACCTACATATTTCGGCAGAGCGGATCACATGCACAAAATTCAGACAAGAATTCAGAAAACGGACGTTGGGAAATATTCATTCGCGAATCGCACTATTAGGGACTGGAACAGTTTGCCTGTGACAATCTTCGATCCCTTTCCTCAAAGCCTGAGCAAATTTAAAAATAAATTAGTTTCTTGAATGTGGTTATGTTATAAATATATTTAATAAAATTCAGTGCAATTACCTATGTCTTCTTTGTAATTAAGTATTATTATTATTGTTATTATTATTATTGTTGTTATTATTAATGTTATTATTATTAGCATTATTATTATTGTTATTATTATTAGCATTATTATTATTGTTATTATTATTAGCATTATTATTATTATTATTATTATTATTATTACTATTATTATGTGCAGTGCAGTGGCGTGAAGTACAGTGACGTTGTGCAACTGAGAGAAACGAGTGAGTAAGAAAGACATTACAGCTCGCTGTATCGCAGTGCGGTGAAGTGTGGTGAAGTGAAGTTTAGTGAAGTGAAGTTTGGTGAAGTGGAGTTCTACGAAAGATTGCACGGTGAAATGTTCATGAGATTTGTAACGTTTGTAGAGTTTGTATAGTTGTTAAGTTCTGTAATGTTAAGTTAGTGTATTCTGCCACCAAGTTCTCACACTTAATTGCAGAATTATTAATAAATCTAATCTAATCTAAGTGTTTCTTTAATTTTTTAAGCTTATTAAGTAACTACGCATTTGTAATACAACAGTTTAACTTAATTTCGAAAAGATATTGATTTCTTTTTAAAAATGAAAGCAGATGATGCCAAATCATTTCCTTTTTTAATAAACTGGTAGTTGTTGCGTCTATCTTTTAAAATATATTAAATTACGGAATGATAATATTACAATGACATTGGAATGACATGAGAATGTGTGCACTTTAATTTTTCAAACAATGAGACAAAATAGGAAGGAAGAATTGTTGGAGTAAATAATATTAAAAATAATCTTTTAATATTAGTATCAAATTTTCTATAGCAAAATAAAACTTTGAAGAACTGCGAACTTCAGAGAGTTAAATCTGTTTTCTGATAGTAAGAATCTACAATATGTTAGTAGTGTTTAAAATTAGTTCGCATATTTACTTTACTAATCCGTTACAACTGGAGTTAATATTTATGCAGCAACTGCGATGACACAACACATGAATATGGTAAATATGCGTACTAAGTAATCATTCAAGGCATTTTAATATTCATATTTATTTAACAAATTAAAACGTAGCAATGTTGAATGAGTTAGATACACGCCTTTGAATGTCATGTAAAACGGTTTTACTGAATAATAATAAAGATATGTAACAAAATAATTGATATTTTTGAATTAGGTTTTAATGCTTAATAACTACATTCATTCTACATAGTCAAAAGTTTCATCTCACTTTCCCTCTACAGAGTATTGTACAATAATTGCATATTTATCTCCGAGAGAAATAAAAACTTATTTTGCAAATGACGTACGCACAGCAACACATACACACGCACACAGAAAACCCCTTTTACAACCCTTCGTTCTTACGACGTAACAGATTCATTCCTCCGTAGTAATTGAACTTTTGTTCTTTCAAAAGCAGTTTAGTTTCTCTCTTCAAAAGTGCCCTTAGCATCGAATATTCCTTTCCCAAAGCTCTTTCCGGCGCAGGCACTTTATTTCCCAGCCAGTAATGCCCTTACAGCTCTCCACTACTCGGCTCCCGGCTTCTCCATTATATACGACGAAAGTTGACTCGTGTGGCTTGCACTGCGATTCAACTTTGCGTATTGCCTCACCTCCTCACATATTACGCCTGTCTTCAAGTTTGACAATTAGCCGGTCTCCTTTCAAGGACTTGGGGGAGCGAGTGCGTCAGCGAAAACAATGCAGAGAGGGCTTATTCAAAGCTCTTTGCTGATTTCTATTCGGGGCGGTTTACCTAGGTTCATTTAAAGTTTCATCCGAACAATGGAACCTAAACTAATGGTAATGAAGTTGCGAAGAAATATATATACCTCGGTGTTGCTGTGAGTAGGGGGCGGAGTTCGAGTTATAATATTTCGAGTTGTGCCAGAAGTTGTCTGCTCCGTGGAGGTTGGGGGCCTAATGTCGTGATGCGCTGGATGAGCGCGCCTCACTTGCCAGGAAGGCGGTCTCTGTCTCTCACTCCCTCCACGCCCCCGCCCCCGCCGCCTGCTTTCCACCCCGAACCCGGGACTCGAGCGGAGCGGAGCTTGGCGGTGCACAGGCAAAAGCGAGCATCTGTTGCGTGCGAAACGTCTTGCATGGCAGCCTCCGCCGCCCAGCACACACGACCGAGCTACGTCGTTGCTAAGTTCCCGCCCCCGCCGCCCCCGCCGCCCCCGCCGCCGGCGCCGCCAACGTCGTCGGCCCCGGCCACGCTGCTCGTGCGGCGAGTTCTAAAGGAAAGCGAGTTTCATGTTTTAGAGATTCTTCTGTTTTTTTCCCTCTGAAAAGTTCTCCGACGATATTCATTCATGACTTGCGCTAGACCCGCTTCTTTTTATGGAGTACTTGCGAACAAAGAACAGGGCTTTGCGATATGATGATAGGCTTTCTTTGTCGCAAGTTTAGAAACTTTTGTTGAGTATAGAAAGGTTCATGGGGACTTGTGAGGAAATAGTGCAAAAATGTACTTCAAGCGACGAAGCTGTGAAAAATTAACGCACTGTGAGGCTGGGTGTTGGCAAACTGACGGAGAAAATATAAAATAATGGCTGCATATAATTAGATACATGTACTGAGCAGTTATGTCTTTTGAACTGCCGTATTTTACTTCACTGTAACTTCTCCGTGACTGCTTAAAGACGAAAGAATGTTTTACCTTGAGTAAGGGTAGAACTATAAGAATAGTTAAGTTTAATATTACATTCAATTTAAACTACATATGTTTACGTATTTATCTCCAATGTAAATATCAACCTTTGAAGCTTACAAAATAAAATTATTAAAACAATTTGAGCAACTCAATTTCTTTAGAGTATGTATCTTTAAAACAAGGCGAAATAATTAGATACTGCCCATTAACTTAATTACAATTTGTGTATATTTGTATATATTTGTGTATATAGATGTATACGCTTCTCTTTTTCATTACGTAAATGTTTTTAGTTTGTTTAAAAATGATTTATTGAAAAGTTTTACATACACATTTTCTTGTTATCTTTCTATATGCTTAGACATAATACTTTGTATGATTTTGAGCTATTATTTCTTGTCCATACTACTGTATTTACTTTTTTCGAGTTAATTACGTGAAGCATAAAAAGTTGCTTTCCATCTTTTCTAGTTTTTTTCTGATCTTTTATCTTCTCCCTTGTTTTAGAAAGTAAGAAATGCTTGTTTTCATTTTCTTCCCATATTTACAATACCACAACAATTATTACACTGTACTGTATTGGAATAAAGAATAAAACAATACAGAGAGGAAAGGAATGTTACTGAGCTCATGAAGAAAGAATGATACATCCAGTACGACGTCATTGTTTTATTAATTCAAAATGATGTAAAAAAACACACAGAACAAAAGCTGATTGCTGTGCGTTTCTTGAGTGTTTGTCTCGCTCGCCCCGCGCACTTGACCCGTCTCCCCTGCGCGCTCTCTCTGGACTGCTACGCCCTCTCTACTCGCGCCCCACCAATCCAACTCCTCCCGCTCACCATGCTCTGCCCGCTTCTGCTCTTCCCACTACCCCATCATTCCTTCCGCTCCTGCCTCTCCTTTCGCCTTTCTTTGGCTCCTCTCGCTCTGACCGCTCGTTCTGCTCCCACTCGCTCCGTGCGCTTCCGGCCCCACCGCTTCTGCTCTCACCCGGTCACGCCGCCACTCGGATGTACTGGAAGACTTCGCTTAACACAACTCTGCAGCAAACACAATTGTTATCCACCACAGAAATTTTACTTTCTAGCATACGGAGTAATATATTCGTACGTAGTATTGATACGTGTTTGTAATGCTGCAGAAAATCGTTTTGGGCTCCAATAATATCCAAAAAGTTTTCTTTCAAATACGATTTCCTTGCCTCATTTATTCTGCATTTATCCAACGGTCCTGTGTTCTGAATCAATGCAAGACGTATATCTCTACAGAGAATTATTTTTGGATCTCTGACGATGGGTTACATGTCAGTTGCAATTTACCACTATTATCACTTTGTCACATTGACACCAAATAGTTTCACGTCAAATTCAATGTACGACCTAGAATACATGAAATCCAAACTTTAAATGTCCTGGAATGATTACCGCATTCATAATGACTGCATTAGATACGTATTAAATAAAAAAGATAATAAAACAGGTACATTTGGTAGGTTTCTTGTTGAAAACAAGAAATATTCTCCAACGAGTACGGCCAAGCATGAAATAATACAAACATGAGCTCCCAACTTGTATTCTCCATTCATGTGCAGTCCATCGCGCTAGTTCATCGCAAGCAGTGCCTCTCTCTAGGGCACATTAGCGCCTCGCCGGAGGGCGCCGTTGTCAAATCCTTTTACGTCTATCGTTAACACGGCGGAAGCGGCGCTTTCTCGCCAGGAGAAAGGCCTCGCCGCGAGCGCACAGCCCGGCCGGCCGAGCTGTTCTTAATTACGCTTCTAGTCGGATGCAGATTAACGCGGGGACTGCTGTTTTTCGTCGGGGCGTAATGATGTTGACAAACAGTTTTTAACTTCTCGGCTCTTCCGCCTCGGCCCGCTCCGCCTCTCCTGTCCCACCCCGCCACGTCGTCTCCCCACCCACCGCGTCCGCCCTGCACGTCCCGCCCCGCCCCGCTCAACCCCGGTTGGTTTCGCCCCACGTCCCTCCGTCCTCGTCCCACCCTGCCCCCGTTTTCCCACCCCTTCCGCCCCGCCCCACCTCGTTCCCTACCTCACACCATCGCACACTTTTCTCACCCGCCCCGCCCCGCCCGTGCGTGCCCCGCTCCACCTTCATCACTCCTCTGCCCCGCCCACCGCCCACCGCCCACCGCCGCCGCGGGCGCGGCGCAGCCCGGCGCGCGTCGCCTGTTTTTCGTGCGGTTGTCGCGCCGCTGCCGCTGTCTCGCAAAGAGCCCGGCGCGCTCGCCGCCTTCGGCGAGGTGCTCTGCGCAAGGCCAAAAAAGGAAGTTGCAGGTGGAGGAAGTGCTGGAGTGCGCCGGAGATCCGCGGGAAGTTCCCCCACTTCCGCGCCGCGGGGCCGGAGATACAGCCGTGGCATGTGACATCCTGCGGGTGGGGGGCGCTGAGTGATCGATTCGGCCTCCTTTCGCTGCTGGGGAAGGGCGCGGCTTGCGAAAGTAGTCGAACGTGGAAGTTTTTTACTTATATTTGATTTATGTTAAATTCTAATAATATTATATCCTGAAATATGTAGGTGGGATTCATACTGTCCATTCAATGCAATTAGTTATCATGAAATGATATCGTACTTACTTCTATATAGATAATGATGTTTAAGCATAACTTTCATTGTCTGGAACATTTTACGTTCATAAAATTACCATCAAACAATATTACGTTTCTTTTGGGCTTTAAATTAATGAAAATGGTGCTAATAAACGCGTATAAATGTTTACTATACGTACTACATGAGTTAGTAAAACATACTGTCTTTTTATTTTAGCGAAGCCTATTTTTTTGGGAGTATTTAATTGAGTCCTTCTTAAACAAATGTGACGTCTGAGAAATAATAACCGTATAGATTGCACATTTCAAAGGATTAAAGGAAGCATAATTGTAGTGTTCAATCGTATTTTGATAATAAATTATTATTATTATTATTATTATTATTATTATTATTATTATTATTTGAAAAACGAGATAGTCATGATCATGGCGGAATCCATTTTCATCAGTTACTTAAAATCATGACTTTCTACAACGGTATTTCGTTATGTAGCTACGTGTTTTGCCTTCGTACTTGCAGAGATAAAAAGGGAAGCCTGGTAAGCAGCGCGAGGGATTGGGAAGGGGAAGGGGAAGGGGAAGGGGATGGTGAGCGCATTAATGAGGCAGACAATCAGCCGCCGGCGAAGTCCCTAGTCGTGTTGCGCCGCGCCAGACCGCGGCCATCACATCAGCCTACTTGAGGTCTGGGCAATAATTCATTTCCGCGCCTGCCCAGACAGGCTGGCACCGTCCATCCCACCACTGTCACCACTGCCATTGCTGCCAACACATTGTAAAGGCACTCAATGCTTCCCGAAATAAATGCATCCATATACTTAAATGCTGCTTTGCAATTGATAGATAGTTTGCGAAATTGCTAGGATGAAAACACGTTGCATATAGCAAAGGTATCTTAAAAAAAGGGGGGTTATCGGCGGGCGAACTGACATCTTTGAATTTGATGTTAAAGAAAACTTTATTACACTCAATAAAAGTAGTTTCTGTAAAATAGTCATATTATGGAAAAGGTTTATAATTATTTTCGAGTGTTTTTTTCACAATTGTCGGACTGAGTTTATAGAATGTATTCTATAAACGTAAAAACTAAAATGACATTACTAACCATACTGAGTTATGTCGGGTTTTCGTCGCAAACTATAAAAATGGTAATTTTGACTTGAGAAACCTAAACTCGAAGAGACTTTTTTTGAACCCACGTTATTTATTATTAAGTGTAATGCATTCAAATTTTACTTTTGTGTCTGACGATAACAAATAATTTTCTACTTACTGTCATTTCATTTGTCAGTGTCTAATGGTCTTCCGTTCCCTTAGAATTATGCATATCTTCGCATTCTCTTTTTCTTCCTTTTATTCTTTCTTTCATTCTTTCTTTCTTTATAATTCCGCTTAAAGGTTTATCTTACCTTCTACCATTTGAAATACTACCTTTTCCTTCGCCGATCATCTGCTTCTTTTACTTTTTTTCTCGCGATGTCTACGCTCCTTTACTTGTGCTGAGTCCAAAAAAAATCTCTTCGCCGTGAGATGACGTCAGGTTATGCAACCCGTCGTGATGATTTGTAGTGCTCGTTGTATGTTCAGAAGGCGGAGATAAAAAAACATACTGACCGTAAGTGAAATGCAAGCATCGATTCTTTCTGGTCGGAATTATATTTTTTAAAGTACTTACTTTAAAGTACTAAAGTAAAGTTAACTTTGTATTCGAATGCATTATACCAGAATTCTATTGATATCGGTCGCTGCAATATACTTCCCTTGGGAAATGTTTCTTTGTGATACCAGTTCATTCTGTTTAAGCATATATTCTAATTTTTTTTAATGGTTCTTTCCACTAGACAATCTACACTGGATTTGTTTTTCCGTAACGTTCGATTTACTACAAAGCGTTATCCTTATTTGTATAGGTGTTACGCTCCAGAACAACATATTATTTAAAAGTCAAAAGGATCAAGAAATAAGTGTTATAAAAATAGTTTCTTTCGTAAGGTATATTTGTGTGTAAATTGCGACGTAATGTTATGATTTGTCATCATTGAAAAAGTTGTATTAAATTAACATTAGTTTTTATTGTGTTCACACACTTGCTCATTAAGTGAAAATTTGATTGTTTTATATTTGCAGAAAATGTTATATATTTTTTTAATGGTTCTTTCCACTAGACAATCTACACTGGATTTGTTTTTCCGTAACGTTCGATTTACCACAAAGCGTTATCCTTATTTGTATTTCAAAGGTATTGACATTTCGTTTTCGATTGGCGAATTACCTCTTCTAATCCACACACTTTCATGCTTTTCCTACTCTCCAGGCCATCGTGAACACAATATCTCAGATTTCCTCCAAAAATTATTTGTTCTGTTTATTTGGTTTATTTATGTGCTGGCCATTTATTTTGCTTTATTGATCATTCTTTTTCCTCTTCCATTATTTTTCCTCCTTAGTTTTCAGCACCTCCTTGTTTCCGTTTATTATTTATTTCTAGTTTGGTTATCTGGATAGGTTTATTCTCTTCTGGTTCTTCTCTTCATTTCTTTTCTTTTTCTTTTATTTCATTTTCATCTTGGACAATTCTTTCTATTTATTTTGCATTTGACTCATTTATTCTATTGCCGAATGCGCACCATTAAAGACACTTATTGTGACTTCGAAATTAATATCAGTCTCTCTATCTGAATGTTCGCTTGCACCCTTTGCCACGCAGAGGACGGTCGTGGTATTGCTATTTCAACAGTTCTCGTACCGCCGCAGCCGCCACCAACACACTCGCCACTGTCGCCACCACGGTCGCCGCCGCCGCTGCTACAGTTGCTGCTCACCGCCACCGCAGCCGTCACCGCCACCGCAGCCACTGGCGCCACCGCTGTCAAGGTCGTCAACTCACGTGTTATGCCACTGGCATCGTCCCTGCTACAAACGCAGAACCGTCGTTACCGGAGCTCTGGCGCCCCGTATTTCCGTTCATTGTTTTCTCAATTACCGATTTATCTTCACTTCTGTGAAATTTCAGAGGCAATCCCGCTTCCACTGCAGCGCCATTGCCTGGGAGGTCCTAGGGTTCAAGAACCAACAGTGGAGGTGTTTGGGCACTAGCTTGAAAGCTAGATCGAATTAAAACACTCTTCGAAGAATAAACTATTATGATTAATACCAGGCAAATGCCGAAGCTGTTCCCAAAGAAACGAAATGTGGACACTAAAAAAGAACATAAAGACTCGTATAGACGTCATTGTGTAGTAGCAGCGGTGAATTTCTCAGAATTGCAAAGCTTTGAACTCGTGAACTGTTGGCTGACACTGCTGACGTCTGCGACAGGAAGCCAGACCCAAGGATAATTGAGAAATTCAAGAGATATAATAACAATTTCTATCATTTATGATTTGTTCATTGTATTACAATCTTTATTTCCAAATCTCATTTGTACCATTTACGTAATTGTTAAACATTATTTATTTAACTAACTATTAGCAATTCTTATTACTTGGTATAGTCAGTTGCAGAATTTCTTAGCAGTAGTGTACAAAACTTAGAATACATTTTGTTCAAATACAATTCTATATTTGACTGTGTGAAATTTTGGTAGATGCCACTATTTCGATTATAATTGTGGATTCCAACATTTTTATTTCAATTAACAAATTTTGATCTATGCCAATACTCAATAGAGTCAGTGTTCTGATACATTTCAAAAATTAGTTTAGATAAGCCGGATTATAAAACAGTCGTATTACGTAGCTGATATACGTAAAAGTATAATATTAAAGACAATGTATTGGAAGATTACATAAATCAGTTTTGATAATATATACCCGCCAACTGTATTGAACTCTGTTTTTGACATCTATTAGGTCCAGCAGAATCTACCTAAGAGATGGCGCTGTAGACTACGAGATGGCGCCTCTACCGCAAAACAAAATTAAACCTCAGAGTTCTATACAAACCACAATGAAATATTTTCCATAAGCAGGGAACGCTTATGAAACAGACGCTTCATACACGTTGCTAGTAAAAATTCACGAGTAACTAATGTCCCTCACAAATGAATTCAAAGTTAAACAATACATCGAGCAATCAGAGAAGGAAATTGTTCAATAGGAAATTGAGACGAAAGATGTATCTTGGAACAAGGAAAAAAGTTGTTGTTTGATAAGATAAAAAGTTTAGAAAGTAAAGAAGAGAAACAAAAAATGTTATCAGGGGACATCAAACCTCCAGCAACGAAGCAAAACTAGAAGTATTTAATTTCTTCCAAGAAAAACTGTATGTGTGACTGCACGAGTTGTAGAAGTCATCTCAGTTTAAGAAAAAAGTGGCACAACGTTATAAATTGCCAAACTTGAAAACAAAAAAACAAACATCAGATAACGATACAGAAAAAAATCTCAAAGGCAGCCAAATATATAAGCCACATTCGCATAGTTGGGAAACAGAATTTCAAAAAAAGATATCAGAATCTGTCAACGAAGAAAGAAAAAAATGGTAAAACAGTTACAGTCGGCTTGAAGAAGGTTAAGGTAGATCTCGTAATCTACAACTAGGACGAAGAAGCTGGTGAATTGAAAAATTTCAAAGCAGTTAATAACGGGTCAGATGATTCAGCTCAGCTCTCCCGCAACATGGAAAAGCCCTATCAGAGCAGCCACAGAAATCGTCCTTTTGCAACTACCAAATATAGAAATATGTCTTTATAATATAGTTTTCGGGAAACTATAAATATTGACTGATTTAAATGTAAACGAAATGTAATAGAAGCTTTGCTTTTGCTTCACAGGAATACGTACGAAGAGTCATTTTTATCTGAAAAATCGACTTCTTCGATGGGATTTCAACCCGCGAACTTGTTGAACCGCTAACCATTACACCATCGACTGTTCTACTATGACTGGTTACATTATTCTCGCCACAACGTCCGTCCTCATCACCACGTCACTATCTCAATCTTCTTCTCAACAACCAACGTTGCCTGAACAATATCGCCTCAACTCCTTTTCTATCATTCACGCTATCGCCCTCCAATATTTCAAGCACCATTCTTATTACATTTACAAACCTTGTTGCAACAATCACAGTCACCATCTTCATCTTAACCCTCTCCACAAGCCCTCAAGTCTCTACTATCACCATCCTCAGCGGCACCACCGACCGCGTCCCACATTTACACCCTCCACAACCTCTTCATCCGAGTCACAACCAGAGCCTCCAGCGCCAGCTGACATGGCAGACACGGCACGCGGCTCGGCTTCCGTCGCCACTCGGCCCCGCTTCCTCCCTGTGGCGGCCGTCCTGCCGGCGCACCTCGCTTCTGCTGCGTTGCCGGTAATCGCCGGCACCCCCCCCCCCGACCCCTCGCCGAGAATTATTTTATTTACGACGCAGCCCTTGTCCGACGCTTCATAATTGAAACAAATCCAGGACATCGAGGTATTTATGGGCGGAGGGCGGCAGGCATGTGTTCATTTACGTGGGGGGAAGGCAAGATGCGAGGCATAGCAGGCAGCCCATGCACGTTGCATGGCGCGGGCGGAAAGGGGTGGAAGAGGGGTGAGCGTCCCGGCTTGCCCGGGACAGACAACGCACCGGACAGCGGGTCAGGACGCGGTGAGACAGCTGTTGTGGAAAAGCGGGAATCGGGAATCAGAAGGGGCGGGTGAAAACCGAGAATCGCAATTCTGTGGCAGCGTGGAGGGGGAAATGACACGGTGATCTACTTTGAGAATCAAAAAGTCACTGAGGGTAGAAAATATTAATGAGGATCGACAGATACCCAACTAAGAAAAGGGGAAATTTTAGGCGGCATTGAAGTTCGAGAATTAAAAGATAAAAAAGAAGAAAACGCTCACATTGTTAATGCTACTCTTAGTTAGGGTTTCCCGATTTTCGCCATCACGGTTTTACAAATTTTGATTACAAAAGAAATAATTTCTAAAATAAAATATTTTATTTGAATTTTAAGGAACATATTTTGCTCAATTTGTGTGTATGTACTTCGCATTTTCGAGTCTGATTAATTCGATCTTTGGCAGCTTGCTGTTCCCACTTCTGGGCCTTTTTTAATTTGTTATCCATCCCTAAGGGCTCAGCATGACGTACTCCCACCTCCATACCTAACCTTACGTGGCCTGCCTGAGATTCTTCTTTCTTCACAGCTGTGAAAATGAGAAGTTTTGTATTATAAAGCAACAGGTTCATACCTTTCTCCGGCTAGGAACCGTACTTGGGGTCGTCTCATAGAAACCTAGCACTCTTTGTATATTAATAAAATTAATATCTGAAGTGAAGTTTCATCAAAATACTTGCTAATTTCAAAGAGAGACGACTTGTCACTAATATTACTTTTGTATGTTTTTTTATCCGAAAATAAATTTTAAAACTGTAAAAAACACATTGCACTGACATATTTGGAGACCTATTCTTTACAGTCCGATTCACGTCCTGTAATTACTATAAACTTTCATGTAGGGACATATTGTAGTATGGAATAAGATTATTCATAAATCTATCATATTTTTAATTACAATCAATTTTAAGTCTCAAAATTTTAATAATGTGTTAATATAACCAACCAATATAATTATACTAGGTGATGCGGTAAAAAAAGTTAAAATGATATAAGGAAGGAATTAAACTGTATTTTGTATCACTATTTTGAATATGATACAGGGTTCAGTAAACTTACAACATTTCACAAGTCTTGAAGCTTACTATCTATTTAAACAAACTAAACTATTATTTCTTTACATTATTTCATAGGGAGCGGAGACCCACTGAGCACCTCACAAAGAATGCAAATTGTATATAATAAATGTTTAAGAAATCTATTTTTCATTCTAGTGGCATTTATGGATGCTTGCCTAGTTTGTATGGAGATAGTTGTGTAATTGATGACATATTACTGTAAAAATTACGGGATAAATTAGTGATGTGATGTATAATAGGTTTTATTTGAGTTTCTTTATTAAGTTGTTTCTTTGTGATGAACCAGGGTGCTTTGGTTATTGTTCGCATGAATTTATTCTGTATGACCTGTATTTTATGAAAATTGGTTTTTGCTGCATTTATCCAGACAAGACAAGCATGGAGCCTTAGTGATCTAATTATGACTGTATATATGAGTTTGGCATTTTCTATAGTTATCTTAGTGTGATTATTTATTAATAGTTTTTATTGAATTAGCTTGACTTGTGTTTGTTGTGTTTTAATGTTTATATCTTGTTTTCACTTAAGCTTGGTGTCTAAATACAGTACTACAGATTTCACTGTTTTGTTTAGTGGGGTCCAAGGAATGGTGTTATTGTTCAGTGTAAGGGGTGGAAGTGTTGAAATTGTTTTTAATGACAATATTTTTGCTGTTGACTTGTCTGGGTTTCATTTAATTTTCCAATTGTTTGACCAACAATCTATTTGGTTTAAATCTTCTTGTATTGTGTTTCTTAATGTGATAAGTGATGTGCTAGAACAATATCCTCTGCGAATTGTGCTGTATTGATTGTGTTGGATATAGGGATATCTGTCTAAAGATTGAATAATATGGATGAAAGTGGGGAGCCCTGAGGAAGCCCAGCCAATATTGGTTTGGGGTTTGAGTGATGTTTGTCTAATGAAACTGAAAAAGTTCTATAGCTTATGAAGCTATTGATTATGATGGTTAGATATTAGGGTGAGCCAATGATTTTAAGTTTGTACATGAGACCATGATGCCATACTCTGACATATGCTTGTGAAATGTCTAGAAATGTTGATATATTATAGTCTGTTAGATCTATTACAGTTTTTAGATATTATAGTTTTTTAGATATATTATAAATAGTTCTTTTGGAATGCTGTATGGATATGTTACGTGATTCTTAATAATTGGTGTGTGGTTAATAACTTTTCTGTGAATCCAAATTGATGCCTGGGAATGATGTCATTTTTCTTGAAGTAATTATTGAGTATTTTATGAATAATTTTCTCTAGAATTTTAGATAAGGATGGGAACAGGCTTATTGATCTATAATTTTCTAGATTGGATATCTGTTTGGTTTTGGTATGGGTATCACCATAGAGTGTTTCCATAAGAGTGGAAAATAACCTGTTCTTAATGAAGAGTTATAAATGTTATTTAAGAATGCTATGACGTTTTTGGCATATTTTTTAGTATTTTGTTATTTATTTTGTCATATTCTGGAGCCTTTTTTAGAAAGTGTTTTTGGTATATTTTTTTATTTCCTGGAGGGCTGTGAATATGATTCTGGAAAGTACATTATAATTAGAAGATATTTCTGTCTGTGTTATTGTTTGGCGTTGTGAGTGTGGGAGTAAATCGTTGGGTTTAAATGTATCTGCAAAATGTTTTGCTTCTAGTGTGATTCCATAATTTTCTTATTTTATTCTTTATGTGGATTAGGTTTCTTATGCTTTTGAGAAGTTAATTTTTTTGTTCTGTGTGTTCTTAAGTGATTTGTTTAATTTACTGTTCTGTAGTTCACTTAATATTATGTTATTGAGTTTTGTTATTGCTTGATCTATTTCTGATGGGGTATTTGAGATATTGGGTATATCCGGAGTTCATGGTGTCGTTCACTGAACCGGTTCACTAGAGGGGAATCGACTCACTGAACCGAATCCTTGTTTATTGTTCGCATGTTGTAATGGTCACTATGTTATCGCAAGAATTATAATTTCTATTTAACACTCACATGCTACTTAAACTATCATTACTACTCAAAGCCAAAATTTAATTACCAAAAAAAGCATCTTATCTACTTAACACTTTTTATACGCTCTAGAATGCGCAATAAAATAATAAAAACTCACATATTTGTAGATTTTTAAATATAAATTTTTCTACTTAACACTCACATACTACTTAAACTATCATTACTACTCAAAGCCAAAATTTATTTACCAAAAAAGCATCTTTTCTACTTACAACTTTTTTATATGCTCTAGAATTCGCAGTATATTTCACTAACACTTTCTATTTAAACATTTTTATTATTGGGGGGCTATCGCCCCCCAAACCCCTCAATTTAATAATATAAAATCAACTAGACTATTTTTTCAAACAAATACTATATGTCAAAGATAGCAGTATTTTATTAGAAAAAATATAAAAAATCAACTCACATAATCGCTGAAATTATAGAATTTTTAGAGTATTAAAAATACTATGGTAGTAAAATGAGTGTAACATATCTGCACTAATTACGTAGAACATCCTTATGACACGAAAAACTTCAAAGATTCATCAATGTATCACCAAATCTGCTTATATCTGAAAAAATACACACTCTTTACTTCTTATGAACTAAAGTTCAGTAAATTAATAAGTCTCCTCTCAAACCAAGAGTCCTTTCGTACAGACATTTTCACACAATTACCATTCTGGCCTCTGACTCTACAAATCCACTCAAAACCATCTGTTCTATCCTTTCTCTCAATAAACTTCATTTCATTCTTGCATACATTACATACACGTCGAGACGCAAGCAAACCCACTTTCTGACACCACTGAATCACATTCAAACGTCCCTTTCGGCACAAATCATAAAAAAATATCTGAATTTATACCTTCCAAGAAACTTCAAATGGCAATGAAACACGCAAATCCACGCCACAAAATTCTTCGCTATTTGACGATTCATAAAATTATGAAGTAAATAATTTTGTAGTCATAGTAACAACTAAATGTGTTGTTAGGAGGCTGTTTTATTAATAAATCAAGTCTATTTCAACCATGCAAGCTAAAGTCTTAATTTAGTGATTTAAAAGAGTGTTGTGAAGTGAAATTTTAGAAGTGAATTGAAATTTAAAATGTATCGTCATGAAGAAAAAATGTTTCGTAATTGGAAAAATGTATAACTTAATTTGGAAAAGCGACATAGTTAAATTGTGATCAAACAAATTGTGTATATATATTTATGCTTTGAATCAATGCCATCAAGATTTTTCTCCAGTGATAGAAGTGAACCGTGGAACTATAACCTTGTGAATCACGAGATTAGTGAACAGAATCAGTGAACCAAAGGAACCGAAGGTCAGTGAACGACACCATGAACTCCGGATCAACCGAAAGGACTCTTGGTTTGAGAGGAGACTTATTAATTTACTGAACTTTAGTTCATAAGAAGTAAAGAGTGTGTATTTTTTCAGATATAAGCAGATTTGGTGATACATTGATGAATCTTTGAAGTTTTTCGTGTCATAAGGATGTTCTACGTAATTAGTGCAGATATGTTACACTCATTTTACTACCATAGTATTTTTAATACTCTAAAAATTCTATAATTTCAGCGATTATGTGAGTTGATTTTTTATATTTTTTCTAATAAAATACTGCTATCTTTGACATATAGTATTTGTTTGAAAAAATAGTCTAGTTGATTTTATATTATTAAATTGGGGGGTTTGGGGGGCGATAGCCCCCCAATAATAAAAATGTTTAAATAGAAAGTGTTAGTGAAATATACTGCGAATTCTAGAGCATATAAAAAAGTTGTAAGTAGAAAAGATGCTTTTTTGGTAAATAAATTTTGGCTTTGAGTAGTAATGATAGTTTAAGTAGTATGTGAGTGTTAAGTAGAAAAATTTATATTTAAAAATCTACAAATATGTGAGTTTTTATTATTTTATTGCGCATTCTAGAGCGTATAAAAAGTGTTAAGTAGATAAGATGCTTTTTTTGGTAATTAAATTTTGGCTTTGAGTAGTAATGATAGTTTAAGTAGCATGTGAGTGTTAAATAGAAATTATAATTCTTGCGATAACATAGTGACCATTACAACATGCGAACAATAAACAAGGATTCGGTTCAGTGAGTCGATTCCCCTCTAGTGAACCGGTTCAGTGAACGACACCATGAACTCCGGATATACCCAATATCTCAAATACCCCATCAGAAATAGATCAAGCAATAACAAAACTCAATAACATAATATTAAGTGAACTACAGAACAGTAAATTAAACAAATCACTTAAGAACACACAGAACAAAAAAAATTAACTTCTCAAAAGCATAAGAAACCTAATCCACATAAAGAATAAAATAAGAAAATTATGGAATCACACTAGAAGCAAAACATTTTGCAGATACATTTAAACCCAACGATTTACTCCCACACTCACAACGCCAAACAATAACACAGACAGAAATATCTTCTAATTATAATGTACTTTCCAGAATCATATTCACAGCCCTCCAGGAAATAAAAAAATATACCAAAAACACTTTCTAAAAAAGGCTCCAGAATATGACAAAATAAATAACAAAATACTAAAAAATATGCCAAAAACGTCATAGCATTCTTAAATAACATTTATAACTCTTCATTAAGAACAGGTTATTTTCCACTCTTATGGAAACACTCTATGGTGATACCCATACCAAAACCAAACAGATATCCAATCTAGAAAATTATAGATCAATAAGCCTGTTCCCATCCTTATCTAAAATTCTAGAGAAAATTATTCATAAAATACTCAATAATTACTTCAAGAAAAATGACATCATTCCCAGGCATCAATTTGGATTCACAGAAAAGTTATTAACCACACACCAATTATTAAGAATCACGTAACATATCCATACAGCATTCCAAAAGAACTATTTATAATATATCTAAAAAACTATAATATCTAAAAACTGTAATAGATCTAACAGACTATAATATATCAACATTTCTAGACATTTCACAAGCATATGTCAGAGTATGGCATCATGGTCTCATGTACAAACTTAAAATCATTGGCACACCCTAATATCTAACCATCATAATCAATAGCTTCATAAGCTATAGAACTTTTTCAGTTTCATTAGACAAACATCACTCAAACCCCAAACCAATATTGGCTGGGCTTCCTCAGGGCTCTCCACTTTCATCCATATTATTCAATCTTTAGACAGATATCCCTATATCCAACACAATCAATACAGCACAATTCGCAGAGGATATTGTTCTAGCACATCACTTATCACATTAAGAAACACAATACAAGAAGATTTAAACCAAATAGATTGTTGGTCAAACAATTGGAAAATTAAATGAAACCCAGACAAGTCAACAGCAAAAATATTTTCATTAAAAACAATTTCAACACTTCCACCTCTTACACTGAACAATAACACCATTCCTTGGACCCCACTAAACAAAACAGTGAAATCTGTAGTACTGTATTTAGACACCAAGCTTAAGTGAAAACAAGATATAAACATTAAAACACAACAAACACAAGTCAAGCTAATTCAATAAAAACTATTAATAAATAATCACACTAAGATAACTATAGAAAATGCCAAACTCATATATACAGTCATAATTAGATCACTAAGGCTCCATGCTTGTCTTGTCTGGATAAATGCAGCAAAAACCAATTTTCATAAAATACAGGTCATACAGAATAAATTCATGCGAACAATAACCAAAGCACCCTGGTTCATCACAAAGAAACAACTTAATAAAGAAACTCAAATAAAACCTATTATACATCACATCACTAATTTATCCCGTAATTTTTACAGTAATATGTCATCAATTACACAACTATCTCCATACAAACTAGGCAAGCATCCATAAATGCCACTAGAATGAAAAATAGATTTCTTAAACATTTATTATATACAATTTGCATTCTTTGTGAGGTGCTCAGTGGGTCTCCGCTCCCTATGAAATAATGTAAAGAAATAATAGTTTAGTTTGTTTAAATAGATAGTAAGCTTCAAGACTTGTGAAATGTTGTAAGTTTACTGAACCCTGTATCATATTCAAAATAGTGATACAAAATACAGATCAACCAGATATTGAATTTAGGGATGGTTCTTTTCACATTATTTTTTTTTAAATTGCCAATTAATAGTGTGTGTGTGTTTTGTGTTGTGGAATGGGTGTGTGGGGGAAGTGAATGATGTGTTGTAATTGTTATTGATAGGTGTTCTGAGTCCATTTCATAGTGTACTGTGGAGAAAAAAAAAATGTTTTAAATTTGTAATACATATGTCTAACAGGTCTGGATTCATAGAGTGATCAAATGAATAGTTTGTTAGTTCATTGGGGGTTATGATATTTAGTTATTTGCTTTTTATTAGTTGTAATAATTGTGTCTCAGCTGGATTATTGTTTTTACATCCCCACTGTACATGTTTTGCATTAAGATCACCTAGGGATATGTTATGGTGTGTTGATCAATAATATCAATAAGATTGGTGTGTTTGATTCTCACATTGGGGGGATTATATGCTACTATGAGTAGTTTCCTGATTGTTGTTATTAATAAACTTAATTGCCGCTGTTTCAATTCCTGGGCTTGTTGGCAATATTATCTTCTAACATAATATTGTGCTCTTAAATAGTATCAAGACCCATCCTCTATTAGTATTTGGCCTATCTGATCTGATTGCTTTGTAATATGGTATGCTGAATTTTGACCAATTGTTTAAGTGTGTTTCTGTTATGCAAGCAAAGTCTATTTTATAATCCTGCATGAAATATTTCAGTTCATTGATTTTATTGGTTATTTCATTTGAATTTCAATTGAGTATGGTAATCTTATTAATTTGTGTTGCATAATTATTATTAATGTATGCTGAGATGTATGATTGAATGTTATTTATTATGGATAGGTTAATTGAACTGATTATATTGACAATATGTGTAGCTAGTGTATTGATTAGGATGTTGAGAAAGTTATTCTCTTTCGAGTGTGAATTTGAATTTAGATTTTGGGAGTTATTATGTTGATTAATATTTAGTGTTCTGTTTGTGTTGTTTATGGGTGTAAAGTTTGGTATGTTTTGAGTGTTTGAAAGTCTGGGGAAGTTAGTTTGAGTATTTTGAGGTGGCGCAATTTGAGATCCATTGGTTCTATTTCTAATTTGGGGATTGTCATTGTTAGGGTTTTGGGTATTTTTTTTTATAATGGGGGCATTCTACTGTTCTGAGGTCTGCTCTGTGGTTTCCTTGACACTTGAATTCACATTTTGACACTTAACATTTGAAAGGTTCATTTTTATGAGGGCAAGTTGCAGAGTAATGATTTTTGAACAATAAATGCATGCTATTTTATGGTTACAATTACTGTTTGTATGGCCAAAGTCTAAACATTTCATGCTATGAATGGGGCCTTTAGGTCGTCTTCTCCTTTCAGCTTTTACGATGAGATTACATATTTGTCTTATTTCTAAAATATTTTCTATGTTCCCTTCCTCCTTGAATTCGGTTGCAATTACTGGAATTGGATTACTGTTTTTTCGTAGTCTGGTAACTTTGATGAGTGATTTGTGTTTTTCTTTGAATTTGGTGTAGATTTCCTCTTCTGTGATCGGTCCGGCAGTCAAGAGCGGAATGTATTAAACTGTATATACATATTTTGACAGGTAAAAGATACCTGCATCTAATGTTCATTTTAGATTGAAAACATTTTAATTAATTATTTTTTTATTTAAGACGTATAATACACTCCCATCATTTTAAATAGATTTACATGTCGAAATGGAGCGTAAGTGTTAGATAAGAGTTGACTGATACTTTGTACTGGCTTAACGTGGCAACTCTTGACATAACCCTGCCGAGCGGTGTGTGGGCCAGACGATGAGGGTAACATTGCGTTTAATTTGCTTCGGAGAGAAAGAGTCAGAGCTGTTGGTATACTCAGTGCAACTGAAAACTGAAGCACTGATCTAGACCAAGGCCCCGTATATATGACCTTCTCGTAGTGCCATCTTATATTTAACAAAATCCGTAACAGTCCATTTAAAACCACGGGGAAATGGCGACGCGTTCGATGATTGTATTAATAAATATTTGGTTAATCGGGAGAATACTAATTGGAAAACTAATTGGGCATTACGTACTATGTTACGCAAAACTGGTTTCTCACTTTGGAACAAGATAATTAACGCACAAGACTATACCACCCTTTCGCGTACGCGCGTCGCAGCTGTCGCCCTTGGCCTCAGATGCGCCAGCCTTTCTTCATTTCTAAACTTTGCTTCGTTGGGTAATACTTTTGTATTACTGTTAATATTATATTAATTATAATAATATTAATATCGATAAAAATATTTATCGCGAGTAGGCGCATGTGACGTTATGGGCGGTCACCATTTTCATGCAAATCTGTTTTTACACCCAAGGTTATCATCTCTGAGAGATGAGGTGAAATATCAATGATGATGGACGAAATTGACAATCACAAGTATACAGAGATCGTTGAACTTATTTAGTTGTTGTTTAGCTGATGCAGCAAGTTGTAAGAATTTATGTACTTGTCGAAAAATCCATAGAATTTCACAATGTTTCACCAATGTACTCATAGGTCGCATTAAAATTAATGAAAACAGGTATGTTTCTATAATTCCCCTAGAAAACCCTACAGTGAATTTTATAAAACTGTAGGAACCGATTTGTCTCATTGAAAGGAATTGAATGAGCTATTAATCAACTCTATAGCTGCCGTAACTATTTGAGACGAGTTGTAGTTGCTTAAAAATACGTTTTTTAGAGAAACTTATTAGAATTTTCAGAATGGATCCGCAAACAAAGGCTGAGTTTGCCATCAGGCGATTGATATGCGACGCATTGAATAACATCTAAATTGAGAAAAATCTCGATGTTTGGTCCGGAAGTGGTCTAACGGACAGATGGACAGACAGCGGAAAAGCCGGGCTGACTCGCTTACTGTATACTCGATTACTAATAAAGCTTCTTGGAATAGCCTTTCTGCCAAAGTAATGTAATACACCGCTTCTATGACCTCTAATGTCCGTGGCTGTTTTGAATTACTAAATGTTCCTCTCCCCTATTTCTCGGAAAGCAATTACTTGAAATCAAAGATGAGCAGATGTTTGTGAAGCAGACGTAATAGCAACTACGAGCTTGCTAATGTTTATTTGCTTGGATTAAACAACTTTGTATATTCTACATATTATGTATTTTGTTTTGCATGAAACTCGTAATGCTTGGTGCGGACTTCGGTTACTTCTGTAGATGTAAAATGTTTATAGGCGGCTACGAATCCAGTTTTATGGCAGATCAGCGGCGTATTGTGTTCGAATATCAGAATACATTTTCGGATGGAGCAATTTGAAAGACAATCATATAATAGTAGTTTACGTTAATTTTTTTCTCTTTGCTTACATAACCTGCAAACCTAAACACTCATTTTTACTTTTTTCATATTTTGCTTTTAATTGCAACAAATTCGGTTCTCTAGTTGTTGGCACTCTAAAGAGAGAAAATACTCGTATGTATAGAAAATGGAAAAGGAGGACAGTGGTTGTTTTTATTCTAGTCAAGTTGCAAGGTTTTCTCTCTTTTGGATGAATAATTTGCTTATGAGTGTACCACACGTGTCATTTTTTTACGTTTGCTGATACATAATTGAATGCAATTTCATCCTACTCTCTCTGACGTTCCTTTGTCATATTTACTCTGCCGTCACTCCAACCTACAGCGCATTTTCGACTACATTTAATGAAATTTTTACAAACATTTTAGTAATATGCATCAGTTGAGGGAGACAGGGAGAAGTAAAAGTCTGTATTTAATTCCAGAGACAGGTGTATTATTTTCACACAAAATACAGAAATGATTCAATTTGTCACAAAGAATATTCATAGCTATATTCATGTTTCCGTCTGGCGCAAGTTTTCTTGAGCTCTTGAATCCCTTACTCATCTTTTAGCTTTAAAGAGTTGAATGCTTAATAAAAGTATTAACGAAGCAAGGTTAGTAAATATGTTTTTGCTCCGTAGATATAGAAAGTTGTGTGCATTGGTAAATAACTACGAAATTTTGCGGGTAGGTGCCATTGTCATGGTAACTTGCTACAGAAGCACTCTTGTCCCGAGCAATAGCGTCACACCTTAAAAAAAACTGATATGGTGGCTTATGCTAACTCATTGAAAGAGTAAAACCAATTCATTGACCGCGAAAGTAATTAGATCACAATGTTCATATCTGTTGTTTTTTATCGCAACATTTAAATGAGTGTTATGTGAGTCACTTGCAGGAATCTTACCACGGTCGAAACCGGAAATGAACATTATGACCTCGTTATTTTAGCGGTGAATGTAGTGGTTTCGCCTGGCAATGTGTTTGTATATTATAGTACAAGCCACAATTCTTCATTTGGTTTCTCAGGCATGACCCTATCAATCCGAATAAGAGCGCTTCTCAGGCACCTCATAGAGCCACCTACACTCCACATTTCGTAGCTTATGCGCGTGTCGTGAATTTATTAGTGATTCTTAGCGCGTCAACTGCTAAGTTCATTAGTGTTGTAAGCGTCGTGCATATTTTGTCTTCGGGGAGTGCGGTGATCTTTCCCCGCAGGATGGTGAGATTCGGCGCCGACCTGCCCGTCGGAGAGAAGGATTTCACTCAACCAGGTATCTACCACCAACGGAGCACCGCCTCAGTAGGGGCAAGCTCTAAGCTCCCGACCGGTCTCCCGGCATGTGTGGTAGTGTAGGGCATGTAAGTGTGTGGTGTGTAAGTAAGGGGTGAGGATAGGAAGAAAAAAGAATGATTGCGCGGAGTCAGTGCTCCGTTTGTTAGGGTACTGCTCCGGCATTCACCAGGTATTGACTGGAGAAACCGCAAAGAAGAAACCGACCAGAGCCGCTGGCCGCTAGAATTCTCCTCCAGACAACGAGTAAATTCGACCCGGCTATGTGGAAAATCCTGTCCCCGTTGAAGCCCGAAGAAGCCTAGGACTTCCCAGTCAGAGGCGGTGCAGTGACGTCGTGTGTGCAGGAGCTTCTCATTGCGTCACAGGGGGGGGGTGCGCGCCCCGGTCTCCGCTCGCACGCGTGACGGGCCGTGATTTGCGACGCGCCAGCGGAAGCCGTGCTACGTGCGTGCCTGGCGCCGCCGCCACGGCTACGTCTCTGCACTGCGCCCGTTCCCAAATGAGCCTGGCACGCGTGTGTTGAAGGCTTTGTTGGTGCCTACTACGACTCATCCGGCAGCTTCTATGAGCCGGCTCGCATCCTATGTAAGCGGCTGCTTCGGGTTACACCTCTTTCCTTCGTGTATACTACATTTTCTCTTAACCGGCCACCTTTTGACCGGTGTGCGCTATAACTGGCCGCCCCGAGTTTCAGATGTCTCACACATCTGTCGCGACATGACCCTTGCCACACGTAACAACGCAGTAACTTTTACAGATTATCAGAACTGTACTGCAAATGAGATTTAGTGGCCGGTTTACAAAGAGACAATGGCCGTGAGAGGTTGCTCAGGGCGTCAATTGGTGTCACTGCAGTGCCTCTGAACGAGAGGTCCGGCCCGGAGGCTTTTATAGATTCTAACGGATATTTTGATTGTTGAGAGTTTTACATGAATCATTTACTTTTTCATGCCTCTGCCTGAGTTCGATCCATAGGGCACTTGTGTGGAGTACTGTTGTGTGTACCGGGTGGTTAACTTTGATTGGGACTCGATGCGGAAACAAAATGTGCTGCTGGAAAACACTTTTGCTGGTTTAATGTATTAGTAAAAAATTGCGGAGCATTTAAAAACAATGCGAGAAATTTATATGCTTTGATAGCACCGCTAGTTATTTAAATTGGATTTGTTGTCTAGGAGATAAAAATATGACGCATGTAGATACATGTAAATAGGATTAACAGGATAATAATATTTGTACCAATTCAGTAGAATAACATATTTTGGAACGAATTTGAAAGTATCTGTATTTTGTAGTAGAATACAATAAAATAATGTTTGCAAAGGTATTATGAAAACTAAATTAAAAACGAAGTACTTTTGAAGAAATAAGACAAAATTCAAGTAGTTGAAAATCATGCTATAAATACATTTTAAAGCGATATATTCTACATTTTTGTTAGAATTATTACGGAGCTTGCTAAGGTAAACTAAACATTAACAATAAGGGAAACATGTGTAGAATTTTTTAGTAGTTTCTGCTTTGTATTATTCTTCATTTTTAATTGTTTTGCATGGAGGTGACAAAATCAGAAATATGAATAATTTGTCTAGAAAATTAAGAATGTCATCGTAACACTTTTATTCCGAATGATTAGCTTCAATATTTACTTTCAAGTTATGCAGTTTAAGAAATGTGCTTCATGTTATAGTTGTATTTACAACAATAATATTCAGACATTTCTCGGAACAGCAATATCAGTATACAATAATGTTTTACACACCAAATTTCCACAGTGACATGGCATTAATGCAACAAGTTTGCGTTTCTACACCACGAGTATCGTAATTGTCTGTGGTTTTCCAGGACATGACGCTGACGACGTACACAAAGAGAGACAGCTTTCCTCGTAATGAAGAGGCAAATTCGGGACACAATCTACAAGGGAATGAAGTGACGTATGCATCACGCGACTCACGAAAACAATATCTGAAGTGAAATTGAAGTGAAGTTAGCAGTGTATATTATTTTACATAAGTAAGCTTAGTGTGATCTACTTTGTGTTGGAAGAAATTGTAATTAAATTACATTTACGGGGAAGAACCATAGAAATTCGTCTATTTTAAAGGTGTAGATGGAACTAATGTGATGCAAATTATTTTGAAGACTTGCAATATTATTTTATGCAATAATTATAACAGGTGTGTATGTATAATGTACTAATAATTTTGTATATGTATAATTATAACAGGCTAAAAGTTATATGACTAATGCCATGCTATCAGTGAATTTTCAGTACGGTAACAGTCATCATAATTGTTGATGTTTAGTTGTAAAATTTATTTTCCTATAGCTTTGTATTTGCATAAGGAAATCATCAAGTTTGAATGTTTTTTTTGTGTCATTAAACTATGTTAGTGTTTGCTGCTCTTTTAAATAGAAAACAAAATACTTGAATTATTTGAAATGTTGAATATTTAATTTCAAAATTTAAATTCACGTGAATTTTAATGCAAGAAAACTTTTTTGGAAGATTTTGTAGTAATGTGTCATTGGTGTAGTATTATTGGTGATGTAATTTGACATATTCTAAAACATTTATAAAATTAATTTTTAATTTAACGTGGTATATAAATTGCATTTATATTTTACACCGGAAGAAGTTTCACTAGAATAGTTATGTGGATGATTCAAAACTATAAAATATTTATTTGTCGCTACTGTATTTTCAATAGATAATTTTCCTCCACATCCACGGCGTTTTGAATATTAAAATGTGTTACGTATTTCGTGGGCGCTTATCGTAATGTTTTAGTAATGAGAATAGTGCTATGTATGACTGTAAAGCTGCATTCCCTACATTCGTGTCATAATAGAAAAGTGTGAAACTGCATGAATATGATCGATCTTGCATTCCGCATATTCCAATGAGGCCATTTGTTTTCCTTCACTTCATCCATATGCATCATCATCAGATAACATTATAAAATTCATGAAGCGTTTTAGAAATCCCACACCCGGGGTCCGCTCTCAGAGGGAATGGTTTACCAAGCAGCTATTCAAGCAGCTCTCCTCCAATTAGGGGCGTGTCAGTGCGAACCTGCTCGTTTCCTCGTGTGCGAAGCAGCCCCGGACGCAGAACGACAATCGCCTGCCACGCGCACGCGCCTCCGGTCACGTGACCTGCCACGGCGGCTGCCCCCCCTCCCACCTCCACCGCCACAACCCCCGCCACAGGCGCAGCGCTGCACCTCTCCGGTCACTGCGTCAGTACAACAATGTCTGCTGTTTGTTTTGCTGTTCTCCTCTGAGGTTCTCTATACCTCTGATTCCGAATCTTTAAGCCATCGCGATGCAGTTCTAAAAATATTACTGCTCTCTTGGGAAAAACATTTTATGGGATTTGTGAAAACGCTTTGATATTCTATTGAAATGAAATAATTCAAAGTTTTAGGAGAGTTAATCAGAACATTTTCGGAGTTTTTTTAAATTATTTATAGCTCAGTTTTTAATAATAATATTTCTTGTCACCCGATTAGGAATCACAACTCTCTGCTCCAGATCCCGTTTATTGTACAAGTTCCTCAATGGTTTCAACAAAGACAGCTGCTTTCACACTTCACTCCTCCGCGATTAGTTCTCAGACACCGATCGCGTCTTTACCTTTGGCGGCAGTACATTTGTTAATCCTATCCCAACACATTTCTGTTTCCGAACATCATTAACCTTCATCACTCAAATCGCAACGACTATGCAACGAAGTTGCTAGCGCCGACAATCTCATTAATATCTTACTAGTTCATTTAAATCCGACTACATCTACTTCTTTAAAATTGCTCTCCACTTTTGCATCAGGAAAATTTGCCAATATACTCTCCATGATTACCATAATACACATTGTCGATAGAACTGCTATCGAACTTACAACCCCTTTAAACAGCACTTTCTATTCTCTCAAATCTTATCACCTACATTCCGTTATTTTCATCACCAGTACAACAAACACCACGACCACATATATCACGAGAATGAGCATCGAGTGTACAAACTCCATTATTATCACTAACAGACTCTGTCGCGGCCATTACCAGCATATATGTACTATTTATTAATTTTTCAAAGCTTACAAAGAGCCGGGGTGACGGTTGGGACGCCAAATTGGTCGATTCCACCCCGCCTTTCCCCTATATCAATTACCGCCTCCTGCTCTAAATTCCCGCCCCGCCCCGCCCTCGCTACCACCAAAAGCTTCACCGTCTATCACCCTCACCGGACGCATTGTTGCCCGCCTCTCCCACCGCACTCCCCCCGCTCCCCTTGTCTCCGCCCCTCTTGCCCCTCCCACCCACGTCACTCCCTCCGTCGACCCCGCCGCCCCTACCGCCGTCCCCCCTGCTCTCACCCCCGCCCTTTCTGCCGCTGTCCCTGCTGCTCCATCCTTGCCCCCGCCCCTGCGTGCCGCTGCAGGGCGACTTCCCGTAATTACATAACAAGGAAGCTGCGGCGGCGCGGCGCGGGGCAGCGCGTTATTATTAATGTGCATAATGTTTCCTTGTTATGGTCTCTCCTCATCACGGCGTCCAACGGCGGCAGCGGCCGCGCCAGCAGCCTGCACCGCCGAGACAATGTCCCCCTAATGCAATATGCATTATGCAGCCGCCGTTATCTACCGGCTTTATAGGCGGCACTGGACCGTGTAAATAACGTGTGTGGTAATGAAAACGACCTACGGGCGTTATTTCAAGACCTAATATCTGCATGATTGCATTTAGAAGAACTTTTAATACGGTGCGCCGACTCGTAAAGAAACCGTTTTTAGCTCGAAATCTGGAGGACTTGCGGCGGATCTCCCGCCCGTCCGTGACCTTTGTTGCATGGCAGGCCTGCGCCTCCTGCTTGGCGAGGTCAAGAGGGTTTCGCATAATGATGAAGTAAGAACCTTGTTGAGAATGCGGGTCATTTTAAGAATTGTGTCGTGTCATTTCGAAGTGTACAACTCGCAGGTAAAATATGAAAAACATTACGAATTTCTCGCACATTCAGTTTTCTCAGCATTCAGTTCCAGATATTGATTTCTCTTTTCGTTGGCAGTTTAAGAATAGACTGTAAATAATTTCAGTGGTTGGATGTTTTCTCTTAAAAGATCAATATCTTTTGAAGTATTTAAATATATATTACAATGTAGTGATTATTGGTGAATATTTTTATATTCAGTATTAGGTAATTTTGTTCAATAGAAGGTTGCTATTGAATACATACGTTATTAGCATGATAATCTGTATGCCTGGCTTTATCGTCATTATAGTTTACGTAATAACTAACACGACTCTTTCTTTTCACATTCTGAAAGATATGACAAAGGTATTTTATTGTTATAAATTTATAACTATATAACACACATTTAACATAGCTTATTAAATGATTGTTTTAAAACCGAAATATGTAAATATCTTCCAATAACGCAACGGAACGTAAGTAATACAAACCTGCCTCTAAAGCATGTCTCTGGTCAAGAGAATAAGACTGACTCCAACTGTGAGAAAAGTCTCTCTCGTGTGGGGTGTTTGACGAGAGAAAGAGTATTGTTCAATTAGAGTGGCCGACTTTTGTTGCAGAAATTGGCTGACTTTCGTCGGGCTCGAAGCTATTTCTGAGTCGAAACTCCCTCTGTTTATCAGTGTCCTTCCAGGAAACTGCTTTGACGAAAATGAAAACAAATGCTTTTGACGTCAAACTAATAACAAAAGCTATTGAAAATTGAAGTTCGTTGTTCCGTCATAACGAGATCAAGGGAGGGTGTGGAGGGGCAACTGTATGTAGGAGATGGGCGTTAAAGAAAGTATTTGCAAATTGTGGTGAACGATAGCAAGTTTAGAGTGTTCTTGAAATTTAATTTCATCGTTGAGTGCCCATATTTTCTCTTTTCGGAACGAGAATGAAAAGTCCTTGATGTGCAAGCCTAGTCATTATTGGGTTTTGTGACGCTCCTTCTGTTGTACGACAAATTTGTGACAGGTATTGGGACCTGAAAAGAGTCCGTATCCGCCAATACATTGAATGAAACCGTCTGGTGGTATTCTCTCAAAAGCCGCTTTATTATAAATGCTCTCCCCTTAAGAAATTTTGAACGATTACATAGTCTCAATGATTCTCGATAACAATTCTAAATTTGTAAATTCTGTTGAATTGAATTATTTTGACGTAAAACTTGCTTATCTTTTTTCTTTGAAAATCCCGATTCATTTACATTGCTATGCTGCTGATTTTTATACAATTGATAAAGAATTATAATAATAATAGTAATAATAATAATTATTATTATTATTATCGTCTCCTGTATTATTTCAGTGGTATCCATACCTTTTGCGTCTCTCACACGCAACTAACCATTATAAGCGAGGTCTCTAAAGAAAGATAATTTCATGGAGACGTGACGACTTGCACTTTAACTTTAAAAATATGAAGGACTTGTGTACGGAAACGTATCCAAATATTGATGTCAATTGTAACCCGCAGCACTCAGCCAGCTATGTCGATAAGTAACTCCTAAACGAATCGTCTGAGGCCTCAAAAACCTACATTTTGATGGATGCCAAGGCCTCAGAGAAACGTTACTCACGCCATACTCTACAGAACAAGCTTATTTGCATAATTATTAATTCAAGATTAGCTCTCGCAGCAACAACTGCAATTAATACTTGCCTATTACTACTTGCTTGTTTCCGATGAAGATTGTTTCTAATGTGTGTAGTGAAAGTATTCATTTAATGTTTTGCCGAGGTCTACAAGTGCTGAGTACCTAATTGTGAAGGAATGTGGGTGTACAGTGAAGAGGGAAGACGTGTCTTGTTTGTGTTTTACCTGTACCAGTATTTTCGTTATCTGCCGTTATTCGGTGAAATTTCAAGTCAGCTTTATTTAGTCAGGTTCCATGTACCTTAACAATAGAACTTTTTCAGTCTCCTTAAACAGTCATCATTCAAATCCGAAACCAATAAGTGTAGGCTCGCCACAGGGTTCACCACAATCCCCTACACTTTTTAATCTATATATTTCTGACCTTCAAAAATTAGACAGCATTCAAACGGCCCAATTTTAAGCTCATATTGTAAATCACACACCGTTTCATATTGAACTAGCGTCTGTGCGCTAAGATTCATATTGAACTAGCGTCTGTGCGCTAAGATATTCAATACGTAAACATCGTTTGAGCAATATTCCCACGTCCCGAAGTGAAGTCTAAGCCTACTGAATTGTCTCTAATGGTAACAAATGGTATTTATTACTTGAAAATATTAGTTTTATTATTCTTTGGCTCGGAATTGCTTTCCTTGAAGTACGTAAGAACGTATCCTCCACTACTTTTTCGTATGCAAATAATTTTTCAATTTCGTACCCCACCTCGCAAAACCTCCAAAACCCCCTCTGTTTCTTAAAACAAATTCAGAAACGTTAAATAATATTGAAAATAGTAGGGTTGTATCTGCCCGATCCTGTATTTTCGCATGGAAAACTTTAGTTCACTTTCTCAAGAGTGAAAACCTATTCTAATACTTTTGTGACTATCAACGAAAGCGAAAATCTGTCAAGGCGGATTGAATAATTACTTCAAATGTTGTTTTAAGGAAGTGTGAATTGTTCGCAGAACATACCTATATAGTACTGAATAAACCTTTATTGAATAATTGTTTCCAACATCAACTGCATTGTTTTTATTTTTGTTTGATATTCTGTAAATAAGAAGTTACTTTTATGCATTTTTTTAAGAAATAAACGCGTCTCATTAAAAACTTTCCTTCTTAATGGAAAGGATAGGGAAAGGGTTAAGGAAAAGGTGGTGTTTAACATGTGAGAGTTCTCACACGGGGACGTTAGTTATTATTACTTACTTATCGGCCATTTCTGACCACGCTACGCGTTCTCTTCCGAGGCTGTCTTATTATACCCTGAAGAGAGGTTAACGTGTGTAATTATGGAGGTTGTTAAGCCTTTAATTATGAATGATGAGGTGACAGGATGATGATGAGCCGTGACCGTAGCCTTTTTAAACCATCCCAGCATTCGCCTTATGACCGAGGAAACCACGAAAACCCCGGTCAGGATGGCCGGGCCGGGGATCCAACACAGGCCTCCCGACTGTGAAGTCAGCGCGCTACGTACTGAGCCTCTTCTCTCGGTTTATTATTATTATTATTATTATTATTATTATTATTATTGTTGTTGTTGTTGTTGTTGTTATTGTTATTAATATTATTATTGTCGTTGTTGTTGATCACTTCATTACATTAATAAGATACCAGTGTAAAAGAATCACAACACCTGTAATTCTGCTGAATGGCTCATTTGATTCGTAATTTACTCTAGATCAAAAATATCTATACAAGTTTTACTATGGTTTAAAAACTCATCGTGCATGTGGAAACAATATCTTGAATAGAATTACCTTTTAATGCTGGTTGCTAAACCTGTTTAGGTTTTTAGCGCATGAATACTCCACGCATTAGTTTAGTGTCACTATTCTATGCTTGTAGCAGTTTATCAATATCTGAATTAAAAGCGAAATTGTGTGGTGTTACCTTCTAATATGATACACAAATCGCACGACGTAATTCTACATTGGTATCAATTTAATATAACTTTCATATTATATTTCAATGAGTTTAAATGAGAAGCATTGCATATGATACCAATATTACCCTGAAATTCACCTATGTTTCTCTATCTGAAAGAACTCATTCATTTTATCATACATAAAATATTATTCTATAGTAGTGTGACACTATATAATTGCACAATGTAATTGAGTGTTTGAATTGTGATGTATTATTCGTTTTTCAAGTGAAATAAATATCCTGTAAAGCACGGAGAGTACTGTGGCAGGTGTTACACAAACGCTCGAAATGTTTAATCGAAATGACATAAAAATAATTATTTTCTAGTATTTTTAATATACCTCGACCGATGAAAATGTTGCTGCTTAAAACAACTAATTGTGTTTATTGTTATTTTCATTTCTTCTACTTCTTCTTCTTATTATTATTATTATTTATTATTATTATTATTATTTATTATTATTATTATTATTATTACTATTATTATTATTATTACTATTATTTTGGTCGCGAATTGTCCGTCTCGGACGTGCACCTGCACTTACTGAGGCTCAGTTACATTTCCCGTAGCAAGCGCACGTGCCTCCTCTTTTGGGGGATCAGCATTCTTATGCAACATTCAGTTTTTATATCCCAGGGTTGGTAGCCCGGAGGGAATGGGATATGATGATCATGAAAGATGAATGGATGACACAAACACACAGACATAAACAAACATACTCATGCCCGAGGCGCGACTCGAACCCACGATCCTCCAGTCCGAGATCCCCACGGTACTACTCGGATGCCCGAATCGGCTATTATTATTATTGCAAAGAACACGGCAAGATACAGGAATTTTCCCAGAAAAAAATGCAACCGTTTTCAGCCTATTCGATAGTGTGAATTAAAATTATTATGTCTGATAATCCTGAGCATTCGGTCAGTAAATAAGAATCTGGTATAACGCAAGATTATAATCCACACCTCTCAAATTTACTAACCATAAACTTTTTGATAATAAAATTTAAATGTAGGTTTATAACAACCAGAATAGTGTTTATAAATGTTTGAACATTTTCAATAAAGCCGATCATAGATTCCCTCTTATGTTGTCCATCAGGATCAATTATTATTACTTCAAGAAATCACTGACTATTTTAGAGTAGATGGAAAGTAATTACAAGTAAATGAACCGTTTGTTTCAGTTTTACTCGTTACAGTTTTCGAACGCCGAATTGTAAACACAACTACTCTTTCGACTTGGGAATTTGTCCCCTTTTAGGTATTATTACGCCGTGATGAACACAGCACAGACAGCTGGAAAGGCGCTTGAGGGGAGCGGTTTGTCTGGCCGCATCCAACTCCGCAGCGTCAACTTTTGAACGAGAAGTTTCCATCCCGGAGCTCCGGCCTAAACTTTCGCCACTTCGCTTTACAGCAGAGCCCGGCCTCCCAGCCGTATTTGTGAGCCGGCCATTTTAACATTGTAAATAATTGAAACGCCCAACTTATTTTTGCAGCGATATAAAAGGAATGCGAAACCTGTTAGTGCATTCAAGTGGATGCATTAATAATGTAATTATTAATTTATTTGGACTCGCTCCCACTTTGAGGAGGTTTTCAGGACTTAAATTAAAAATAACGAGGGTGGTCTAGAGTAAAGCGAGCTATAAAAGTGGATGACAGAGGATCTCTTGACTGAAGATAAAAACGGAGACAAACATTTGGTGATATAAGGTTTCTTCTATAAACAGGGTGAGTCATTTGAAGTAGAGATAACATACCACCGTCTTCTCCTCAATTACATGACCAAATTTTCTCATGCCATTTGTATAAGGAACTACTCGTTTCTCTAGATGTTACTTGCCAATTTCTCTTTTATAATTTCCAAAAGGTAATTAAAGTGAATCGAAGCGCTGAAAACATTTATTAATATTCCCGAAAATTTACTTATTCGGATACAGACGACGATAAACGAAATTTGTGAATTGACGAATTTGGGGTGAATCTTACAACAGCCCTGTATTGCACACTGCTCTGCAAAAGCGTCCGAACTCGACAACCAACCGTGAAAATTGTAGTCCATTCGCCGTTTGCAAAATGACGCTCGTGTACTTCACACATACAATTGTTTAGTTTACAACCAGCCGCTGACAGAGGTCTCGAGAATGGAGGCACTGCACTTGGGACAGAGGTTTTTGGCCTCGCTTCCCTGCCTGCCGACGAAAGAACGTCCTCGTTGCCTGGTGTTCCCCCTGCCTTCGTGATTCACCGTTCCTAGTGGGCGGTTCGGCTCGTAAATGAATGTAAATGACTGTCCTGAAGTAGTTTCCTTCGGCCTGACAGTATATTTTATTTCAATGTCGTTCCCACGGAAACATTTTGTGGTACTATTCTCGCGCCCTCTTTTGGTTTCACGAGGTCAATCGAAGATATCAGGAACTTACTACTTCATGTTTGTGGCTTCTGTCTGATCGTCGGCACCTAGAAGCCGAAGTCCATGAGAGCGAGTTCTATTCTGCCCTTTCTGTAAAGCCCCCTATTGAAATAGCTTTGATCAGATTTCTCAGCAATCTGCCTAAACTCATCTAGACTGAGTCATTAATCATCATTTCATATTGCTCGTGTTGAAATTGGTATTGAGCAGTATTCGTCACTAGGTTCACGAGGTTCACAGAATTCCTGGTAACGTTCAACAAATATGTTGGTCTCTGGAATCATAGTTTTGTGTTAGTCAATTCGAATATGGCAATTCACAGTCTCGTGAACTGCTTCATCAAATGGCGGGCCTTTTCCTCGCCACACTTCGTGTCCAGGGTGGGGGTTCCCGGAATCGTTTACTGTTAACCTTAGAATGCTAACCATGAATAAATATTAGTGACTCCGTTACCGCACTGATTTATACTTTCGAGCCCCTGGCTCTGCTCACACCAGTCACTAGTAATTCTACATTACTCAATGGTTCGTTCTCTTACAAGTTGATACACTCGTATCAAGGTCAATATTTTTATTTCATAAAAGGACGCCTAAGATAATGGTGCAGGTTTCATTGTTGAAATCTCTCATTTTTCAAAAATTGTAAAAATTCAAAAGTTTTTCGGTGACTTCCCACAGCTACAATTGTGGAGAGTTTTTTCTTAATGAAATGTATTAATCAGAAACTCAAGTTAATTCAGAAGCTCTTAAACTAAAGTTATGTTCATTTTTTGAAAATAAGATATTTTGGCATACTTTTGCGTGAAACAATTTTTAAATTTTAAACATTTTCTCAGAAACGGTCAATTTTTTAAGAATTATTTTCATCCAAAATGTTTGAAAAAGTGGCGCTGGTCCCATTTTCGGCGTACTCTGTCTTTTCGAAAATTGGAAAAAAAATTGAAATGGTAAATTAGAATTTCCTGTGCTTTGTTTGATGCAGTTTACAAATGGCAATGTGGCGGATTGTAATTATATTGAATGCTTTTCATTGTCTCCTGTCGTAAAAATCGTATGATACAGAGAAAAGTTTTACAAAAGGAAATACTCGTAGGTTTAAAGAAGGTAATGTATTTTACGTAAAACTAACAAACACATTTCTTCTATTTACGATGTTTTGATCGTTGACTAATTTCAGAAATTGTTTGTTCACTTCGATGTAATCAAAGCAAGCTTGTATGACATATTGTTATTTCTTTTCAGTATACTGTTCTCCCAATTATGTTCTGCCATTTCTGCCAATAATGTAACAGTTAAATTTATTCATGTTTGTTTCACTTTTGTAAAAGTTAGACACGTCTACTGTTCTGAGCTTTTGAAATAACCGCAGATATGAACCAAAGACTCTTCATTGATTTGTAGAATTGTTTGTTTTGAGTTATAATTGTGTTTTTAGTGGAGCAGAAATTAAAATTTCTGCTGCACTAAAACAATTATATTTTTAAATATTATGTAACTATTTTCAATAATGTGAGTAATATTGTGTTGTTGTAGCTTCTTAAGTTTCTTTAATAGAACTGTTTCTTCTATGATGCCTTTCGGATATTCTTGTTCTCTTCAACATTTTTACCAATTCGGTTGGTGTCATTTTCTATTTGCCCTTGTTTCTCCAACATACATTATGAATAATAATAGGTCTTTGTGTCTCTATAAATTTGTGATGCAGAATTAGATCGGTCAGAATATAGCCATTTATTTATATTTACTTATAATTGAAAAGGTTTTCCAAATTGCTTTGATGTGTACGTATTAGTTTTGCATTTTTGGAAATTAATAATATTTACTATATTATACGGTAAATTATTGTGAGAGACGCAGGCAAGAGGAGATATTTTTCTTTAAAATCGCTATAACTTATTTTTTCTTTAATTTGAAGTATATTTTATGACGACTGCATACCTTAGTATTTCATGTTTACTTTTCTATACCTATGGCCATTTTTAAAATTTCCTCCTAAATACATTTTAAATACACTTTTTTAAAACATACATTTGTCCACTCTACCTTCTCTTGGAGCTAATGTGGACACACATAAATAGTGTTTTTTGTTGTTTCACTAGTTTTTTTAATATATTCTAGCATACCATTTTTATTAGAACGAAGTCTGATAGATTATCTACGCAATTTTAAGCATCTTTTACTTTCTCTTCTCTGCTATTACATCTTTGGGTTTTCCTAACATACGTTCTGATCATCTGAGATAGAAGAAAGGTAACTAATTAATACCGTTTACGTATTGAACAATATTGTCTACAAAAGATGCTGATTGTATTAGTATTTGTTCAATAATTTTCAGAGCAATTATAAAATGAAACGTAACTAATTAAGAAAGATAGCATTTACTTATTTAGCAATTATTGACAACAAAAGGTAAAGATATTATTGCTCGTTAAATAATTTTGGGAACAATTATATTTAAACTCAGGGCTGCATTGAAGCAGTATGATATGTAACTTGCATGAATCATATATCAATATCTCGTAAACAGTGTAGAGTTGGTCATTTAATTAAAAAACTTTTCAAATTTGTGATTATATTAAGACACACTCTGAAGACAAAAACTGTTAAATGTTTCTGTTCAATACAGGTGGGTTAATGTGGACATTTCTTAAGCCAGAATTCACATTAACCCCACCCTTCATTTTGAAGACTTTGTGTCAACATCTCTTTATATTACAGTGAAAAACACTTCAGAGCGCAGAAGATAACTAAAACGTAAAGTTTTTATATGAAATACATTTAAAATCAATATTCGAATATCAACACTCTGTTCTTACTTTATTAAAGGGATGTACTTTGTTTCTCGAATTCAACGTACACTCTCCACCATTACATATCGACCACTGAAGATCTACTGGCCAAAATTGTCTGGTTCAAAGAGGACTGTATGGTCAACATCTAGGAAAATAATTTTGACAGATTACGCGTGTTACCTATGGAAGTACCCCATTTGTCCCAGTAGCCCCCCGTCCACACTACCCCCTCCCCTACGTTAAAAATATCGAACATTAATCGTTAAATCATAAAGCAGAATTAAAAATGTATGGTATTTGTCTCTACGCAAATATTAGGATCCTCCAGAAAATTTCAACGGCACTTCACATGCACGTTCTGTTCTACGGTTCAGAACTAATTTTTTGGTGGACAGTTTACAGAGCATTATTCTTACGGAAAACACTGAACGCTAAGTTCGGATTATACCTCCAGCATTTTTCTCCCAAATCGGACCGACGTGACGTGCAGGTTTCTAGAACACTACCACCAGGACTAATCTCCGCGGAGGCCATACGCATTCGGAAAATAAACAAATGCAACATAAGCGTTCGAATTCGAAGAGGGCGCGACGAGCTACGCGTGCAACTCGCTCGCGCCTCGAAATCCGCAACAAAATGCGCGGGTCCCGGAGCGCACGACCATGAAGTCGGCCGTGTGTTCAACAGCCGCAGCTGCCCTACGTTTTTTCGGTGGCCGTTCGGCGCGACAAATATTTGCTCCGTGCGGAAAGGTTTGCCTGCGCCCAGGTACTCTGCGCTGTGTGCGGCGTTAGCGCGTCGCAGCGCGCGGATTCGCGCGACAGGCGCATTCACGCACGCAGGGTGGGCGGCGGGTGGCGGCGCCGGGCTGCCCGTCCGGGGAACGCAGGGGACACCGCCGCACGCATTGTAGCGGCTCAGGGCATCCGTTGGTGTCTCTGCAGTGCCTCTGACCTGCAGAACCTGGGGTCCGAGTCCCGGAGGCGGCAGGCTTTTCCACACTAGATCAATAGTTAGGTCAAATTCAAGCACTGTCTGGAGGGGAATTCTAGTGACCGATTGCTCTGATCGGTATTTACCTGTGCTAGGTGTTCATAAAAAACAAAGGCCGGAGCACCACCCTAACAAACTGGCCACGGACTGCGCGCGGTCTTTCCTTCCTCATACTTGTTCTAACTTTACCCGTTATTGTAAGTGTAAGTGCGTAAGTAAAGAGTGGGGATAGGACAAATAAGAGAAAGGAAGGATAGATTGTGCGAAACTACAGTTCCTTTGTTAGGGTTATTCGTCTGGTGTTTATTGGATAAACAATGAAAAACTTCCGATCAGAGCAGCCTGCTGTTCTGCCTAAAATGCGTCTCCAGGCAGCGGGTGAATTCGACCTATCTCTGTATGTAGTAGTGATGCGACACAAATAACAAAACATCGATGTTAGCAAACATCGACGTTCAAAATGGAAAAATCGATGTTAAAAATAATGTCGACTAAAAACCATCAATGTTTTTACAGTGGATTAGTAACCTCTAACATTACATTCGTGTGCATTAAAATTTAACTTCACGGAGGTCGTGTTTATCAATTCGCCGAATAAGGATATGAGAAGAAGGGGGAAGACTACGCCCACAGCGAATATCTTGACCATATCTCAATGTGCGAAATAAATATGAAGAAAGAGGAAATATAAGGGCGTGGAGGTCATCTCGGGTGAAAGAGTTTATTCGATGGCAGTAGTACATGTACAATGCTCCTGCGGTTTCAACAAATGAACAGTGTTACTATCAGTTATTATTGCAGTCTTGTGATCATAGGAATTTTTCATTCAGGATTATTCATTCGGAAGTTGGGAAGTAAAAGAAAAAAATCGATCACAAAATCTCGATGTTAAATAAACATAGATGTTAATACATCGATGTAAGACGACGTCAATCGGAGTTTATATTCGACAACAAAGGGACGCGTAAGAAGTCAATATTAAGACGCGGAGAAGCACAGCGGGAATAGTCTGTTGCTGGATTCGATGATCCATATTTAAGTGCGTTAAAGGTGTGATCTGAAAGCATGAAGCCACGTGTTGCTGGAGCATTACGAAAAGGGTAGCACATTATCAACTTTCTGAAAGAATACCAAATCTATATACAACTTTTTTTGTGTATATTCGTTTAAAAATGGCCATTCACAATTTACTGATCTATGTCACGCATGGCTCCCATGAATAATTTTTACACATCGTTGAGAATGTTAGTAAATAGAATGTGAATATTTTGTGGTTAAAGGTTTTCTTTGATTTTTTTGTTACGTTTGTGTCGAATCAATTGTATTAGTTTTTCAAATTCACGACTATCAAAACCTTGAGAGGAATACATGTTTTTCATGAAACAGTAGTTACACAAATAACTGACATGGCTATGTTATTCTTGCTTCAGAAAATATGTTCCGGTGGATCTATAACTTGTTAATACTCAAGATCATGTCGGGGGGAGAATGTCAAATGGAGACGAAAATTCATTTTCTGCGAACTGCAAGAAGCTGGAAGTAAGATACATTAACTATTATATTAAAAAGTAAATAGGGAAGCGACGAGTGGTTAAAAACGATAATAATATTAATAGAAACGTAATAATAAAAAGGAAATCGAATAGAAACTGCGTCTGCTTGTTTGCAGAAGGAATATGCTCATGTGAAATCGAAATGCAAATACATATGGTAAAGTTCAATTTATTTAGAACCATACTGTCCTGTTGATTTCAATCTTGTCATTTTATTAGCGTAGACGTACGTTTGGAGCTTCTCTACATTTTTAAATATTCCTTCGATGTTAGTTTGACCTTATAATCTCTCCTAAAATCTTGTGTGTTTGAATTTTAGAGATCAGAATTTAATTCATTAACTTTGCTTTACCAAAATCATCACTGAGGTGTAGAGTCAAGAAAGGAAAAATTCTCGTGGATGCATAATTAATGATCGTTTCAATATGTTAAAAAATCATTCATCTGAATTCATTTCTCAATTTGACGTTCAAACCCAGAATAAAATTAGAAAACGTTGTCGTAATGACCCCCACAGTTTTCCCGTGAAATCTGAAAAAAAATTGAAGGATTGAGAGCGCTGAGAAAACACCAGAAAATGTCTAAAAGTAGAGTTTACCCCAAGTGAAGAATATTAAGGTCCAATGAGAGAAATTATGGGAACTGATAAAGTTAAGAATTTGACTCTATATTCGTAATCATACTTTTAAGTACATCAGAATATGGAAAAGGATCGTGATATAATCTGAAATACGTCAGTGTTAGTAGATTCTTTAATTTATCGTTTTTACATAATTGTATTGTTAATGTGGAGAAAATAAAGCAAATAATATTTAAGTGTTTATATTTTACTTTATAAGAAGTGCTTGATCGTAATCTATGTTCTAAGAACTATCAATGTAAACATCTGCTATGTATACCATTCCTTTCATTTTGAACAATATTAGAAAAATCTCATCCAATATTTTCTGTTCCATAAAATAATGTTTTGAATAGACAGAAATGTCATTTATTTAGTAGGAATCCGAACTTCCGATTTACGTTTTCGTGTTCGGAAGAGCCGTCAGTTCGTTGCGAGTGACGGGCACGTTCGTACCCCAGATAACTCAACGAAGCTCATGCACTCGTAGGCGGGGCATTCGCAAAACAAAATGAACGCAAACAAATGCCAAAGTGGCTGTCAGAAGTAACATGTTATTGGAAAATGCTCGCAAGCGCTAGTTTTAGGGAAACGAATAAAGAGCCTTTGAAGCAATTTAATATCGTTACAAGTGTGCTCATGCAAGGTGAATTTCGAAAATAGACACGGATGTCATCTCATGTTGGTTTGTAATGCCCAGACACTTGGATATTTGTCTATTAGCCCACCCAGAACGATTTAAATTGCTGGAAATTTTCGTTTAGGTATCCAGTAGTATCCAGCTGCAACAATGATCTCAGAAAGAGGCATCCGTTACTCGAGGCGTATGTTGCTTAATGAATATGGGATCCGATTAGACGGAAATTGTCGGAGGATTGAACATTGCCGGATTTAATAATTGCTTTGCCAAGGTTTCTTTGCATGCCGTACGGCATGAACACTGGATATTTCATTCTTAGAAAATTCACGCACCTCCCCTTTATCCGGAAATGAAGACCTCGTTGCCGGTCCGGATGGCCGAGATCGTTAAGGTAGTAAGCCGTAGCGATCTCAGACCGGATGGTCGCGGATACGAGTCCTGCCTCGGGCATGGTTGAAATTGTATTCGTCCTTTCACCCCCCGTTTTCATCATATCATGTCATCTTCACTGTTACCACACCGTTAATGCGATAGTGGTCGCTAATGACATAAATGTTGATGCGACCTTAAATAACAACAACAAAAAAGATCTCGCTCTCGGGGTGGGGTCCAGTTACTCAACTATCCACCCTCCGTAGTTTGCATGTACTTACATTAAAACTGAGTAAATTTGCATTACCTATAATTTAAGTTTGCTTGAGTTATGTCCGTAAAACCTCACTAACTTTCAATCGAAATCGTGTCTGCTGCTCAAGGGATTATCGCTGGACAAACGGACAGATAAAACAATTGAATTGTTTTTATATCATCTATATTTTTAAATTTCTCCAGTATATCATCTAAATTGGCATACGATATAAAAAAAGAAGATTTTTTTTAAATTTCTCCAACACACTTCAATGTTATTTATTCTGATTATCCAGATTTCAAGAACAAACAAATTGTAAACAGCGTGAATATTTTTAAATCAATACATTGGTCATTTCAGAATTTAATAAAATACGTTTTTTGTCGATTTTAAATTTGCTCATTATCGAATACGAACATCATAAAATCAGTTTAACACTAAAATAGAGAACGATTTAACTGTTTTATTTTAACAAACCCGAAATAACTTGCTTACACTATTCTCGTCTATTTTTCATCGTCCATTTTTAGTGTATCTAGTGAGGTGTTTCAACTTCATTAACATTATGAATACTTGGTTGTCCGAGATGAGCCGCGTCTCAGTTGATCGAGCTGACGACTCGGCCATCGTGTTGTGACCTTCTTCTGAGCTATATTGCAGCTATACTGCTGTTGAGCAGTATAGCTCTGAAGGAGGCCACATCACGATGGTCGAAACGTCAGTTCGATCGACTAAGACGCAGCTCATTCCGTCAGCCAAATATGCAATGACTCCGGCCGCGGAAGCGTACGAATACTTCTTAAACATTATTATGCATAACACGCCTGACTTCGTGTTGTTCGTCATTCCATACCTCTGGAAATACTTATGATATGATGTTTGCAAAATATATTGACATCTCATTCATTGATGAAATAAAAGGAAATGCGTCACTATCGCGACTGTCAACAGTACTCCTAATGTCTGTGAATAATGTACAGAACAGCGTGGTGTGTTTTCTTGTATCATAATTTTAACAAACTGATCTTGCAGACTTTGTTTCAAGACGGGCAAGGTGAGGTAGAATGATAATGATTAATCACTTCCCGATAACACAGCGTACTCCAGTAAAAAGCAAGCATATTTCTTAAATAAATTCTCATTTGAAAACATGATAGTTCGCAATTAATAAACAAGAATACTACGTTACGAATAAACAATATTATATTCAGAGGGAGTGTGTGAAGTCACATTAGTCACATAAAGATACAACGATACGAAACTGAGATCAGTGTTGTAAGACAAATTAGTATAATACGAGTGTCCTAATAATATGTGGCCCACTATCAACAATTGTAGGCAGATTCTTAATAAATATTATTAAAATTAAATGTTCTGATAATCCAAGGCTTCCTATTAACTACTATCAAATTTCCAAAGATGAATAGTAAACTATAAACGAAAATTATTACGGCATATTCGCATTTTTACAAAGAGGATAGATATTTGTGCAGATTATTTGTATGATATTATCTTACAATACTTGATTGATTTTAAAACTCCGCTGAAAGCTCTAATTTGATAATTCGTCAACCTCGAACTCTAAAAATATGAACGAAAGTTATTTCGTAATTAACATTTAAAGGTCGAGTGAGAAGCAACAGTTCGAGCAATTCGCAGACAAATGTTATTATATTTTTGACAGAACCAGGTGAGAGTGCTCTAGAGTTGAAACGTCACTCCAGGATCATATTGCGGTTTATTTAAAAATATGGCCCAGTTGCGGCCCTCCTCCCGGGGGGCGCGGTCTGCTGTTGTCGCCTCGCCGCGGGGCGTCCACCGCTTCCAGACCGCTTCCCTCGGTGGCAGGCGGCGCAGCCAGGGGCAGCCCCGCGCCCACGACGAAAGCGGAAAGAGCAAGGGAAGTGAGAAGAGAGCAAGAGCAGGCGGGAGCAACAGAAATCGAGGCGCAGTGGAACCGAAGGAAGCCGACACCGGCGTAATTGTTGCTGATACACTATGTGGTCAAAAGTACGTCTAATGGTGTTATGGTATGGTCGTGTTTTTCATGGAGGGGGCTTGCACCCCTTGTGGTTTTGTGTGGCACTATTACTATCTTTCAACACGATCGAGCACCTGTTCATACTGCACGGCCTGTGTCAGAGTGGTTACACGACAATAACGTCCCTGTATTGGAAAGGCCTGCACAGAGTCCTGACTTGAATCCTATCGAACAGCTTTGAGATGTTTTGGAACGCCGACTTCGTGCCAGACCTCACCCACCTACATCATCCTCAGAGCAGCACTCCGTGAAGAATGGGCTGTCATTCCCCGAAGAATCTTCCAGCATTGAAAGCATGCCTGCGAGAGTGGAAGCTGTCATCAAGGCTAAGGGTAGGCCAACACCCTATTGAATTCCAGCATTGCCAATGGAGGGCGCCACGAACTGGTAAGTCATTTTCAGCCACGTGTCCAGATACTTTTGATCACATAGTGTAGATTATAAATACAATTATATTTCAATATGCTTTCACGGTGGCGAAAGGAATGGAGGTAGTAAAAATATTAGTTGGAGGAAAGTGAAATTGGAGTCAGGAGAAAACATGATATTTTTCAGTTAAAACCGGAAAAGTGGAGTGTAAGTGTTGATTAAATTGTAATGTTTCCTATCGATAATCTCTGAATTTTGTCAAAACTGTGTACACATTATTCTTACAGATGAAGTTTTGGTTAAGATTGGACTCCATTGAGGATAGGAAAATTTAAAAGGCCGTAGCAATGACAAAGCAAAATAAAACAAGAAGAAATAAAAGAGAAACACCGAGGAAAGAAGAAGATGAGAAGATTAAAGAAAGTAAAACGAATGAAATGGAGAAAAATGGGTGAACTGAGATGGAAGATGAGAGAAAAATAGACTAAGAAGAATATTAGAAAATGTGACAGGCAAAATAATAGAAGAGTAGAGAAAGATTCAAATATAAAAGAGGAAGGGGAAAGGTGTAGCAGAGGAGATGTGCCGAAGTAAACTGAAAAATTAATAGGATAAAAATAGGAACGACAGGTAAAATTTCGACACTACGTTACATGGCGAAGAGAACACAGAGGAAGAGGGAGCAGGAGGACGACGGAGACGTAGAGAGGTAAGAAGGACGCAAGCGGGGGGTGGGGGGGGGCAGCGTCGCAATTACGCACCTTGCGGGAGGCCCCGCGCCGAGGCGGTTTTCAATTTCACGTGTTGTCAGCGCCATGAGGGATGGCTCCCCGCGCGCGCCGTGGCCCGCCCAATTACGACGGCCGCCGCCGCGCGCGCTGATGAGCGAGGGCGCGCCCCGCGGAGACGCGAACGCAGCCTCAACATCCGCCCCCCCCCCCCCCCCACTGCCAACTCTTCCAAGAAGTGTTGAGTATGTTCCGTAACATCAGTTATTATTGCCACAAAAATTATCTTTTCAAATCTTTCTTACAATTCGCTTCAGCATGCTACGATAGTAGAAAGAACGTTGAATTCCGATTTATTCTCTTTTCTCTACCTTATTTTTTTAATAACAAAACGTTTCTAACATCTCTACTGATAAAACAAGTCAGTAACATTCTCCGTTTCTTTACTCTAGTTGCGGTCAAACTAGAGGAAGAAACTGCCACTGCCGAAAACGCGCGCCGCGAGGGACAAGAGGTCCACCGCCTGCCCACGGGAAGGAGAGAGCCCCTCCGCCCCCCTCAACCCTACGGCGCGCCGCGGCGGGCAGGGGAGGAGGTGGCGGTGCTGCTGATAAGCTTGCCCACCTTCAAGGTTTGGCTTGAAATAAGGTGAGCGTTTTCGCCGTGATCACATGACTTGCGTCGTGTATTGCGGCGACTCAATTCCTTTAATAAAGCTTGTCGCATTTGGTGCATGCCCACACACATGGTTTTCGCCCGAGATAAGGCAAGTGGTTTTTCGATATGTGAATCGGATATAGTCATAAGCTCAGGCTACTTAGGTGGACTTAGCGTGCCTACCTAGACTCATGTCGTTCATAGCGGGCACGTAGTTCCTTCCCTATACCTCCACTCATCTTGCCTACACCCTTACTCATGGTGTTCATGTGCAATATCATGCCAAGAGCACGCATCTTATTTTACGCAATTGTCTTTCCATTCCCATTCACCTTACACATACCTACAAGTTCATCTGCTCCTTATTTCTTACATAAATGTTGTACGGAAAACGTGGTCTTAATTTATCCATTAAACAAATATCCACTTTGGTCAGCCACTTTTTGTTGATACCTCTTGGTTTAGACGGGATTTCCCCGATGTCGATTTTAGAATCACTATCTCACCACATGTATTGGCCCTAAATGGCCTAATTCTTCCTCAGAACGACTTGACTTCGAGTAGATGTTTAGTAGACAGTCCGATATCGTAGATTTCTCTGTATGTTTACATTTCCTTCCAAGACGCTCCTCACGTCCTTTCACCTAGCGCGCGACCTCAAACTTGCCGACTGTTTTGAATGTAAGTATTCTATTTTTATTGATAGAATTTCCTTCCTTTCCTTGGTTCTGCCGAAACTAAATTTGGGCGAATATTGAGTCATTAACATTTTAAATAACAATTAAACAATCTATGTCAGTATTCTCATTTTAACTCTTGTTCTGAGTCACGGATTATTATTACCATTATTATTACTACTACTACTGTAGTCTACATAGATTCCATTAAGAGATAAGGCCTCCTGTTTCACGCGGAGTGGAAAAATTGGTTGGTTCTCCTCTTTTAAATCAAATTGTCCTAGTTATGACTTGCACCAATATACTATAGATATATCGGACAACCATTAAAAACACTTCACAGATAGTTCTATACTCATATGGCTAAATACAAGAAAATACTTCACTAATTTTATGTACAATACAGTTAATGAAGAACACTGCACACTTCCCATCCCAGCTGCCTCCATACGCCTCTCTTGTGCCAGTCTAAACCAAAGTCGACCTGCTGCTTTCCGTAGGCTGTCGCTCCATATGGCCTGCGGTCTGCCTGGATTCCTCTCTCCAAATACCGGGTTCCAGATGGTTGTAGAGTATGCACATCAGTAGAGAATGTGCGTATCAGTAGAATATCAGTATCAGTACGCGTGTCAGTAGTCACTGATTGGCCGATATCAATTTGAAATAATTGTAAACGTTGTCATTGCCAACAATAGTATTTAATATAAGAGCAGCTTTCGATGGCTTAGCCATCATCATCAGTTGTCTGCTGGTTGGAAGCCACAAAACGACTACCGACTACCGATATCAATTTGTTTGCGAGACAATCAATTGCTCATATTGTCATCTTTGACGCGTCAACCACTGAAGTCATTGTTCCCATAAGTGTAGTGTATTTTTTGCTCGGAAGATGGCAGTGATCTTCCCCCGCTGGCTGGTATTATCCGGCGCCGACCTACCGTCGGCTAGATGCGTTTCCCACCTGCGGGGCACCGCCCCAGCTCGCACAAGCTCCTCTCTCCCGACCGGTGTCCCGGCAAGTGTGGTAGTGAGGTGCATGTTAGTGTAAGTGTGCGAGTGCGTGTGTGTGTGTGTGTTTGTTTGTGTGTGTGTGTGTGTGTGTGTGTGTGTGAGAGAGTAAGGGATGAGAATAGGACAAGGAATAGGAAGAATTGATCGCGCGCGGTCCGTGGGCCATTTGTGAGGGTATTGCTGCACCATGCTCTTGGAGTTGATGGGAGAAACTACGGACAACTACCGATCTGAGAAGCCGGCCGCGAGAATTCTCCTCCAGACAGCGACTGAATTTGACCTAGGTACCAAGCTAGCGTCGAACATCCACTGCCACTGTCGGGACTCGAACCTGAGCACCTGCCACTGAGCCACCCTTCCCAGTGTCTTATTAGTAAGTTTGATAACTCATGTATTTTTACTTCCTGTATGTAAGAATCCTGCAATTTTTAATGCACGAGATGCGCCCTCGCATGAGTTTGGTGTATTTGAAAGCCAAGAATATAACATATTAGCATAATACATATTACTAAATATTGAAGTTCATGCACGACTATTGCGTAAATACGATAGAGAATCAATACAGGTGAGGCATATTTTAAAAAAATAGTTATTTATGTGCGCACAACACCTAGGAAATTTCTTCTTGCATAAATATAAAATAGTGTATTCTTATTTACTTCTATAATGCTGATTTGTAGTAAAACATGACCTGCATGATAAAATGTTATGGAAGTTTCAAATACACATTTTTAGATTTAATATGTTCTTATTACTTTGAAACGTAGCAACACAATTGCCAGTTCTTCTTGAAAATAATTGTACACGTTACAAAGTGTCTCCTTGGGATTTTAGCGGGTATTCAGAGATGTTTAGACTTTCAGAGAGGAAATAAGTAATACACTGGCTGTGCGTCTATCAACTAGTGGCACCTAAGATTTGTGTGTCTTTCTACGGTTTTTGTCAGCAAGTAATTTGTATGCTAATTCCCTTGTGAAATTGTGTGGCCTGAACGAGTGGATATACATGATTTTCAATTATTTCGAAGCGGTAAGTAATAAATTTGGATTTGACGTTATTTAACTTTATATGATAATATTATTTGATGCGTAATGTCAATAAATAATATTGATTATTAAAAAATGTTAAGCGTAATTATATGAATATTCTAGTGTAACTGTAAATTTGTAAAAGGAAAACGAATGCGATAATCAATGTGATTATGTTTTGAACTCATCGTTTTAGCTCGAAAACAGATTGTGTTTATTTCGAGCATCATTAAACTACATTATTAAACGACATGAGTTCAAATTATCAGACGTTATAGTTAGAGACGTAGACGTAGAGTAAAAGGTTACACTTAAAGGGCTTATATTTTAAAACGTAACCATTTACTATCGTCTTTGCCCAAAATTTAATTTCTTTATTTTCTGGGTTGAGGCTTCTTTCCCTTCTTATCGAATTTGATACTTTCCTTGAAAATTGCACAAAAAATAAGAAAAGAAAATCGGCATCAAGAAAATTGGAAAAATTAACTAATTTTGAATAGATTCTAATGGAAGGTTTCTACAAGGCTGGATTTTCACACGGACAACATTGTGGAAGTGTTGAAATTGATATTTCAGCAATAAATGGATACCGATTGCTACGGCGAATGATAACAGTCAGCAGACACAGTCGAAATGATAACAGCATACGAATGCCTTAAAAATTGAGGAAGGCTGGCTTAACAAATTTAACGAGGACATCAGAACTGAATTTACAAAATGTCACTCCCGAAGAGTCTACTCTGATCATCCCAAAATATCAATGTGAAGATAATATATTAGATGTTTTCTATTAGCATGACTTTTCTTCGCACTTCAACATTGTGCAAGTCACTGTGAGAGGTGTCGACAAAGGAACATCTTGTATTAAGGATGGTAAAGCATTCAGCGATGAGACCCTGTTTTGCCTTGAGACTAATAAAGGTCGTACGCGTGCAGTGTAGACCTGGTGAGCGGTGTCATCTCCCATACGTCTCACGGATACTCAAGACAGTGACGAGGAGGATCATGTCCAAAGGTGCCCTTTCACTAGCTGTAGTTCAAGAACAATTGACCAGTTTATGGTGCATACCAAACGTCATTTTATCTGTTTCCACCTTTTTTGCATAATCAGAATAATGTGCGTTTGTTTCGAAACAATGGACGCTCACACTGCTCTGTAACATGCGCTTCAAACGTGTTCATCACCTTTTCTCTCCAGCCTGATCACCAAATTTATTTCCTATTGAGTTTTTATGAGCTGAATGACATTTGGTTTGGTCTTCAGAATCTTTAATTATTATTCTCGCTGAAAATTGAAATAGAATGTGTTTGGAATGTCATTTGTCTGGACAATGTTCGTATCCATTATATGTGTGCAAGGGTTATGTAAGAACCAGTTTTTCTCACTAGCAATAGATAAATCATAAACAGACGAGTGCAATGATGTAACATATGTTAATGTTCTGATAGTATTTTGAGAATTAAAATATATTTTATGACTTGTGATTTTACATTAAATGTAAAAGGTTTCCTGTAGCAACCCTTACAACCGGTGCCTTCAAGAGGAAACAGGCTGCAAAGGCCATAAGCCCCAAATGCGGCAGTTGCAGTGGCTGCCACAGGAAAAATTTCACATGTAATTTAAACTTTGTCACAAAGTTTAATTTGATGCACAAGATACTATCAAAATATTATCATATGTTACATCGTTGCATTCTTTTTTTATGATCTACCTTCTGCTTGTGAGAAGAATTAATAGTTCCATTTAAAATAGCAAAGGTGATTAAATTTGTCCAAAACTAAAAATATTTCAAAAACTACCTATACACTATATTACTTACCCCTATGATTTTGCATTTTTTAGTGAAAACTGTATTTTGAAATTCGGGAATCGTTTAGAAGTTATGCGAGATGCTCATAATTGGTGGGATAACCTGTATACGTAGTATAGAGAAAGTTATGTAATGCTGCGACCAAAATCGGCGATTTTTCGACAGAAAACCCCGCATTATGCGGCCTGAAAAAGAATAAGGCCGGTACCGAAAAAGTGAATAAAACATCTTCCAATATGTAGAAAATTTCTCCCTCTAACACGTCATGAAGTCAGATTTCAGAAATTGTGGGACCATGATCCGGAAAAAGTATTGTTTTGTTTTTCAAAACGTCCGTCCGTGTGTGTATTTGACCGTCCTTCTGTGAACAGCACTACCGCCTAAATTGTACGTAGGATTTCTTCCCCTATCAATCAGGTTCACCATAAAACTTTGCGATTTTCAAAAACATTCATTAATTTTAGGGTCTATTTTAAATTAATCCCCTGGGACAATGTGAAAATTTTCTCAAAAATATCTCAAATTTTTTTTCTGTAAATTTTTTGTGAGAACAGAGTGAGTACACTTATAATAAATGATAATAAATTTATTCAAACTGCAACTGGGTATAACGCGATGGCAGGTAATTACATAAATTTCATAATATACTCGTATACATGCATGCATAATGTAATACATGCAAATTATACAGTAATAATAATAATAATAATAATAATAATAATAATAATAATAATAATAATAATAATAATAATAATAATAATAATAATAAATCGAAAAGTTAGGACCACTCTTACCAAGTATCGTATGCACCATCCCCACAGTTCAATGGCAATACTATACTTACCTTGGAACGAAGAAGGTAGAGGTTTCTTTTTACCATCAGTTTAGAAATTCTAATTTTCTTCTTGTAATTTTGAACCAACGGAATGTATCGTTTAGTGGCTTTTTCTCTATCCTGTGTCATTTAATACAAAATCACTTGTTAATATCCACCTATTTCGAACATTCTTGTCTCAAAATACAGGAACACTTTAATGTTTAAACTTTGAAACGTTCAAAAGTTGAGTTCTGACTACCAGAAGATTTCACTGTTAGAAAGCTGTCGGAAGAAAGAAACTTCAATACGCCTGCTGGAAGCATCGTGCAAAGGAAGGCGCTCATCCTTTATCCCCAGGCGGACAACGTGTGCGGCCACAGAAGGCGGAGGCGGCGCAGACGGCTCCCGAGGCCGAAGGTCGGCGATGGAGCCCCCTCCCCTCCCCTCCCCTCCCCTCCATTACATTAGAGCATACTTGTTGCATTTTTCCAAACTGAACAAACCCCTGTCGATTTGACCACACTCCAAGCTCTGCGGTTTTGAAAAACATTCCATAATTTTTGTGGATATTTTACATAAAGCCCGTGGGACATTTTCAAAAGTGTCTCAAAAATGGGTTCAATTATTTTCTTTCAATTTCATGTATGAATAGTTAAAATTTTTACAATCTGTGAAAATCATCTCAATTTTCCATGGTTCCAAAACCACTGAAATGGAATTTTCTAAAAAAAATGCTCCAAATGTTTTCTCCATACTTTGAGAACGGATAGTGCTAAATACATTGTAGAAGATGAAAAAAATCATTTTGCAGTATTCTTATATTTTTTTCAAAAATGACGCAAAGGTAATTTTTGAAGTATCTCTCACGCCATTAAGATGACATTTCCAGTGATTTGTTTACATTATTGTGTTTTTTACTACAAGTGCTTCAAATGACTTTAAATGAAATTTTTCAAAACTCAAAAGGTTTCTGTGAAAAAGAGCTTCAAATTTCCCATTTACACTAACGCTTAAACGACACTTTCTTAAAAACAGTCCCCAATTTTACTACGAGAATTTCCATATCGGACGAGATTTTACTGTTCTTTATTATTCTTAAAATAATATTTTGATTCTACCACTAGAAAACCTAAAATTGAGAAAATTACAAAAAGATGTGGATTGGAGTGTGGATAGATGACAGTAAGACGATGGGGCAAGACCGAAATGCTACCCAAACAGAAAAAGTAGAAAACTAGGTAGTACGAGTAAGTCTGTGCCACTTTCTAGTACCAATAGTTTGTCGTACATCTTGGAATATACGGTACACCATGCGCCGAATGACAATTTTATCATTTCAATTGTTATAATAGAGTATACATGTTTGCTTCGAGATGAAATAACATTCGTAATGGAAGTCGTTCAAATAACCCGTACAGTTTTAGTGACGTTTCCTAAGTATCGTCAGAAAATAGTAGGGCACAGGAATATGTAAATGAATTAGTATTACCGTCTCGTGTACGAACGATTATACTGAGAAATATACGTTGTACAGAGAAAGTTATGCTTCACAAATAGTGCTTTGTTGACAGAAAAAACTCATATTGTGGTGCTCTGATGCAGACCAAATTCTATTCTAAAATGTACTAAATTACTCCCTCTCACTCGTTGTATAGTCAGTTTTCAGAAATTGTGGAACGTTAATACCCAAAAATTTATTTTTTCAAAACGACCGCCCGTCTGTCGTCTGTGAGCAACACTAGCGCCTAAACTATGAATAGGAATGTTTACCAAACTAAATACATTTAGATCGATCTGGCTACTCTAAACTCTGCGATTTTGAATTAAATTCTATTATTTTGGTGGGAACTTTACATTAAATGGTAGCTGGTAAGAAGATGAGGGAAAGTCGAAAAGCTATTCCACAGTAAACAAGTTGGAAAACTAACTATTAGGAGAAAGCCTTGGCCAATTTGTAGATGTGTCTGTGTTGCCAGGAATGTATTTGCATTCTCAATGTACGTATTTTCTTTCAAGAAATTTGCAAACGTTAAATAAAATTAGTCCAATTAGTTTTTCTCTCTTAAAAATACGTTTTAAATGTAATATGAAATAAAATTTTTCCGCTTTGCGAGACGGTAGTCGAGATGAGAAGGTAGTGCTTTGTAGTTCTGTAAATTACGTCTCATCCTTGGGACATGATTTAGCTGTATGAATGTAGTAAATTTAAACCTTATATGGTCGCATGGCGTATGGAGTATTGAGTAAAATTACATTTCTCTATAAATATTACTTTTTATATTAACTGTTTCTGATCGCCAATGATTCATCTCCGAAGAAATTAGACTTTAGCTAAGATTTAATTTTGTCTTGCCCCTGATCATTTAGAATTAATGAACTAACGGAAGCAGTTTTGTGTAAAAGTTCTGAAATAACTTTTCACGCAAGAAGTGGTGTTTAAAGTAAATTTTTGACTTTCTAGTTAATTTACTATCTACAGCAAAAAAGATTTGCCTTACAACTTGCCAGTTTTCTTCAAAAACTAGTTTCGCGTAGGTCATCTGATTTTGTGTGTTTGTGAGCGGGAGGGAAATGGCGATAACTCTACGGTGCATACTCTGCACGTGCGTTGTGTATTTCGTCATTTCGTGTGGCGCGACTGTGAAGTTGCCCAATGTCCCTCCTCCTTAGGTACATCCTTCTCCGCGTCTTTCCCCTGCGGCTCCTCCACCCACCTGCCTCCCCCCCCCCTCCCGCCGCCGTCGTGTGACCCTTCACCGTCTATTCCGCTTCCGACACTTGCTTCGTATCCATTGCCTTCACCACCTTCTCCGTATCCGCGTCCTTCTCTCTACCCTCTTTCGCTACTTCTTCCGCGGTTCCCCACCTCAGTCGTCTTGGCCGCCACTTCCTCCTCCGCCCGCCCCCGTTGCCGCCACCCAAGTACGTACCCTGCCGTCGTAAACTCAGCGATTTCTTCTCTCTCATCCCCTTTGCACCGCGACCTCGTTTTGGTTTTCCTGCCGCTGCTTGCCTTTCAGCAAAGTGAACGGGCCACAATTGCTGTGTTTCCTATGTCTTGCAATCCGATTTCTGATTCCCGTGTCGTTCCTTTATTTTCTTTTTGAGCGTACATATTTTCATAGCTCTTTGTGTTTGTTAATATTCTTCCCTTATGTTTCTTTTTTAACGGGAAAATTTTAAAAATGCAGGTGGTCTTTCATGAGATAATTTAGTGTTTCATTCTTGTTGCAGCGCTTTCGTAGCTGATGTGTTTAAAACACCTAAAAATACCAAAATACCTAGCACTAACATGAATGTAAAATGACATAGATCATGTAAATGAAGCTTTTTTAGTGAAACGAGATTTTACAATTCGCCTTATTACTTTCCCATATACATACATATATATGGAGTAATGTACGCAGTATAGGGAACGTTATGTAATGCTGCAGAAAATTGATTTTGAGATTTCAACGGAAATACACGTTTTTGGTCCCCCTTGACACCGTAAAAGTGCTTCTGTTCAAAACGTCCATCTGTCCGTCTGTCGTCCGTCTATCTGGTGCACGTGAACAACACTAACGCCCAAACCATGCGTGGGAGTTTTTCCAAATTGACGAAACCCCTGTCCGTTTGGCCTGAGTCGAAGCTCTGCGATTTTGAAAATCATTCATTAGTTTTTGGGGGTATTTTACATGAAGCTCCTAGCACATTTTCAAAATTTTCTCAAAAATGGCTCCTAATTTTGTCATTAAATGACTTCTAAGAATAGAGAAACATATGCTTGTAAAGGGGTCCGATTAACGCTGAAGTCACAGTTAACTCTGAATTTTCGAAAATTTCAAACTTTTTCGGACGTCTTCCTACAACTACAAGGTTAAAAATGAAAAAATAAAATTAGTTGTCCATAATTTGTTTTTCATTAAGATTGTGTACATTATTTTGAAAATATTTGTAGTTTTCGCATAATTGAGCAATTTAAAAAAATTACAAAATCAAGAATTTCTCAATAACGGCTCCAAATTTTTGCCTCAGAACTTTCGAACGTATAGTGCTAATTGCACTCTTTAATATTACGTAACGTTCCTTCTATGGTATTGTTTTGTTGTTTCAAAATTACACAAATGTATTTTTTTGAAAGATATCTAACGCCGGTAATATGCACATTTCCAGCAATTTGTAAACACTATTGCATTTGAGAATTTAAGTGTTTCAAATAAATGTTTTCGAAAATCAAAAAATTTCTGTGAAAAAGTGCTTCATGTTTCGAATTTACTGTAGCACTTAAGTGCCATTTTTGTAAAAACAACTCTATTTTTTAAAAGAAAATTGCCATTAGTACTAGGTTTTACTGTTATTTAATATTTTTAAAATAATACTTCCATTGTACTACTAGAAATCCGAAATATTAAGAAAATAAAGAAAATGTACATTGGTGGGTGGTTAGATGGCAGCAGGCAAGAGTACGTGAAAAATTTGAATAGCTAGCCGAGACCAAAGGGAACCATATGGGAAAGTCCATGCCATTTTGTAACACTAGTTCTTGTTTGCTTTCTAGTTTGCTATTTGGTGCGCTTTATCTCCTTAAAAATATCTGTCAATTTACCTTCCGTGCTGTGTGACCTTTTGCGCTGTCTTTCGATTTGGCCTCGTCTTCGTCCTACTCTTCTTGCCGTGTTACTCTAGGTTTGTCAAATTTATATTTGTCTTGCAGGTTTGTCGTTAGAGACATGTGGGCTGCATGCAAACGTATTGGATTTCTGCGCACATCCGTTTCGTTTTTGTTTCGCATGACGAAGCTCTGGTAGCCGCAAGTTTAGTTTTAGACAGGCGACTTGTAAAAATTGTTCTTTCAGGGCATACATAAAATGCTAACAGTTCATGTTTTGCAATACTGCTAAAAGGGAGGCGACATTCAAAATATTAAGATAAATTGGTGACTGCAAGAAAGGAAACAAAATACCTTCGCCTCTCTGCATAAGGTACTCCTAACTTTAAAGTATAATTAGGTGATTTGTAGACTTAAAGTAAAATGAAAGCCTGTAAAACTGATTAAAAATAGTGTATGGCACTCGTGGTAAAAGTGGCATTTTTATTTTGCGAGAAGGAAAGGATGCGACGAGAGACCAGAGCGACGAGAGCGGAATACTACGAGAAAAATACTGGCAATAACTCTTATGGATTGTTAATTTTTTACAGTGTTAGTATTTGTGTTGCCTTCCAATCGGTAGCAAATATCTCATGTGTATTATCTGTATATTCAATTTCCCCCATATGTTTATTGGCAAACCTACCCAAAAAATGTGTTCGTGTCTGTGGATCAGACCATGTGTTTTTACATGTTTTGGGGGTCATTAATCTGAATCCAGGGTTCATTTTACACCATCACATTAGGTTTTTATAATAAAATAAAAAGTATATAAAACTTACAGATATTTCTAATCAAGAGGTCAGAACATGCTACCTATATGGTTTGGGATCGCTGAAACCAAATCTGAAGTCCATTTAACTTTATCACATCAGATCGTTCACATAAACTCAAAAATTTTAAAAAATGGGTCTGCTCGGAGAGAAGGTTAGTGCTATATAAGCAGTCTGCTATGCAACAACGTGATGAGTGTTGTCCAGTGAGGGGCCAATGTCACATTCTCTGTCAATTACAATTGATCTGAAGTAAAACATCTGATGTGATGAATTTAAATGGACTTCAGATTCTGTTTCAGCGACCCTAAACACAATAGTAACGTGGTCTGACCTCTCGGTTAGAAATATCTTTAATTTTTTTTATCTTTTGAGGTTATGTCTTGAAACCTAATGTGATGGAGTAAAATAGACATAACTTGTGGAATTAGCGACCCCACAAGCATATAGAAAACATGTTCTGATCCCCAGACACGAACACGATTTATGTGCGTGCGGCTGTGTAATCTTCGACCCCGTAGGTGCCCTCACCATTCCGCGCTTGACTGCCGAAGCAACGGATCGCTCTTGTCGTTGTGAACAGTGATTACCGTGTGGCTGAAGAAAATCTGTGAACCAGCGTAAATCTTGTGGCCTGTGAAAATAGTGAGAGCTACGCATTATGTACAATGGGTACTGCCCGACAACGGGGCAGCTCATTAGTAATGCTCTAACAACACTAAACAGTGATTATCCCATTGCAGATTTAAACGTAAACCAAGAAGTAACGGAAACTGCCAGTGACGAAGTTTCATCAATGGAATCTCAACCACGCCAAACAACAATGGAACCTCAGCCAAATCAACAGACCTTAATGAGACTGCAAAACCCGGACACTCCACAAGGTAACGCTACAGGCCAACATGCCGCAGGGCAAAATTTAAAGCGTCCTTCTGATGATAACAGTTTGGCTAACGAGACAAAAAGGTCTAACCTACAATCAAAACAAGACACTATAGACCTTTCAATGTTGGTTCATTGCGGGTTACGATATTTAGTTTGATGATGTTTATTAGTTGTAGTAATTGTGTTCCAGCTGGGTTATTGTTTTTACATCCCAACTGTACATTAAGATCTTCTAGGGTTATTGTTGGGGTGTGTTGATCAATAATACCAATGAGATTGGTATGTTGGATTTTTACATTGGTGGCTTATATACTAAAGTGTTGTTTCCATATTGTTGTTATTAATGATCTTAATTGCTGCTGTTTCAATACCAGGGGTTGGTCGTAATATTATCTGATAACATCTTCTTCCATTAGTATTTGGTCTATCTGATCTGATTGCTTTCTAATCTGGTATGGTGAATTTTGTACTATTGTTTAAATGTGTTTGTTATGCAAGCAAAATCTATTTTCTTATCTTGCATGAAATATTTCCGTTCATTGGTGTTATTGATTATCCAATTGCATTCCAATTGCGTATGGTAATGGTATTAGTTTGTGTTTGTTGCATAATTATTATTAATGTATGCTAAGATGGATGCTTGAATGTTATTTATTATGGATGGGGTAATTGAATTGATTATATTGATTATGTGAGTAGATATTGCATTGATCAGGGAGTTTAGAAAGTTATTCTCGGTAGTGTGCATGTGGATTTAGATTTTTGGAGTTATTATGTTGATTAATATTTTGTGTTCTGTTTGTGTTGTTTATGTGTATAAAGTTTGGGATGTTTTGACTTTGACAGTCTGGGAAAGTTAGTTTGTGTAAATATTTTGAGGTGGCACAATTTGAGATCCATTGGTTCTGTTTCTAATTTGGGGATTGTTGTTGTTAGGGTTTTGGCTTATTTTTTGTAATAGGGGAATTCTACTGTTCTGAGGTTTGCCAAAGTCGAAATATCTCATGCATTGAATGAGACATTAGGTCATCTTCTCCTTTCAGCTTTTACAAAGAGATTACATATTTGTCTTATTTCTAAAATATTTTCTGTTTTCTTACCCGTTCAATTCGGCTGCAATTACTGGAATTGGATTACTGTCTTTTCGGAGTCTGGTAAATTTCAAGAGTGATGGGTGTTTTCTTTCAATTCGATGTAGATTTCGTCTGCTAGGATTGATGTGTGTATATACTTTTCAATGCAACTGAGAATATTTTATTTGCAGGTTCCTTGTAAGTATGAAATTGTCTTCTGGTGTTAATTCAATATTTGATTATATCTCTTAGGTCACTTTTTTTCTGGTAGAATTTTTATCCTATTATTTATAAATTGAAGTGTGAAACTGGTTGTTACTTTGCTAATAATCTCCTAGATAAAGTTCGTAATGCTTGTTCTATTTGCTACAAAAATTTATTTCTGTTACATTACTGTTTCTGACACACTTGGTGGGGTTTCATTGACGTAACTGACCTATTTTGATTGCTGGGATCCGGTTCACTGTTCAGTGTCTCAAATCTATTTCCAATGGGGACCGCATAACGAATTTACTGTAGCACTTAAGCGCCAGTTTTGTAAAAACAACTCCAAATTTTTCAATGAAAATTGCCATTAGTACTAGGTTTTACTGTTATTTAATATTTTTAAAATAATACTTCCATTGTACTACTAGAAATCCGAAATATTAAGAAAATAAAAAAAAAATGTACATTGGTGGGTGGTAGATGGCAGCAGGCAAGAGTACGTGAAAAATTTGAAGAGCTAGCCGAGACCAAAGGGAACCATATGGAAAGTACATGCCATTTTGTAGCACCACTAGTTCTTGTTTGCTTTCTAGTTTGCTATTTGGTGCCCTTTATCTCCTTAAAATATCTGTCAATTTACCTTCGGTGCTGTGTGACCTTTTGCGCTGTCTTTCGATTTGGCCTCGTCTTCGTCCTACTCTTCTTGCTGTTTACTCTTGGATTGTCAAATTTATATTTGTCTTGCATGCTTGTCGTTTGAGTTATGTGGCCTGCATGCAAACGTATTGGATTTCTGCGCACACCCGTTGCGTTTTTGTTTCGCATGACGGAGCTCTGGTAGCCGCAAGTTTAGTTTTAGACAGGCATTTAGACTGACAGCACATTTAAACAATAGTACAAAATTCACCATACCAGATAACAAAGCAATCAGATCAGATAGACCAAATACTAATGGAGGAGGATGTTATCAGATAATATTACCACCAACCCCTGGTATTGAAAAAGCAGCAAATAAGTTCATAATTAACGACAATCTAGAAACACCACTTAAGTAGCATATAAGCCACCAATGTAAAAATCCAACATAGCAATCTCATTGGTATTATTGATCAACACAACCCAACAATAACCCAAGGTGATCTTAATGCCAAACATGTACAGTTGGGATGTAAAAACAATTACCCAGCTGGAACAATTACTACAACTAATAAACAGGAACAAACAATATCATAACCCCCAATGAACCAACATTGCAGCCAATTGATCACTCTAGGAACCCAGACCTGTTAGACAGAGGTAAAACAAATTTAAATCAAACATTTTTCTCTACAGTACACCAAGAAATGGACTCAGACCATCTACCAATAACAATTACAACACATCATTCACTCCCCCACTCACACCCACTTCACAACTCAACACAGACACACAATTAATTGGCAAAAATTTAAATGTTAAAAGAACCATCCCTAAATTCATAATCTTAAATACCCCATTAGAAATAGATCAAGCAATAACAAAACTCAATAACATAATATTAAGTGAACTACAGAACAGTAAATTAAACAAATCATCTAAGAACACACATAATTAAAAAAATGAACTTCCCAAAAGCATAAGAAAGGTAATCCACATAAAGAATAAAACAAGAAGATTATGGAATCACACTAGAAGCCCTGAAGTTAAAAAGGAACTGAACCTATTAACATATATTACCAAAAAAACACTTTCCACACACAAACAGCAACAATACAATACCATGGTTCAAACTGTGAGTTCAAGTAACAATACACTGTGGCAATTTAAAAATAAAATACTAAACAAAAGAAATAACATTTCTCCACTTAATACCAACACCGGGAAAAATTCTCTCCCTTTGAAAAAGCTGAATCATTAGCAAAACACTTTGCAGATACATTCAAACCCAACGACTCACATCTACACACACAACACCAAACAATCACACAGATAGCAACGTCTAATTATAATGTAGATTCCATATTCATATTCACAGCCCTCCAGGAAATAACAAACATAATAAAAACACTTCCTAAAAAAGGCTCCAGGACATGACAATAAATAACAAAGCACAAAAAAATCTGCCAAACAAGCCATAGCATTCTTAAATAACATTTATAACTCTTCATTAAGGACAGGTTAGTTTCAACGTTTATGAAAACATTCTATAGTGATACCCATACCAAAACCCAACAAAAATATATCCAATACAGAAAATTATAGACCAATAATCTTGTTACCATCCTTGTCCAAAATTATAGAGAAAATTATTCTCAAAAGTCTCAATTACTTCAATGAAAAGGACATCATTCTTAGGCATCAATGTGGATTCACAGAAACGTTATCAACCACACACCAACTATTAAGGATCAAAATATCTATACTGCTTTCCAAAACAAACTACATACTACTTCAACCTTTCTAGACATTTCACAAGACTACGACAGAGTACGGAATCAAGGTCTTATGTACAAACTTAGAATCATTGGCACACCCAAATATCTAACCAACATCATCAACAGCTTCATAAGCAATAGAACTTTTTCAGTTTCAATAGATAAACAGCTCTCAAACCCTAAACCAATATTGGCTGGACTTCCTCAGGGCTCCCCACTTTCACCTATATTATTCAATCTTTACACAGCTGATATCCCTACATCCTACACAATTAATACGTCCAATTCGCAGATGATATTGCATTGTATTGTTCTAGCACATTATTTATTACATTAAGAAACACAATACAACAACATTTAAACCAAATAGATTGTTGGTCAAACAAATGAAAAATTAAATTAAACCCAGCCAAGTCAACAGCAAAAATATTTTCATTAAAAACGATTTCAACACCCACCACCTGTTACTCATAACAATAACACCATTCCTTGGACTCCACAAAACAAAACAGTGAAATATCTAGGGCTGTATTTAGTCACCAAACTTAACTGTAAAGAAATATAAACATTAAAACACAACAAACAAAAATCAACCTAATTCAATTAAAACCATTAATAAATAATCACACTAAAATAACTATACAGAATGATAAACTCATATATACAACCATAATAATACCCCTAACGCTTGTTGCTGCTATGCTTGGTGTGTCTGGATTAATGCTGCAAAAACCAATATCCATAAAACACAGGTCATAAAGAATAAATTCATGCGAACTATAACCAATGTACCCTGGTTCATCACAAACAAACAACTTCATAAAGAAACTCAAATAAAACCTATCATACATCACATCAGTAAGTTATCCCATAATTTTTACAATAATATGACATCAATTAAACAACTATCGCAATACAACCTAGGGAAAGCACCCATAAATGCCACCAGAATGGAAAATAGATTTCCATAACATGTTTTTTATATACAATTGGCTTCTTTGGATGATCCTTTGTGAGGTTCTCATTGTGTTTCCTCTCCCTAAGAATTAATTGTAAAGAAACAATAGTTTTTTTAAAATGGATATTAAGCATCAAGACATGTGAAAAAGTTGTATTGTTAACTGATCCATGTATCACATCCAAAATAGTAATATTTTTTTAAAAAAGGTGCCTTTATAATTTTTAGGCTTTTAACATTTTATCTCACAAATATTCTGTTTTTTCACATTTCATTATAAAGATTCGTTGAAGAAGCCATTCATAATTTCTCAAACTTTAGAGCTCTTGAGTACCATCAAAACATTTCTGTACAAACGTATACTTTTTAGGGAGTACCTAAACATGAGCAAACAAACATTTGTATACACTGTTAGAAATGACAGAGACTCTACTCATTATACACGGAAAACTCGGAATTTTCAAGAAATATTTAGCTGCAAAATGTTTCTAAAGGACTCGCTGCTGATAATTTTTCTGTGTTCGGAATATTCTACCCTATTTGTTTTTATCTGTTTGTTATTTTTGTTCAGAAAAACAGCAGTTCTGGGATGGAGAGTGATGAGTAGTTCATGAGAGGCAGAGGAGTGTGCGTGGGCACGTGCCTTGCCTTGCCTTGGCGTGTGCATGTGTGCGTCTTGAGCGTGGTGGTTGCGCCCCGTGGAGGGCGACCGCCGCTGACAAACGGAGCGGCGGACCGAGGTTCGTCGCCCGGGGACGCGCCTGATGGATGCTCGTGGTGCTTCCGGCGCCGCGCGGGCGCGCGGGCGAGCTTCCAAGAGAGCGCTTGGGGGGGGGGGGGAGGCAGCGAGTTCCCAGGAGCCCGTTGGGGCGGAGGCGATTGAGGGACGAGGAGAGTGTGACGGCCACAGTAGTGTAGGAGGCCCGCGCAAGGGAAATAGGAGGGGATGGACACAGCCAGGTGGCGGATGCCAAGAGGAAGGCGGGAGCTAGATGGACGGGGGACAAGCGTGCCGGCAGGCGGGCGGGCGGGTGAGTGGGCGTGCGGGGCGGGGACTGGACGCGATCGGGAGGGCGATGTGAACCACGAACGGACGGGCAACGGCGGGGGGGGGGGGGAGGCGAGTGGGTGGCGAGTGCCGAGGTGGCCGTGGGCGAGTGGTGGGGCGAGCCGTAATCTCCAAAGCGCTTGTGGGAGGCCACGCCCACTCTACCAGCCGCACACGCACGCACACACGCCCATTCTACCAGACGGCCTCACACGAGCGGAGCAGTCGCGCGCCCGCGTCGATCGGCTGGCGACTCCCAGTCGGGCGATGCCGATGCACTCACTTTTCAGATTCCGCAATTAGCTACCGAGGTAAGAGATCATACAAGAACGAACACCTTTACGCGATAAACCAACATTCTCAGTATCTATGGTAATTTTTGATATTTAATAGAGGACGCAGCATTTTACAAACAGAATGTCATTGGGTAAGTAAATACTCATTCTTGGGACGGGAATTCGTTATGTGATTAGTTCCGTAAGTGTCGTGCATGCTAGGACCCACCTCCACCGCGACGTGAAACGCAAATGTGGCCCACACGTGTTTTTCGCTCTGCAGGTATCTCCTCTAACGGAGCAGAACTCCAGGCGGGACGAGCTGCTGGAAAATTAGACTGACATTCCTTCAGTTGAAACAACTGAATGTCCTATGATGTAGGTGAGAGGGGGAGGAAATATTTTGCAGACGTTTGGAGAACGAATAAAAAATATTTTTGTTATTGCTTGTGATGGATTGATAAAACAGGCTCATTCTGACGGCGATTCTGTTTCAGAATATTAATGGTGTAAATGTTTGAAGTTGGTAGATGAAATGACGTATGGAAAAATATTTTTCTTTTGTAGATGTCACGATATGTCCCTCTAAAAACGTTGTGAGAATATACAAAAAAGTGAATATATTAAATGGTGTTTAATTGGAACGTTTGTGTATTATTTATTCGCCGGGAAATATATTTTCTTTCGGTGTCATTTGAATTGACATCATAGATATTCTTTGTCTGCGAAAAATAGACCGTTTTTTCGTGCAGCGTTACGTAACTTTCTCTCTACTGTGATAGCAGTAGCGAGAAAGTAAAAAAATCAAAATTTTATTAACTACTTCAATACTTATTAAAAACAGAAACCTATATTTTATTTATACTATATTTTCATTTTCCAAAGTAATAAAAATGTCATATTTGTATTATAATAATTATTAAAATTAAATTAATTTACTCTTTGAACAAATTACAAATTGTTCACGAATAGAATGACAATTACACATTGGTCAGTCATTAATGTCTTAATTAGTCAAAATACCAATTTAAATAACTGACACCTTTTGATGAAAAGCGACGTTACATTCTCGCCATTAGTGCCAGAAGAGATGGCAGCTGGATGTTCGTGAATTGTATGGGTTGGTTATTACTAGAGCCCGGAAGTTCAGATATTTATTTTACCTACAATAGGTAGGCAAAAAGGCATTCATTTTGGCTAAAGAAGGGTGTAAAAACATAGGAAAAATTTAAAAATCACCATTTAAAAGTAATTAACGTAAGAAAATTATAAGTGAAATTATTCACATTTTTATTATAACTTATATAAATATTAGCACTCATATGGAAAGAAACTATATTTTCTTTGAAATAAATAAATTATAAAAGATTAATTTGAAATGTTGATTGCATTTGGTCGTGGTAATGAAACATATTTCGAAAATTTGAGTACTTTTCGTGTAATTTTGCGTGAAAATGTGGACGAGAAAGTATGTGCAGTTTCAGCATATGCAATTGAGTGCTGAATTATTTAATTTTTATATCGAAACTATACCAAAAGCGTTATTGAGACTCACGGTCGTGATTTGATCAACTACTAAAAAAATTGAATATTTCACCTAAAATATATGAACGTTGCACCTCTCGTTTTTCAAAACAAATGTGTAATACATGAAATACATTTTAATTTGTGACATGAAAGTCAAGCACATAAATGCTGTTGTTGTTGTTGTTGTTATTATTATTATTATTATTATTATTATTATTACTACTATTATTACGGTTTTGTTTCGTGAATCGGCCATTATAGGGCCACGCGGTACGTGCACCCCAGCGGGGCTCAGACTTGAATATCGGGCTAGGTGCACGTTACCTTTCTATAAAAGCCCGGGGTGTTATCCCAGAGGGATGGGATGAAATGATGATGATGATGATGATGATGATGATGATGATGACGACGAAATAGGCACACACGAACATGTAGAAACACACACAACACAACCATGAGGCGGGGCTCGAATCTGCGATCCCTTGGTCCACGACCGCCACTGCACTACTGCCTACGCGTTCTCGGTCATCAGATCGATATTATTATTATTATTATTATTATTATTATTATTATTATTATTATTATGTTATGTGATTTAAACACCAAATTGTGTATAATCTCAATATTTTTGTATTCCTTTTTTTTATCATGTGAAACTGTGCTGTCTTCGCAATTGTCAACTGTTGTTTCTATATTTCTCTTGAAGAGGCACAGGCTAAATGTGCGAAACGTTGACTACTAAAGTCTTAATTCCTGGAATCCACCTAAGATTGATCCTACATGGTTCAAACCTACGCGATACTTACGTCTATCTACAGCATTAAATTAGGATGAGCTGGAAGAAACAACAATTTCAATATTATTATTATTATTATTATTATTATTATTATTATAAATATTTGACTGTCCAGAGATAATTGAAAGTGTCTAACATCCTCTGTGGCAATAATTAAATAATTATCATATGATTAATTAATATACTATTTAGAGAGATCGCAACGGAACCTACAATTGCGAAACGGGAAACATATTTCAGTGTAATTGTTAAAATGTAATTGTCAATGTAATGGTTAAAACTAACAACTGTGATTGTGATTGATTGGCTGATTAGTGATTCCTGGAGCGTGAGGCAGTTGGAAGGTGAGGATGAGGGAGGTGGCAGTTATTTTCCCCCGCTGAGTCGTGAGATTCAGTGCAGCCCTACTCGTCCGCTTGTGGGGGTTTCCCTCAACCAGGTATCTCCCACCAGTGCAGTGGGGCACCGCCCCATCTGGTACAAGCTCTACTCCACGTCTGGTCTCTCGACATGTGTGTACTCTCGTGCATGTGGGTGGGTGTAAGGTGTGAAGATCGCGTCTGGTTTGTGCTCGTTGGTTAGTGTACTACTCCGACACTCGCCTGGTGTCGGTCGGTGAAACCGTGTAAACCTGCGGTATGTATCAGAGCTGCCGGCCGCTCGAAGTATCTTCCTAACAACGGCTGAATTCGATTTAGCTTTACAGCCAGTGTCCCAAAGCAGCCTCCATCGGGATTTGAATTCCAGAACCTCCGGATAAAAGGCCATACATTCAAGTATTGACCTGAGTCACCTAACCCGGATTTTGTTTCCTGTAGCTACTGCCTGTCTGTTCTTGGCGCGACAGCCCGCGAGCGGGCCAGGGACTACCAGCAGCGTCGCCGTCTCGCAGCCATGGGTTTAAGGAGTACGTGGAGTTATAGCACGAAGACATCTCTACGTCGTATTCTGGTCTTCTCAACCTAAGAACTGTGTTTTCTCATCGTCACACAGCAACCTATACTGGGGCATTACAAGGAAAACGCGCGCTATAATCTCTCCCGACCGGGAATCGAACGCATGGTCGCGTCATGGAAAGCGAGCCCGCCGATTAATGAGCTGTCCTGTCCCTGAGCGTTCCTGTAGCCACTACGTTTTGTCAATTTATTGAATTGCGAAGAGCAATAACTATTTTCTATATTGTGTGTATTTGCCCGCCCAATACACAGTATATTAAGAACGAAGGTTTCAGTTGCAACTCTCATTGATGTTCATCAATTTCTACGTAGAAATAAGTTATTTGTCAGTAAAGAAGAACCATGAAAACATTCCTAGTGAATCAAATATTTTCTGGAATAATTCAAAGATCTAATGGAACCCTACCTTTAATCAACCATGTCAAGAACACAAATGTCTGTAATATTGAAAGATAATTATATCTATTGATTTTTTTTTAGTTTCATAAAATTCTTCATTGCTCATATCTTTTACATGCCAGAGTTATAAAGATGATTTTATATATCTTTACTCCACAAATTTCTGATTCTTTATAATTTGTTATTTCTGACGTAGCTTACGCATTTCGAAAGTCAGTATTTTATATAATTAGCGAAGAGTTTACTAAATCGAGAATGTTACTTTGACAGAAAATGTAATTTAAAACTAACCAATTACAGCGGGATTAAATAAAGGATAATGGAGATTATGTAGTGGTAAGTTCTTATTTGGAAAAGGAAAGTGACCCACAAACAAGTCTTCCTCAAGTTGTCAAGCCCTTTTGAAAGTATTTAATGTGAGAAATAATTGGAAAGATTCCGTAATATATTTACATTCAATTTTAGCTCTTAATGGAAGATGCCTGTGAAAGTCCTGGGAGTTGTGAGCTCCTCCTTCAAACTTTAAGCAAATCTCCCTCCGCTGGAGTTGAATATTTGAGCAGGAGGAGGCTGGGAAGGCAGGCGCGAAGGCAGAGGACAGAATGAAAGGGGGGTGAAGAGTCGAAGGGGTTGGGAGGAGTGCGGGGATAAGGTGGGGACAATGTGGCTCGCGAAGGCGCAGCTACTAACAGGTGGGGGAGCTGGACGGGGCGGAGGTGCAGTGACGTACAAAGATGAGGGCTAGTGGAGACGCGGCGAGCAGAGGGGAAAGTGAGAGGGGGCAGGGAGAGGAGGGGGGTTGCGGTGTCAGAGTGATCGGAAAAGTCGCAGCCAGAGAAGCGTGGACCGGGGGCGGCCAACAAGTGACAAGGTCGAGGGGGAGATGGGCGAGAGGGCCTGAAGAGCGCGGACGAGGTTCGAAGGGGTGTGGCGGCAGAGGGCGGCGGGACAGACGCAGCCACCAAAGGGTGGGTCAGGGGAGGCTGAGAAGGTCGGGTGATGTGGAGGTCAGAAGTGAGGGGGGTCGTCGGGTGAGGCGAGTGAGGGGCGATGGGTGAAGGGATGAAGGGGGCGGTGACATGGGGTGTCTGGGGAAGTCGTGGCCATCTGCGGGGGGGGGGGGGGGCGGAAAGCGCATTAGTGCCTTTCAGACGTTGCAAGAACCCTTCTCGCCGTGCCGGCTCAGCCTCCCTCGCCGCGGGGCGGCGGGGCGGCGCAGCGAGCTGCCTGGGGCGGTGACTGACGGCAGTAGTTCCATGCAGGAACACGAAAACTAATGAAACTATAGAGAAGAAGTGTTAATTGGTTGGGCTTATTCAAAAGCATAGTGGCCAGCTTTAAGGCCATGCTCGAAAGTAAAGTAACATTAGCCAAAACAATTTTAAAATACAATACTCTTATTACAATACGTACTGACCGTTGTTCACATCTAAGACCTAAATGTTACCTCTATATGGTGGAGAAGTACTTAAATCCCTCTGTGTAAAGATATAATAACAATATCGTTGTTTGTTAATTTAGTGAACGTTTCCAAAATAACCAAACGTCTCAACCATTTATAGCGGACTCTCATGCTGGATGTCTAATATTCTATTACGGAAATCAGAGTTATAACACGTAGAACACGTAAATAAATGAATCGTTTGTCTTAATGGCCTCAACAATGTTCTTGTTCTTGCAGATGTTCTTGCAGATTTGGGAATAATTATTTTAATGTTCACCTACTATATTTATTGCCGATCCGGTGGCCGAGATCGCTAAGGCAGTAGTGCCGTAGCGATCTCGTACCGAAAGATCGCGAGTTTGAGTCCCGCCTCGGGCATGGTTGTATTGTGTTCGTCCTTTCACCCCCATCATCATCATCATCATCATCATCATCATCATCATACCAGGGAAGACAACGGGAAACCACCCTGAATAATTTATCCCAAGAAAACCCGTTATGGGTCATCTAACTTCCGTATATGGAAGATAGGATCAAAAGAAGACTATATTTATTAAATGGATTCTAAAATCGTTCACTAATAAAACGACCATCTCACTCTGAAGCAAAAACCCATGGTTGGATGTGACGTTCAATTTATATTTTGTGATAAATACTATCACAGATGACGTGCTCATGGTTGATTGTCATTGCAAACCAAGGCAAGGCAGTTGGAAAGTACGTTTGCCTCAGAACCAAATCATTAATTAATATTACTTTGTAAGGGTTGCCACTAAAGTGCGTTGGGAATCTGTATGAGACGCACATTGTGAGGTAAGTATATATATTCTCTGGGTCAGAGTTGCCAACCTTGTACTTTCGTGGGAGCAGAAAGCATGGGCAGGATAAACTGGTGTGTATATGTGGGCCGCGGCGGGCTGCCTGTCGGCCCCAGCCAGTCACTAGTAGTTCGGAGTGTGAAATAATGTCTCATCAATGGAGATTATGCCCCAGGAGAGAATGTTCTCGTACTGTAAGTTTCTAAAGGACGTAGTAATGGGTATTTGCTCAGATAGAATTTCTTCCCACGAGAATACTCATTGTTGCTTAGTGGTGAGCGGTAAAACGGTCTTGAGCTCTCGAATAAAATTACTAATTTTAACGTACAATTTATGATTATTTATAGGTTTATCATTTTGCGATACACAAATGTGTGTGTGTAAATTCAGTGCTTAGTTTGGAAAAGTTGGAAGTAATCTAAAGTGTTTTCAGCAGTGTTTTCAATTCAGTCAAACCTTAAATGGAATGTACATATAAGAAAATTAAACACTAAATTAAGTTCTAAGTTCAGAATTTATCAAATTCTGTCAGCCTTCATGCAGATCGTTGCGTGTATTTTGCAAATGTACATTGTATAATTTTGTTAAAACACTAAATATGTTTGTAACAAATAATGTACTTCAGCTTCCGGGACAATGACCCCCATCTCGATCAGGTTTTTGTCCAGTTTCCCTGATCCATTGAGCAAATGCTTAAATGGCCCCTTGTTTTGCTTCAGGACGTAAATGAAGTTTCACTAAGCGCACGTTTTGTTGAACTCTCATTTTGCTTGTAATGGTAAGAGTAGAGGTAAGGGTGAGTTGCTAATTTGTTAACAATGCGGAAAAATCATACTTGCAATTTTTGTACCGATGCAAATAAGTTTTCTTGTACTTGGAAATGAAAATTACTATTTTTTAAATATTGCTAATCTTACTATTTTAAAAATTTGTTTAAAATTTATTTTTATTAATGTTAAACTTTTACTCATCTCTCAACCATTTATAGTTAAAATGACGGGAAGGGATTCTGGAACTCAAGAAAACGTGCGCAGATAATCTTCTCCCCATACCTCACGTACAGTTTTTGCTGTTTGTTGACGGAATAAATCTAAATGTAAATCTAAATCAGCAATTGTGCGGAATCTTATAAGAAGAAATTTTTCAAACCTCGAAATTTCTGTTGAAACTTGGTTATGTTGATCATGATACTTCGTTGTCGATGCAAATATGCAGTAAATTTGTTAATACCAAGGATTGAAGTGTGTTTGTTATTTAATTCAGAGATTAATAAGTTAAGACTAGAAGAAAACGCTTCCCCTGCATGCAGACTGTTTATAAAAAGGGCAACTACAGGATCAATATCTACTTGATGTTCTTGGATGTCAATTAAATTATGTGTGTTTAGAGATGGATGAGTAAATAAAGGCAGATTTTAAATCAGTTAAGTTGCATGTGGCTTGCATTGGACATCACAGATCAACCTCGGCAGGCCCCATTTGCTGCATCCTTTGGTGTTGTGCTTCTGAATTTAGGAAGTTCTGTCAGTTATTTTCTTCACATGCCGTATTTTATTTTAATGTGAACGCTGGTGAGTACCGTACATGCTACGTAAGAAAAGTTGTCGACTGATTTATTTGGGACTGTCATGCCTTTGCACTGTTTTGATGTATCTCCAATGTATTTCATCAAATATGAATCTTTGCTGTGGTGGGCCATTTTTTAATTAAGTAAATAGCGCATATATTTATTTTATAATTGAATAGAATTGTGGAACGGTCAGCAATGCAAGGTTTCTGTGACATTTTCAAACTTTTTTCGAAATTTATTTCTTTATTTTTATAAGAGAGAGTAATACTATTATAGAGAGGACATATGCTTGATTTTCACTGATACGTTGTATTTTCGAAATTTGCCAAAGTAATAATTTTTTCGGGGTCATCCTACACCTACAAAATTTAAGATAGAGATTATGTCAAATAAAATTAGTTATCCATAATTAGTTTTTTCATTAAGATACTGTATATCTTTTGAATATTGAAGTAGTTTCGCATGATTTTGTAACAAATATGAGCAACAATTTCTCAACACTGCTCCAATTTATATATTTAAACTTTTAGTAGGGATAGTACTCAATTTAGTGTATAAGATAAACGCCGTTTCGTTCTAGTCTTTTGTTTTTTCAAATACTACATAAATGTAATTTTTTAAAATATCTAACTCCTTTTAATATGCACATCTCTAGCAATTTGTACACATTATAGCATTTGTGAGCGGAAGTGCTTCTAATGATTTCCAATAAAAAGTTTTGAAAACTCATAAGATTTCTGGAAAACGAGCTTCAAATTTCGAATTTTCAGTAACACTAAAACGCCGTTTTCTCAAAAAGGGCTGCAAATATTTCATGAATATTTCTATAAAGGACCAGGTTTTACTCATCTATAGTATTTTTTAACTATTCAATATTCCGTTGCTATTATGAATTGAGAAAATTTCAAAGAAATATATCGTTGGCGGCGATAGAAGGTAGCTATGTTGCAAGTCCGCAAACTCCGGCCCAGATCAAAGAAATTAGAAAACCAACTAGTAAGAGAAATTTGTTCTATTCTGTAGCATCACTAGTTTATTCTTCCCATCCCCCAAGAAACACCCACCTCTTAGTCATTACCTCAGGCTCAGCCCTCAGCTGTCCTCGCCCCGACTACCTTTTTCTCCGTCTCAAATTCCCTTTTCCCCCTCCTCCAGCCCGGACGTGGCGCCCCTTCATCTTGTGACACCGCCGCGCCGCCTGCCAGACCTCCGCCTCAGGCGCCGCCCGCCTCTTCGCCGGCGATTGTTTCTGCGCGGTTCGGGACGCCGCCCCCGCCTTCGAGACACACCCATTAGGCCACTTAACCCCGCAGACGGCCGCCTCAGCCGCCGCCGCCGCCTGCTGCTGTCACCGTGGCCGCCGCCGCCGCCGCCTGCTGCTGTCACCGTGGCCGCCGCCGCCGCCGCCGCCGCCGCCGCGAGCGCTCTCCGCATGCTGCCTCCCCATCTTCCTTTCTCGCCTCCCCGCCTTCGTGTCTCTGCGTCTGTCATCATCCCCCCGCACAACATCTCCAACTGCCAGACAGGTCGTTTCCAAACGCCCCCGCCTCCAGATGTCCCCACCTCCAAACGTCCCCTCTTCCAAACGCCCCCGCCTCCAAACGTCCTACAGCGTTCCTATCTCACAGTTTCCTCGCTTCCCAGTATCCTTGTTTTCACGTCTCGCAGCCTCCCCGCTTCCACACGTCAGTGTGTCCCCATCTTCCTTAACCCCTTGCCTCCTCGCAGCTGTCGCCGGCTGTCCCTTTCCAGCAGCCCCACCTCCCCGCCTCAAGGCTTTCCCACCTCGCGGAAGCTCTCTCCTTCTAGCACTCCCACCCCCACTTTTCTTCCCGCCTCCCACTCTTGCCGACCGTCCACCCACCTAAGCGCCCCCCTCCGCTGCTAGCGGCTCATGGCGCCACCGGGGTCTTAGCCCGCCCACGCCCGCGGGGACCAATTTGGGGCCCATTGAGATGCACCGGGCCCGCGCCCCGAGCGGCGCGGCGCCCCGGCCCGGGCTGCTCTTAAGGGCCGAAGTTAATTAAGTTAGCTGACAAGTGTTGAGGACAGACGCAGCTGATTAAGGCTGTACCCTGCGCCCGGCCCCGCCGCCTGGGCGCCGTCCGGCGAGGCGGCGTGGGGCCGATAATGTATGCAAATTCCTAGGACGACGTCGCGTCGGCGCTCTGGACGCAACGCCCCCGGCTCCCCCCCCCCCCCGCGCGACTTCACGCTCGCAGTCGTCACTACCTCCGGGGCCTCGCTGAGCTCGCACCCGGCAACGGAAGTTTCCGCTTTTTCTCCTTCGCCTGTTCATCCCTTTCCTTCTTCCACCTCCCCTCCCACCGCGGGCCTCTCCGTTTGCGCTCTAATGAACACGCAAATGAGCACCGCCGTAATAAGTGTGGCCTAATACGCGGCTCATATTGTCGCATACATTAAAATGGCGTCTTGTCCCCGATTTTCCGTCGCCACCCGTACATCAGACTTTCATCACGACTGGTCGTTGCCTGAGGGAACTCTCTCGAGCTGTAGAGATGTGTAATCCAAAAGGGAGCGGAAATGGGAGGGTTGAAGAAATGGCGTTATCATAATAGCAGAACTGAGCAAAGGTAGGGTGTTAGTTGATTTTTTTTCGCGAACTTCTTTGCATTTAAAATTTTTAAAAAAATGTATGTAATAGCATTGTATGAAATAGTACATAAGCTAGAGTGTAATGCTAAGACATCTTCACTTTCTATGAAAGGAATTGGCAATTATAAACTCTGTGTATTGAACTTTATTGAGCAAGAATTACACTACACATCTCTGTGGATAACTCAACTTTGCCTTTTTTGTAAACAAAAGTGGTGGTCTGGCATTAGATCCGCAATATGTTCTTTTACTGAATTGACCCTTTACCTAAAATATAGAGAATTTTATTCTTCCCGTATACTCCTCATGGTCTCTTTAAACTAAATAATGATAAAAAAATCTGAACTGAACATATTTCAAATGTGAAAAAGAACAATCTGCTCTAAATAATAAACGTTATGAATAAAATACATTACATGAAACTAGATTGTACAGGTGACTTAAGGGAGTTTATTATACATGGATTTATAAACAAGCTTTAATACTTTTAGTTTAATAGGTCAAAATTAATGCGGCTCACTTCCAGAATTGCAGCTGACTCGCCATGCATAAAATGCCAGATTTATTATCAGTTAATTCTTTGTTTTCCAACGTATGCAGGTAGCAATGACGCATCTACAACGGAAAGCTTCGGATCAAGTGGTTAAAATACCCGAACGTGTTTGACACGACGCGTATATAAATAGGATCACGTAAATGCAATCTGCATTGGTTGCTAACTGAGAGTGAAATTTAGAGTTCATGCAGAACTGACGGACGAACTTCTCTCTCTCTTTATCTTTCGCTGTCTTTCTCTCTTTCTATCCCTCTCTCTCCCTTCGCCCATCGATCGAGATTTTATGGAGAAGAAATAAAATTAATATTGAGTGTAAACATCACTAATTATTGAATATAAGTGGTGTGGAAATAGTATTGAAATAGTCTTTTACGATAAGCTGACCGTTATGATACACAAATACAAGAGATTTCCAAGAGAAGTCGAAATTATGCGAACTATCAACTTAAAGAATGTTTGGCTTCAATTGTTGTCAATAATGAACTGTGTAAGGAACTAATAGTGAGAGTTGATTGTGAAATTTAACAGGATGGATTAGAAGATAAATTCTTACTCACTTTTCCAACGATTTTTTAAAATCTGATTTACTACTTTGTGTGGTTCGGGGGTTATGCACAGGTCTTTTTTTGCTGTATGTTAGGGACAAATAGCTGTAGCCATAAGTGATGACCTATCCATTGTAAAAATAACTAGTAGTTCTACTACAGCACAAACTTTCTCGCGTTATTGGAAACAGCTACGTAATATTGAAATATTGCATTCCCTGGATTACTAACTCCTCAGCTTTTACTTGAAAACATCCAATTCAACCATGAAGTGGGCAACACACTGTTGCCAGCACAGCGATGTCCAAACCATGTGCATTCGCTTTGCGAATAATATCAATTCTTGGCAAAAACGCTTATTTCCATATGTATTCATATTTCAACTTGTTTATCGGTTAGTTATAGCACATCACACACAGTTGATAAATAACTATAATACTAATAAACGAATTAAATCACTACTACTCTACAATTTGTAGTGTTACGTTTAATTATTTCCGCCTGTTACATGTTGGCACTGCCTCAAACGAAGCTCAGGAAATAAAACTTTATGTTCGTTAGATCGACCTCGGTTAAAAACACTTTAAATGAAAGTAAAATCTCTGTTCTTGAAGACGGTAAGATACAATTTGGCCCTTATCGGAATATTTTTGAATAAAATAAGTGTAAATTAGAACAGACTCTTACGAAAAACTTTCGCGTGCTTAGTTTTATTTAAGTTATTGAATACGTTAATGTATCGTAAGCAGGGGCTACTTGCACCCCGTTTTTCAATACTTTCGTAATTTTTTCTTTACCAATCCTGTAAAAACTAAAAAATGTTTATTATATTTTCTGTAGATCCACAGGTTTATTGTGAAGTGTTCGAGAGTAGTTTGATAAGATATATTTAACACAAATTGCAAATATTTTTTTAAAAATTGGTTTCAAAGTTACACTGATGTGTGGGCTACATGCTCCCACGCGATAAAACCACTAATATTTGCCCCGTGTCTATGTGTTCCTAGATTTTCTTGCACAAACATGAATGCAAATATACTACAAACACGAAGATAACTTCGATGGCTGAAACACAATTTTTAGCCAATTTTTGTCGGTAACTGTGTATGCCTAAAAAATAATATCCCCCATTCCTGTCCTTGGAGGTTATCTTCGAAAACGGTAACAGTAACCCATAGATAAGTAAGACTTCGCAATAAATCTGAAGTCGAGTTCTGAAATTACGGATTTGGTCATGGTGCCTCGCAAAGACTAATTTTTCGTCTTCAATAACATTTTTGGATTACCGGGTTTCTGAATAAATTTCTTCTGTCCCATTTTTATTTTCTTGTATACATAGGTATATATCAAGTAATATACGTAGTATAAGCAAAGTTATGTAATGTTGCGCGAAAAAACGGCGGATTTTCGGCAGAAAAAATTCTTTGCCGGGCTCTGATAACGAAAACCTGGATAAATACAGTTGCTAAATTCAGAAAAAATATCCTCTAACACGTGGTGTAGCCAGAATCCCTGTTTTATGGGATCATGGTACGAACAAATGAAATGACGGCAAAACGTTCGTCTGTCTCTCCTACGAACACAACTAGCGCCTAAACCATGCGTAGGATTTTATCCAAATTCAAAAAAATCTCTGTCCATCTGGATCGTGTTGAAGCTTTACGATTTTGAAAAAAAATATAAAATTTCCTATCGGACCTTCCTAATGACGATGTTACAAACTCCACCGACCTCGCTATACCTGAAAATATTAGAATTCCATCCATCTACATTAATAATATTACAAATATTGTTTAACTAAGTCAGAAAATTAAAACTCAAATCAGTGCGCAATTCACCCTAACATATAACAATCACAAAGCGAAAGTGAAATTTGAAAAAATAGAAGACTTCAGAAAATTAGTTCTGTATTTCGTAAAACGAACATACAATTTCATACCTAAAAGGACCCAACCAACAAAAAGTTTTTTGGTTGTTTTCAAACATCATCACGCAAGAGGATATATATATATATATATATATATATATATATATATATATATATATATATATATATATATATATAAGGACCTGTAGGAACAATACTCTTCCCTTAATAGAGTCACCAGGTTACACAAATATATCAGCCCATCTAAGTGGTAGCTGCTGAATTTTCATTTCAATAAACGATCGAATTAACTCTCCCATTAAGTCAAATCTGCAACTTAAAAGTTAAAGTTGAAAGAAGACGAAAAACAAAGGAAATGTTCCTCCGTTGCCTAGTCTTTGGACACACTAAAAATATATTTTACAACCAAATGTATTGTATACATTGTGCCGAGAATAGTAAATTGCCTCGGTAAGAACAATTCTCCGAAATGTGCCCTGGACAAGCCCATATAAGACAGTCATTAAATTTAAAAGACTCCGAGCTCGTACACGTTTTACTCCGGTGCGTCACCATGGCCGACCATGCCAGGCAATAACAGGAAGAAGTGGAGAACGCGTTCTCAGCAGCCATCTTCATCGACGCCACGGGGCCCCTCAACGCCTCGCCAGTCGCGAGTCCCAAACCATGACTGACGCCAGCACGCAACCGCAGGCCACGGCTTCGCTCGCCGCCTTGCAGCAGTCATTAAATTTAAAAGACTCTGTATAATTCCTTCTCCTCTCCAAAAGAATGTATAAAAGTCTTACAACTTTTAAAAGCATCAAAAATTGAGACCTTAATATAAAGAACCTCCTTTACCTGTATATCATGTACAATAATCCTTCAAACATGTTGTTAATATCAAAACGTGTGTAATATAAATAAATATGTGTACCCATACCAATTATGTAAGTACCCACAATATTAATACATTTTGACCATTTATATGCTTGTATGAATTGTATGTAATTGTACAATGGCATAACTGTCAAAAATGTAATGTATATTTTTGTGTAAATTATAAATTGGTTCTAGCGGTCGCTTATGACCTAGTTGTTGAAAAGCGACTCGGAAATAAAACTCCTCCGAAATGTAGAAAATGCGAAGAGACTTACCGCGTACGTACTGATGAATGTCAATATTTTAGAAAATTATCGGAAAGTAAAACTAGAGAAATGTCCCTCTACATCTCCTCTCCTTTCTCGTCCTTCCTACCTCCACCCTCCTCCATCTCCAATCCTCCATCTCTTTGTCCTCCCCATTCCCATCCACCTGCACATGCTTTTCCCGTGCGCCTCCCGTCACTCCGTTACGCGCACTTTTAATTGCGTTTCGCGCACCTGCCATGTATCTTGTGAAGCACCGCACGATCTGGGAGTTATTTTTTATGAGCCCCCCCCCCGCCCCCGTGCCCAGGTCGCGTCGATGGAGGAGTCGCCGCCGGTTGTTTATTCGCCCATCAGCGCGACGGATGGGCCCGTGCCCGCCGCGCCCGCCGCGCTCGCCGCGCCGCCGGATACGTTCCGACCAGCCCCACAAACATCTAAATTACGCTATTCTACAAACGAACGGAAAGTCAGTCGTGTGTGGATAGAAAGGAAATATCTGCAAATGTTTTAATATAGACACTTCATTAAATGTACTCATATTTTACTCAACAGTTGAAGCCTAAATTGAAGTTTAGATAATGAACTCTTTTTATGAAGAACAAAAGTTTGTTTATGATTTGTGCAATGAGAGAGAATACAGTATATTCAGATTTAATTAAATGTCTATTTTCCACTATTTGGCCCAAATCCTTCCGTAATAGTTGTCGATAAATTGAGCCTTGTGAAGGCATGAGAAATTTCAAATTCCAGAAGGCATTGGAATATTACATATATTCGATAAAGTATACGAGTCAACACTGACTGCCTCGATGAGAGTAAGTGTAGTCTTATAACTTTTGTGAATTACTTGTCAAGATTTCCTTAGATATATATCGCCCCATTTATGATTTTTTTAGTTTTATCGAAGGTGTCAGATAGGTAAAGGTCCGTAGCACTGGACACTTACATTCCCACAAAAAATAATCTTAATGATTTGCCTGATTTAGAAAGATCATTTTGAAAGAGAGTGATAGACGTGTGATAATTTTACATTTTATATCCACTTTAGTGAGGTAGGTGAAGTAATAGTGTACTTTGCCACTTTTCTTTTGAAAATATTTTGAACTATGTCTTGTATCCTTCACTGTTCCGCCTTAAAAATGCTAATAACAGAATAACCTTACTGATATCAATATTGTCATTAATTGCTATAGTACTCTTCAACGTAGAGTGGTGAGTCGAAAGTCTTTCCTTCTCTGAATTGCCAAAAAGTAAGCTATCAAAACTTTTTCGATATGGACTTTTTGCACACAAATTTAAAAAAATTAAATACTCATGCTCATATTTCTTTCTTGATTTGTTAGGTAACATCCCGCTTTCTATTTCTGTTTCTAATTCAGAACTATATTCATTCATGATGGAAAGAATTAGAACTCAAAATTATAAAAGATAATAACTAGACCTCAAAATTATCAGATTAAACTGGCTATTAGAAAAAACTCATCCTTAAGCATCGCAAAGAAAATTCTTCTGTATAAAGCATTACTAAAACCAGTCTGGACATATGGAATACAACTTTGGGAAGCAGCTCAAAATTGAAATATTGAAATATTACGTTTCCAATCTAAAAGCTTAAGAAAATTTGTAAATGCTCCTTGGTACGTAAGGAACGCCACAATACACCGAGACTTACAAATGGCAACAGTAAAAGAAGAAATTAACAAGACCAGCGCAAAATACTTACAACGACTACATAACCATCAAAATATTCTTGCCATTAACTTGCTAGACAATAGTGACACCACCAGACGACGTAAACGATATCATACTTTAGACCTGACATATCGACTATGAATTGTTGTTAATCTGAAAAAATTTAATATTAGGAGTACGGTCAATGGACCTTACTCCTATCATGTTATTAAAATTGTATGTAAATTTGCCAAATGTTTATACCCAAATTGCAAAATAAAATATTATTATAAAAAAATTATGGAAACTATACAAAAAATGTGTTTCAATTGTTCTCCTTGTTGAAAAGTGTCGTCAGTTATAGGAGAAAAAAGTGAATACTAAATGAAGGTGGAGGTACTACGGAGGAGGTGGTATAGGCAGCGAGTAGTAGATTGAGAGGTAAGTAATTAATATACATACTTGCTTCACTCCTTCCATAACTCTGAAGGACCACCATGAAATAAGGCCCATGGAACCCGTTTCTAGCTGTCGAATGGGAAATAGTCACAATCACACAGCTAATCGAATGGGAAATAGTCACAATCACACAGAATTTTGTTTTTAAGAAGAATAAATACACCCGATTTGTGCCTAGAAGGTAAGTCGAAATCTGACACTAGTGTGAAGCGTAGCAGCCAGGTAGCTCGCTGGTTTACAAACAACGCACGACGGTCAAGTACGTCGATAGCCTCCTAGTGATCTACTCTCACAATATGAGATTTTTAAAAATAAAATATATAAGATAGGCGACAGCCAGGCATGCCTACCCTGGAATATGAAATTCAAAAAAGAGCGCCAATAATTATAGCCATTTATTTTCTTTAAATATAATTTTAATTACTACATATATTGATTCAAATTTATAAAAATATGTATTGAAATTATCTGCTTTTTTTAAGGATAATAAAAGTACCCGATTTTTGCCTTCAAGTGAAGTCCAAATTTGAAACTCGCGTAAAGCTTAGCAGCCAGGTAGCTCGCTGGTTTACTAACAACGCCCGACACTCTTATACGTAGACAGCCTGTTAGTGATCTACTCTTACAAAATGAGATTTTTTATAATACAACATATAAGGTAGGCAACGGCCAGACGTGCCTACCCTGGAAAATGAAATTCAAAAAAGGTCGTCAGTAATTGCATATATTTAATTTTTATATATACTTTAAATTACTACTAATATTAATTCAAATTTATATATAAATGTAAAGAATTTCTCTACTTTTTTATTTTTAAGAGTAATAAAAGCAACCGATTTGTGACTTGTAGGTGAAATTGAAATAGAGTAAAGTTTAGCTGGTTCAAGAACGAACGACAGTAATATTCTAATGAGATTTTTTTAAAATACAATATATGGGTAGGCAACAGCTAGGCGTGCCTACCCTGGAAAATGGAAGTTAAAAAAGGCTACCAAAAATAATAGAAATTTACTTTATAGTTCTGAATTTCTATATTCTTTAAATTTTTATATTTTTCGAAATTTTGTATTTTTGGAATTTTTATATTTTGAAAATTCTTATATTTTTGAATTTTTGTTTCGAATTTTTATATTTTTCGTTTTTCCCCTTTTTGTTTTCGTCGTTCGTCATTCGTCTTTTGTCTTTCGTCATTTGTCGCTTGTCGCTCTCATTTGATGATCGTCGTTTGTGTATCGTCATTCGTCGTCCGTCGTTTGTCATTCGTCGTTCCTCGTTCGTCGCTGGTCGCTCGTTGCTCGTTAATCTTCGTTTGTCTTTAATCGTTCTTCGATTGTCGTTCGTTTATATTTTTCGATTTTTTATTTTTTTTAATTATTATATTTATGGTTTTCTCGAATTTTTAATTCTTCTTGTTTATCACTTTTTGTGTTTCTGGTCTTTTGTGGCTCGACTTTCGCCTTTGGTCTTTTGTCTTTCGACGTCCGTTTTTCGTCGTTGGTCGTACTTCGTTCGTCGCTGGTCGCTCGTCACTCGTGCGTTGTTCGTCGTTCTTCGTTCGCAGCTCGTTAATCGTCTCTCTTCGCTGGTCGCTCGTCGTTCGTCTTTTGTCGTTCATTTTTCGACTTTCGTCTTCCGTTCATATTTTTCGAATTATTATTTTCTTCGAAATTTAATATTTTTTTCGAATTTTTAGATTTTTCGATGCACGGTCGTTTGTTGCTCTCGTTCGTCGTTCGTCGCTCGTCGTTCGTTGTTGATCATTCGTTGATCATCGTTTGTCGCTCGTCGTTGTTCGGTCACTTCTCACTCTTAGTTCGTTTATCGCCGTTGGTTTTAATTTTTCGAATTTTTGTTTTTTGAATTTTTATATTTTTCGAAATTCTATATTTTTGAATTCTTATATTTTTCTAATTTTCATATTTTTCGAAAATTCATATTTTTTTAATTTTTATAGTTTTTGAATTTTCGTATTTTTAAATTTTTATATTTTTCGAATTTTTATATTTTTAGAATTTTGAGATTTTTCAAATTTTTATTTTTTCGCCATTTTATATTTTTCGAAATTTATCTTTATCGAATTCATAGGTTTTCCCACTTTTTGTGCTTTTGTCGTAAGTCTTGCGTCGTTTGTTGTAGGTCGTTCGTTGCGGGTCGTTTGTCGTCCGTCGTTCGCCGTTCGTTGCTCGTCTATCGTCGTTCTTCCTTCATCGCTGGATGATCTTCAATCGTCATTCATTGTCCGTTGTTCGTCGTCCGTCGTCTGTCACTCGCCTTTAGTTGGCCGTTTTGTCGCTGCTTGTGCGCTGGTCGCCGCTATTAGCTTGTCGCCCGTTGTTCGTCGTTGGTTCATTGTCGTATGTTTATTTTTCCAATTTTTATGTTTTCTGAATTTATATATATATTACAAATTAAAAATTTTTGAATTTTTATATTTTTAGAATTTTTATATTTTTCGAAATTTCATATTTTTAATTTTTACATTTTTTGATATTTTATATTTTTAGAATTTTGATACTTTGGGATTACTTGTATTTTTTAAATTTTTATGTTTTGCTTTTTTATATGTCGAAAGTTAATTTTTATTAATTTATTACTTTTTTCAACATTTTGTCCATTGGTCGTAAAAATTGCGTCGTTTGTCGTCGGTCGTTAGTCGTTCATCGTTCGTCGTTTGTCACTGGTCATTTGTCGTTTCTCGTCCGTCGTTCGACATGTGTTGTTTCTCTATCGGCCTTTTTCGGTCATTGCTGGATGATGTTCGCTTGTCGTTCATCGTCCCTTGTTCGTCGTTCGTCGTTTGTCGCACGTCGTTCGTCGTTGCTCGTTCTTTTATCGTCGGTGTTAGTTTCTCGCTCGATGTTCATTGACCGCTGATTGTAGTTTTTTATTTTTTTAAATTGTTTTCTAATTTATAACATTTTCAAATTTATATAATTTTAATTTTTATATTTTTCGAATTTTCATATTTTTCGATTTTTTATGTTTTAAAATTTTCATTTTTTAATTTTTATATTATTCGATTTTTTTATATTTTCAGATTTTTTATATTTTGCGGATTTTTGTATTTTTAAAATTTTTATTTTTACATCCCTTGATTTTCCGAAATTTTTATTTTAATGGATGTATTAGATTTTTTCTACTCTGTATGATTTTTTGTAAGACTTGCGTCGTTTGTTGTTGGTCGTTCGTCGTCCATCGTTTGTCGTTTGTCGCGGGTCGTTTTTCGTCCGTCATTCGCCCTTCCTTGCTCGTCTATCGTCGTTCTTCCTTTATCGCTAAATTATCGTCGCCTGTCATTCGTCGTTGTTAGTGTTTCGTCGTTTGTTGCTCGTCTTAGTCGTCCGTCGTTTTTCGTTGTTCGTTCGTTGGTCGTCGCTCTTAGTTTGTTCGTCGTTCGGTAATACTCGATTATTTATTTTTCCAAATTTTATGTTTTTTAATACATACATTTTTCGAAATATTATATTTTTTAATTTTTATATTTTTCGAATATTCATATTGTTCGAATTTTTATATTTTTCGAATTTTCATATTTTTTAATTTTTATATTTTTTTGATTTTTATATTTTTAGAATTTTGATATTTTTAAAAATTTTAATTTTTTAATTTTTTGTATTTTGCTTTTTATATTTGTCGAAAGTTAACTTTTATTGAATTATTACTTTTCTCTACTTTTGGTCCATTCGTCTTAAAAGTTGCGTCGTTTGTCGTCGGTCGTGCGTCGTTCATCGTTCGTCGTTTGTCGCTGTTGATGTGTCGTTTGCCGTCCGTCGTTCGTTGTGTGTTGTTTCTCTATCGGCATTCATGGGTTATCGCTGGATGATGTTCCTCTGTCGTTCGTCGTCCCTTGTTCGTCGTTCGTCGTTTGTCGCACGTCGTTCGTCGTCGGTTGTTCGTCGTTGCTCGTTCTTTTATCGTCGGTGTTAGCTTGTCGCTCGTTGTTCATTGATCGTTGATTGTCGTTTTTTTAAATTTTGTTTTTGGAAATTATGAAATTTGTGATTTTGTATATTTTTGAATTTTTGTACTTTTTCTATTTTTCATATTTTTCGAATTTTTATATTTTTCAAATTTACATTATTTATTTTATTTCGATTTTTTTGATTTTCATAATTTTCGTAATTTTCGAATTTTTATATTTTTTGTATTTTCAATTTTCTGTATTTTTGTATTTTGTCGTTCGTCGTCCCTTGCTCGTCGTTCGTCGATTGTCGCACGTCGTTCGTCGTCGGTTGTTCGTCGTTGCTCGTTCTTTTATCGTCACAGTAGGCTGGTCGCTCGTTGTTCATTGATCGTTGATTGTCGTTTTTTATTATTTCAAATTTTGTTTTCTGAAATATAAAAATTTTTGATTTTCTTTATTTTAGAATTTTGGTATTTTTTCTATTTTTTATATTTTTCGAATTTTTATATTTTTCAAATTTTCGTTTTTTATTTTTTATATTTTTCGATTATTTATTTTTTTAAGAATTTTCATAATTTTCGAACTTTTATAATTTTTTAATTTTTATATTTTTTTATTTTTATTTTTTTAGAATTTTGATATTTTTTGAATTTTTGTATTTTTTAATTTTTTGTATTTTGCTCTTTATATTTGTCGAAAGTTAATTTTTGTTGAATTATTACTTTTCTCTACTTTTTGTACATTCGCCATAAAGTTGCGTCGTTTGTCGTCGGTCGTGCGTCGTTCATCGTTCGTCGTTTGTCGCTGTTGATGTTTCGTTTGTCCTCCGTCGTTCGACGTGTGTTGTTTCTGTATCGATCTTCTTGGGTTATCGCTGGATGATGTTCCTCTGCCGTTCGTCGTCCCTTGTTCGTCGTTCGTCGTTTGTCGCACGTCGTTCGTCGTCGGTTGTTCGTCGTTGCTCGTTCTTTTATCGTCGCTGTTAGCAGGTCGCTCGTTGTTCATTGATCATTGATTGTGTTTTTTTTAATTTTTTGGAAAATATAAAATTTTTGATTTTGAATATTTGTGAATTTTTATATTTTTCTATTTTTCATATTTTTCGAATTTTTCTATTGTTAAAATTTTCATTTTTTATTTTTTATATTTTTCGATTTTTTATATTTTCAGAATTTTCATTATTTTCGAATTTTTATATTTTTCTATTTTTCATATTTTTCGAATTTTTATGTTTTACAAATTTTTATTTTTATTTTTTATATTTTTCGATTTTTTATATTTTTAAATTTTTATATTTTTCGAATTTTTATATTTTTGAATTTTTATTTTTCGTTTTTCCAAAATTTTAGAATTTTCTTTGCTTTTGTGTGTTTTATGTCTCATCTTCCTTCGTACTTCGCTCGTCGTTCGTAGCCAGTCGCTGGTCGCTTGTCACTCGTCGCTCGTCGTTACGTCGCGTCGTTATGTCGCACGTCAATAATGGCTTGTTGCTCGTTCGTATGCGTCTTTCGTTGTCCGTCGTTCGTTAATATTTTTCTTTTTTCAAAATTCTAGAATTTTTGAATATTTATATTTTTCGATTTTTTATATTTTTCGATTTTTTATATTTTTTTATTTTCTATATTTTTCGATTTTTTATATTTTTAAATTTTTATATTTTTCGTTGTTTCAAAATTTTAGAATTTTCCTTTCTTTTGTCTCATCATGTCTCATTTTCCTTCGTACTTCGCTCGTCGTTCGTAGCAAATCGCTGGTCGCTTGTCACTCGTCGCTCCTCGTTACGTCGCGTCGTTACGTCGCGTCGTTGTTGCACGTCAATAATGGCTTGTTGCTCGTTCGTATGCGTGTTTCGTTGTCCGTCGTTCGTTAATATTTTTCTTTTTTCAAAATTCTAGATTTTTGATTTTTATTTTTTTGAAAATTATATTTTCGAATTTTTATATTTTTCAATTTTTTATATTTATCGATTTTAATATTTTTCGATTTTTAATATTTTTCGATTTTTTATATTTTTCGATATCTTATATTTTTGAATTTTTATATTTTTCGTTTTTTCAAAATTTTAGAATTTTCTTTTCTTTTGTCTCATTAATTCTCATCTTCCTTCGTACTTCGCTCGTCGTTCGCAGCCAGTCGCTGGTCGCTTGTTACTCGTCGCTCGTCATTACGTCGCGTCGTTGTCGCACGTTGAACGTCGCACGTCGCATGTCGCACGTCAATAATGGCTTGTTGCTCGTTCGTATGCGTCGTTCGTTGTTCGCCGTTCGTTAATGTTTCTTTTTTCAAAATTTTAGATTTTTGTTTTTTATAAAATCGACACTTAATATCGTCTCGAGACAAGACGAGACTTTTTATATTTATTGATTTTTTATATTTTTCGAAATTTATATTTTTCGAAATTTATATTTTTTGAATTTTTATATTTTTTGAATATTAATATTTTTTGACTTTTTAAATTTTTATAATTTTTAGAGAAGAGACGAGACGAGGTGAGGCGAGGCGAGACGAGGCGAGGCGAGGCGAAACGAGACGAGACGAGACGAGACTGGACGGGACGGGACGAGACGAGACAACACGAGACGAGACGAGGCGCGACGCGACGTGACTAGACGAAAAGAGACGAGACAATACTTTTTATATTTTTTGATTTTTTATATTTTTTGATTTTAATATTTTTTGATTTTTATATTTTTTGATTTCTTATATTTTTTGATTTTTAATATTTTTTGATTTTTTATATTTTCTGATTTTTTATATTTTCTTATTTTTATATTTTATGTTTTTTTATATTTTTGATTTTTTATATTTTGATTTTTTATATTTTTTGATTTTTTTTATTTTTTGATTTTTAATATTTTTTGATTTTTTATATTTTTTGATTTTTTATAGTTTTTGATTTTTTATATTTTTTGATTTTTTATATTTTTTGATTTTTAATATTTTTTGAGTTTTTATATTTTCTGATTGTTTATATTTTCTGATTTTTATATTTTATGATTTTTTTATTTTTTGATTTTTTATATTTTTTGATTTTTTATACTTTTTGATTTTTTATATTTTTTGATTTTTTATATTTTTTGATTGTTTATAGTTTTATTTTTTATATTTTTTGATTTTTTATATTTTTTATATTTTTTGATTTTTTATATTTTTCGAAGTTTATATTTTTCGTATTTTAATATTTTTTTTATTTTTAATATTTTTTTATTTTTTAATTTTTATAATTTTTAAACGATACGATACGAGACGAGGTGAGGCGAGACGAGACGATACGGGACGGGACAGGACGAGACGAGACGAGACCATACGAGACGAGACGTGACGTGACGTGACGAGACGAGGCGAAACGAAACGCGACGCGACGAGACGAGACTTTTTATATTTTTGATTTTTTATTTTTTTGATTTTTAATATTTTTTGATTTTTTATATTTTCTAATTTTTTAAATTTTTTGATTTTTATATTTTTTATTTTTTTATATTTTTTGATTTTTTATATTTTTGATTTTTTATATTTTTTGATTTTTTATATTTTTTGAATTTATATATCTTTTATATTTTATATTTTTTGATTTTTAATATTTTTTGATTTTTTTAATTTTTATAATTTTTAGACGAGACGAGGCGAGGCGAGACGAGACGGGACGGGACGAGATGCGACTAGACGAGACGAGACGAGGCGAAACGAGACGCGACGCGACGAGACGAGACGAGACGAGACTTTTTATATTTTTTGATATTTTATAATTTTTGATTTTTTTTAATTTTTATAATTTTTTGACAAGACTAGACGAGGCGAGGCGACGCGAGACGGGACGAGACGGGACGCAACGGGACGAGACGAGACGAGGGGCCGGGCGGGACGGGACGTGACGAGACGAGACGCGACGAGACGAGGCGAGACGGGACGGAACTGGACGAGACACGACGAGACGAGACGAGGCAAAACAAGACGAGACGAGACTTTTTATATATTTTTATTTTTTTATTTTTTGATATTTTATATTTTTTGATTTTTTATATTTTTTGATTTTTTATATTTTTTAATTTTTTATATTTTTTGATCTTTTATATTTCTTTTATATTTTTTGATTTTTTATATTTTTTGATTTTTTATATTTTTTGATTTTTTGATTTTTTATATTTTTTGATATTTAATATTTTTTATTTTTATCATTTTCGAAGTTTATATTTTTCGAATTATAATATTTTTTGATTTTTAATATTTTTATTTTTTAAATTTTTATAATTTTTAGACGATACGATACGAGACTAGACGAGGTGAGGCAAGACGAGACGATACGGGACGGGACAGGACGAGACGAGACGAGACGAGACCAGACGAGACGAGACGTGACGTGACGTGACGAGACGAGGCGAAACGAGACGCGACGCGACGAGACGAGACTTTTTATATTTTTTTGATTTTTTATATTTTTTGATTTTTAATATTTTTTGATTTTTTATATTTTCTGATTCTTTATATTTTTTGATTTTTATATTTTATGATTTTTTATATTTTTTGATTTTTTTATATTTTTTGATTTTTTATAATTTTTGATTTTTTTAATATTTATAATTTTTTGACAAGACTAGACGAGGCGAGGCGACGCGAGACGAGACGAGACGGGACGCAACGGGACGAGACGAGACGAGGTGCCGGGCGGGACGGGACGTGACGAGACGAGACGCGACGTGACGTGACGTGACGGGACGCGACGCGACGGAACGGGACGGGACGAGACGAGACGATACGAGTCGAGACGAGACGAAACGAGACGAGGCGAAACGAGACGCGAAGAGACGAGACGAGACTTTTTTATTTTTTGATTTTTTATATTTTTTGATTTTTTATACTTTCTGATTTTTTATATTTTCTGATTTTTATATTTTATGATTTTTTATATTTTTAATTTTTTATATTTTTGATTTTTTATATTTTTTGATTTTTTATATTTTTTGATTTTTAATATTTTTTGATTTTTTATATTTTTTGATTTTTTATAGTTTTTGATTTTTTATAGTTTTTGATTTTTTATATTTTTTGCTTTTTATATTTTTTGATTTTTATATTTTTTGATTTTTTATATTTTTTGATTTTTTATATTTTTTGATTTTTTATATTTTCTGATTTTTTATATTTTCTGATTTTTATATTGTATGATTTTTTGTTTTTTGATTTTTTATATTTCTGATTTTTTATATTTTTTGATTTTTTATATTTTTTGATTTTTAATATTTTTTGATTTTTTATATTTTCTGATTTTTTATATTTTCTGATTTTTATATTTTTTGATTTTTTATATTTTTTGATTTTTTATATTTTTTGATTTTTTATATTTTTTGATTTTTTATAATTTTTGATTTTTTATATTTTTTGATTTTTAATATTTTTTGATTTTTTATATTTTCTGATTTTTTATATTTTCTGATTTTTATATTTTATGATTTTTTATATTTTTTGATTTTTTATATTTTTGATTTTTTATATTTTTTGATTTTTTATATTTTTTGATTTTTATATTTTTTGATTTTTTATATTTTTTGATTTTTTACATTTTTTGATTTTTAATATTTTTTTATTTTTTATATTTTTTGATTTTTTATATTTCTGATTTTTATATTTTTTGATTTTTTATATTTTCATGATTTTTTATAATTTTGATTTTTTATAATTTTTGATTTTTTATATTTTTTGATTTTTAATATTTTTTGATTTTTTATATTTTCTGATTTTTTATATTTTCTGATTTTTATATTTTATGATTTTTTTATTTTTTATATTTTTTGATTTTTTATACTTTTTGATTTTTTATATTTTTTGATTTTTTATATTTTTTGATTTTTTATATTTTTTATTTTTTATATTTTTTGATTTTTTATATTTTTCGAAGTTTATATTTTTCGTATTTAATATTTTTTTATTTTTAATATTTTTTTATTTTTTTAATTTTTATAATTTTTAGACGATACGAGACGTGACGTGACGTGACGAGACGAGGCGAAACGAGACGCGACGCGACGAGACGAGACATTTTATATTTTTGATTTTTTATTTTTTTGATTTTTAATATTTTTTGATTTTTTATATTTTCTAATTTTTTATATTTTTTGATTTTTATATTTTTTATTTTTTTATATTTTTTGATTTTTTTAATTTTTATAATTTTTAGACGAGACGAGGCGAGGCGAGACGAGACGGGACGGGACGAGATGCGACTAGACGAGACGAGACGAGGCGAAACGAACGCGACGCGACGAGACGAGACGAGACTTTTTATATTTTTTGATATTTTATAATTTTTGATTTTTTTAATTTTTATAATTTTTTGACAAGACTAGACGAGGCGAGGCGACGCGAGACGGGACGAGACGGGACGCAACGGGACGAGACGAGACGAGGGGCCGGGCGGGACGGGACGTGACGAGACGAGACGCGACGAGACGAGGCGAGGCGAAACGGGACGGAACGGGACGAGACGCGACGAGACGAGACGAGGCAAAACGAGACGAGACGAGACTTTTTATATATTTTTATTTTTTAATTTTTTGATATTTTATATTTTTTGATTTTTTAAATTTTTTGATTTTTTATATTTTTTGATTTTTTATATTTTTTGATCTTTTATATTTCTTTTATATTTTTTGATTTTTTATATTTTTGATTTTTTATATTTTTTGATTTTTAATAATTTATTTTTTAAATTTTTATAATTTTTACACGAGACGAGACGAGACGAGACCAGACGAGACGTGACGTGACGTGACGAGACGAGGCGAAACGAGACGCGACGCGACGAGACGAGACTTTTTATATTTTTTTGATTTTTTATATTTTCTGATTTTTTATATTTTTTGATTTTTTATATTTTATGATTTTTTATATTTTTTGATTTTTTATATTTTTTGATTTTTTATATTTTTTGATTTTTTATATTTTTTGATTTTTTATAATTTTTGATTTTTTTTAATATTTATAATTTTTTGACAAGACTAGACGAGGCGAGGCGACGCGAGACGAGACGAGACGGGACGCAACGGGACGAGACGAGACGAGGTGCCGGGCGGGACGGGACGTGACGAGACGAGACGCGACGTGACGTGACGTGACGGGATGCGACGCGACGGAACGGGACGGGACGAGACGAGACGATACGAGTCGAGACGAGACGAAACGAGACGAGGCGAAACGAGACGCGAAGAGACGAGACGAGATTTTTTATATTTTTTGATTTTTTATATTTTTTGATTTTTATATTTTTTGATTTTTTATATTCTTTATTTTTATATTTTTTGATTTTTTATATTTTTTATTTTTATATTTTTTGATTTTTATATTTTTTAATTTTTTATATTTTTTGATTTTTTATATTTTTTGATTTTTTATATATTTTGAAATTTATATTTTTCGAATTTTAATATTTTTTTATTTTTATTTTTTTTGATTTTTTAAATTTTAATAATTTTTAGACGAGACGAGGCGAGACGAGACGAGACCAGACGAAACGAGACGTGACGGGAAGGGACGGGACGAAACGACACGCGACGAGACGATACGAGACGAGATGAGACGAGACGAGACAGGACGAGACGAAACGAGGCGAAACGAGACGAGACGGGACGAGACGAGACGAGACCAGACGGGACGAGACGAGACGGACGAGACGAGACGAAGCGAAACGAGACGAGACCCGACAAGACGAGACGAGACGAGGCGCGGCGAGGCGAGGCGAGACGAGACGGGACACGACGGGACGAGACGAGACGCGACGGGACGGGACGGGACGCGACGGGACGGGACGAGACGAGACGTGACGAGACGAGACGAGATGAGACGACACGAGACGAGATGAGACGAGACGAGACAGGACGAGACGAAACGAGGCGAAACGAGACGAGACGGGACGAGACGAGACGAGACCAGACGGGACGAGACGGGTGAGACAAGACGTGACGTGACGTGACGAGACGTGACTTGACGAGACGAGTCGAGACGGGACGAGGCGAAACGAGGCGAAAGGAGAGGCGACGCGACGCGACGAGTCGAGACGAGACTTTTTATATTTTTTGATTTTATATATTTTTTGATTTTTTTGAATTTTTAAATTTTTTGATTTTTATATTTTTTGATTTTTATATTTTTTTATTTTTATATTTTTTGATTTTTATATTTTTTGATTTTTTATATTTTTTGATTTTTTATATATTTTGAAATTTATATTTTTCGAATTTTAATATTTTTTGATTTTTATTTTTTTTGATTTTTTAAATTTTAATAATTTTTAGACGAGACGAGGCGAGACGAGACGAGACCAGACGAGACGAGACGTGACGGGAAGGGACGGGACGAGACGAGACGCGACGCGACGAGACGAGACGAGACGGACGAGACGAGACGAAGCGAAACGAGACGAGACCCGACAAGACGAGACGAGACGAGGCGCGGCGAGGCGAGGCGAGGCGAGACGAGACGAGACGGGTCACGACGGGACGAGACGAGACGCGACGGGACGGGACGGGACGGGACGGGACGCGACGGGACGGGACGAGACGAGACGTGACGAAACGAGACGAGACGAGACCGGACGAGACGAAACGAGGCGAAACGAGACGAGACGGGACGAGACGAGACGAGACGAGACGAGACCAGACGGGACGAGAAGGGTGAGACAAGACGTGACGTGACGTGACGAGACGTGACTTGACGAGACGAGACGAGACGGGACGAGGCGAAACGAGGCGAAAGGAGAGGCGACGCGACTTGACGAGTCGAGACGAGACTTTATATTTCTTGATTTTTTATATTTTTTGATTTTTTTTGAATTTTTATATTTTTTGATTTTTTATATTTTTATAATTTTTAGACGAGAAGAGGCGAGACGAGACAGGACGGGACGAGCTGCGACGAGACGAGACGAGGCGAAACGAGACGTGACGAGACGAGACGAGACGAGACGAGACTTTTTATATTTTTTGATTTTTTAATATTTATAATTTTTTGACAAGACTAGACGAGGCGAGGCGACGCGAGACGAGACGAGACGGGACGCAACGGGACGAGACGAGACGAGGGGCCTGGCGGGACGGGACGTGACGAGACGAAACGCGACGTGACGTGACGTGACGTGACGGGACGTGACGCGACGGAACGGGACGGGACGAGACGAGACGAGACGAGACGATACGAGTCGAGACGAGACGAAACGAGACGAGGCGAAACGAGACGCGAAGAGACGAGACGAGATTTTTTATATTTTTTGATTTTTTATATTTTTTTATTTTTATATTTTTTGATTTTTTATATTTTTTTATTTTTATATTTTTTGATTTTTATATTTTTTTATTTTTTATATTTTTTGATTTTTTATATTTTTTGATTTTTTATATATTTTGAAATTTATATTTTTCGAATTTTAATATTTTTTGATTTTTATTTTTTTTGATTTTTTAAATTTTAATAATTTTTAGACGAGACGAGGCGAGACGAGACCAGACGAGACGAGACGTGACGGGAAGGGACGGGACGAGACGAGACGCGACGAGACGAGACTAGACGGACGAGACGAGACGAAGCGAAACGAGACGAGACCCGTCAAGACGAGACGAGACGAGGCGCGGCGAGGCGAGGCGAGACGAGACGGGACACGACGGGACGAGACGAGACGAGACGCGACTTGACGGGACGGGACGGGACGGGACGCGACGGGACGGGACGGGACGAGACGTGACGAGACGAGACGAGACGAGACAGGACGAGACGAAACGAGGCGAAACGAGACGAGACGGGACGAGACGAGACGAGACCAGACGGGACGAGACGGGTGAGACAAGACGTGACGTGACGAGACGTGACTTGACGAGACGAGACGAGACGGGACGAGGCGAAACGAGGCGAAAGGAGAGGCGACGCGACTTGACGAGTCGAGACGAGACTTTTTATATTTCTTGATTTTTTATATTTTTTGATTTTTTTTGAATTTTTATATTTTTTTATATTTTTATAATTTTTAGACGAGAAGAGGCGAGACGAGACGGGACGGGACGAGCTGCGACGAGACGAGACGAGACGAGGCGAAACGAGACGCGACGCGACGAGTCGAGACGAGACGAGACGAGACTTTTTATATTTTTTTATTTTTTATAATTTTTGATTTTTTTAATATTTATAATTTTTTGACAAGACTAGACGAGGCGAGGCGACGCGAGACGAGACGAGACGGGACGCAACGGGACGAGACGAGGGGCCTGGCGGGACGGGACGTGACGAGACGAGACGCGACGTGACGTGACGTGACGTGACGGGACGCGACGCGACGGAACGGGACGGGACGAGACGAGACGAGACGATACGATACGAGTCGAGACGAGACGAAACGAGACGAGGCGAAACGAGACGCGAAGAGACGAGTCGAGATTTTTTATATTTTTTGATTTTTTATATATTTTGATTTTTATATTTTTTGATTTTTTATATTTTTTTATTTTTATATTTTTTGATTTTTATATTTTTGATTTTTTATATTTTTTGATTTTTTATATTTTTTGATTTTTTATATATTTTGAAATTTATATTTTTCGAATTTTAATATTTTTTGATTTTTATTTTTTTGATTTTTTAAATTTTAATAATTTTTAGACGGGACGAGGCGAGACGAGACGAGACCAGACGAGACGAGACGTGACGGGAAGGGACGGGACGAGACGAGACGCGACGAGACGAGACGAGACGGACGAGACGAGACGAAGCGAAGCGAGACGAGACCCGACAAGACGAGACGAGACGAGGCGCGGCGAGGCGAGGCGAGACGAGACGGGACACGACGGGACGAGACGAGACGCGACGGGACGGGACGGGACGGGACGGGACGCGACGGGACGGGACGAGACGAGACGTGACGAGACGAGACGAGACGAGACGAGGTGAGACGACACGAGACGAGATGAGACGAGACGAGACAGGACGAGACGAAACGAGGCGAAACGAGACGAGACGGGACGGGACGAGACGAGACGAGACGAGACCAGACGGGACGAGACGGGTGAGACAAGACGTGACGTGACGTGACGAGACGTGACTTGACGAGACGAGACGAGACGGGACGAGGCGAAACGAGGCGAAAGGAGAGGCGACGCGACGCGACGAGTCGAGACGAGACTTTCTATATTTTTTGATTTTTTATATTTTTTGATTTTTTTTGAATTTTTATATTTTTTGATTTTTATATTTTTAGTAATTTATATTTTTCGAATTTGTATATTTTTTGATTTTAATATTTTTTGATTTTTTAAATTTTTATAATTTTTAGACGAGACGAGACGAGGCGAGGCGAGACAGGACGAGATGAGACGGGACGGGACGAGACGAGACGGGACGAGACGAGACGAGACAAGACTAGGCGAGACGAGACGAGACGAGACGAGACGTGACGTGACGTGACGAGACGACACGAGACGAGTCGAAACGAGACGCGACGAGACGAGACGAGATGAGACTTTTTATATTTTTCATTTTTTAAATTTTTACAATTTTTAGACGATACGAGACGAGACGAGGTGAGGCGAGAGGAGACGGGACGGGACAGGACGAGACGAGAAGAGACCAGACGAGACGAGACGAGACGTGACCTGACGTGACGAGACGAGACGAGAAGAACGAGGCGAAACGAGGCGAAACGAGACGCGACGCGACGAGACGAAACTTTATATTTTGTGATTTTTTATATTCTTTGATTTTTTATATTTTTTGATTTTTTTAATTTTTATAATTTTTAGACGAGACGAGAAGAGGCGAGGCGAGACGGGACGAGACGAGACGGGACGGGACGAGACGAGACGAGACGGGACGAGACGGGACGAGACGAGACGAGACAAGACGAGGCGAGGCGAGACGAGACGATACGTGACGTGACGTGACGAGACGACACGAGACGAGGTGAAACGAGACGGGACGAGACGAGACGGGACGAGATGAGATGAGACTTTTTATATTTTTTGATTTTTTATATTTTTTTGATTTTTTATATTTTTTGATTTTTTATATTTTTTGATTTTTTATATTTTTTAATTTTTTATATTTTTGATTTTTTATATATATTTTGATTTTTATATTTTTGATTTTTTATATTTTTTGTTTTTTTTTATATTTTTTGATTTTTTATATTTTTCGAAATTTATATTTTTGAATTTTAATATTTTTTTTATTTTTTAAATTTTTATAATTTTTAAACAAGACTAGACGGGACGGAACGTGACAAGATTTTTATATTTTTTGATTTTGTATAATGTTTGATTTTTTATATTATTTATTTTTAAAATTTTTTATTTTTGATATTTTTTTTAAATATCTTTCGAAATTTATATTTTTCGATATTTATATTTTTTGAATTTTTATATTTTTTGAATTTTAATTTCTTTTAATTTTTTAAATTTTTATAATTTTTAGACATGACGAGACGAAGCGAGGCGAGACGAGACGAGACGGGTCGGGACGAGACGAGGCGAGACCGGACGAGACGAGACGAGACGAGACGAGACGAGACGTGACGTGACGTGACGAGACGAGACGAGGCGAAACGAGGCGAAACAAGACGCGACGCGACGAGACGAGACTTATATTTTTTGATTTTTTATATTTTTTGAATTTTTATTATTTTTGATTTTTTATAATTTTTGATTTTTTATATTTTTTGATTTTTAATATTTTTTGATTTTTTAAATTTTTATAATTTTTAGACGAGACGAGACGAGGCGAGACGAGACGGGACGGGACGAGCTGCGACGAGACGAGACGCGGCGAAACGCGACGCGACGAGACGAGCCTTTTTATATTTTTTGATTTTTTATAATTTTTGATTTTTTAATATTTATAATTTTTTGACAATACTAGACGAGGCGAGGCGACGCGAGACGTGACGAGACGGGACGCAACCGGACGAAACGAGACGAGGGGCCGGGCGGGACGGGACGTGACGAGACGAGACGCGACGTGACGTGACGGGACGCGACGCGACGGAACGGGACGGGACGAGACGAGACGATACGAGTCGAGACGAAACGAGACGAGGCGAAACGAGACGCGAAGAGACGAGACGAGACTTTTTATATTTTTTGATTTTTTATATTTTTTGATTTTAATATTTTTTGATTTTTTATATTTTTTTATTTTTATATTTTTTGATTTTTACATTTTTTGATTTTTTATATTTTTGGATTTTTATATTTTTTGAAATTTATATTTTTCGAATTTTAATATTTTTTATTTTTATTTTTTTTGATTTTTTAAATTTTAATAATTTTTAGACGAGACGAGACGAGACGTGACGTGACGGGACGGGACTAGACGCGACGAGACGAGACGAGACGGACGAGACGAGACGAAGCGAAACTATACGAGACCCGACGAGACGAGACGAGACGAGGCGCGGCGAGGCGAGGCGAGACGAGACGGGACAGGACGGGACGAGACGAGACGCGACGGGACGGGACGCGACGAGATGGGACGGGACGAGACGAGACGAGACGAGATGAGACGAGACGAGATGAGACGAGACAGGACGAGACGAAACTAGGCGAAACGAGACGAGACGGGACGAGACGAGACGAGACCAGACGGGACGAGACGGGATGAGACAAGACGTGACGTGACGTGACGTGACGTGACATGACGTGACGTGACGAGACGAGACGAGACGGGACGAGACGAAACGAGGTAAAGGAGAGGCGACGCGACGCGACGAGTCGAGACGAGACTTTTTATATTTTTTGATTTTTTAATATTTTTTGATTTTTTTTAGTTTTTATATTTTTTGATTTTTTATATTTTTCGTAATTTATATTTTTCGAATTTGTATATTTTTTGATTTTAATATTTTTTATTTTTTAAAGTTTTATAATTTTTAGACGAGACGAGACGAGGCGAGACAAGACGAGATGAGACGACGGGACGAGACGAGACGAGACAAGACGAGGCGAGACGAGACGAGACGTGACGTGACGTGTCGTGACGAGACGACACGAGACGAGTCGAAACGAGACGCGACGAGACGAGACGAGATGAGACTTTTTAAATTTTTGATTTTTTATATTTTTTAATTTTTTATATTTTTTAATTTTTTATGTTTTTCGAAATTTATATTTTTCGAATTTTAATATTTTTTGATTTTTAATATTTTTTTAAAAATTTTTACAATTTCTAGACGATACTAGACGAGACGAGGTGAGGCGAGACGAGTCGGGACGAGATGAGACGGGACGGGACGAGACGAGACGAGACGAGACAAGACGAGGCGCGACGAGACGAGACGTGACGTGACGTGACGGGACGACACGAGACGAGGCGAAACGAGACGAGACGCGACGAGACGAGACGAGATGAGACTTTATATTTTTGATTTTTTATATTTTTTGATTTTTTATATTATTTGATTTTTTATATTATTTGATTTTTTATATTTTTTGATTTCCTATATTTTTTGATTATTTATATTTTTTGATTTTTTATATTTTTTGATTTTTTTATTTCTTGATTTTTTACATTTTTCGAAATTAATATTTTTCGAATTTTTATATTTTTAATTTTTATAATTTTTTGATTTTTTAAATTTTTATAATTTTTAGACGAGACGCGACGAGACGAGTCGAGACGAGATTTTTTATATTTTTTTATTTTTTATTTTAATATTTTTTAATTTTTAAATTATTTTGAAATTGATATTCTGAATTTTTATATTTTTTCATTTCTTTGATTTTTTAAATTTTAATAATTTTTAGACGAGACGAGGCGAGGCGAAGCGAGACAAGAGACGAGACGGGACGGGAGGCGACGCGACGCGACGGGACCGGACGGGACGGGACTAGACGAGAGAATCCGAAACGAGGCGAAACGAGACGCGACGCGACGAGACTTTTATATTTTTTGATTATTTATATTTTTTGATTTTTTATATTTTTTGATTTTTTATTATTTTTGATTTTTTATATTTTTTGATGTTTTATATTTTTTGATTTTTAATACTTTTTGATTTTTTAAATTTTTATAATTTTTAGACACGAGACAAGACGAGACGAGGCGAGGCCAGGCGAGACGAGACGAGACGAGACGGGACGGGACGGGACGGAACGAGACGAGACGGGACGAGACGAGGCGAAGCGAGACGCGACGCTACGAGACGAGACGAGAAAAGACTTTTTATATTCTTGATTTTTTATTTTTTGATTTTTTATATTTTTTGATTTTTTATATTTTTGATTTTTTATATTTTTTGATTTTCATATTTTTCGAAATTTATATTTTTCAAATTTTTATATTTTTTGATTTTTAAATTTTTTTATTTTTTAAATTTTTATAATTTTTAGACGAGACGGGACGGGACGAAACGGGACGGGACGGGACGAGACGAGTCAGGACGAGACGAGACGAGGCAAAACGAGACGAGACGCAACGGGACGAGACGAGACGTGCCTTTTATATTTTTTGATTTTTATATTTTTTGATTTTTTATATTTTTGATTTTTTATATTTTTTGGTTTTTTATATTTTTTATTTTTTATATTTTTTATTTTTTATATTTTTTGATATTTTATATTTTTGATTTTTTTAATTTTTCAAAATTTATATTTTTTGAATTTTTATATTTTTCGTTTTTTCAGAATTTTAGAATTATCTTTTATATGGACTGTCTACGAACGACGAGCGAAGTACGAAGGAAGATGAGACATGATGAGACAAAAGAAAAGGAAAAACTATAATTTTGAAAAAACGAAAAATATAATAATTCAGAAATACAAAAATCGAAAACTATAAAATATCGAAAAATTTAATATTCAAAAATATAAATTTCAAAAAAATTAAAATCAAAAATTTAGAACTTTGAAAAAAGGAAAATATTAAAAAACGACGAACAACGAAAGACGCATACGAACGAGCAACAAGCCATTATTAACGTGCGACATAACGACGCGACGTAACGACGCGACGTAACAACGATCGACGAGTGACAAGCGCCCAGCGACTGGCTACGAACGACGAGCGAAGTACGAAGGAAGATGAGACATGATGAGACAAAAGAAAAGATAATTCAAAATTTTGAAAAAACGAAAAATATAAAAATTCAAAAATATAAAAAAATCGAAAAATATAAAAAATTGAAAAATATAAAAAATCGAAAAATAAAAAAAATCGAAAAATAAAAAAAATATAAAAAAATCGAAAAATATTTAAAAATTGAAAAATATAAAAAATCGAAAAATATAAAAAATCGTAAAATATAAAAAAATATAAAAAATCGTAAAAATATAAAATATCGAAAAATATAAAAAATTCAAAAATATAAATTTAAAAAAATTAAAATCAAAAATCTAGAATTTTGAAAAAAGGAAAATATTAACGAGCGACGAACAACTAAAGACGCATACGACGAGCAACAAGCCATTATTGACGTGCGACATAACGCGACGTAACGACGCGACCTGTACGACGAGCGACGAGTGACAAGCGACCAGCGAATGGCTACGAACGATAGTGAAGTACGAAGGAAGATGAGACATGATGAGACCAAAGATAAGAAAATTCGAAAATTTTGAAAACACGAAAAATATAAAAATTCAAAATTATAAAAAATCGAAAAATATAAAAAATAAAAAATATAAAAAATCGAAAAATATAAAAAATCGAAAAATATAAAAAAATCAAATAATATAAAAAATCGAAAAATATAAAAAACGAAATATATAAAAATCGAAAATATAAAAAATAGAAAAATATAAAAATTCAAAAATATAAATTTCAAAAAAAATTAAAATCAAAAATATAGAATTTTGAAAAAAGAAAAATATTAACTAACGACGAACAACGAAAGAAGCATACTAACGAGCAACAAGCCATTATTGACGTGCGACATAAGGTTGCGTCGTAACGGCGCGACGTAACGACGAGCGACGCGTGACAAGCGTCCAGCGACTGGCTATGAACGACGAGCGAAGTACGAAGGAAGATGAGACATGATGAGACCAAAGAAAAGATAATTCTAAAATTTTGAATAAACGAAAAATATGAAAATTCAAAAATATAAAAAATAGAAAAGTATAAAAAATAAAAAAAATATAAAAAATCGAAAAATATAAAAAATCGAAAAATATAAAAAATCAAAAAATATAAAAATAAAAAATATAAAAAATAAAAAAAATAAAAAATCAAAAGATCTAAAAATTCGAAAAATATAAAAAATAAAAAAATATAAAAAATCGAAAAATATAAAAAATCAGAAATAAAAATTTCAAAAATATTAAAATCAAAAATCTAGAATTTTTAAAAAAGAAAAATATTAACGAACGACGACCAAGGAAAGACGCCTACGAACGAGCAAAAAACCATAATTGACGTGCGACATAACGACGCGACTTAACGACGCGGCGTAACGACGAGCGACGGGTGACAAGCGACCACAGACTGGCTACGAACGACGAGCGAAGTACGAAGGAAGATTAGACATGATGAGACAAAAGAAAAGAAAATTCAAAAATTTTGAAAAAACGAAAAATATAAGAATTCAAAAATATAAAAATTCAAAAATATAAAAAATCGAAAAATATAAAAAATCGAAAAATATAAAAAATCGAAAAATATAAAAATCAAAAAATATTAAAATCGAAAAATATAAAAAATCGAAAATTATAAAAAATCGAAAATTATAAAAAAACGAAACATGTAAAAAATCAAAAAATATAAAAAATCGAAAAATATAAAAAAATCGAAATATATAAAAAATTCAAAAATATTAATTTAAATAAAATCAAAAATCTAGAATTTTGAAAAAAGGAATATATTAACGAACGACGAACAACGAAAGACTCATACGACGAGCAACAAGCCATTATTGACGTGCGACATAACAACGCGACGTAACGACGCGACGTAACGACGAGCGACGAAGGACAAGCGACCAGCGACTGGCTACGAACGACGAGCGAATTACGAAGGAAGATGAGACATGATAAGACCAAAGAAAAGATAATTCTAAAATTTTGAAAAAACGAAAAATATGAAAATTCAAAAATATAATAATTCAAAAATATAAAAAATCGAAAAATATAGAAAATGGAAAAATATAAAAAATCGAAAAATATAAAAAATCGAAAAATATAAAAAATCGAAAAATATAAAAAATCGAAAATATAAAAAATTAAAAATATAAAAATTCAAAAATATATATTTCAAAAAAATAAATATCAAAAATCTAGTATTTTGAAAAAAGAAATTTATTAACGAACGACGAACAACGAAAGTCGCATACGAACGAGCAACAAGCCATTTTTGACGTGTGACATGCACCGTGCGACAACGACGTTACGTAACGACGAGCGACGAGTGACAAGCTACCACCGACTGGCTACGAACGACGAGCGAAGTACGAAGGAAGATGAGACATAAAAAAAGAAAATTGTAAAATTTTGAAAAAACGAAAAATATAAAAATTCAAAAATATAAAAAAATCGAAAATTATAAAAAATGAAAAATATAAAAAATCGAAAAATATAAAAAATCGAAAAACATAGAAAATCAAAAATTATAGAAATATAAATTTCAAAAAAATTAATATCAAAAATCTAGTATTTTGAAAAAAGAAAATTATTAACGAACGACGAACAACGAAAGACGCATACGAACGAGCAACAAGCCATTATTGACATGTGACATGCGACGTGCGACAACGACGTTACGTAACGACGAACGACGAGTGACAAGCGACCAGCGACTGGCTACGAACGACGAGCGAAGTACGAAGGAAGATGAGACATAAGAAAAGAAAATTCTAAAATTTTGAAAAAACGAAAAATATAAAAATTCAAAAATATAAAAATTCAAAAATATAAAAAATCGAAAAATATAAAAAATCGAAAAATATAATAATTTAAAAATATAAATTTCAAAAAAATAAATATCAAAAATCTTGTAATTTGAAAAAAGAAAATTATTAACAAACGACGAACAACAAAACACGCATACGAACGAGCAACAAGCCAAAATTGACGTGTGACATGCGACGTGCGACAACGACGTTACGTAACGACGAGCGACGAGTGACAATGGACCAGCGACTGGCTACGAACGACGAGCGAAGTACGAAGGAAGATGAGACATAAGAAAAGAAAATTGTAAAATTTTGAAAAAACGAAAAATATAAAAATTCAAAAATATAAAAACTCGAAAAATATAAAAAATCGAAAATTATAAAAAATCGAAAAATATAAAAAATCAAAAAATATAAAAATCGAAAAATATTAAAAATCGAAAATTATAAAAAATCGAAAATTATAAAAAATCGAAAAATGTAAAAAATCAAAAAATATAAAAAATCGATAAATATAAAAAAATCGAAAAATATAAAAAAGTCAAAAATATTAATTTAAATAAAATCAAAAATCTAGAATTTTGAAAAAAGGAATATATTAACGAACGACGAACAACGAAAGACTCATACGACGAGCAACAAGCCATTATTGACATGCGACATAACGCGACGTAACGACGCGACGTAACGACGAGCGACGAAGGACAAGCGACCAGCGACTGGCTACGAACGACGAGCGAAGTACGAAGGAAGATGAGACATGATGAATCCAAAGAAAAGATAATTCTAAAATTTTGAAAAAACGAAAAATATGAAAATTCAAAAATATAAAATTTCAAAAATATAAAAATTCAAAAATATAAAAAAATGGAAAAATATAAAAAATTGAAAAACATAAAAAATCAAAAATTAAAAAAATCGAAAAATATAAAAAATCGAAAAATATAAAAAATCAAAAAATATAATAATTCAAAAATATAAAAAATCAAAAAATATAATAATTCAAAAATATAAAAAATCGAAAAATATAAAAAATGGAAAAATATAAATAATCGAAAAATATAAAAAATCAAAAATATAAAAAAATCGAAATATATAAAAAATCGAAAAATATAAAAAATCAAAAAATATAATAATTCAAAAATATAAAAAATCGAAAACTAAAAAAATCGAAAAATGTAAAAAATAAAAAAATATAAAAAATCGAAAAATATAAAAAATCAAAAATATAAAAAATCGAAAAATTTAAAAAAATCGAAAAATACAAAAAATAAAAAAATATAATAATTCAAAAATATAAAAAATCGAAAAATATAAAAAATCGAAAAATATAATAATTTAAAAATATAAATTTCAAAAAATAAATATCAAAAATCTTGTAATTTGAAAAAAGAAAATTATTAACAAACGACGAACAACAAAACACGCATACGAACGAGCAACAAGCCAAATTTGACGTGTGACATGCGACGTGCGACAACGACGTTACGTAACGACGAGCGACGAGTGACAATGGACCAGCGACTGGCTACGAACGACGAGCGAAGTACGAAGGAAGATGAGACATAAGAAAAGAAAATTCTAAAATTTTGAAAAAACGAAAAATATAAAAATTCAAAAATATAAAAAATCGAAAAATATAAAAAATCGAAAATTATAAAAAATCGAAAAATATAAAAAATCAAAAAATATAAAAATCGAAAAATATTAAAAATCGAAAATTATAAAAAATCGAAAATTATAAAAAATCGAAAAATGTAAAAAATCAAAAAATATAAAAAATCGATAAATATAAAAAAATCGAAAAATATAAAAAAGTCAAAAATATTAATTTAAATAAAATCAAAAATCTAGAATTTTGAAAAAAGGAATATATTAACGAACGACGAACAACGAAAGACTCATACGACGAGCAACAAGCCATTATTGACGTGCGACATAACGCGACGTAACGACGCGACGTAACGACGAGCGACGAAGGACAAGCGACCAGCGACTGGCTACGAACGACGAGCGAAGTACGAAGGAAGATGAGACATGATGAATCCAAAGAAAAGATAATTCTAAAATTTTGAAAAAACGAAAAATATGAAAATTCAAAAATATAAAAATTCAAAAATATAAAAAATGGAAAAATATAAAAAATTGAAAAACATAAAAAATCAAAAATATAAAAAATCGAAAAATATAAAAAATCAAAAAATATAATAATTCAAAAATATAAAAAATCAAAAAATATAATAATTCAAAAATATAAAAAATCGAAAAATATAAAAAATGGAAAAATATAAATAATCGAAAAATATAAAAAATCAAAAATATAAAAAAATCGAAAAATATAAAAAATCGAAAAATATAAAAAATCAAAAAATATAATAATTCAAAAATATAAAAAATCGAAAATTAAAAAAATCGAAAAATGTAAAAAATCAAAAAAAATATAAAAAATCGAAAATATAAAAAATCGAAAAATATAAAAAATTCAAAAATATTAATTTAAATAAAATCAAAAATCTAGAATTTTAACAAAAGGAATATATTAACGAACGACGAACAACGAAAGACTCATACGACGAGCAACAAGCCATTATTGACGTGCGACATAACAACGCGACGTAACGACGCGACGTAACGACGAGCGACGAAGGACAAGCTACCAGCGACTGGCTACGAACGACGAGCGAATTACGAAGGAAGATGAGACATGATGAATCCAAAGAAAAGATAATTCTAAAATTTTGAAAAAACGAAAAATATGAAAATTCAAAAATATAAAAATTCAAAAATATAAAATATCGAGAAACATAAAAAATCGAAAAATATAAAAAATCGAAAAATATAAAAATTCAAAAATATAAATTTCAAAAAAATAAATATCAAAAATCTAGTATTTTGAAAAAAGAAATTTATTAACGAACGACGAACAACGAAAGTCGCATACGAACGAGCAACAAGCCATTTTTGACGTGTGACATGCACCGTGCGACAACGACGTTACGTAACGACGAGCGACGAGTGACAAGCTACCACCGACTGGCTACGAACGACGAGCGAAGTACGAAGGAAGATGAGACATAAGAAAAGAAAATTCTAAAATTTTAAAAAAACGAAAAATATGAAAATTCAAAAATATAAAAAATCGAAAAATATAAAAAAAGAAAAATATAAAAAATCGAAAAATATAAAAAATCGAAAAATATAAAAAATATAAAAAATGGAAAAATATAAAAAATCGAAAAATATAAAAAATAAAAAAAATATAAAAATTTCAAAATATAAATTTCAAAAAAATAAAAATCAAAAATCTAGAATTTTGAAAAAAGAAAAATATTAACGAACGACGAAGAACGAAAGACGCATACGAACGAGCAACATGCCATTATTGACGTGCGACATAACGACGCGACGTAACGACGAACGACGAGTGACAAACGACCACCGACTGGCTACGAACGACGAGCGAAGTACGAAGGAAGATGAGACATGATGAGACAAAAGAAAAGAAAATTCTAAAATTTTTAAAAAAACAAAAACTATAAAAATTCAAAAATATAAAAAATCGAAAAATATAAAAAAATCGAAAAATATAAAAAATCGAAAAATATAAAAAATTGAAAAATATAAAAAAAACAAAAATATAAAAAATCGAAAAATATTAAAAATCGTAAAATATAAAAAAATATAAAAAATCGTAAAAATATAAAATATCGAAAAATATAAAAAATTCAAAAATATAAATTTAAAAAAATTAAAATCAAAAATCTAGAATTTTGAAAAAAGGAATATATTAACGAACGACGAACAACGAAAGACTCATACGACGAGCAACAAGCCATTATTGACGTGCGACATAACGCGACGTAACGACGCGACGTAACGACGAGCGACGAAGGACAAGCGACCAGCGACTGGCTACGAACGACGAGCGAAGTACGAAGGAAGATGAGACATGATGAATCCAAAGAAAAGATAATTCTAAAATTTTGAAAAAACGAAAAATATGAAAATTCAAAAATATAAAATTCAAAAATATAAAAATTCAAAAATATAAAAAAATGGAAAAATATAAAAAATTGAAAAACATAAAAAATCAAAAATATAAAAAATCGAAAAATATAAAAAATCAAAAAATATAATAATTCAAAAATATAAAAAATCGAAAAATATAAAAAAATGGAAAAATATAAATAATCGAAAAATATAAAAAATCAAAAATATAAAAAAATCGAAATATATAAAAAATCGAAAAATATAAAAAATCAAAAAATATAATAATTCAAAAATATAAAAAATCGAAAACTAAAAAAATCGAAAAATGTAAAAAATCAAAAAATATAAAAAATCGAAAAATATAAAAAATCAAAAATATAAAAAATCGAAAAATTTAAAAAAATCGAAAAATACAAAAAATAAAAAAATATAATAATTCAAAAATTTAAAAAATCGAAAAATATAAAAAATCGAAAAATATAATAATTTAAAAATATAAATTTCAAAAAAATAAATATCAAAAATCTTGTAATTTGAAAAAAGAAAATTATTAACAAACGACGAACAACAAAACACGCATACGAACGAGCAACAAGCCAAATTTGACGTGTGACATGCGACGTGCGACAACGACGTTACGTAACGACGAGCGACGAGTGACAATGGACCAGCGACTGGCTACGAACGACGAGCGAAGTACGAAGGAAGATGAGACATAAGAAAAGAAAATTCTAAAATTTTGAAAAAACGAAAAATATAAAAATTCAAAAATATAAAAAATCGAAAAATATAAAAAATCGAAAATTATAAAAAATCGAAAATTATAAAAAATCGAAAAATGTAAAAAATCAAAAAATATAAAAAATCGATAAATATAAAAAAAAAGAAAAATATAAAAAAGTCAAAAATATTAATTTAAATAAAATCAAAAATCTAGAATTTTGAAAAAAGGAATATATTAACGAACGACGAACAACGAAAGACTCATACGACGAGCAACAAGCCATTATTGACGTGCGACATAACGCGACGTAACGACGCGACGTAACGACGAGCGACGAAGGACAAGCGACCAGCGACTGGCTACGAACGACGAGCGAAGTACGAAGGAAGATGAGACATGATGAATCCAAAGAAAAGATAATTCTAAAATTTTGAAAAAACGAAAAATATGAAAATTCAAAAATATAAAAATTCAAAAATATAAAAAATGGAAAAATATAAAAAATTGAAAAACATAAAAAATCAAAAATATAAAAAATCGAAAAATATAAAAAATCAAAAAATATAATAATTCAAAAATATAAAAAATCAAAAAATATAATAATTCAAAAATATAAAAAATCGAAAAATATAAAAAATGGAAAAATATAAATAATCGAAAAATATAAAAAATCAAAAATATAAAAAAATCGAAAAATATAAAAAATCGAAAAATATAAAAAATCAAAAAATATAATAATTCAAAAATATAAAAAATCGAAAATTAAAAAAATCGAAAAATGTAAAAAATCAAAAAAAATATAAAAAATCGAAAATATAAAAAATCGAAAAATATAAAAAATTCAAAAATATTAATTTAAATAAAATCAAAAATCTAGAATTTTAAAAAAAGGAATATATTAACGAACGACGAACAACGAAAGACTCATACGACGAGCAACAAGCCATTATTGACGTGCGACATAACAACGCGACGTAACGACGCGACGTAACGACGAGCGACGAAGGACAAGCTACCAGCGACTGGCTACGAACGACGAGCGAATTACGAAGGAAGATGAGACATGATGAATCCAAAGAAAAGATAATTCTAAAATTTTGAAAAAACGAAAAATATGAAAATTCAAAAATATAAAAATTCAAAAATATAAAATATCGAGAAATATATAAAAAATCGAAAAATATAAAAAATCGAAAAATATAAAAAATCGAAAAATATACAAAATCGAAAAATATAATAATTCAAAAATATAAAAAATCGAAAAATATAAAAATGGAAAAATATAAAAAATCGAAAAATATAAAAAAATCAAAAATATAAAAAATCGAAAAATATAAAAAATCGAAAAATATAAAAATTCAAAAATATAAATTTCAAAAAAATAAATATCAAAAATCTAGTATTTTGAAAAAAGAAATTTATTAACGAACGACGAACAACGAAAGTCGCATACGAACGAGCAACAAGCCATTTTTGACGTGTGACATGCACCGTGCGACAACGACGTTACGTAACGACGAGCGACGAGTGACAAGCTACCACCGACTGGCTACGAACGACGAGCGAAGTACGAAGGAAGATGAGACATAAGAAAAGAAAATTCTAAAATTTTAAAAAAACGAAAAATATGAAAATTCAAAAATATAAAAAATCGAAAAATATAAAAAAAGAAAAATATAAAAAATCGAAAAATATAAAAAATCGAAAAATATAAAAAATATAAAAAATGGAAAAATATAAAAAATCGAAAAATATAAAAAATAAAAAAAATATAAAAATTTCAAAATATAAATTTCAAAAAAATAAAAATCAAAAATCTAGAATTTTGAAAAAAGAAAAATATTAACGAACGACGAAGAACGAAAGACGCATACGAACGAGCAACATGCCATTATTGACGTGCGACATAACGACGCGACGTAACGACGAACGACGAGTGACAAACGACCACCGACTGGCTACGAACGACGAGCGAAGTACGAAGGAAGATGAGACATGATGAGACAAAAGAAAAGAAAATTCTAAAATTTTTAAAAAAACAAAAACTATAAAAATTCAAAAATATAAAAAATCGAAAAATATAAAAAAATCGAAAAATATAAAAAATCGAAAAATATAAAAAATTGAAAAATATAAAAAAAACAAAAATATAAAAAATCGAAAAATATAAAAAATCGAAAAATATAAAAAATCAAAAAATATAAAATTTTCAAAATTTAAATTTGAAAAAAATAAAAATCAAAAATCTAGAATTTTAAAAAGAGAAAAATATTAACGAACGACGAAGAACGAAAGACATACGAACGAGCAACAGGCCATTATTGACGTGCGACATAACGACGCGGCGTAACGACGAACGACGAGTGACAAGCGACTAGCGACTGGCTACGATCGACGAGCGAAGTACGAAGGAAGATGAGACATGATGAGGCAAAAGAAAAGAAAATTCTAAAATTTGAAAAAAACGAAAAATATAAAAATTCAAAAATATAAAAAAATCGAAAAATATAAAAAATCGGAAAATATAAAAAATCGAAAAATATAAAGAATCGAAAAATATAACAAATCAAAAAATATAAAAAATCGAAAAATATAAAAAATTGAAAAATTTAAAAAATCGAAAAAAATAATAAAACAAAAATATAAAAAATCAAAAAATATAAAAATATTGAAAAATATAAAAAATCGAAAAATATAAAAATCGAAAAAAAATCGAAAATTATAAAAAATCGAAAAATATAAAAAATAAAATAATATAAAAAATCGAAAAATATAAAAAATTCAATAATATAAATTTAAAAAAATAAAAATCAAAAATCTAGAATTTTGAAAAAAGGAATATATTCACGAACGACGAACAACGAAAGACTCATACGACGAGCAACAAGCCATTATTGACGTGCGACATTACAACGCGACGTAACGGCGCGACGTAACGACGAGCGACGAAGGACAAGCGACCAGCGACTGGCTACGAACGACGAGCGAAGTACGAAGGAAGATGAGACATGATGAGACATAAGAAAAGAAAATTCTAAAATTTTGAAAAAACGAAAAATATGAAAATTCAAAAATATAAAAAATCGAAAAATATAAAAAATTGAAAAATATAAAAAATCGAAAAATATAAAAAATCCAAAAATAAAAAAATTAAAAAATATAAAAAATCGAAAAATAAAAAATCGAAAAATATAAAAAATCAAAAAAATTAAAAATTTTAAAATATAAGTTTCATAAAAATAAAAATCAAAAATCTAGAATTTTGAAAAAAGAAAAATATTAACGAACGACGAAGGACGAAAGACGCATACGAACGAGCAACAAGCCATTATTGACGTGCGACATAACGACGCGACGTAACGACGAACGACGAGTGACAAGCGACCAGCGACTGGCTACGAACGACGAGCGAAGTACGAAGGAAGATGAGACATGATGAGACAAAAGAAAAGAAAATTCTAAAATTTTGAAAATTCGAAAAATATAAAAATTCAAAAATATAAAAAATCGAAAAATATAAAAAATCGAAAAATATAAAAAATCAAGAAATATAAAAAATCGAAAAATATAAAAAATTGAAAAATATAAAAAATTCAAAAATATTAATTTAAAAAACAATCCAAAATCTAGAATTTTGAAAAAAGGAATATATTAACGAACGACGAACAACGAAAGCCTCATACGACGAGCAACAAGCCATTATTGACGTGCGACATGCACCGTGCGACAACGACGTTACGTAACGACGAGCGACGATGGACAAGCTACCACCGACTGGCTACGAACGACGAGCGAAGTACGAAGGAAGATGAGACATAAGAAAAGAAAATTCTAAAATTTTAAAAAAACGAAAAATATGAAAATTCAAAAATATAAAAAATCGAAAAATATAAAAAAAGAAAAATATAAAAAATCGAAAAATATAAAAAATCGAAAAATATAAAAAATAAAAAATATAAAAAATGGAAAAATATAAAAAATCGAAAAATATAAAAAATAAAAAAAATATAAAAATTTCAAAATATAAATTTCAAAAAAATAAAAATCAAAAATCTAGAATTTTGAAAAAAGAAAAATATTAACGAACGACGAAGAACGAAAGACGCATACGAACGAGCAACATGCCATTATTGACGTGCGACATAACGACGCGACGTAACGACGAACGACGAGTGACAAACGACCACCGACTGGCTACGAACGACGAGCGAAGTACGAAGGAAGATGAGACATGATGAGACAAAAGAAAAGAAAATTCTAAAATTTTTAAAAAACAAAAACTATAAAAATTCAAAAATATAAAAAATCGAAAAATATAAAAAAATCGAAAAATATAAAAAATCGAAAAATATAAAAAATTGAAAAATATAAAAAAACAAAAATATAAAAAATCGAAAAATATAAAAAATCGAAAAATATAAAAAATCAAAAAATATAAAATTTTCAAAATTTAAATTTCAAAAAAATAAAAACCAAAAATCTAGAATTTTAAAAAGAGAAAAATATTAACGAACGACGAAGAACGAAAGACACATACGAACGAGCAACAGGCCATTATTGACGTGCGACATAACGACGCGGCGTAACGACGAACGACGAGTGACAAGCGACTAGCGACTGGCTACGATCGACGAGCGAAGTACGAAGGAAGATGAGACATGATGAGGCAAAAGAAAAGAAAATTCTAAAATTTGAAAAAAACGAAAAATATAAAAATTCAAAAATATAAAAAAATCGAAAAATATAAAAAATCGGAAAATATAAAAAATCGAAAAATATAAAAAATGAAAAAATATAAAAATCGAAAAATTTAAAAAATCAAAAATATAAAAAATCGAAAAATATAAAAAATCGAAAAATATAAAAAATCAAAAATTATAATAATTCAAAAATATAAAAAATCGAAAAATATAAAAAATGGAAAAATATAAAAAATCGAAAAATATAAAAAATCAAAAATAAAAAAATCGAAAAATATAAAAAATCGAAAAATATAAAAACTCAAAAAATATAATAATTCACAAATAAAAAAAATCGAAAATTAAAAAAATCGAAAAATGTAAAAAATCAAAAAATATAAAAAATCGAAAAATATAAAAAATCGAAAAATATAAAAAATTCAAGAATATTAATTTAAATAAAACCAAAAATCTAGAATTTTGAAAAAAGGAATATATTAACGAACGACGAACAACGAAAGACTCATACGACGAGCAACAAGCCATTATTGACGTGCGACATAACAACGCGACCTAACGACGCGACGTAACGACGAGCGACGAAGGACAAGCGACCAGCGACTGGCTACGAACGACGAGCGAAGTACGAAGGAAGATGAGACATGATAAGACCAAAGAAAAGATAATTCTAAAATTTTGAAAAAACGAAAAATATGAAAATTCAAAAATATAAAAATTCAAAAATATAAAAAATGGAAAAATATAAAAAATTGAAAAATATAAAAAATCGAAAAATATAAAAATTCAAAAATATAAAAAATCGAAAAATATAAAAAATCAAAAAATATAATAATTCAAAAATATAAAAAATCGAAAAATATAAAAAATCGAAAAATATAAAAATTCAAAAATATAAATTTCAAAAAAATAAATATCAAAAATCTAGTATGTTGAAAAAAGAAATTTATTAACGAACGACGAAAAACGAAAGTCGCATACGAACGAGCAACAAGCCATTTTTGACGTGTGACATGCACCGTGCGACAACGACGTTACGTAAAGACGAGCGACGAGTGACAAGCTACCACCGACTGGCTACGAACGACGAGCGAAGTACGAAGGAAGATGAGACATAAGAAAAGAAAGTTCTAAAATTTTGAAAAAACGAAGAATATAAAAATTCAAAAATATAAAAAATCGAAAAATATAAAAAAATGAAAAATATAAAAAATCGAAAAATATAAAAAATCGAAAAATATAAAAAATCAAAAAATATAAAAATTTCAAAATATAAATTTCAAAAAAATAAAAATCAAAAATCTAGAATTTTTAAAAAAGAAAAATATTAACGAACGACGAAGAACAAAAGACCCATACGAACGAGCAACAAGCCATTATTGACGTGCGACATAACGACGCGACGTAACGACGAACGACGAGTGACAAGCGACCACCGACTGGCTACGAACGACGAGCGAATTACGAAGGAAGATGAGACATGATGAGACAAAAGAAAAGAAAATTCTAAAATTTTTAAAAAAACGAAAACTATAAAAATTCAAAAATATAAAAAATCGAAAAATATAAAAAATCGAAAATATAAAAAATCGAAAAATAAAAAATCGAAAAATATAAAAAAACAAAAAATATAAAAAATCGAAAAATATAAAAAATTGAACAATATAAAAATCAAAAAATATAAAAATTTCAAAATTAAAATTTCAAAAAAATAAAAATCAAAAATCTAGAATTTTAAAAAGAGAAAAATATTAACGAACGACGAAGAACGAAAGACATACGAACGAGCAACAAGCCATTATTGACGTGCGACATAACGACGCGACGTAACGACGAACGACGAGTGACAAGCGACTAGCGACTGGCTACGAACGACGAGCGAAGTACGAAGGAAGATGAGACATGATGAGACAAAAGAAAAGAAAATTCTAAAATTTGAAAAAAACGAAAAATATAAAAATTCAAAAATATAAAAAAATCGAAAAATATAAAAAATCGGAAAATATAAAAAATCGAAAAATATAAAAAATCGAAAAATATAAAAAATCGAAAAATATAACAAATCAAAAAATATAAAAAATCGAAAAATATAAAAAATTGAAAAATATAAAAAATCGAAAAAAATAATAAAACAAAAAATATAAAAAATCGAAAAATATAAAAAATTGAAAAATATAAGATATCGAAAAATATAAATATCGAAAAAAATCGAAAATTATAAAAAATGGGAAAATATAAAAAATCAATTAATATAAAAAATCGAAAAATATAAAAAATTCAATAATATAAATTCAAAAAAAATAAAAATCAAAAATCTAGAATTTTGAAAAAAGGAATATATTAACGAACGACGAACAACGAAAGACTCATACGACGAGCAACAAGCCATTATTGACGTGCGACATAACAACGCGACGTAACGACGCGACGTAACGACGAGCGACGAAGGACAAGCGACCAGCGACTGGCTACGAACGACGAGCGAAGTACGAAGGAAGATGAGACATGATAAGACCAAAGAAAAGATAATTCTAAAATTTTTAAAAAACGAAAAATATGAAAATTCAAAAATATAAAAATTCAAAAATATAAAAAATCGAAAAATATAGAAAATGGAAAAATATAAAAAAACGAAAAATATAAAAAATCGAAAAATATAAAAAATCGAAAAATATAAAAAATCGAAAAATATAAAAATTCAAAAATATAAATTTCAAAAAAATAAATATCAAAAATCTAGTATTTTGAAAAAAGAAAATTATTAACGAACGACGAACAACGAAAGTCGCATACGAACGAGGAACAAGCCATTTTTGACGTGTGACATGCACCGTGCCACAACGACGTTACGTAACGACGAGCGACGAGTGACAAGGGACCAGCGACTGGCTACGAACGACGAGCGAAGTACGAAGGAAGATGAGACATAAGAAAAGAAAATTCTAAAATTTTGAAAAAACGAAAAATATAAAAATTCAAAAATATAAAAAATCGAAAAATATAAAAAATTCAAAAATATAAAAAATCGAAAAATATAAAAATCGAAAAATATAAAAAATAAAAAAATATAAAAAATGGAAAAATTAAAAATCGAAAAATATAAAAGATCAAAAAATATAAAAATTTCAAAATATAAATTTCAAAAAAATAAAAATCAAAAATCTAGAATTTTGAAAAAAGAAAAATATTAACGAACGACGAAGAACGAAAGACGCATACGAACGAGCAACAAGCCATTATTGACGTGCGACATAACGACGCGACGTAACGACGAACGACGAGTGACAAGCGACCACCGACTGGCTACGAACGACGAGCGAAGTACGAAGGAAGATGAGACATGATGAGACAAAGAAAAGAAAATTTAAAAATTTTGTAAAAACGAAAAATATAAAAATTCAAAAATATGAAAAATCGAAAAATATAAAAAATCGAAAAATATAAAAAATCGAAAAATATAAAAAATCAAAAAATATAAAAATTTCAAAATATAAATTTTATAAAAATAAAAATCAAAAATCTAGAACTTTGAAAAAAGAAAAGTATTAACGATCGACGAACAACGAAAGACGCATACGAACGAGCAACAAGCCATTATTGACGTGCGACATAACGACGCGACGTAACGACGTGACGTAAAGACGAGCGAACAACGATAAACGACAAGCGACCAGCGACGATAGACGAACTACGGGCGAAGATCGACGAACGCCGCAAGGCGAACGTTGGAGGACTATCGAAGGACGACGAACGACGAAAAATGAAAATCGAAAGACAAATGCCGCACAATCAAAGAACGGAAACACAAAAAGTGGAAAAGGAAAATCTGGAATTTTGAAAAAACAAAATATTTAAAAAGTTATAAGATAAAAAATTAGAATAATGTAAAAATCAAAATAATTAATATAAACGTATAATTAAAATAGAACGATAAACGAGTTGCGGTGAGCCACCAACGACGAGCAATGATAAACGAGTCACGGACGACCACGGCGAACTACAAACAACGAACGACGGACGACGAACAACAAGCAACGAACGACGGATAACGAACAGCAAGCAACGAACGACGAACGATAAACAACCAACGACGGACGACGAAAGACAGATAACTAATGACAAGACCATTCGTACAAGACGTAGAAAAAATAAAAAATCTAAAATTTCGAAAAACAGGAATTTAACAATTCAAAAAATACGAAAGTTCGAAAAAATGAAAATTCAAAGAATATAAAAATTCGAAAAAACCAACGATGAAAGAAAAAAGACAAGCGACCAGCGAAGAACGATAGACGAGCGAAGTTCGAGGAACAACAAACGACGAACGACTGCCGACGAAAGCCAATCTACCAGCGGCAAACGACGATTTATGAAAGACGAACGACAAATGACAAAGGAAAAAGACGAAAGACCCAAAACACAAAAAGTGGAAAAAAATGAAAATTCTAAAAATTCGTAAAACAAAAATATAAAAACTCAAAAAATATAAAAATTCAAAAAAATACTATTCGAAGAATATATATAATTTCGAAAAATATAATTTTCGTAAACTATAAAATTTCGAAAAAATTATAAATTCGAAAAATATAAACAATTGACGAACGACGAAAGACAAACGATGGACGACGAAAGTCAAACGGCAGATGACGAGTGACCTGCGACCATCAACGAGCGTCGAAGTAGAATCAACGAGCGACTAACGAATGACGATCGACGAACGAGGAACGACTAACAACAAACAATGAGCGACGGACGACGAACGACGCGATATGAACGACGAACGACTAACGATGAACGAAGAAAGACGAACGACGAAAGACCAGAAACACACAACGTGAAAATGGAAACATCTAAAAATTGAAAAAAAACAACAAATATATAAAAATTCGGAAAATATAAAATTTCGAATAATATAAAAATTCGAAAAATATAAAAGTTGGAAAAGTATATAAATTCAATAAATATTAATTTCGAAAAATATTGAAACTCGAAAAATTTAAATGATCGACAATCGACGAAAGAAACGATGGACGACGAAAGACAAACGGCAAACGACGTGCGATCAGCGACGATCAACGAGCGACGAACGTCGTTCGACGAACGGCTCGCGACTTACGACGAACGACGAAAGACCAGTAACACAAAAAATGGAAAAAATGAAAAATCTAAAAATTCGGAAAACGAAAAACATAAAAATCGACGAGTAACGACCGAACATCAACTAGCGACGATCGCAAGCGACGAACGACGAACGATGAGCGTCACACGACGAACGACGAACGACAAACGACGAACAACGAGTGAAGAACGACGAACGACCAGCGACGTAAACGAAAAAGAACGACGAAAAACGGAAGACGATAGAGAAGAGACGAAAGCAACGATTGCTGCCAGCGACGACGAACGACGAACGTCAAACGACGAACGACGAGACTGGACACACAAAAGTATAAAAAATCTAAAAATTAAAATACGAAAAATATAAAAATTTATAACATTTTAAAAAATCGAAAAATGTTAACTCCAAAAATATAAAAAATCAAAAAATATAAAAATTCAAAAAATATAAAAATTCGAATGTTTTAAAATTTGAAAATACAAACAATCGGAAAATAAAAAATTCGAAAAATGTAAATATTCGAAAAGCATAAAAATTACAAAATATAAATATTCTTTAAATATTGAAATTCAAATAACAAAAATTTGTTAAATATAAAGATTCGCACAATTCTAAAACTCGAAGAAAAAGTTCGAAAATATTAAAATAATAAAAATTTAATAATTAAAAAAGTATAAATGAACGACAAAAGACGAGTGATGGGCGACGAGTGACGAACGACGTGCGACGGCATCGATCAACGATCGAGGAACGGCGATTGACGAACGACGAACGAGAAACGACGAATAACAACGAAAGACCAGAAACAGAAAGAGGAAAAAATGAAAAATCTAAAAATTCAAAAAAAACAAAATTTATAAATATTCCAATGATAAAAGGGAAAAAGACGAAAAAGAAACAAGCAACGAGAGATGGGCGACTAGGGAATAGCGACGAGCGACGAGCGACGAACGACGGACGTCGAACTACTTACGACGAGCGTGGGACGACGAAGGTCGAACGACAACCAACGACCAACTACGGCGAAGAAAGACCAGTAACACAAATAGTGGAAAAAATGAAAAATCTAAAAATTCGCAATAAAACAATTAAAAAAATATAAAAATTCGAAAAATATGAAAATTCAAAGAATATAAAAATTCGAAAAATAAAAAAATCGAAAGAACGGTTGCCCCAAAGCTACCAGCAATGAACGACGATCTGTGAACGGCGAACGATCAACGACGAACGAAGAAAGACGAACGACGAAAGACCAGACGGTGAAAGACCAGACGACCAGAAAGTGGAAAAAATCTAAAAATTCGAAAAACGTAAAATATAAAAATTCTGGAAATATAAAATTCGAAGAATATATAAATTTGAAAAATATATATTTCGAAAAATATAAATTTTCGTAAACTATAGACATTTGAAAAATATAAACGTTCGATGACCGAAGAAAGACAAACGATGGACGACGAAAGACAAACGACGAGCGACGAAAGACGTACGACGATCGACGACAAACCTGAAACAATAGAGGTGGAAAAAATAAAACATCTAAAGATTCGTTAAACCAAAATATATAAAAATTCAAAAAATATAAAAATTCGAAGAATATAAAAATTCGAAAAATATATAAATTCACAAAATATATTAACCCAAAAAATATAAACATACCAAAACTATAAAAATTCGAAAAAAATAAACGAAAGACGAACGACGATCAAAGGAGGACGGACGAAAAACGAAAGACGAGCGACGAGCGAAGAGCGATGAGCGAATTACTAACAACGCACGACAGTCAAATACGTTGACAGCTTGCTAGTGATCTACTTTCACAATTTTTTTAAAAATACAATATTAGTGAAGGCAACGGCCAGGCGCGCCTATCCTGGAATATGAAATACAAAAACAGGCAGCTAACAATTATAGAGATTTAATTTTATTTAAATATACTTTTAATTACTATATATAGTATATATATATAATATATATATATATATATATATATATATATATATATATATATATATCAAATTTATAAATAAATGTAATTAAATTCTCTGCTTTTTAGTTTAAAGGAATAATAAAAGCACCCGATTCGCGACAAGAATGCGAGTCGAAATTTGACACTAGAGCAATGCTTAGCAGGCAGGTAGTTAGCTGGTTTACCATCAAAGCACTGCAGTCAAATACGTAGACAGCCTAGTAGTGTTCCACCCTCACAAAATGCGATTTTTTAAAATACAATATTAGGGTAGGCAACTACCAGGCATGTCTACCCTGGAATATGAAATTCAAAAAAACACCGCCAATAATTATAGAAATTCAATTTTATTTAAATATACTTTTAATAACTATATATTGATTCAAATTTATAAATACATGTATTCAAATTCTCTGCTTTTTTCTTTTTAAGAATAATAAAAGTACCCGATTTTCGCCTTCAAGATAAGTAAAAATTTGAACCTAGCGTAAATCTCAGCAGCCAGGTAGTTCGCTGGTTTACTAACAACACACGTAAATCAAATACGTGGACAGACTGCGAGTGATCTATTCTCACAAAATGAGATTTTTTTAAATACAATAATAGAGTGGCAACGAACAGACGTGCCTACCCTGGAATATGGGATTCAAAAAAGGCCGCCAATAATTATAGAAATTTAATGTAATTTAATATACTTTTAATTTCTACATATATTGAACACAATTGAACATATATTAAACAACGTCTTCTTTAAAGAGAATACAGCACATTCAGATTTAATTGAATGGCTATTTACACAAATTGGCCCCAAACCTTGCGTAAGATTTGTCAATAAATTGTGCCTTGTGAAGGCATGAGAAATTTCAAATTCCAGAAGGCCTTGGAATATTACATGTATTCGATAAAGTATATGAGACACCACTGCCTGCCTGGATGAGTCTTATAATTTTTATGAATACCTTGTGAAGATTTCATTAGATATATATCGCCCCATCTATGAAAATTTTTAGTTTCATCGAAGATGCCAGACAGCTAAACGTCCATACCACTGGACGCTTACATTCCCACAAAAATGAATCATAATGATTTGTCTGAATTAGAAGGATCCGTTGAAAAGGGAATGAAGACATGTGGTAATTTTAATTATTATACCCACTTCAGTCATTATTTGTCAAACATTATGCCATTGTATTATGCATCGTATAACCAGTACAGACTACGACAGTAGGTAGATAAAGTCACCTTGCCACTTTTCTTTTGAAAATATTTTGGACTTCTTTGTCTTGTATCCTTCACTTTTCCACTTTAGGAACGCTAATAACTGAATAACCTTACTGATATCAATATTGTCATTAATTTCAATTGTACTCTTCAACATAGTGGTGAATCGAAAGACTTTCCCTCTCTGAACTGCCAAAAAGTAAGCTATCAAAACTTTTTCGATATGGAATAAAATTTTTTCACCCCAACCTTTAAAAATTAAATACTCATGCTAATATTTCTTTCTTGATTTGTTAGGTAATAAACCTCTTCGATTTCTATTTCCAATTCAGAACTATATTCACTCATGTTGGCAACTAAACAAAGAGTATGTTTCAATTGTTGTCCTTGTTGAAAAGTGTTGTCAGTTTTAGGAGAAAAAAGTGAATACTAAATGAAGATGTACGGAGGAGGTGGTATAAGCAGCGAGCAGTAGATTGAGAGGTGATTAATTTAAATACATACTTACTTCACTCCTTCCATAACTCTGAAGGACCATGATGGAATAAGGCCCATGGAACCCGTTTCTAGCTGTAAAGCTAATCTAATAGTCTCAATCACATAGAATTAAATACAAGAAATGTGAATTAACACGTACAATTAAACACTATTGAATAGTTACAAATAAAGAATGAGTTGAATATGCTGCATGGAAGCATATTTCAGTTAATTTAATAATGAATGAACCAGGTGAAGATTGGCAATTAGTGCCATGCTTGATAAGCATGTGAATAATAGTAAATACAATTACATGAATACACTGTGTGGAATGAACATAAAATAACCACGTAGAGCTGAAAGAGAAAGCAGATCTGGCAGCTGATGACGTTCGCGGCTGCGCGCGCAGGGCGCCCCTTTGGCAGCGAAGGTGAGAGGCAGGTTGGCAGACCTGCCGGTTGCTGAGAGCGGCTTCTCATTGAAGCTTCATTACCTTACTGAGATCGTGAAGAATAGCATGTCTGTACAACCGACACAGATACAGTTGTAGTAATAGAATTGTTAGGTTCACACGTTGAATGATGTGATTGAGATTGCTGTTGCAATATTAAGTAACATATTTCACCACGGAGGTAGTAACACAGCTCAGATTGATAACAATAACACAATTCAAATGTTGTCAGTAATACACAGTCATAATAATCAGCTTGAATGAATGTAATCGGGAATATACAAAGTATGCAATGTCTTGTGCTATAACAAAACACGATTAACAGACGGTGCACTAATAATTAGTTTGACAGAAGTTACGACCGCGTGCGTAGCACATTGCGAAAGAAAGTTATGCGCCGTAGCTGCAGCGACACCAAGATGACTCCGTGAACATTTGCGACGAACTGGCTGAGGTCGAAACCAATGAGATCAGCCGTTTCAAATCGTTATGGTTGAAAGATTAGGACAATGACTATTTTAGAATTCAAATGAATTACAGCATTAATTGACACTTTAAATTACCAAATTTATGGCGTTAGCTTTGTGCTTAACGCAATGGTACGCAATGAGATTGCATCACCTTGCGCAGCTGCCACAACGCCACGTGCGGCCGAGCGGCGGCTTCTGCGAGAAGAAGGGGTGAGGAATACCTAGCATTCACCGAACCTATTGGAGCCAGCAAGGCTTACGAAACGGCACAAAGATGTTATATACTGAATCTTCGCTTATATAGAAATGCATATTAAATATATAAAATTAAATACAGACACCTTGCACGAACAGCGTAGAACGAAATCTCACATTAAATCTAACAAATGTTTACAATGTGGATAAAACGTTGTACGTCCGCGAAACGGACTCGTTTGGAAATTTTCCAATATTGTTTTGTACTCAGATGTTTATGACACTTATATTGTAAATAAATATGAATTGAATTTTGTTTTACAATGACAGTACAACAGCCAGCTTCTTCAATTGATTGATCGTGTACTTTTGAACCAGCAAATTGAAGGAGTTAATGTTATCACCTCCCTGATAGTAATTTCGTTCGGTGAAACCTCCTACCAAAGTTATCGATAGTATTATTCGGAAACAATCTTTGGATGGCGATGATAAATGCTTAGAAAAGTATACGGTAGATGAGAAAGGTAAATGAATGCATTTTTTCTTCCTGGGGTTTTTTACAGCTTCAGGGGATGCTGATTTGGGGTATTCGCGCCTCGCACCCACTATGCCCCTCACGGCGACACGTTTTAACCACCTTTCTTCGGCCTGTGGTCAGCAGACTCACAAGGGCCTCCGCGACAACACACACACATGAAAGACAAGGTACACGCCGTCAGCGGGACTCGACCTCGCGACCTTTCGGAGCATAATATTGTTCCAAATGTTCTCCAGTTTCGAAGGTACCTAGTGTTCATTTGAAACTAAAATTTACATTCTTCTTTATTTTACACCATAGTGATGATGGATTTTCTGAGAGGGTGTCTTGATTTAGACTGTATCGTCTAAATCAAGTCACCCTTTCAGCAAATACATTAAGATAATGCTTACTCTATTCATAAAATATCCATAACGCATGGAATTGGTTGTTTGATTTCATCCAAGTGCAGATGCCAAGGATCAGTCGCTGATTCCGCTGAAGGGGTCTCAGTCTATCTCTGATATCGGATTTCTCTTCACAGTGAGGGTGGTAATTTGTTTGGATTCTACGTGAAAAATATGTTTTCTAATCTTTATTCTTTGTTACAAAATAATGACAATATTTTTATTATTACTTATATCGTGACTGATTTGAGAAAATAATTTTTTCTATATAAAAAAAGTCTTGCGTATGAGTGCAGTTTGTTTTAATTTAGAGACAGGTAACTTCTTAGAGTGCAGGTATAAATAAGTATTCAGTACTGCTCTGTTCTCATTTGAAACTAAAACATGCATTTGAAAAAAACCCCATCAGATTCATAAGAGAGGGCATTATCTTTTGAAGGGCACTAAGCAATTACCAAAAAACCGATTTCGTCATGAACTGATGATACAATAAAACTTTGTTTTAGTGACACGTTGTAAACTCATGAAACATTCATTAACAGAAAAAAACGAAAAGGGAAAAAATGACTCAAGTCCAAAAATTGACCCACAAATTGAAAAATGGCAAACAATAACAAAACATAACCAAATTATTCTATCACCTACATGTCATACATATAGTAAATAATTCTTCGTTCCCTCTCATCTTAATTTCATGTATTCGCTTACCCGAAACTTCGGAACACAATCAGCAACACCTTTCCTTCAACCAAAAACGCTTGAATTTTGTCTTTATTTCATACTAATGCATGTAGGAGCTATTGGTTAAACATATATTGCGTATGTTTGAAATTTTGGATTTGAAAATGGATTGGTGTAATTGATGTAAACTCACAAAATAACAAAACGACGAACTGATAAATGACAATGTTGACATTTGTACATTCTGATTTTAAGCAGACAAATATTTTACTTTCCAAGGAGAAATATAACGGAAGTGGTATCTTGAAATGGCAAAGGAACATTGGTACTTCAGAAAACATATTTTGTAATGTGTCTGACATTTAAGAAGAAAACAATAGAATTAAAAATAATATGCCCCCTTCCGGAAGGACGAGTATAACAAATTACGGAGCTATTTTAGTTTCAAGAGGAAACCACTTTCTTTCCTCAAACACTAGAGAATTGACGTCAACACATGTAGTATAATAGTAGTTTGTGCAATTAGTTTATGGCGTTAAGTTTTATTGGACGAGTGCATGTTTTGAAAACGAGCGAGTTTTGCAAAATAACTTTCTTGTGACGTCACGGGTATTTGACATCTGTGCGAGAAATGAGTGATCGGCTGTTCCGATTACCTCTACTTCTCGACGATTCTCTCGCTGTGATTGGCTGTACGTGTGATGACGCATTTATTTGTGCCGTACAATGCCCTAATTGAACGACTTCTTGCAAGAGAAAAGGTCATTAAAAAATAAACGGATGATGTAATGAAGACAACTCCAATGCTCCTGTATCGATGTGCGTCGCTCGTAGGGCATTTGTTTCATGTGCAATGGCAGGGGCACGTGAGGAGGCAGCGGCGGGGACGGGAAGCGCTCGTCAACTTTTTCCTCGAGCGCCGTCAACTCTTTCTCGGAATTCAATTCCGCGCCCGCACGCCGTGTAATGCAGTCGCTGTCAAATATCCCTTCGTCATTCGGTGCGCGCGGCGGGAGGGAGGGGGGGCCGGCATCGGAGGCGCTGCAACGAGAGCGACGTCGGGGGAGCAGGGAGAGGGGGGAAGGGGATTGGAGGAGACAAGCAGGAGGGAATTTGGGTGGAGGGAAGGTGGCGGAGATAGCAAGTCCGCAAGGTGGTTGGGGGTTGGCGCCACAAGCGGGGAGGGGAAACGGCCGACTGGAGGGGATGATGAAGCACACAGTAATGCAAGTATTTGGTGGTAAGGCTTGTCAATGAGAAAGGCGTAAAGGTTCCCACGTCAAGCACCTAATGAGGGAAGGCGGAGCGGTGTGGTGGTGGGCGACGTGGCAAGAGAGCTGATTAGGGGCGTACTAAGACCATTAGTCCCGTAAGTGTAGTGCTTGTTATCGCGAGAGGTGGGGATGATCTTACCCAGCTGGATGGCGAGTTCCGGCGCAGACCTACACGTCGGCTGCGGGGTTTTCACCATTCCCCATATCCCACCGGCGGTGACACCACTCTAACAGTGACAAACTTTCAGCTACTGACTAGTCTCCCGACGTGTGTGGTAGGGTAGTGTAATGTGAAATGAATAAATGTGTGTAAGTAAGGGGTGAGGATGGAACAGACAGAGGAAGGAAAGATCGCACGCGGGCCATGACCCTTTGTTAGGATTCTGCTCTGGCATTCGCCTGGTGTTGATCAGAGAAACCACGGAAAACTCCCGACCAGAGCAGCCGGCCGCTAGAATTCTTCTCCAGACAGCGACTGAATTCGATCCAGCTTGTCGCTATCTGCCATCGTCGGGACTCGCACCTCAGAACCTCTAGGACGCAGGCGCAGCAGAGACATCAGTTGATGCCCCGAGCCTCCTAAGCCGGTATGGCGGGAAGGCAGAGAAGCGAGATGGCGAGGATAAATGACGACGCGGAGTCGTGATGAGGAGAGACGTGGTAACTGCTTGCTGTAATTGTGATTTGGCGTGAGAGGTTTGGAATTGTTGGCGGGGAAACATGTCGCAGAGTCGTGGTTGAGTGAAGTAGTGGGAGAGTGCGTTTTGGAAGGAAGAGCTTAGTGGCGGGGAGATGTGGTGACGAAAAGGCGAGATGGTGGCGGGAACGCTCGATGACTTGGAAGAGATGAAGAGACACGCCGCGGGTAAGAGAAAGATGCGGTTCCGGCGGTCGTCACAGAGAGACGAGAGAATGCCCGTGGGAGAGGGGCCCTGGTGCGGGGCGCTGGGTAGAGCGAGGCGGCGGAGCGCGGGTGGTCGGCATCAGAAGAAATGGAGCGCATGAAGCGAGGAGCGAAGGAGATTCGTAGGGGTTGACTCCGAATTCGAGAGTGGTCGCTGGGGCTTAGTCCCAGTGAGTGAGATGAGAGCCGCGGATGGAATGCTTAGAAGTCTCCGTCGCCTCACGCGCACAAAAGAGGGAAGCAAATAATGCGATGGGTCGCAAAAGAAGCGCACCATTTTCTCTGAGAACAAAGTTGGAAAATATGTTATTGAAAATGCAAAATAGGATCAAGGTAGTTATTGAAGTGTGTAGAACGTTGAAACAATCAAGTGTTAATAAACGTGAATGAAAACTCACGTTTGTGAATGAATGTACAGAGATCACAAGCTAGCGTCTTATGCTTATGACGAAAATTTTAGTGTTAACAGATGAAAAACACTTTTTAGTTGGTTTGGTTTCAAATCCCGTCAAAAGAATACGTGTTGAAGATTGCGAAGTGACACGAAATGAAGAAGTGGATTGTATGTTACCTCAGAGATTCAATACAAGATTGAGAAGAAAATAATTGGTTTTTGTGCAAATTTGACCGAAGTGGCAGGTGATCCTAGATGTTTATTGCTGATCAAATAATGAAGATGTGATACGGAACTCAGGCGAGTGTCGAGGAGTGCATTGAAATAGAATTCTGTAGGCAATAGAAAATTGTGTGACGGTGAATAATCGAGAGTTGAATATGAGACTATAACTAGCAGCAAACGAGCAGTAGATACGAAAAAGAGTTTGTCCACATGAAGTAAAAATGGAAAACTAACATATAGACTGTGTAGACCAATGCTTATATCTGTCAGGCACGAGGCGGCACGAGGTGAATATCTCATAAGCACTTAATTTTCAGTGTTGAATTGTCTCAATTGTCTGGTAAAAAGTTTAAATATAATTAGATGCATAGAAAGTGAATAAGGAATGATGAAGGAAAAACCGACATTTAAATTTCTCTCATTTGGATTTTGAGTAGTCTTTCATTTGAAATTTTAGGTAATAGATCAGCGCTGATTGAATCTTGTGACTACTGCAGAGATTTGAGACACGGATGAAAATACTCGTAAGACTAGTATTACCAACCGCGTTAACTAGTAAGATCACCAGTACCGCAAGTGTAAGTGTAATAAAAAACAGTAGTCTTCTTATCACAGCAAGGTGCGGACGCTATCCTCGTGCTCTCTTGCAACTGTATTACTAGCGATCGCATGCGCGCGGTCTATGTATTGGACGCCAGCTTAACTACTGGTGGCTACAATACTGAGGGTATCAATTAAGCTGTGCCTAGTCACGTAATCCGAGTGTAGTGAGCGGAGCGGGGAAGGTGTGGCAAAGAGGGAGTCGGGCAAGAAACGGGGAGGGACGAGGTTGTGTTCGGCGAAGTTAGGCAGAGCGGAGTGAGTGCAGGCGGAGTGAAGAGGGGCTGTGCAGGGTGGAGTGAGTGGGAAGGGATGCGTGGAAGCGGAGTGAGGACGGTAGGTGAGGGCAAGCCAGGACTGGAAGGTGAGGCGGAGTGATGTGACGGAGTGGAGGTGGGCCGCGCATGGCAGAACGGAATGGGATAGGGCGGAGGGAGTTGAGGGGGACAGTGGTGGGACGGAATGAAGTGCTGTGGAGTTGAGAGGGACAGTCCGAGGCGGAGCGGCGTCCGGGAAGGCGGAGTGTGGTGGGATGGGGAGGAGCAAGGCGTCATTGGGGAAGTGAGATGGAGTGGAGAGGGGTTGGGTGGAGCGGAGTGGATCAAGGTGGATGATTCAGGGCGAATCAACTGCTAAGGTCATTAGTATAGTGCATGTTTGATTTATTCAAAAGGTTGCGATGAACTCCCGCTGGGTGATGAGAACCGGTGTCGACCTACCTGCCGGTTAGTGGGGTTTCCCTCGACGAGGTACCTCCTGCCACCAGGGCACAGCCACAGCCGGGACAAGCTGTAAGCTCCCGTCACGTGTGGTGGTGAAGTGCAAATATCAAAGAGGAATTGAGGACGAGAGGGGTTGCATGGGTAGGGGCGGAGCGGCGTGTGGGAGGACGCAGAGAGTGGGGTGCGGGGCAAAGCGGGCCGTGGGCGCCGACGTGGCCGGGGTACGAGTGCAGAGCGCTGCCGCGTCGTGGAACGTGCCCGTCGAGCCCGACGGTGCCCGAGGGCTTATCCTCGCGCCCCGCCACCTCCGCTGCTGCCATCGTAGCCAACCAACTGGGCCACTTCTCCGCCTGAAAAACCTTTCTCGACTCATCGAAGTCCTCCCACACGTAACATTATTGATATTCACTACATGCACTGTTTTGTTAAATGGAATTATTGTGCTTTTATTGACATATCACGGAGGTTTCTTCCGACTGATTTTAGTACGTGAAATGTTACTGTATTATACCTCGTCATAAATGGCAATTTTCATTGAAAAATTTGGAGCTGTTTAAAAAAAATGTTTAAGCTCTACTGTAAATTCGAAATTTGACGCTCTTTTTCATAGAAAATTCTCGAGTTTTAGAAAAACCTCATAAGAAGTTATTTGAAGCATTTTAACTCAAATATACCAACAAATTGCTGCAAATTTGCATATTAACGGAATGAGAGATCTTTCAATAAAACTACATTTGTGTGAATTTCGAAAAATCTAAAATAAATCTAATCTAAATAAAATATCCTATTCGAAAAATCTAAAAATACCGAAATCTACTTTACGTCATGTTAAAGAGTACAATTTCACTGTCAGTTCGAAAAGTTTGAAGAAAAAACTTAGGGCCGTTTTTGAGAAAATGGCGTTTGAGCGTTTCTTGAAATGCGGAATTTTGAACTAGATTTCACAGAAAACGGTTGAGTTTTTCAGAAATCTTTAAATGACATTATTTAAAGTACATGTACTCATAAATATAATAATGTGAATAAATTGCCGCTAATATAAATATTCTCTTCGCACATATTTTATCTCTCAGGCGGGCTTCGTGCACTCATAAGTCTCACCATCATCACATTTAGGTTCTTTTTTCAGAATATTGTGTATGTTCAGTGCTATTTATGTATTCTAATATGAATTATAAAATTGCTTCGGTTTCGCTATGTCAATAGATATTCATTCAGTAATACATTCAGAGTACTTTCTAACATACCTTCAGTCATACCACATTAACGTTAATTCCAATTTTAACCACACCTACGGCGCATTTCAATCTTCATAAGGTATTTATTTCAGTAATCATGCTTACAGTTTTTCAAAATCAGCTGATTTAAGTAACCTTTCCGAGGTATCTCCCCTTAAATTAATATCAAATTATATGATCAATTAGTTATTTATATTTCTTGAATGAATTTATGCCATCTGAATCCCACTATATGATAGTTTATATAGAATTATACGTTGCTATTTCAGGAACATCACAGCGTGTGTTCGCTTATAAACATACTGGTCCTTTGAAAGCTATCGAGGTAAGTGTTGGAGTGAGCAGCAATAACAAGTAAACTGCTGCCCATGAAGAGTCAAGAAGCCTTGCAATATTTTAAAATTCCGTGAATTAGTGTTGGTTAACCCGTGATACAGATCTCGTTTGTCAACAACACTTTTGCTTTAGCACAAGCAACGTCTATATCTAAGAAACATACTACTATCAGCAGGCCACATAGCAAATGTTTCCTGTCAAATCATGCTGAGATATCTTTCAATATATTCAAAACATGCACTTATAAATTGACATTTTCTTTGAAACTACTTACATTATTTGTAATTGAACAATCTTTTAAAGTGCTCTTTAAACTTTCCACTCATTTCGGATAATAGGAAAAGCACGTCTTCTGTGTCACTTACCGTCTCGCATCTCGCCTTTTAAAATTTCCCTGTATTCTTTCTCATATCTATCTTTTCAGTTTAATGGAAACATAAAAAAAGTTGCGGCTCTTTTTCCTTGTAAAATTTCTGGTGGAGTTTCCATTATTTCCAAGATAATTTACACCGACAGAAGTTGACATTCTTTTTGCTATTAAAGAAGACACATGGACAACGATCAATATTTATGAGACCATGCTAACAGAACAAATGATAGAGTGCACTTCATTTTCATGTCAATCGCCTTTTTTACTTACAGCAAAACACATAAAAACAGTCTCGTGTAAAATATTGTACATCACACGGCAATAGTCTCTTTTCATTATTCGAGAGGATTCATCCCCTAGGCCTAACGCCTCAGAAGATGAATGCTCCAGTCTCGTCATGAAAAGGTCGACGTTCTTGCCCTATAATGTAAATTATTATTTTTGAGGTTCTTTTAAGTCAAGATTTTCACCTTATTACCATACAGTATTATTGCCACAAATAATATTATCAAGTAACAGGGTATAACTAAAATGACAGAGGTAAGGAGGGGATTTGTGAATTCATTGTGAGGGACACTGAGTCAATAGAAACGCCCTTTATTGTATCCAATAGTTTATTTATATACACTGTGTCTACATTATGGGTCATTTGAACCTACATGGGCTCTGGTTGACCGTTGGACAACTGGGTAAGGGGAATACAACAGTTGACACTTCCGTCTGCGGCACATCAGTCTATACATCAGGGAGCTGGACACCTCACTGCATTCGAATCCAGATAGTCTCCACGTCCTTGATCAGCCCAAAATAGTAACTTGTCAGCTTTCTTTGTTTCGAGCGTAGCTACTGCATAACTGACTAGAAGAATCATTATGATAGTGAACTTTGCCTTATGCATCACTGACTGCAGAATTCTTTTTCTAAACGATTGAATTTTCTTTTTTCAAACATTTTTCAAAAACTACTTAAGTTGCTGACCAAAATATGATAAATGGTTATAAACGAGGAAACATTTCAAAACGTCTGACTCATAACATATCTAAATATAAGGAAAGAAACTATCAATATTCCATGTTTAAAGTACATTATTTTTAAATTAATGAAAAAGACTATTATACAAACATAAAAAAATCATTATTAGAATATGATTTTACAAAAAAATGCAATCTTCAATACGTTAAAATACAAATCAAATAAACTTCATATCTCAAAATTAAGTCTTGTTTCATATTCAAACCCGCACAATATGCAAATGCAGTATCTACGTCGTTTTCTGGAGACCGCGTGGAGTCGCATGCATGAGGAGGTAGGAGGCGCACTCTGACCCATGAAATATTCTCGCTCTGTGCAAGTTCCTATGCATTCACACATTTTTCTTACCAAATGTCATTTTAAAATGCACGTACGTATAGGGTTGATAACTGAACTGATCGTTTGCCTATTGACTGTACTCTTTTCACGTCCAAAACACAATTGCACATGGTTACGGTTCACACATTGTTTGGTTTATCGAAGGCTCATCATTAGTCTGAAGCGCATTTAACACATTATGCAAACCAAAATAAACAATGTAGAAATATAATTTTCTTGCCCTGATTACAATGTTTTGAAGTGATGGAAGCAAATGGCAGTTCTCCGCATTTTAACAAAAAACTACTTATGTTATCTCAAAAAATATACAAGCTCACTTTTAAAATTATAATTATCAAGCAATTAACTCATTTCAGACTAATTTAATTTTAGTGCGCAATACTCTAACTTTTCTTGACACAAACGCAGATGATTCTATTTTGCAAAGAATCTTCAGAAACTTTCATTTAAATAAAATCATTTTTGTTAATGTTTTAATTAAAGTTAATGCAGATTATAAATGAAAATAAACTTAAAATAAAACAACACGGTTATTAACCACAAATCCATTGAATTAACCAATCAAATTCCACACTTCTTTTTCATTTATGAGAAAACCCACTGGTTCATCCGATCCTGTGAACAAGAACCTACTTGTGAAGATTTCGTATTTGTTTTTAGTATATACCACTCGACATTCAAGAGCGTTCGATTCCAAGAACGGGACAGAAAGCGCCTCCTAAGTCCCAAAATAGTAGCAGCTCGTCGAACAACACAACATGTAACATGAGGCGGAGCATTGAAGAAAGGAAGCTGGGGACCAGACAGGAAAAGGTAGAATTTCGGCGATAGAAGGAGTGAGATATTCCTTAACGGGGAGAGAAAGAGAGACAATTACTTAACTTCATCTCCTTGGTTACAGCGACAAATAAACATGTAAATAACGTATGACCACACTTCGCATATACAAACAAAACAAATAAATATATTTAATAACAACATGAATTTGATATATTTATATCTGTATTTTTGAATACATCACTTTCAGTATATACAATTGTTCTGGGATTACGTACGAATGATCTGATGTAGTCGCGTCATTGTGATAAAAATAATTTTTCAACCAGTCAGAACAATGTAGTGAACTTGGCTTGCACCAGTAGAAACACTTTCGAGTCATGTAGCAGTGCGTTTCCGAACGGAATGAACGAGCTCTACTCATCAGTCTGGAACAAGTACAGAGAGACGTATCTACGGCAGCCAGCGCCAGGAGTCCACAATAATTACTCAAAAGGATGAGTGGTGAATTGTTACACTGTCTCTGAATACTGTCTTCAGAATGCTCTAAAAATATTGTAGCGTAAAACACAGAGTGTAAAAATATCTACATTATAATAAACCAAGATAGTAATCAAAGAAATGAAATTTATATTTCTGTGGAGTGTAAAGAAAGATGTAATAAAAGGAAATATTAACATAAAATACGTGTTATCATGATTATGTACAATATAGTTTTTAACAAAATATATTTCACGGTTTGGAACATACTGTTCCTCGACGCGAAATCTCTTTTTTCTGCTAACGTACGTAGTCTGTATAATTAAATTGTCAAGCAATCAATGTGTCTGTAATTTATCGTATTTTATCTCAAATTGCCAAGATTCTCATCAAATATTACTATAAAACGTAATGAATTTAATAACACCAATACGTAATTAAGAGGGATGTAAGCGCGTGCAAACAATGTATCAACAAGAGTAATATTCACACCCAATTTTGGAATACAAAATAATTTTGGAATACATATCTAGTAGCAAACCATTTATGTCGTCGTTTGTTTTACAAATAAATCGAATATGTCTAAAAACGTTTTCAAATTCTAAACCAACAGTTTTCTGAAAATCATATTAGTGCTGTAATGTCTTTAATTTAAACATTTAATATAAAAGTATCTTTTCGTATTTCATTCTACAGTATTTAAATTTTAATTCATAGATATAGAAATAGAGTTATTTGCCTTTCATATAGACAACTTGCATTGATATAATTTCTCATCCCTTGATAGATAAAAATGACCACATACAAATTATTGAGGAATTTAAAATGTATTAGGCATTAAATAAACAGGATCTAAACAAATAATCACTGAAACAGCATAGAAGTCGCATCATTATACTAACAAACTGAACATTAATATTTTCGCAAGATGTAAATGCAAAGAGACTGGAAGTCAAATATTAACTCCCTATAACATTCTCTCATTATTTTGCCACGTTTCGCCGAGCGCGGGGTTCATAAAACCTCGCATGTGACACGCCACGCCCACTTGGCCCCCTGCGCAGCTCCCGAGAACTCGTAACTACGCAGGCGACCGCAGGGCCCGGGCCGCCCGCGGCCGCACCGCACGTCAGGGGCCGGCGGCGCCCCGAGGCGGACAGCCGCGGCCCGGGGCTCAAGAACTCCCACGGCCGAAGCTGACCGCGGGAAGAGAGACGAGGCGTTGTGGAAATGGAGTGAACTGGTGGACGGGTCTGGGCGGAACGGGTTGCGAGAGACGGGGCGGGGCGGGACGTGACAGAGCGGAGACAGGAAAGGGACATGCCAGGAAGATAACGCACGGAATGGGGCGAGATGGGGAGGACGGAGCGAGGAGAGGCGAGGCAAGGGATTGTAGGCGAGTACGGGCGATGCGAGGCGGGGCGGGGCGGGGCGGGGCGGGGCGGGCCAGACAGAATACGCAGACGGGTCCGGGCAGTGGTAGGGCGAAGGGCCGGCGTGGGTGGGGGCGAGGGGGCCCTGTCGCCGCAACACGGCCGCCGCCGCCGCCGCCACCTGCGAGGGCGCCGCGATGGACGGCCCGTGTTCGCTGCCCGCGACAGTCGACGCCCCCGAAGCCGCACCGCCGATTAATCATGCACGCGTGCGCCCTGCCCGCGAGCGCGGGGCGACGCGGCGCCGCCGGCGGCGGAGGGGGGAGGGGGGAGGGCGCGCCAAAGAGACGACCTGAGGCTGGAGACTTACATGACGACCCAGAGAGAGAATTCGGAAAAGGTACGGGTCAAGGACAATTGCAGAAGTCGTTAACGGTAACAAACGGAAGAATGGACTCGAAAAGCCAATTTTAGAGCGCAAAAAGTCATGATGCATGGGGAAGAGAGCATGATTAGTATGAATATCATTGAACACTAGAGATACATACGTCGGAGATGCAAAGTTCTGCAATTTAATAGGATGAAACGCTGAGACTGCATTCCATTTCGAAAGAACCAAAATGCAGGGAATAAAGCAAAAGGGAGCAAATAGAGGAGGATACAGGCGATTACTGAACAATGTTGATCAAAGTCATTGGAAATTAGATTCAATTGTTAACGCAGAACCCTCGTAGAATGTATGTCAATTTTCCACTTAATGACGATATGATAATTGCTGACTGATATCTGAAAATACTTCAAGTGAGCTTTAAGTGCCAAAATGACTTAAGAGTGCTTTTAGAGCGTAGCTTACGTTTGACCAAGTTACCTGCAAATGGGAGAAACGATGTACAAGTGTGATTGCTTCAGTGCGCCCAGAGCTCGATATGTCAGGTCGGGGGCTGAAGACGAACTGTCTCCCTTAGGCTGTGCAGATCTTAGCGACGCTTCCTTGAGGCAGGTGAACGATGGGAACGTTCCTATATGGCACACATGGCAGCAAAGCAGGTCGAAACGAAGGCACGAGGGCAATGCCTTGCCTTAGGATTTGAGTTAGCAATTGAAGAGTTTATTTCCAAAGTGACGTCTTTCGATTTCCATTTGTTTCTAACAGAGATCCAAGTGACATACGTCTTGAAAAATCGAGATATGTCTATATTTAGGACATGTGTACCGCTGTCCCGCCAGACTTTTTTTGCTTCTACCAAATGTCGTGAATTTTTTATTCTGTTATATTTCCACACAGTCCCACAAGAAACAGCGTTCTCTGACTACTTCTATCCTACATCACAGAACTATGCGCCACATAAGAGAACGCAAACGGCTAATTCCGCTGTTAAGTAAATGATATTTTTGGCTTTTTACGGTGCAAAGGTACTGTGGTTTTTGAATCGAAGTGCACCTGTCGCTCTCACAATGAATCTGGAACGCTAAGGCGAAAAGGGCTGAGTCAATGACACTATCAACATCGACCAAAGTCAAGCTTCATTTCATATTTAAATACTCTGAAATTCTTCATAAATTTTGCTATGATGAAATAGAGAAAATACCTGGATAAAATGAATAAGTCAGGGAAATTCGCCCAATAAAGGAATGGCCACCCTGTTTGTCTTGAAAGTGTGGACTGTAATTTATCTTGATTTACTATTAATTGTGTACTTGATATACCATACGATTTATTTGATATAGAACTAGTTGAATAAAAATACACAATTTGCTCTGCAATATATTTTGAATGTCCTGGATTCCATTGTTATTCTTTCGGCAACACTATTCTCATTTATCGATCAATTAGTTTTATGAGGCTTCTGCATGATGGTCCCAAATATTCTGTTAAAAAGGGGCTTCGTCGATGATATACGATATCTGAAAACCATTGAATCCGATCTTGAACTATGAAAGTGAATATATTCCTTTCTAGAAAAAAAAAACTTATGCCTTGGAGATTGGTTACTTTGAAGATAAACTTTTCAGTTACAATTATGACCGTATTTTTCTACTAAAGAGCTCAAAAGTATTTTGATAGGTATTTCAATTCGTATTTTTAAATAGATATACAATATAAAAAAATATTGGTGAAACGAAAATGGTCAAAATGTTGAACTATAATCATTAAAAAATGACTGTAAAATTGTGAAATGATTTAGGGCATTGAATTTGACGTTAAAGTTTTTCATTTTTTAAATGTTTCACTTGATAAAATTTAAATGTGAACTTTCGTTTTTTCTTAATTTTATTGTAATATTCAGTCAAGCAATTTTAATGAATACAAGCTTTTAAAAATCATGCGTAATTATCATTCACATGAGCGTAAGACAAAAGCGCGAAAAGAGTCCAAATGTTTTCTTCTTCAAACATTATTTTTCACATCTGGCATAAAGGCGAATGGATCGGATTATTAATAACATTAAAGACTGCTTGACAAATATAACCTCCGATACTTCTCAGTAGCCATAGAAACAGCAATTATTGTTCCATCTCAGTGTTGTATTACGAACGGCTTTCGAGACCGTCTATGTACGTTTACCTGCCACGAATCAGTTGCCGGCGACGAAGGAGCGAGAGAACGCAAAGCCATACAGTTATCTGGGGCGCGCTGAAAGCGAATTTCTTTCCGAAAGAAGCAGGCGGAGTGGCGAAGGAAACAATGGAGAGTTTCATAAAAGCCGAGAACGCACCTCTTGAGGCGACAGAAGACGTTGAAGGAAAGGGCGACATCAATGAATACGGGACTGTTATTTGTTTCCGAATGTTGTTATGCAAGCACCTTGAAAGCCGGGTTCCAGCTTTCGCTCCATAATTGCCCGCTCTCCAAGGAAAGAAAGGCGAAATGCTGTTTCGTTTTCGTTAGAAGCTGTTTCGTGAGCGGAACAAACGACTTGACCCTTTCTCGATAACATCGCTACATTCGAAATAAATACCATTTACTTGGTGGGTTTAATAAAGACAAAAATGATTTACTTTTTTGATCCGATACCTATCAGTAATTGTCTATTAAAACTCTCCGCTGCGGTGACCAGTAAGACGGCTTTTGTTTAAAGGAACCATGACAGCTCTCCCGTTCGCCCAGGATAATTGGTTTAGGGCTTCGTAGTCATTTCTAAGATGGCAACCTATGCAGATCGCTGTAACAAGGCTTGAAGCAGCCTGCGATATTAAATCAATTTTCCTCTTCCAGCCCCGGATTTTAAAGCGACACGAGAAGAATCTTTCCGGGCGTCGCCGTATAATGGATTTATCACGCTCGCCTCCACAGTTTCATCGGATCCTTGTCCGCCGGTCATAGCGCCCGCGTCGTCATAAGAGTATTGAACGTGATGCGTCGTCGTGACGTCACGGCCCAAGAGGCGATGGAGAGCCAACGAAATCTTTTATTTGCGGCCGGGAGGCGCTGAGGAAGCGGTCGGCGCCAAGCGACTCGGCCGCGAGAATCGGCGTCATTTGTAACGGGCGAATTCCTGAGCGGGATCGTTCGAAAGGCGCGCGGGGGCGCGGCGGGCGCCGCTTAATCTCCGGGAGGCTGGGGAAAACCGCAAACAAATGAAGGGCGGCCGGCGCGAGTTGGCGGAGAAATTGCCGGCGCGCCGCGGGCGCCCGGGCGGGGGGCGGGCCTTCGCGGAACTATTCATCAACTGACCGTGCGGGGGGCCGGGCGCCCCCGTGTCGCCCCACGGGCCGTACTCAGACAGGAACCCGTCCGCACCTTGTTGGCGGGAGGTTTCTCGATTGGCTGCACTATTGGCAACGTGCTTGCTGGAACGCTGCTGGGAACTACAAATATTTACTTTGACATTGACTAACCAATCAATAATTAATCAACAACTGAATTTCGTTTTAACTATCTACAAACTGTGTCCTTCAGTTTACACTGAAATTGTTATCGCATGTGTAGTGGTTTAAATCCCTTTGGACTCACCACTAATTTTCTTACTGTACCACCGTGAATGAAAGTTTCATAATAGACGTTCTACTATTTGGGTTGACTGTGAAAGTACTTAACAATTTTAAAAAATACTTATTTTCCGAACTTCTGACATTGCACGATATTATTTAGCACCAAATACTTATAGTATGTGATAAAATTAGAGCCATTTACTCTGCACTTCCGCAAGTTGATGGTTTGCGTCGGGTAAGAAAGATTATCTTTTTTGTCACTACATGCATGCTTCTCTTTGTATGGAGTATTCGAATTGTGAAGTACCATCCAATGAAGTTATGATGTAAAATTCGTAAACGTATTCGTAATTCGATTTATGAAACAACCCTTTATCTTTTAATTCTTTTTAAAATGTTCAGAGCTCTGCAATTGTTCCACTGACATCAAAATTCTAGGGTGCTCTAGCGCAGTGAGCAATTCTTTATTGGCACTTGCATATCGTCAATAATTGCAGTACGAATTTGAAATAAAACTAAGGAAATGCGACGTACTATGAAATAAAACGTGTTACGACACACAAGCGGAATTGTGACATTACTCGTCAGAAATTCCAGCCTCGGCTCCTAGCGTCGCCTCAGCTGGAATCACCCCTCTCGTATGTAACATTTTGACGTAAATTACTTTTACAGCCTGCAGCTCCTCTGCAGAGAAATTTTAACTTTCCTCAGTGAGAGGCGTCAAGTCAACGTAGGTTTCCTTTCTTATTTTTTTCAGTGTTGTGCGATGTATTCACATTTGTGCATTACTTTTATGTAAAAATGCCGTTCATTAGATTGAAATATTATTTAATGCTTCTTAGGTGAAATAAGAATTTGAAGTTTGTAAGTAAGTAAATTTGTTGATGGATCATGAAATTATTTATACTAATGGGAGATCTGTAGATCTTGTTTTGTTACAGTGATAGGCTTGTATCGATTAGTCAATGATAATATTAAAAAGTATTTTAATATTCACCCATGAGCACATGAACGTCTTCCAATTTCCACATTCACGTTTGAACTTCACATGAAATGTGTCTTTTGGAACATTCACAAAATATGATTATTTTAGTCATGAAGTTAACCAAGTTTCAATTTAAAATCAGAAAAATCCCAGGGAAAAGTATCAATTTTTTACTGTTTTTAGGTGATGGGCATTTGGTTCCTTTTACTGTAAAATAGTTGAGTTCATTCAATTATTCCGTTTGATTTCGAACCATAATAATGTGCAATAAGAATAGTTTCGCCAATACATTGAGATTACAAATAAACGAAAACGCCAATTGTTGAATCCCAACAAATATTTGTTGAAAGTCAACTCCTAGAACCTGCGTTTTGTTGCACTACTTATTTCATTTTTTTTTATTTATTAGATTATTCGTGCATCAATCGCTTTAATACACCTCAAGATGGCAAGATTCTCAGATATATTCGCACTCCGCTACGCGGATCGTGGATGTATCAATAACTCGGTGCGGTCGTAAAGATCTGCCCCAGAGACCCCAACTCCGCTTCCGCCGCCCTGCGCCCTCAGCCCTCGCGAGCGAAGGCGCTTCCATCGACCGCGCCCGCGGGCGGGTCCCCTTTAAGTGGCGCCCAGCCCCTTCGCCCTTCGCCCTTCGCCCTTCGCCGCGCCTCGCTCTGCCCTCCATGGGACAGCCTCGCCGGTGTTTTCAAGCGACACGCCGCTATTTTGGTCAGACTAATGTTACGCAAAAATGGAAATGACTTAGGCTACGTTGTATTTTTTTCAAAGATGTTTTGTGTTTCGGATGCTCTCACTTCATTTACTTAGCAAAGTGCTACGAGATATTGCGAATAATTTAACATGGATGTCGTATATTATTTTATTTCTGTAGCTCAAAGTTGTCATTTTTAGCAGTTTACTTCCGAGATTTGTTATTTCCAGAGAGTCCAGAATGTTGTAATGGAAGGAGCAAAGTACTTATAGGACTTTGTAATACATTTTGAAGTCATGAAAGAAAAATATTATGAAATGTTGTTCTGCCTATTATTACAACAATATTTGATAACCTTTGGACTAAACCATAAAAAGTTGTCCTACTTTGAACATTTATTACGGTGAATCCAAACATTATTCATCGACAAAACGTAAGAATGATGCGAGTTGTACGTACATGCTTCTGTGGTACTAAATTACTAATTAATTACTAAAGTAAGAAATTCTTAAATTTAAAATAAAAAAAGTGTTTTGAAACATAATCAATAATAATGAAATCGCTCTGTAAACCAAGACAAAAAACAAGAATGCTTGTATATTTGTGTCTGCACTGAAAGAAATTTAATATACCTTAAATGGCTAAAACATTCCAAAATAACGTCTCCACAGGAAATCAATACAACAATCCGCAATGCGCCCTAAATGTAACAGATTATGTAGCAGTATCATTTCACATTATTGAATATTCACCACATGTCTCCTTTTTATTGTGAACTCCTGGCAAAAATCCACAAAGAGTTGTGTAACAGTAAAACTGTTGTAATGGAGAAGCCCAGCAAATACGCACGTTTTACATGTAGCTCACATTTAACATGATCTAATCGGACAACGTTATCGCTCGCGATGAACACGCATTATTTATCTGTACAGTGGCGTTCATAAAAAAATGTCAATTTTCTTGCGTTCGGGGGAAAGCTACGATTCGAATCTAGTGCGACGTATCCCAACTGGTTTTATATTACTTTTGCAACCAGAAAATATTAAACAGTTAGTAAAATACTGTACCATTGGTTTTCCATTCTCTTGGAGAGTTTCACTTTGTGCTGCGATGAGGATCGCAGCGAGGATTGTTATGCATATCATCACGGCTGACGCAGTGTCTCTAACAACATGTTTTGCCGATGACTTTTATGTGTCACTTACGAAAATTTTATTAAACGTTTCTAACTGTACACTTCCCGTATGAAAACATTAGACTATTTCCCAACAAAAGGATGAGATATTTCACAAGCAAAATATCACAAAACCTCTTTCATTATTAGAACTAGGCACAGTTACTTTCACTGTTTTTGTCACATCGATTTCTATAAATAATATAGAAGTGTCATGCTTGAAAATGTCACATAAACTCCCACGTGGGTGGACACTGCGTCTTTGAGACATTCTTTCTCGACTTGGCGCAATCCCTTATCAAGCCTTTGTTTGTCATTCCGCTTTCCTCCAACCTCCACCGCTCCTCACGCATTTCATTCACATACAAGCACACATGCGCCGCATACCATCACGCGCCGGGCCACGCACGACGACACGCAGGAAAGGCCCGCGCGCGGTCGCGGCGGCGGTCGCCGAGTGCGTGCGACAGAGGGTCGCAGACGCACTCCACTGCGCGCGACTCGCTCGTCGAGAAGCTCCCTTCTAAAAAAATACACACACGTACGCACAGGAATAGACGCTTGTTCCGTTAGTGTTTTGCTATCGTGTTGAGCTATCTTATAAATGGGTAAGGCACTCCCTATGCAGTTTATTTCCGTAGGTCCACGCACGTGTCATGGCGTCTGCTCAACCAGCTGGGTGCTCCGGCGAGGGCGCTGGTGGCGCGGTCGGCGGGCGGAGAGGGAACTTGTGGAAGGGCCGCCGGGTCGGCCTCTCAGCGCGCGCTGGGCGTCGCGCCTTCGACGTCCGGCGGCAGGCGGCGGGCGACGGCGGCGGCTGCGCTGGCGGAGGCGGCGCGGGCGGGGGCGGGGGCGGGGGCGCGGGCGGGGGCGGAGCCGCCAGCGCATCACCTCGGGAGGCCCCCCTGGCGGGCCGCGAGGGCGAGCAGCGCCGCGGCCAGGGCCAGCAGCAGCGCCGGCCGCGGCACGCGCGCCCGCCGCCACCCGCCGCCGCCGCCGCCGCCGCCGCTGCCGCCGCCGCCGCTGCTGCTGTTGCCGTGCTGCATGGCCGCCGGGTGCTCGCCTGCGGGCACGCGCGCGACGCGGTTAGGCGGCCACTCCTGCACTGAGCGACTGCTCGCCCGACCCCGAGTAGCCCCAGTGCTATCCAGAAGCTATCGACAAGAAGCCGAGCACCTCTCGGTGACGAGCAAGCCACGCGGCCCCCTATTCTCGGGATTCGGTTAGCAGTCGCTCACTACTGGCTCAGTAATATAGTGTGACACTCCCTTCAAACCCAGATCACTGATCCACTTATTCTACAAGTAGGATTCAACAGGCAAGCAAAACTTGACATGTCTGCTTCGTGCCGGCTTCAGAAATGCTGAGATCCATTATACGAACAATCAAGGAAATAGCAACAGAAATGGATTTACAATTGCATTGTGCATTACAATTTGTGCGAACTAAGTAGCTACGTGAACTAAGTAGCAGAGGCAAGAAATTTGCAACCATCGCGAGGTTGGTTAACAGCAGGCTTGACAACTTGCCCACCATCAGGTATAAACGTGTGACCTCTATCACTTACTATCCCCTCACATTTACAACCGGCGCGAGGCAAGATCATTACGCTTCGTTTGCCTGTGAGTACCTGGGATTTTGGATGGACGACGTCTTATTGGAGCATTTGTATCCCCAAATGGAGGGTTACCAAGTGAAATTTTTCAACTGTACGATATTATCTTCAATAAACAGACGTTGGAGTTAACAGTATACGCTCAAATATAACTATCAAAATGTCACACTAAAAAACGAATTGACAATTTTACTTTTCTAAGCGACAGGAGGATTTATTTCTCTTACTTTGGCAACTTCGGCTCAACAAATTTGGTTATGTCTGATTTTTTAATTTTAATGACCAGGCGGATGCGTATTTTGGAATAATCGAAAATTAAACACATTAAAACAAGATAAACTATAAAACTCTGGTCTACTTCTGTTAATAAAAAATCGATTTGAAAATAGTATCCCTACGACATAGTAAATTAGATAATTCCGTTTCCTACATTTGCAACCACGTAAACCATCTATCTGAAACCCATTTAAATCCAGCCCTCTAGCAACTATTAAGTGACCTTTTAAAAAAAATTAAATATTGCTGGTGAAAAGGTAGTTCACCGTAGTTGTAAAACACAGCAAAACGTATAACTACTGTTAATTAACTTTATTTGATAGGAAAAGTTAATTTTCTGTATATTGCGTCGTATTATGCGATCAACCACACAAATACGTAATTATTGAAGAGACGTGCATTACTAAAATATAGTGATAATTATTGTGTACACGATAAAATTATTACAAACATAATTAATTGAACTGCAGCTGAAAGAAAGGCGAAATTTGCGATGACTAACATTACGGTTTTGTGAATTTATTTTCAAATGCTTAAATTATAACTTTATTTGAATCCAACAATCATTACTGATACAAAAGATCATGAATTGAAGTAAACCATTAGTTGGGACGTACTTTCAACGTGTGACCAAATTCTATATGTGAAAGGAACATTTTGAGTAAAAATACAAACACAAGGGCGGCTAACACTTTAAATAAAATATAACCATCCAAATAAGTACGATATATTGCAAAATACTGTATTTGAAAAGAACGGCAAAAAATGTAATACTTATGCCACAGGAAAACAACAGAACGTGGTTGCACGCTAGAACGAGCAATGTCGAGCACATGCACGAAGTAGATAGCCCATCCAATCCCCTTAACTTGACTGTTCCATTTTCGTGACTTGAATGAAATTATTTTGACCCGAATTCACGCATGGATATAGCGTCATATTGAAACCAAAATGTAGGCCTGAAACGCGAAGCGAGAAAGCGAGTGAGGGGGCGCTCACCGTTGAGCACGTGCACCATGACGCTGGCCGAGTCGGAGCTGGAGGGGCTGCAGGTGTAGTTGCCGGAGTCCTGCGGCAGCGCGCGCGAGATGAGCAGCCGGGAGGTGCGCGTCTGCTTCTCCGTGACGACGTTGATGCCGCCGCGCTGCGAGTAGTTGATGACTTGCGCGCCCTGGTACCAGTAGATGAAGGAGGGCGGCTCGGGCGTCTCCAGCACCACGCACGTCAGGTTGATGTCGGAGCCGCTCTTGATGTACAGCTCGGGGTTGCCCAGGATCTTCGCCTTGGACACTGCAGTGGACACAGACAGACACTATAATAGCATCCCGCGCTCGCCTCGGGAGAGACGCGCGCGAGCGGGCGGCCGGACACGTGCGCGGGGGCGGGGGGCAGGCGGAGGCTCTGAGGGCTACTGGCTGCCCCCCGCCCCGCTCCATTAGGGGGGGGATGGTAATGAGCACAGAAAAATCTCATGCTCAGAAACTCCTCAAGCAGACGTCCCGGAGGAGGACAGGTTTCAAGTTGTGACAAATTTCAAAAAGTAAAATATTTCAAAAGTGACAAGTTTTCTGAAGTAGAGAGTGTGTCAAGTTCAGAGAAGTGGGAAGTTCCAAAAGGTGGCAATTTTCAATAAATGGTGGGTTTTGAAAAGGGGCAAGTTTCAAGAAGATGCAAGCTTCAAGAAGTGTCGTGTTTCAAGCTGCTGCATGTTTCAAGAAGGAACAAGTTTACTGAGGAGATGAATTTCATGAAGTGATAAGTTTCAAGACAAAACGCATACCCTTCTAATTTCATGAGAAATTCCTCTACAAAAGAAACTAGTATAATCAAATAATTATTGATGAAATAGATTTGTTAAATGGAAATTAATTACTTCTATGTAAAAAGTCGCCTGAGGGGCAAACACGTCTAGAAACGCCTGTGGTGCGTACAAAACTTTAAGGTTTACTAGTTCGTTGGTGAATCTAACGAGCAAACGAAACATTTAATACCTTTTAATGCGTTTAAATGAAAAATACCCATTGTAATCGTGGTTTGTCAATATGACGTCAGGTAAATAAAAAAATATCTATCTAATTACTTCTGCATACTCGTTGTTGGACTGATATGTTCGTAAAAAATGAAAGCATAGAAGAAAGATAGAAGTGTATCTTCCAAGGTTCCAAACAAATATGTTAGTTTTCATTTTTTCATTTATGTTGCAAGCTCCACTTATACGTAAATATGTTTTCATCAATCTCGTGAGGCAAGTTTTATTAATATATTCAAAAAATAAACTTTCCTCAAACCTAAAAAACTACTATACACAGCAGTTCATGAATAACTAGACGTGATTGCAATAAATCTTCTACATACTGTCTAGAAAATGACTGACTGGAACATTAGTAGATATTTACTCTATTATCCTGGAAGCCAAAATCAAATTACGAAAAATTCGATGGATGAAACTTTGTGACAGTTTTCTTAGGAGGTTATTCACTTTCCCCAATAATATCAGTCATTTTTTATGTCACGCAACAAATATACATTTTTTCTTGTTCTTTTATTTCACTCATAATGATGTCTTTATCTTCTTTCCGAGAAGGAGAGAGAGAGAAAGAGACAAAAAGAGATGCAAAGATAGACAGAATGAGACAGGGAGACAGAGAGGGAGAGAATAAGTTCCAATTTTGAGTACCTATAACTGAAAGGTAATCGCTAACAACTATGTAGTTTTCTTAATTACCTAATGATTTAAATAAAAATAGATCAATTAATAAAGACTATGCTAAGGTATTAAGTCGTAGTGGAGGAAAATATATTCCCTGCAGTATTATTAGTAAAATACTCTGCAAAACTTATGCTTTTTTCTCAACTGTAGAAATAAACACATTTTAATATATGTCTCGCTTATCTGTGGATACACAATCATCTTTTTAATATCATGTTAATGTGGGTTAATCAGATACTAATGATTTCTGTTTATCAACAGTTCACTTACGCCGTTCAAGTCAGGCTTTTGAAACATCATTTCATCGTTCACGTAAGTTCAACTGTCGAATTAACCACGATATTTAACGCATATATTATGTACGTAATGTCCAGCACACACAATTAAATAGAAATCGCAAATATTTTTTGTTGTGTTTGTCAGAACATCAAACCATTATGTCAGAATGGACGCACAGAAGACTTGATTCGATGGTTGAACACGATATTTGCTGATATTTTTATAAACGTAATGCTCAGCAGCTCAATGTATTAAATAGAAATCCCGATTATTTATGTATACATTAACATTGAAAGCACAAGTCCATAGAATTAGAAATATAATATATTCTACGTCATTAATGCATAACTCTCTTGAAACACATTTGAATCATTTAAGGATGACATTCACCCAAACGATATTACTACCTCTTGCAGTATAAATGCAAAACTATCGCGACAATTCCCGCATGAAATCAAAACAAATAGAAAGATGAACTACTGCCTTTTACAAGTCTTTCGAAAGTCAATTGGATTATGCGCTCTACTTCTTGGTTACACACTACAATTAACGATAGAACCGACTGATCCCCACGCATTTACTGATCCTTCTTTAAGTGAGATGCTAATCATCACAACCGTATTGGATAAAATTTCCAGATAATTACTGCCTCTTTCATCAGTGTACCGTGAAATGCGTAGAATTAAAAATAGAAAGCGCACTGCATCGTCGATGCACGCAACCCGGGTGGCGGCTCGTCGCCCACGAGAAGGAAGGAATCGCAGGGCGGGCCGGGGCGGGTCGGGTCGGGGCGGGGCGGGGCGGGGCGGGGAAGGGGCGGTGGGGCGCAAGTGGGAGGTGGGGCGATGCAGGGCGAGGTGGGTATCGCGAGGTGAGGCGAGGTGATCCGCGAGAAGTGGAGTGAGGTGAGGCGAGCAGCGGGGCGAGGCGGATCTGAAAGGGGTGAGGTGGGGCAAGGTGGGTCGTGATGGAATGAGCGGGGTGAGGAAGGATAAGCGAAAGAGAGAGGTAGGAAGAGCTGGAGAAGGAGTCAGGGATACGTTGAGAAACAAGGTGGGCCGAAGATAGACGGAGTGTTCCGGGAAGAAGCAAGGTAAGTCGGAGAGAGGCGCAGTTACACTTGGAGAGAGAATGCGAGCGGGGAGGAGGCGGGGTGAGCCAGGGAGAGGAGGGGAGAACCGGGAAGAACATCAGTGAGCCGGGGAGAGGTGGGGTGAGACGGGGAAGGCGTGGTGAGAGGGGGATGGCTAGGTGAGGCGGGGGGAGGCGGGGCGAAGCGAAGAGGAGGGGGCGTGCGGCGGGCCGCCCCATAACGCCGAGGGCCGCATTATATCGCGCGGGCAGTGGAAGGCGCGGGCGGCGAGTGCATTCAATCCTCTTTTACAGCCGCGCGCCGCCCGGCCCTCCTCGGGGAAATTCGGGTCGCGCCCTCCGGGGGGACGCGCCGCGCGGCCGCCGCCGCCGAGGGCCCTTCCCTTCCGCCCTTTGTCCCTTCGCCCCCGGCATCGATCGCCAGGTGTCGCGCCCGCACCTGAAGCTCTGCGCCCCGCGCCTCTGGCGCCGCCGCGCGGCCGCAACTGCGCTGCCGGCTCGGGAATAAGGGGGCACGGGGGATCGTTGTAGCGATGCCTATGCGCCGGTTTTATTGGTTCTTCCTCAGCGAAATTAGTTTTTCATCTTTGTCGTAAATATTCCTCTTTGTGATGTTTGAATGTAGGCCTTTTGGCATACCGAGAATGGATGCACGACAGATTGTATAAAAGATAATGAAAATGTGGTATGAAATGGAGCAAGAGTGAAATGAGAGGCCGAGGATATAGGAGGAAGTATTAAATAGACGTTTTAAATACAACGTAAAATCGAGAAAACCTGCAGCAAAACGTCTTTCTTCGCAGGGCATTGTCGCCATTCCACAGGGAATGAACCCAGTTCCAGTGATGGAAAGCCAACGTTACGGGACGTGGAGGGATCGGATGTCTCCTATTTCTGTTCATCACAAAGAGAGTGACCCGTGCATTAGTTGTCCCTTCTCCATCTACTGGCTCTGTGGTTGAAATCCCTGGCGGGGAGTTTGGAATTTCAGTTGGCCAATGTTGATTCGCAGTGTATCGTATTATCAGTGTTTCACGTGTTTTTTTTTAATTTTATTCTTCCATTGCTCTATCATTAATTCCATGCCTCATCGTCAACTCATGCATCCCTTCAAAGTATAGGCCTTACAATATGGGTATTAGTATCTCAAAAATGATAATAATTAAAAACTGACGAGAATTTAGTTAACGCGGGTCTATTCTTTTTAGAAGAGCGCAAAATGCCCTCTTTTAATCACATGATTATTTTTATTATTATGTTATTACTGTTATTATTATTATTATTATTATTATTATTATTATTATTATTATTATTATTATTATTATTATTATTATTATTATTACCTCAAGCATTATTGAGTGGCCGATTCAGAAATGAGATCGGGCAGATATTACTATTGCTTCTTCTAATTTTTTGACGTATAAGCCTTTACAAATCATACTCGCACAATCTAAATCTACTGCCTATTGATTCTTGGCATGCATCACCAAGGGTGTTTTTATTGCATGAGAGCCGTGGGAAGGAAACCTTGTGATACACTCAGCGAAACTCCTTGAAAGTGAGAAAACCTATCTTTCAGATACGAAAACATACTAGCCAACTCGCTATCCACGAAGTAATAATGGCATGGACGATTTGGCGCGTTACATTCACACATCATTTTCTTTCATAACTTTATACTACTGGTAACATCTTGTTGCTTTGCAGTTAATCTGTGATATTACAATTTCCCTTTATATGTATGTATCCAATTTAGTAAATTAAATTTTTGATATCCGCATAAGTGTACTTACGTATCAAAAAACTGATAGTTATTTCACATGTTTTCAACAACACAATAATACATAAAAATCGCCTTTTTTATAACATACATATTGAATTACTGTAACAAAAGTACAATACACAGATATGAAAAAATACAGATTGTAATTTGCATGTATATGCTGCTAATTAAAAATATTGATATCAACTACTGTGTTGGTTTATTTAAAACTGAATAAGTTGTTCACTATCTATCAATTTATCCGTTAAAAATATTAGAACATTAAACCTTTCAGTAGAACTGAAACAATATAAGTACATTCTGGTATGCTTACAATACGTTCTTCAGTACCTTTAACCACCGAAGAACCTAAAGTATATTTTGATGTATTTTCATTATTGACTAATATATACCAATATTTTGGTAATGTTCATTTACAATTACACATTTTTAAATTGCAGAAAAAAAATGCACAAATAAAAAGGTGAGAATATATTCGGTCCTTACTATAAGCTACATGTTATATTTACGAATGAATGGAATTTTTAATTTGAAGCGACTTATTTCTAGATACGGGATGTTAATGCACTAAAAACGTACTTTTTACGCGTCTAAAAAGGCACTAATTTTTTATTAATATGCACCGAAAAAAGGCATTAAAACTGAAAGTTTGATGGAAACAACATTAATATATTTCACTGCTCTAGCATCTAAAATAAAGCACTTGCAAATAAAACAATATAACATGAGAGAATAGACTATTAATGAATCAATAGTGAGCGAGAGACATCGGCATCTTTACGGGATTGAGCTCGGTTACTATACTTCGAGGTAATAATGTAATACTTCGTTTGGAGCACAACTGTGGGCAGAATGAAAACATACCTGACGCCCAACAGAGTTGGTTTTTTTGGCAGAGATGGGATATTTGAATAAAAAATGTGGAAAATGAAATTTGAAGCCACAATGCAAGCTTTATGGTTCCAAAAATACGGTGACCTGCAAATCCAAATGGCAGTTTCTGCCGAGGCATACAATGGAGATTCGTTATTAGTAGAAAATTTATTTGATTAGTAGAACTTAAAATTATTTAAACTTGTGTTTGTGCAAAGAAGTTTAAATCATTTTAAGTATCATATGCATAAATGTGTCTAAAAAGGCATTTAAGCCAGAAAAGACCAAAAAATGCAAAATAAAAATTCGTCAGAATATTTAGTTTTTCATAATTCATATGAATTATTTGCCTTTAAATTTGTTCATTAGAATGAAATAGGCATTTTCCAAAATATCCGATGTCTACTTATTTCACCCACCTAGGACACTGTCGTATTTTATAAGATATTGAAGATGGGTATATTCGCATTCTATTTAATTGATCTTCAACCAAATGATTTCCCACGCTCCACAAAGGCGGCTTGAGGCAATCCGTCAACGCAGCGGCGGAGTGCAAACGATGGGCAATATCTCGGCGGGCGCGCGCGGGACGTGCCCTATCAGGCGCCAATTCTCCGCCTCCGCAGCCTCCGCGTGTCCCTTCGGGCGCACCGCCGCCGTCACATGTCATCCATTTCCGCGCCGAAAGTTTAACGGCCGCCGCGACATGGGCGCCGCAAGCGCCTCGCATCTGGCGCCGAAGCGCAGGGGCACCGCGTGCGCCCGCGATGGCCCCGCCCCCACTCCACGCCCGTCTTCACGACTACACTTTCTTTCTCTCCTCCCTGCACAGCCACCTCTACATGCTCTTTCGCCTCCTCGTCCGTCCCCCGCAGCCTTCCTCTTCCTCCACCCTTTCCTCCTCCGCCGCCATCTCTTCCCCTTCGCCTCCACCGCACCGTTTCGCTCCCGTCCCCGCTTCCCAACCCCGCTTCCCTCACGAACACATAACCGCCTCCTGTGCTTCGCTGATCGGGTGGCCCTAGGGCTCGAGCCCCCACAGTGGCAGGGTGTTCGACACGAGCTACATAAAATTCAGCTGCCATATGGAGAAGAATTCTCGCGCACGGCTGCTCTGATCTGTAATTTTCCGTGGTTTCTTGATTCAAAACCAGGAAAATGCAGGCACAGTATCTTAACAAAACTTGCATCGGCGCTCGACCAGTAGAAGAACCTTATATCCTGAAAGGTCAAGCCCTAAGTATTTGTAATAGTTAGGCATGATAATAATAAAATTAAAAATCGTATAATCTCTGTTGTGATGTTTCCTTTCTCTTCCTTTCCTTTTCTTCACCTCTTTCACAACATACACACTCTCACACACTCGCATTTACTTACTCTACAGTACTATAAGTGACGGGAGTCCTGTCGGCGGGCGGTGCCCTGGTGGTGGGAGATACTTGATGGAGGGAAACTCCGCAAGTCTGTGTGCAGGTCGGAATGAAATATCACAATCCAACGGGGAAAAAAAAGAAAAAAAAAACACCGATAACTCCCATGAAACAATTCACCACACTTATGGGACTAATGGCTTGATTGACGCACCCGGAAGCCAGAAATAATAATTTCTACGCGCCGTTACCGTCTCCGTACGATCTCCTGTGTCACTCCTGCCGCCTATCTCGTAACCATCTTCGCCACCAACATCGACGCCTGCTCCGGCCTGGCGTTCGGCCCGGCCGGCCGCATCCATCACCCCCGTCCCCGCCCACGCCTCCCAGGCCTCCCCCTCCCCACTGCCACCGCCGCTCACCCGCTCGTCGCCATCAATGTCCTCCAGAATCAATCGCCTTCTGACCTGGGAAGTCCCGCCGAAGCGGATACTGCTTCCGCCTTTGCTTGGAGTTCCGTCCCACTCCTTGCCTCACTTGCTCCGCTGCCACGGCCGAGCCAACGCCCAGCTGTTCCTACTTTTCGCTTCCGATGCCATGGCTTTCTCCGCGTAGCGTTCCTTGAGCGACGAACACATTAATTAGTATTATCATGAGCGCTTCATAAAATATTATACAGGATAAAAGCAAAAGTACGTTTGAAGGTGTAAATAATCTTAATTTAATATAATCTAATTAAAGTAACTTTGGTAGTCGTAAAAAGTGATAGTCACACTTTACGACCACCAAAGTTACTTAAATAATTTGACTCAGTCGGTTCACATTCAAATCCGCCAATAATTTACATATATCATGAAGCCGGTCTATGCTTTCCACATATGAGAAAGAACATTTTTTTTAAACTGCAGATGTGCGGGTCAAAAATAGAATGGAATATACACAACAAGAAACGTTTACAATGCTCAATGTGAACACGTTTGAAAGAAGTTAATATTCATAAAATATTTCAAATTTTAAATTTGGGAGTACATGACATATCTTATAGTCTTTCATTACTATATTACACAAGAGACCGGTACAAAGTATGCCATTTTCATAAAATTCTCCACCTCAATTTCACTTTTTTTTAGTGTCGTCGTTAGGAAAACAATTGTTCTTCTCTTAACAGCAAGACGCCAAAAGTGTAGTTCTCTTGGTCTGTAGCACCTCTTTCGGTTCTCTTATGATCAACGATTCATCAACGATTACAATATTAACTTTTCTGTTCGCATGACGTGATCCCTTGGGCAGTCGAGGTGACGCCGCGAAGAAAATTCAAAGCTAGACTCGTTTGTACTAATGGCCAGAGCACGGAATCACTCTGAGAGACAAGATCACGTCCATTTCGGCGGAGTTCTTTCTTTTATATCCAACATATCAGAACAAGTACTGCCATTAGTAATGCCACCACCACACTCCTTGGCTAATATCAGATCATATCGTCCTTTTCTGGAAATACTTTTTTTTGGTTCTGAAGCAACAACATTCCACTATCACCGTCAGCAAATCATTTCCACCATCACCATCAAAATTGCTTCCATCGCAACCTCTCTAAATCGTCTCAACAATTATCAAACAACCCGTTTACGTCGATCGACATCCCGTATCCCCATTGCACTGGTATTACAATTGCCAGCCGAAGCCGGAGGCGCCAGCCCGGCCACTTACTTCTCCATTACCATTCGTTACGTCCGCGCCGCCGGCGACACACGACATCGGCGACGACAGCGTCGTCGCCGGCTGCGTCGCCGGGGAGCAGAACAGGCCGCGGCGACGGCGACGCAATTAACGCGAAGGATCAGCACGTAAGGAAACAAGCGGCGATCAGCTGATCCTAGTAGACCATTATCGCATCTTCTGGGTTATACATGCCGTTTAATTATTTCTTCAACACCGTAGATTCTTGACATTTAATTTCCCTTAATACGTACACCAGTGACATAAGTAAGTAGGTTTTAAGTAGATAAGGAGCGAGAAATGCAAACATTATTTTCAATGTCAGTTCCAAAAGTTACCAAAAAATCAGTTATTTTATTCAAACATTAAATAAGTTCGCAAATTTTATTTTCTAATCAAAACATTTTGTAATTTTAATTCGAATTTTCAATACGAAACACTATGATTTGTCTACCGCTTAATATCTATGAGAAGGGAGTTCAACAAAATAAACACGCTAATTGACGAAACCAATAAAACCGATAATAGGCTTTTAACGGTTCACTACCCATCACTACATTTTTTTCTTTTGACTATCTCTTCAGAGTACTAAAGAGTCGTCAGTTAAAAAGGAAGCATACAAATCCAATGCGATGCGGCAAGCAAAGACCACGATAGAACCATTATGACGGTTAAAGACCGCCCGTCGGGAAAATGGATTTTGGCCGTCTGATCGAGGGAAATTTCGCACTGTGCGCGTCGGGTTTGGCAGCGCGCGGCGGAAGAGGGGCGGGGGCGGGGCGGGGGTGGGGGTGGGGGGCGAGAGACGGGCCCGGGCCATCCGTTACCGTAACGGCGGCCGCTTCTGGCTGTGATTGCAAGCTGAGCCCCTAAATTGGGCCATCGCGGGGCCGAGGGCGTTATCGGGGCCTCTGGCGATAAATTGAGCTTTACGACGGTTTCAACAACAACGCCTCGGCCACCGCTTGCCCCGCTCACGATACGTCAGAACCCGCGCGCCGCCCCCGCCGCCCCCGCCGCCCCCGCCTGCTCCTTCTACGGCCCACCGCTCGCACACCTCTCCTCCACGGCACTCGAGGAACCAGCGCAACGGACGACCACGAACACCCTCGCAGACTGCGCCCTTTCGTAAGCATTCCATAAATACGAGCACATACACTAAACTATCTGGGGTTGAAATCCCTGACAATCCACGTGGAACTTGAGGCAAGGTTCTTCTGTTGCCACTCTTTCCAGCATTGCTCCATCCTCATTCATGTCATATCATCGTAGTGATCAGTCCATGTAAGTTAATTGGTCTCCACTTTCATCGTAAGGTTAGGAACTCCGCAGCCGACTGAGGGCCCACCGCCCGCTGCACTCGACACCCCCTCTTCCACGCGCGAGCGATAACCAGCGCACCGAACCCACTGGCGAACTGTCGTACATAGGGAGCGGTCAAGAAATGCGTCCATAAATGTGTGATTTCTACCTCCTTTTCTCCATTCGTGTAACTGCGTAACAAAAATCTCTAATCACTCAAGGGTACATACACATTAAAATTGTTCCTTCGAACAGTTGAAACTTTTTTTGGCAAAAATGTGCTGTATTTCTAGTTTTTGCGAGTTAAACATTTGTCGTTTACCTCGGAAAAACTTTTATTTGTTACGTTCGTACATTTTTTAACTCTTCCCTTCCTTTGAACAATTTCATAACAAAGCAGCCAAGGAGTTCCGTCTTCAATAGCGTCCAAGATGTGTTTTTAAATACCCGGTTATCCGTTCTTCTGCTCTTTCATAGGGTCATCCCAAGGAACTGCTTTAACGTTGGAGCTATGTTAACAGTTTATGGATAAGGATGGTCTCTGAAACTGTAGATGTGTATACATTATACTAGCTGTAGCGTCAACATGATTTCTCTTCAAAAGGAGTGAGCCAGGATGTAGTGATCCGACTGCTAGCCTTCCACCTCTGGGCGACTGGATTAAAATGCCGATGAAATATGAAATTTGTGTTAGAAAAAACGTTAGTTTTGTAGGGAATTTTCTCGTGTCCCTTACCTGCTATTCTGTTCTTCCCGTATCATTTGTGTCGTAACATCATAGACACAAGACCATCAATAATTTGTTTTCTCTAAGGCCAGAAACTGGCTTCATAATAAACTGCAGACAAAGGCAATTAAACATTTTTCTACCCTAGTTTTGGCAAAATTCCTTGCTAATGTTCAGAATTTTATCTCCATGTGTACACACGTTGATAAAGTGACTGTTTAGACTTCACTTATGTTATGCACATACCTACTTAAATTATTTTTTCACATGAACGCGTCTATCATAACACGTCTTTACTGAACAGCTTGAGTCTTGATATTAATATTCCAATCTTTCCTTACTCTGGTACCGTTCTAACTATTCACTTTATATTCGACTTAATTGATCATTCTGTTTATTGATAATTTCTTCACCTGCTACTAAAACATTCTTCCCCGTAACTTTACACACCATTCACTTGCCTCTTTTATTCACTACACTTCGACATTTTGCGACATTTTTATACTCGCATTTTTATACACCTTAACAAATATAGTTTCTCTGTATTTCTGTTTGCATTAATACGTTGCAGTAAACATCATTCCTCAAAGAAAACGAAAAGAATAACTAGGACAGGAGAAACATATTTTCATAAATAAAATTACTATAGAAACATCAATGTCCTACTCCAATTAATATTCTAATTATTATACTTGTTCTCTCAAATTCCAGAAAATCCAGAACTGTTGTAATGTATCTGACAATTTATCTAATAATGTGGAATTTTTTTAGTTTGTTTCGTAGTAACATATTACATTATTCTTTTTGGTGCTCAAATAACTTTAATGTTTCAATGTAGCCGTTAATTAATGTAATGTTTTGGGTAATTTCTTTGCAGTGAGAATGAAACAAATATATAACGATTTGTAGTGGGCAAATGTATTCGAGTGCATTTACAACTAAATTTTGCTGTTCAATAGACAGAAAATACATTTGCGCAGAAATAAATTACTTTCGCATATTTTCAACTATGGTAATTAGAAATAGTGATTATTACGTAGAACACAAATTACTAAAAGACGGGGTCATAATATCAAAAAAATTGAGGTCGATGGACTTGTGCTCTCTTTTTAACCCTCTTTTTAATTTTCAAATAAGATTATTCAATCAATGTGACACTGTAATTCTAGTTACCTGTCACACCAGATAATGTGGAAGGCTTAAAATTCCCTTCAGTGTTTATTCTCTCTCTTCCAACAGTGTGACATCCGAGTACAATTTTCAATTAGCCGCACTACTGTGTCCTAAATTCTCTCCCAAAATATCACAGGGACCTCGAGAGGCCTCGTCCTTCTCCCACTACATTGAAACAGGCAGTTTGATTGCAGAACAAAATTTCGCCGACAAGCAAAAAACCAACAAGCGACACATGAAAGTCCCGTGCCTAACGAGTCAAAACGCATATCGAGTTCGTGGTTTGTTCTGCAACACTCTCCCTCCCACTGCCACCGTGGTTTCTGTTTCGAACCGAGTATACATTCACAATGTTCTGCAGGAACACGCATCAAACATAGAAAACACACAGATGGACTTTGGATGTGGGTAAGCAGAAAGTTGGCCAGCGTGACGGAAAAAAATTGTGGCGCATTATCTTTTAAGTGAGCAAAGCGGTTTAACCCAGTGCAGGGTATCGTAGCTGGAAATTATCATCGTCGTTTTTATACTTAATCGAAACCATTATTTTAAAAGTGAATAGGAGAACGTTTTGGTGGCAAACAAAACAAAATAAAACTGCGAGAATGGAGAACAGGAAAAACCCAAAAGCAGAACGAACCTCTAATAAGCTGCGTGTGACATTAAATAGCGCTAACTCATAGGCATTAATTAATAATAGATAAACGGAATACAAGTTTCTTTAATATTATTTCAGAAATTAAAGTAGAAAATTGAATGATAATGTATTGAGTTGCATTGTTGATTTGCGTGGAGATAATTCTTAAATGACACCAACATTTTCAACTTACCCTGGAGACTTATTTCAACATTTTGATCAATTAGTTGAATATTTTATTTTGACTGATAATAATTTGCCACTTATTTAATGTTCAATGACAATAGATATGTACATATTTCTCAGTAAAATATTTTCTGTTTTATTATTAATCCAAAGAATATGTTATGCGACAAATCTTTCTGTTCCTGTTCAAAATAATAGGATAGATTTGTATTGTCCATGTAATACGTTATTTATGACTCAGGTTGCAAACCCTAGCCCGTTCTGATCAAAACAAGTGGTTCCAACAGCTCGTTGCAAGTGGTAACAAATTACTCTCCTTCATGACCTATACACGCTGCACGCTGCCAATATCACATTACTGGGGAAAATCAAGCGAATTCGACCCCAATGGCCAAAGCTCCGAGTATAATTCGATCCCATTATTCCCAGAGCAGTTTGCAGAACTCAGTGTTGGACAGGCGGAGAGAGGGATCCCCGGGGGTCGAACGGCGGACGGCGCAGGGAGCTTTGCAAAGGGATCGCGGGCGGAGAGAGCCTGTTGGAGAGCGGGGGGGGGGGGCAATTGGTGAAACTGACCTGAGCCGCAAGGGGTACAGAAGGAGAGGTACAAAGATCTCCACTGAGAAGGGGAAGCTGATTGAAGCGCATCTGGCGATGGACATGAAGGTAAGCGAAGAGAAGGCTGCACGTGAAGTGGTGAAGGTGATGTCGATTTTTTGGTAGCTACAGTAATTTGTTTGTGGAAGCGATGTGAAGTGAGAGGGAGGACTGATACGGACTGATAAGATGACGTGAAGAGAGGAGAGAGCATAGGATGTGACAGTAGGATTAACACACACAGAGCAAGAAAAGAGACGTGGTTGATAAACATAAGCCAGGGAATGGGGTAATATTGGAGTGGTGAAGCGACAAGCGAAAGAACAATCAATAAGCAGCGCGGACTTTGCGCAGAGAATTCTGATGAAAGTGAAGAGACTTCAGTGGAAAGTAAAAGTGACAATGTGACAATCACGACGGATTAGGAAAAGCAGGATTTATGCAGGAGAGACAGTAGAGATGGAGATATGATTCGATGATTAACACAATGTTCGAATGAAGAGGAGAAAGAATGTGGCAGGATGAATACGATGATGAGGCAGGAGAAAATGAGATGTGAAAAAAGCTGATAATGCTGATGTAATGAGGATGTGGTTACGTCGCTGGCATCGGCAATAAGGAAGGGACGCGGTAAACGACCATTGGAAGCGACGGGGATAACACAGAATGGGAAGACGGCACAAGGTAGCAAGAGACTGCGCAGGTGGCAGAGCGGGCAAAGCGACGGGGATTAGCGCGAAGGCGACAGGGACGAGGGTAACGGGCCCGGCGGCGCACGGCAGCGGCGCAGCGAAGCTTTCGCCGCCCAGGGGACAATATCCTGCCGCCGACCGCCCCCCGCGCCGCCTAATTCCCCGCAGGAAGCCCTTCGATTGCCCTTTGGCCGCCGTCTGATTAGGCCGCTTCCCTGCGGCGACCTCGCGGGCGACCCGCGGCCGCCGCGGCCCCTCCCCCCGCCCCTCCCCCTCCCTGGCGGTCGCCCTCGCAAGCCCCCCGCACCTGTGGATGTGCGCTCGCCGCCCGGCCAGAACACGCTTCCTCGCTGCGGGCTCCCCTCCCGACCCCGAGCGAACTGTTACATCAGGCAAACCTCCCTTCGAAACTATTTATTTATTTACTTATCGTGGATTGAATTAGAGACTGACATGATTTGAGAGAATTGGGATTACACTGATTAATTACGATTATTTTGTTTTTGACATGTCTTCTATTATGGTCACTCATGCTTCAGTGTAATTAATGATTTTTTAGCTGGATTTGATTGATTGAATGTTTTAGTGATTCCGGGCCCCTCAACTAAGAAGGCCATTAGTCCCGCAAGGGTAGTACGTGCCTTACTCGGGAGGTGGCGGTGATCTTTGTCTCACTGTATGTTGAGATCCAGCGCCGACCTACTGTCTAGCGCGACCGACTACTAGCGCGGTTTTCCCTCAAAGAGATATCTCCCACCAGAGGGGCACCGGCCCAGTCCGGACAAACTCTAAGCTCCCGACCGGTCGTCTCCCGGCACGTGTGCGTGTGTAGTGCGTGTTAGTGTGAATGTCTTTGTAAGGGGAGAGATTAGTAGAATGAAGTAGGAAAGATAGCGCGCTGTCCGTGGCCCGTTTGTTCGGTTACTGCTCCGGCATTTGCCTGCTATTGATCGGAGAAACCACGGAAAACTACCGTTGGGAGCTGCCTGCCGCTACAATTCTCCTCCGGACTGCGGCTGAATTCCTCCATCTAGTGTCGAAAATCCTCCCACTGGGACTCGAACCCAGGACCTTCCGATCGGAGGGACTGCAGGGAGATCAGTTGATGCCCTGGGACATCGCTCCCGGTTTCGTCTCGAAATAGAGGTGTTCGCCCCCCGCTCGTTAGCGACCTCCGGCGCCGACCTACAGCGCAGAAGGCGAGGCAAGGAGTGGGGCGGTTCTCTAACTTGAGCAGCTCCCGCGTGGACTGCGAGGACCGAGGGCGATAGCAGCGGGAGGGCATTCGGGCGGCGAACGGTTGGAGGACGCGGCAGCGGGGTGGCTGGAGGATGATGCCCGTGGGCACGTGGGCTCGCTCCACGGTGATGAAGGCGGCTAGGTGGGGCCAAAGCATGGCCGGACCAAGAAGGTGTCGATAATCGTGATGGGTCCGAGCGGGGACAATATCGGAGCCTAAAAATGATAATTCCGTGTTTTCGAGCGCGTCAATTACTACGGAGATAATCGGATAATAGTTCAGTCGATATGCACATTTTACCTGGAAAAATATCATATATTTGTTTTCTTTTGTATGCTATATGTACCCAGACACTAATGTTTTTAACCTCCCCATGTTTTTAACCTCCCAGACCCTGTGCTAATTCCGGGAGGACCGTTGTTTTGTGAGTTTTTTTTCATTTTATTTTCTCTATAACTCTTTACGTTCTGTAGAAAAATTATTTCATCCAGTTTTAAAAAGTTTTGAACTCCCTACAACTTTTGTATGAAACAATTTTTTCGAAACCAATTACCAAGAAAGCTACTGCTCTTCATTAATCTAAAATTTGTGTAAAAATACACATGTCATCACAATCATAGAGTCAACTGATGATAAATATAATTATTATTACTAGTAATACTATTATTTATCTCACCGTCTATGTAAACATTGCCTAAAATGTACCCACCGTCGAAAATATTAATATACAAAAAATCATGGACATGTGTGCAGGGTCCCACGACCACTCCACCGACCTCACTATACCCCTCGCCCCCGCACAATCTCCTGCCCTGACTTCTACTGTGTCTATGTCTTCACCATCTACCTCGCTTCTGCCCCGCCCTCACCGCCACCCCTGCTTCAGCCCTCGCATCCACCCCTGCCTCCACACTCGTATCCACCCCTGCCCCCTCTTTCGACTCCGTCCCTTCCTGTGCACTCGCCGTCGTCCCTACCTCCGTCCCTGCCTCCGTCCCTCGCTTCCACTCACGGTTCCACCTGCACCTTGAATCCGTGCCTTGCCACGCCATTGCTTCAGCCCCCACCTACGCCCTCGCCGTCGCCTTCGTCCCGTCCCTGCCCCCACTCCCACCTCCCTCGTTGACTCCGTCCTGGCTCCCCTCCAGCCACCGTCCCCGCCCATGCACCATCCCCGCCCCATACCCTTTCCCACCATCCTTCGTCCCCGCTCCGCCTTCGTCCTCTCTCCGCCTTCGTTCTTACCTCGCCTCAGTCCTCCTCTCCGTCCGCGCCCTCACTTCGGCCCTCTCTTCAACCCCCGCAACCGCTCCGCCATCCCCTCCCTTGCCACCGTTCCACCTCTCACTTGCGCTCTCGCTTCCGTATCACCTACGTTCCGTTCCTTCCACATCACCTACGTCATGCAAATTTAGTAATTAACAGTTCATTTATCGAAAATGTTAAACGCCCGTAGAAACGCCTAGCGACACAAGAATGTACAATTTTTGTAACAACAATTTGGTTCTCTAATAATTTGTCTTATTAGCTATTTGTATATCACGGAAGTTATCTTAATATATATTAATTATTAATAATAATTATTGAATGAACAAAAGCGTATTTCTGGAAATACCGCTATCCAGATCTCATATTTTTATACATGCAACTTTTTTATGTCATCCAAAACGAGTAACTCTGTCCAAAACCTGAAGTATGAAATCAATAAACTAAAGTTGTATTCGTAGATTGCAGAAAAGCAAGGCAAAGAAACCTAGTAGTGCTAAAACTGCACATGCATTCTCGCCCTTAGAAATGCTTACATAATACTGAATATACCGCAATTTCTCTCCGAATTAACACATCCTAGACATTATTTTTTGTAAATCTCAAATTTTCGAATAATTGAACAAGGCGTTATTTCAAAATATATCTTTAAGGAACCAATTTCATTAACGTAAAAATCTCTGTCTTTAATATTTTAGTTGTAGGAAGATTTTCAAAAAATTTAGAACTATTGCATTTTGTGAAAAATTGTGCTTTTTAACGAACATCAGATATGCACCATTCCCTTATTCATCCTACTCACTACCGAATAACACGGTGCAATGAAAAAACGTGAAGCTTTTTTTTAAATGTCCCCGGAGCATCATGCAAAGTACCCACCCAATCAAAATTTCTGTTTCAAATTCAAGGAACCACATCAGCCAGATCGATTGCGGAATATCAAGCGTGGAGAAAACCAGCTGAAGCCACTAGCGTTGTTCACAAATGGACAGACGTTTTGCCATCATTCGATTTTTTGTTATCAAGGACCCACAAAACATGGATTCTGGCTACACCACGTGTAAGAGAATTTTTTCTAAATTTAGCGACAGTATTTATGCCCTCTTTCGTTACTAGGCCCATGTAATAAGAGTTTTTCTGTCGAAATTTCGCTTTTTTCCCGCGCAGCACTACATTACTTTCCCCCCACTGCATAAGCGGTAGCGAGAAAGCCAAAATCACATTCACCAAGAACCTATGAAGCAAAATTAGTGAGTATGACATGGTGGATCGGAAATGTACCGCTTGGCTATAAAGGGTTACGCTTCTTCTGCAGGTTTAGCTGCGTTTTCAACTACTATCCAAAGCTCAGACACAATCTCAGTGTTATCTCACACATCAGTGCTTGTGTGTCATTCGCAACTAGTGTTTTCCTAATCTTACTATGATATTTAATTAAAATTAAAGATTTTTATAATTATAATCATCAATCAAATATAATTATTAAAATTATTAATACACCCTACTTCACGTTTCGTGTTTTACCTAACAATTTTTAAAAATTATTTCATTATATTTCCTTAATTTCTGTCAATCATGTGCTTCCCATTTCATTTACTAGAAGTAGTTAGCCTGAAAATCTTCTTTGATTTAACCCATTTTTAATATGTTGTATTTTTTTCATTTTGCACTAAAATTGCATTTTTTTACTATTGAATCGTTCCACTCTTCTTTGTCAAATCGATCACACCTCAATATACATTTTCTGATTTCATAATTACAAACTCTGACACCACAAACGCCAATAATACCAGTGATTTACAAATAATATTTGTTTAGAACCGATGATTTAAAAAAGTATCACCATATTTGTTCTTGTAATTTGCAGCACCTAAACATTAAACCTATTTTCAAAATATAAATTGCGACTATATTAGATGTTCATCGAAATAAATTAATTGAACACGCATTTCATTACCTTCAACATTTAAAAGTAGCCTGCAGATAAAAAGTAGCGATTATGTGTGGTCTGTAAATGTATTTCGATACGACTGGCGTAATTCTGAAATTTGGAACTTTTAGTTTTCCACCAAAGTGTCCCGGACCCATACATGTTAATTTCCGTTAGCTAAACATTAGTAATTTAATTTTAATTAATGAATCAGTTCGCTCGAGTGTAAAATATGTTTCGATCTAACCGGTCGATAATCAGGTTTGAATTTCAAAGCTGAGCTTCCCGTACAACCGCAATGATCTGGTAGCAATAGACGTTCCTCCATAATTAAATTTGGTTTATTAGCATGTAAGCAATATTCAAATAAATAATCATGGCAATGTTATCCGAAACTGTTGTAATTTAAACTATCTTTGGTATGCAATTAGCAAAATTGAATGATGATATTTAATATTTCAAAACCCCTTTGTTTGTACAATTCCTCTAATCCACTGTATTCAATTTTATGTGGTTGCAAAATGTATAAGTTTAATACCCTTAAAAGAATAGCACACATATCTAAGACCTTTTTTGTGGGGATATCAATAAATATTTCCTATTGCGTGTATCTAAATTTTGCTTATTTTTTCAAATATTTATCTCTCTTATGTATAATAAAATAATAATTTGAAAAGAAGACACTCTGAAAATTGAAAACAAAACGCTTTGAAGAAACTCATTATTTTACATCTTGCTGTAAAGAACTATCACTCAAACAAAAATATATTTTAAATTAACAAATTAACGCAAGTCAATAGGAATAACGCAAAAACTACACAACCTTGGGAATGATAAAAACGTTTGATTAAGTGAACATGACACCCAAAAATACTTTGAAATATTTTCACGAATGAATAAAAAATGGAATATCAAATTATCAATAAAGGGAGGGCTCTTAAACAGAACATGAAAAAACTTCGCCAGCAGAACATCACACTAGAGGGAACGCGCAGCATGTGGAAATTCACTATAAGGAAAATTGAAACGACCAAAAATATGGTCCAGTATTAAGCTTCGAAGGCAAATATAATGAGAGATGTTTACAAACTCAGGAACAATACGACGATTATGCATTGGGAACCTAGAGTTGAATCTTCGAACTTAAAATATTCGTTATCTTCGATTCGCTAACTCTAACGGGATGCCCCGACACGCTTTCTTCTTTCCCCCCGAAAATATTTTAGTATTTTAAATATAAATAACTTTATAATTTTATGAATGTCAGAGGTTTGAATGAAACTCGCAACTATGCCACACCGATAAATGCGCTTTCTTCAATTTGAGCAAAACATTTAAGCTATTTGAAGAAAAAATTGAAAATGTTAAAGGGACTTCTTGAAAATTAAAAGCGAATATCTCTTATTAATCACCCGAGCGTCCCAATCTTGACACATTTGCCACGATTCTGCTCAAAAGCTCCAAATCTGAGTTACCCATGACACATCCAGCCATGCAGATAGACTTCCATCCACACAAACAACCCGATTTTCAAGTATACAATTGCATCTTCACCTGCACCAATCTCTACAACTATATAAATAGCGTTAATATTCTTTAATTCTAACGCGTGTGCAGAGTTAGGGATCAAAAGAACCTTAAACACTGATTTGACGTCCGAAAATTTGTTTGTATTGTTGAAGTGATTCCAAAGCTTATCTTTACAGTTTTATAGGGGGAATATATAAAATCAGTGTAAACAAAGTCTGTAGACTGGAGATGTTTCTCTGCTAAAGGCATGTAAAACATGAATACCTGAATAAGAAAGTAAATACATAATTAAGCACAACACAATTATTAAGGTTATGTCGCTGATCTTGTCACCTATGTTAAAGTTCTACTGAATACGAGTAGTACGCCAAACAACGATCACATATCAGTATCAGTGCTGAATGAAACTGTCCGATTTTACATCACATGATACATTCCACCAAATTAGTAATTTACAAATTTTCTGTACGTATTGTGACAGAAATGGAATATATTAGATGACTTAGTATCTAATTTATTGTCAATTTATTACAAATCTGGTGTATTATTTCATCATGAATTGCCACACTGTGAATAGTATTTTTTCCGTGAATTGCTTTTCGAACAAATACTGATGATGAATAAAAAATGAACTCACAGTACTGTTGGTATAGAAGACTATCAATAAAAAATGTTTGAAAGGTCATGAAATTACTTTTCAATGATAGCTATCACTCAGAAAAATATGAGTACATTTTCGTGTTTAAAATTTTCGTGTAAAGTAAGTTAATGGAATATAAACTTGACATCTCTTAAAGACCTGTTGTTGACCTTGCGTTATTAAATTTATTTAATATAAAATATATACAAATGAAATTACATTCCTTGATATTATAGGAAATTGTGTGATAAGTATCTTGGTTTTTTGTTCTCTCCGTAATGTATGCTAGCAATTAGTTCAGACGGTTATAAACAATGGTTGTTGAAATGACTAGTAATGCACCCGATTTTAATCCAGAGAATGGATTCCCATGCATGAGTTGTTGAACGCCTTGAGCCTTAATGCCGACTGCAGTATGAAGAGGGGAGCACGGAGCGTGAAGTTGACTGTACCTCCTCCGGGAGACCTGCCGAAAGCGTACGCGAGCGAGACGCGCAAAGCAGCAAAGGCGGCCAACTCACCGACGACGTTGAGGCGGAACGCCTGGCTGATCTTGGGCTCGGTGCTCACCTGGCACTCGTACACGCCCGAGTCGCGCACTTGCGGCGAGCTCACTTTGAGCGTCCACTCGTCCGAGCCGTCCGAGTGCAGCGACTGGAAGCGCTGGTCGTTGGTGTAGGTGAGGATGCCCACGGTCAGGATGTGCAGGTCGCGCTTGCGGATCCACGAGACGGCGCGGTCGCCCAGGTTGCGCACGCGGCAGTGCAGGTACGCCGTCTGCCCCACCGTCGTCGTCATCTCGCGCCGCGTCGAGTTGTCGAAGTAGGGCTGCGAGAACGGCTGCTCCCAGTAGGGCGCGTGGTGCTCCACCACCGACCCTGCGGGCACCAGAGAGGGGCTGGGTGAGTGGTGATGCCTAGTGGGTGACCTCGGCGCCCCCCCCCCCCCCACATCTCATAATTGTTATTTTTGAGTTAATTTTCATTACGTATCACATTATCAGTTTTCAAACACATTTTTTACTCATCCCATAAATGATAGTTTTTAAATAATCCAAAAAATACTGTACATTTATAAAATAGTGTATTTTTACTAATAAAAATTGCAAGATGTTTGCTTAACAGCCAATATATAGGAATAAAAACATCGTACAGAAAACGTCTCCACTGAGATGAAAATATTTTTTTTCCAAAATGAGAGTGTTTTAGAGTCAGTTTTCGTCTGCAGTAATGATATAAAGGGATCGAACATTTGTGGAAGTTACGAGATGCTTAATATAACAACTCATACATTCATGAAATCACTAATTCTATGAGTATAAGTATTAATTTGATAGTGACTTCAGTAAATTTTCTAACGTTACTATCAGAGGCTTTATATATACATATGAACTCCAATACATAAGAAAGATAATGTTATGTTCGCAATGCAAAAACTTTCTTTTTTGGTGATTAAGTGAGACAAAGGTAAAAATTAGGCTTCATTGTACAGAATACCACAATATATTTCAAACATAAAGTGACCAACGCAGATACAAACAAAAAATCTCATAATCTTCGGCCATATCGTTTCGATATATCGCTATCTGGTTTTTCGATCTGCGCAGTTCTATATCTGACCTATGACACGCTCATACACTACATCAGTCTCCCACTCCTTTGCACTGCTGAGGTCCCTATGCCTATAGCGTCTACTTCTGACACAGCTGCTTCTGACTTAGGGCATTTCCGCTACTTAGAATTGGTTAGGTTTAAGAGTTCGACAAGTGGCGTGCATGCCGTGGAACTTAGACCCGTAGACAGTGGATTACTCCCCCGTCTGCAGGCAGACCAACCACACCCGAACGCCGAGCATTGTTACCGATGACAGGGAAAGGGTCGGTAAATATTTTTTTCTGTTATTAGGCGATACTTGATGGTACGGAAAAGTTCTTACATGGATTTACAACTACGACTCGAACCTGACGAACCCAGCTCACTCTGCACTATCACTGGGTAGACTACAATAAATACTCAATACTCTAAATCATAATACTTTGAAATTATTTATTACGGTCTTTGAGTGTAATGAAAACAGGTCCTTGTCACAAAAACGCGTTCGTTTGGTTCCGTTCAGTTCGTTCGCTTCTCCGATAGTCAAACGGATTGCAGAACAAATTCTAGTGAAACGTTACTTTTTTATAATTATCATTATCCGCAGTAAGGCTGTTTATATTGCTGAGTGAGATATTGCTTGCATTGTGAGAATGCGTATAAAGTGATGACTTCAATTACTTTATTATCTATTTCTGTATTGAAAGATTGACGAAGTAAGCAAAAGGCTTAGATTCAATGCAACGTACTTTTTTGAAGTAACTCTAATCAGCGTATTCTAAACACCATGTATTTATCCCAAGCAGTCGATCGCTTCCGCGAGTGGATTCTAGAATCTCATGTACTCCTCACTGCTAGCACGAACAACGCCGATGGAGCGAGATCAGAATCAAAATAGAAGAGAGCGTCGCGTGATATACCCGAATGTGCATGTAAATGACGATCTATTTCCCTTGACTATTGCTCAGCAAACATGCTTCCGGTCACCATTTTGCTAAACTGAGTGGCGTACACGAAACAGTGCAACGTACGGCTGTAGATGCATGTTGAAGAATATATTATCTGTTATATATGACAAATAAATACGAAATCCAATAGTCTTTATGGATAAGAACAAAAGCCTTCATCGAATAAAGATGTAAACTTCTTTTACACGTAACTCATATTCACCCAACGAAACGAAGAAAGGAGGGTGATTATTTTCAATGTGATCATTGCGAATATCTAGCCAACCTCTGTAGCGTTTGGATATGTCGCAGAAATCCAATCGAAAAGCCAATCTTTCTATTTTTGATATATTGTCTGTATAAAGTTACTAAAAAGCTTTAGAACGGCCACTAAGCAGCCAAAATATCCAAAGACTTAATTGCTTTAATTATTTAGAAACAACACCCATATTAGTTACATTGGTTAAGCTATAACTAACGTAGTTAGTTATAATATGAACATAAATTACCCATTAACGCTGCATGTGTAGCACTGATAGTGATCAAAGCAGTGGTAACATATTAGTATAGTATCCCAATTTTAAAATATTATCAACAAATCTTTTAAGAACTTGGGGTTTTAATTGTTAATGAAAATATTATCTTATTCAGAAAATATATATTTTAGAAAAGAGGCAAATAATATTCATTTAAAGTTATTAATTCTGGCTTTTAATCATTTTACTTATTTTTAATAGCATGGAAATATTCAGTGCCTCAGATATTTCCTTTCTTTGCGATACTGGCTAAGAAAATGCCAGCCGCCACTCTTACTGAATTCTGAAAAGATGCCTGGCCCAGATATGTCATAGCGCTAGACGTTGCAGCAATTGTATGCATTTCCGATTGCCCCTCCTCGCCCGATCAATGGCGTGATCCAGGTGAGCTCTTGCTCTCAGGATGCTCGTTGACAGGGCTTTCTTCGGAGACATATCGAAGGGGGGCCCGCAAAAGGAGGAGTAAAAAAGGTTTCGACATCGAAGCGACGGCGACCCTGAGAAAAGGGTGATGCTATTTTAAAGAGCATGAAGAAGGAATACACTTAACATTGTGTTGAGAAGGAAATAAAATAAAATAAATATATAAATACCGGTGGAGAACTATTATGAAGAAGGGAAGTGAATATGTAGTTAAGAATTTAAAATAAAGAAAGAGAGAAAGAGGTTACGAAGAAAGTTGTTAATCGAGGTATACAGATCATGTTACAAGGCATAAAAAGTTAACAAGAAGCGTTGAAAAAGTACAAGTACGGAAAACAGAATAGAATGAAATAATTATGAGTCGTCATTGCAAACAATATTGTTGACAAAGACGACTCATATAATTATTTAATTATAAATGCGTTGTAAATGCCAACAAAAGTTCCCCGCAATACCACAACGGAATAGACATAAAAAGGAGATAATTGTGATATTTCAGAGAAAACGGACCAGCAGGTTGAAGATGGGAGTTCGACAGAATGATAAGAGACATAACAAGAAAAAGTAGAGAAAATTCTGGAGGGTCAGAGAAGCAAGGGATGCAACGGCTTCGAAATCCGCGACCAGAATGAGGTGAGCAGAGAACATGTACGGAGAGCAGAACACTTCAGACAGAAGAGACGTTCGAGCAAATTGCTCGCTTTGCTGGGGTGAGCACGGGGGGGGGGGTCATGGAACGCCTCAGCCACGGTCAGACGTCAGAAGAGAGGGATGAACCGCAGTTGGTGGTCTGACGGGGCTGGCGGGTAGGCGGGGGGGGGGGGGGAGTGGCCAGGGCTGTCGTACACGTCGCAGAGCGCTGCTCAACGATTTTCCGTCTCGCGCGAAGTGTGTCGCAGTCTGCCCGTCCCACCCTCCCACTCCAACGCCCGCCCCTACGTCCCCTGCCCACTCACTCCCCCGGCCGCCTCCCCGACCATCCAACCCTTCCGTCCAGCTACCAGTTATCCCACCCACCTACCCGCCCTCCCGTCTACTTACCCATTCACCTGACCACTTTCCAGTTCTATCAATTTACCCACCCACTCATTCATTTATCCACCCTGCCATCCATTTACACATTCTCCGGCCCATTTATCCGCCCCTCCGTTCACGTCCCGTACATTCCTCCACCTACGTACCTACCTTCCTGTACACCCACTCCAGCCGCTCGCCCACCTTCACTTCACCCCTCTCCCATCAGTTCACTTACAGCGCCTCGGCCGTCCGCCCTTCCCTTAGCACTCCTCATGACGGCAGTGCCTGCGCCGTCGACTCCGCTCCTGGTCTCCCGTACAGAAAGAATCTTCGATATTTTATCGCAGGGGCTGACATGTCGCAGGTGCGGATCTCATCTTCCGTCTGACGGATTGAGCTGTTTCTCTGTATACGGCTCACGCGTTGCAGCATTCGTGCAAACTCAATCGAACGGTATGTACACTCGTGGTTTAGAAAGGCTGCTTTGGTGCTGAACGATTGGACGCTCGAAGGATATATGGCACCCGCGAACTGAAAATGCGGGATGTTTTCCTTTGGAAATTTAATAGTTCGCGGTGAAAGATTGTAAAATTTACGATGTGCAAATAAGGTTTCGTGTTTAGAGGCTTCTCACGTCATCGTATTTTGCATTCGACTGTTTCACATTTTATGATTGCCATAAGTCGCCTCTCATACCACCTTGCAAACACCTTGTGGATGTCTCTTTTCTGTGTTAAAAACCGTGTCTTACCTCCGTTCACTTCTCTGAGCAATTCTCGCAAAGAACCATGATATATGTTTCCATTTCCAGTGTAGTATATTTATTGTAACTATAAGTAGTTGTTTCAATATTATGTCTTAATTGGAGAGACAAAAATTGCATTAATAATACTAAAATACACTGACGTTTGTGAAAGTTGCAACATCCCGAAGGAAAGGTCAGTCACTTAAAAATCAGTGAATGCGTAGAATAGTGTACCCCCAAAAAGTGATTAAATTTGTGTACACACAGCATTCACGTTGGCGTATCAGCGCCCTTCTTTCTGTGACAGATCAGATCAGATCAACGTTACTCCTCACTCAGTCGGTGTAGAGTCGACAAACGACGTGAAAACGTGCAAGCAAATGTCGGTTACCTAATCGTTACCAAAGAGCGCAATATAAGCATCTGAGTGTGTTCTAACGGGGCAGAATGATCGGTCCCCGAGAAGCGGTTTTGTCGTATCGTAACATTGCGGCTTGAATGGTGCGCGCTTCTACGACAGTGATGCGTGTGTGGAACCAGTGCACAGAAGAGACGTACACAGCGACGATCGGGTACTGGACCACACAATGTGACCACCACGTGAGATGACCGCCATTTTGTTTTCATGGCAGCAACCGATAGAACAGCGTCGTCTACAGTATTGGCTCGAATTTGGAGCATTGCGACGGGTGTCGCCATGTCTGCGTTGACGGTTCTACGCCGTCCGCTGAGGTCTGGGCGGGTGGCACGCATTCCACCGCGTCGAATTCCGTTAACCAGAAACCACCAGCGCCTGAGACAGCAATGGGCATGTGAATGTGCTCACAGGTGTGCTGGCAAAATGTGGTGTTTTCTGTTGAGCCCCGCTTCAATTTATGACACAGCGATGGTGTTCGACGCTTCCATGGTGATGCAAATATATCAGCCAGCATTGTTCCCCGCCATAACAGACAAACGCCAAGTGTGGTGGTTTGGGGCGCCATTGATTACAATGTGAAATCTTGCATCATACGTATTGAGGGCAATCAGAACACCAACAGTTACATCAGGGAGGTTTTAAAGCTCGAACTGCCTCTCTTGCAGATCGATGTGCGATATTCCAGCAGGACAATGCCCGACCCCTTACGAGAAATGTGCAAGCTGTCTGCAAAGAACGACGAGTACCACTGCTTCTCCGGCATGAACGTTCGCCTGAGATGTCGACCATCGAACATGTCTTGTATATGATGGGATGCAACTTCTCCTAGAAATCGCGGGCCGGTGTGTTCGCCAGCAACATATCCAGGATCTTTTTTAATCCATGCCTCGACGTCTAGAGGCTCTGTTGGCAGCTCGTGGCAGCTTTACAGCGCACTGAATTCTCGAGGTCAAAATGCAACGTTTTGAAACACTTTTACAGTTTGACATCTGTTTACAAAATCTGTTTGAAAAATGTTAAACATTAAAACGCAGACGAGATTCTTGAAAGTTTTAAATTGGAGTATACGCAAATTGCCTTTCTTTTTACTTCATTATTGTACCCTTCTAATATCTTCAATTATTCCTGCACGTCGGCTACCACTGTCACTCAAACGGCTTCCTTCCTGTATCGTGGAGCTTCCTTTTGCTTAGAGCTGCTTTCCGCAAATCAGAACAATGGTTGCAAACTAGCCGGGGGCGTCCTCCGGCATTAGTTTTAATTTCCCGACGCCCGTTTCTCGTTTTGCATAATGTAATTAAAATTTCGGGCGCATTCGTTTTTAGTATTGTAATTTCCCCGGCAGTCTGACGGCTGCAGCAGTGGAGATGTCGCAGGTGAAGAGTGAAGAGGAGAGGGAGAGAGAGAGAGATATTAAATAGACGGGGTGGGGTGGGAAAAAGAACGCCAAATCCAGGGGTGCTCCACAATGAGATAACCCAGAAAGGAGGTCCAGCAATATAGCAACACCAAAAGTTTGCATTTTGTAAAACAATTTGATTAAAACATTAGTTTCTGTTTTTCAAGCAAGTCCGTTTTTTTTACTCAGATATTTCATTGCTTATTTTTTTAGGAAGTTGATGTTTTTTGAAGGAAGTATTAAAATATTTAATATCATGCTTCTTAGAAGTGGATTATTTTTTAATTAATGCAAGCATATTCAGGAAATTTCTAAAGCATTTCTGGCAGTCACTTGAAAAAATGTTAGAATAATGTATTTCGAAATATTCACGGTCGCATTACTTGCTTCCCAGCAAAGCCCCTGACTCGAGTCTTTCAATAATCAGTCTCAACACGATACGTTTTGCAACATTTTTCATTATGCGAAATGTTTCATACGTAAATATTTTCCACCCTATAGGTGATCTGAGATTTTACACAGGTGCAAAAACAAATATATAATCAAAAGTGTGATGTTGAAATAACAGCAGGAAAAGCAATTCAGTTAAGGGGTGTAAGAACAGGACGAAAAAAGATCAGTCCCAGAAACCCTTTTGTTTACCGGATCGTTCGGCAGGAAACTTTGGGGTAACAAAGGCCCCTAAATACAAATACATAGAGAAATGCATTTCTTTGCGCGGGGGATTCCGTCATTTTATATTCAGTCGTTGGAAGACTTTGGGATTTGTATATGTAGGGAACCACCAATTTATTCAAATCAGATAACGAAGTACTTCAAAATCTCCATCATTTCTTCAGCTGTTTTCTATTCCCCATCACCTGTTTATTCGATGACGGAACAACAACCTGAGAGGATATTAAATGGAACGATGCCGGTCAGATGGCGCCACTCTCTCGACAGAAGGCTCCACGAAGCAAACGCGATGCGACCCACAGCGCGACAAGAAGCGCTCGCAATGGCCCGGCGCAGAGACGAAAAACGCCAGGGTACGTACGCCAAGAAGGTATGTTTAAGCATCTTATAATGAAAAAAACATTCCTTTTTTCTGACGGGTTGTCGTAAGTAAGATGAATAAAATATTCTGTATGCCTATTAAAATGTGTGGTATAATTTGTGGAATATCCCATGAGAAGTTATGTTATACTTTATTATAATAATTGCTGTTTCGTTGCATGCCTTCAAACTACGTGAAATGCAAAAGGTACTGCCCATAGATATTAGAATTGCAAAATATAATTATATCCATTAACTATTGGCAACAATATTATTTTGAGGTAAAGAAGCTAGAAAAGAAACATTTCTAAACATACTGAGGCAACAGGAATATACATTGTAAATACATTCAACAAATTACTCAATAAAGTGACGAAAATATTATTTAAAATTTTCAAATAACTTGTTGTTCAATTGTTTGGAAAGATCACCAAGAAATACCGAAATCTCGTGTACAACCACCGGAGATATTTCACGGCATCCCTCTTAACATCAACGACAAGCCATGCAATGTAGCATCGCTTAAACCAACACGATAGCGTTCCTGCATCACACGGATTGCATCGAGGCCCAACTAGCACGGTCGTGCACAAATCGACACGCGTGACACATTTCCCTCCCCGCGCAGCAAACCGCAGTCTGACCACAGCGCGAGTGGAGGAGGCCTTGTCGGGCGGCGCCGTCGCAAGCCCGCCCGCGCGCCTTCGTGCACGTCCCCGCTCCCGGGGGCGCGCGCTCCAAGTTGCGGCGGCCTCGGCGTAATCCGCGGGCGCCGCCCCCGCCCCACCGCCGCCGCCGCCGCCTTTGCCATCTCCACCACCGCTGTCACCGCCAGGCCCACTGCCGGCACCACCCTCCACAACTCCCCTGCCACACCACCACCACCCCCCATCACTACAGCAGCCATCACGCCCACCTCCATCTCCCCATCGCCGCCACTTCCCCATCTCCGTCTCCGACGCCGCCGCCTTTGCTATCGCCATCCCCACCACCGTCGCCCCCACCCCGCCGCCACCGCCAGCCCCACCGGCGCCACCATCCACAGCAGCCGCTACCGCCACCATCACCACCACCATCTCCCCATCTACCTCTCCGGCACCACCCTTACAGCTGCTGCGACCACCACCACCTCCGCCCTGCAGCCGCCGCCAGCGCCACTGCTGCTTCCAACACCCCGTCGCCACCACCACCAGCAACGCCTCCGCAGCGGCACCAGAGTTGTCGGGTCGCGCGAGTGCACCCGCCCGCCGCCGTCCCCACCACCGCCGGCAGTCCCAGGCGAGCCCCGCCCACCCGAAGCGCATACGTGATCTCAGTTTGGAAGCAATTAATACCACGTAAGAGGGAAGCACGTACAGCCTTGTCCCCCCCCTTGCTCCCCGCCCTCCCGCGCTGGCGCGAAACGCCCGGCCCCTCCTTCGCACCCACCCAGTCTCGCTGCAATGCGCTATTCCACTCCCCCGCTTCTCATCTCCTTTCCGACTCTATGCTCTTTCATACACTCTTCTTCTGCCTCCCTTCTTCCTTCTCGCCATCTCTACGACCATGTTGGCTCGACCCAAACCGATTGACCCGACCTGACCCGACACCATCCGAGTCGATCCGATCCGACCCGACCCGACCCGACCCGACCCGACCCGACCCGACCCGACCCGACCCGACCCGACAGGACCCAAGCCGACTAGTCCCGAACCGACTCGATCGTCTAGACCCAATCCGACCCGGCCTTCTTGGATGCCCCACCCATAAGTCTATCTTTCACTAACTGTCCCGGTGTCCCACTATTCTGGTGTGAAGATGCTCGAGTTTAACTTGCTATTGTTTTGTTGTTTGCCCCGTCTGTGCTCGGATCTCTGTCTCGTCTGGCCTAGACCGCTATAATTCTAGGAAGAATTCCATTAAACATGCTTTGAATTGTGGCCAGTGAGAAAATTAACGCTTTACAATTCTATTCCACTTATTCAATTCCACTGTCACTACACTGGGAGCACAAGTGACATATCCAGGACTGACTGTCAGAGCAAACGTCTCTCTGCCGTCATACCGTCATTGCAGTTCGGCCACGCTCTCTTTTGTGGCAAATTATAGTTGGGGCATTTTGTCCTCTCAATATCTAATTTTATTCCCAAACTTATACATTATTGACCGTTAAGGAAATAAAAAAAATTAAGGAAATTTTATCCGTTTATGTTTTTCGGTTTTATTAAAGGAATAATCGGGTAGTTAGTCGATTCCAATCCACACCTCATTTTGTCTTTCGTCCCTTAGTCTTTGTTGTCACGCTGAAATGAAAAATAGAAAGAGAATATTTGGTTTCCTTTGTCATCAACCGTTCTACGTTACCTCGTAGTTTGGTTTCCATTATAAAAAAAAGCAACTGAAAATTACAAGCATTCTCCTCTTTTCTCTTTGAAACTTTCTATTATTTTTTCCTGATACGGCACTAATTGACTCTCTTTTTCAGGATTGTGTTTTTACATGTTGACTTTTTCAATCGTTGACTTTTAATCTAAATTACGAATTTCGTGGTTTATATAAACAAACTGTAATAAAGATAGCATTCCATTCATTTTATCTTTAAATATGTTAATTTTTAGGCATTTTTATTTAGGTTATGAAACAAATTTTGCCGTTTTGTCAGGCTCATCACTATTCTAACTTCACGATCAGCATTTAGTTTTATTCATTATGTGGTTATTTTAATACAGAATTTTTTGTTATTTTTTATCCATTGTTCATGAATTTATATAATTAAATTTATTTATTTCTCCTCCCACTCCGTACCTATCTTTGTAATGTTTTATTTTGATCTTTGTATTCTTGCTTTCATTCCAAAACCAAAAAATGTTTTTGAACTTCGATATTCGCCGTTTTTTCGCAGCCAGAAATCAAGTGTTTGCTCACTTAAATTAGTTCAAGAAAAAACGATCCCACTTTCACACTTTCCGAATTGTGAGTTTTTAAACAAATATTTGAATTATTAATAAATTACTTCTACATTTTGGAAAGGAGTATTGAAAAACTAAATGTGAAAAGCCAAATGAGTTTTATCATAATATAATTTTCGAATTTGTTAAATGTTCATCTCTTCAACAGCGGTTTTTCTGCTCTCCCCATTATCAAAATTCGTCCTCTTCCCCCATATCAATCTTCTTCTCATCCTGACTTCAACATCACCTCTCGATCTCCCCTTTTTCTTCGCGTCCTGGCTGCGCTGTTCGCCTCCGCGAGTTCCGAGAAGTCGGAGCGCCCTTTGCAAGAAAACTTCCTCCAGGCGCTCGCCAGGCGCGCTCTGTGCTTCGCGGGTGGCGCTCGCGATGGCGCCCTAATGAGAATCCCATAAGGCCATAAATACAGCGCCCAGCCCACATCTCAGCGCACCTCCCAGTTTTATGAGAGCACAATTGCAACCGGATTTCTGCAGGGGGAACCCCGCCCTCTCCCTCCCCCTCTTGCCCTCCTTTCCTCCCTCTCTCTTTCCCTCATTCCCTCGATCCTTCTCTTTCCTTCGTTCCCTCTCTCTCTCTTTCCCTCATTCCCTCGATCCTTCTCTTTCCTTCGTTCCCTCTCTCTCTCTTTCCCTCGTCCCCTCTTACTTTCTCTCATTTACTTTTATAACTTCTCCCACGTCTCTCTCTCTCTCTCTCTCTCTCTCTCTCTCTCTCTCCCCATGGTTAGATACGTGCGAGACATGAAAGTGATGGAAATTTGATTGCACCGGTATTTGTTCATTCCGTGTCTCTTTATTCGCCACTGTAAGCCTCCGCTGTCCGACTGCCGGGGAAACACGCTTCGTTTATATGCCACAAGTACGAAGCCCGTACATCCGTTAAAGAATGAATTGTAGGTATTTTCTCCGAAGACATAAAAACCGATGCATTTTATTGTCTGCGAGAAGAGAATTCTATCAATCACGCGAACTTGCCGTAAATCACTGGCGCAGTGCAAGTATAATGCAAAAATCCTATTCAAAGTGAGGAGGCGCTTGAGTTCTGCAAGTAGCTCATTTTTAGAATGCGATGTCATGGATCGAGAAATAAAAGGCTTTTCATTCTAATGAAAAATACCCTCGAACTGCTTTCATTAATTTCACATTTTAATGCGATAATTTTATTATTCTCACGTATGTTCGACAGTGAATAAATTGAAAGTACAAAACTAATTCCCACAACTCGTTTATGCATGTATTTAATATGAAATGTCGCTTTTACGCTTACGCGCGTCGTCTATTCGATTTTTAATGAATAAATGAACAATCTACAAATCAAGCTAAAACATATTGCAGTATTGCCAAAGCGCTTTTTGTACAATCGATATTTCATTACTAAGTAACCGATTCGTTCATTTAATATTTGATAGATACGCAACTAATATTTGATTAATATTTTCATTAGTAAATATTTTCGAAATTTTTTTGCCATTTTTATGCTGTTCTCAACAAAATTATGCACGTATCATTATTAAAAATTATATACGTACCATATTATTAAAATTAATGAACTATCGAATAATTACTCCAAGTCATGTACGCCGTAGCTTTAAAACCATACAATTAAAGCACATTCGGATGTGTAGATTTTCAGCTCGACCTAATCAACAGCAACTTCATTTGAATATTTCTGCAGAAACATTGTCATGAAAAAATTATTAAATTACTATCAGTATATCAACATTAATGGCCAGTCAAAGAAAAGGAATTGTGAACTTAGAGGTCTTTTCAATTTTGCTGCCGGAGAAAAGAGCGTAAATGGAAGAATATAGATAAAATGCAAATTTTTTGGACACTTTAAATAGTACTAAATACAAGATTTTCATTTGCTAACTTCAAACGATGTGATAGAAGAAAATATTGAGTGAATGTCACTGTAAACTTATTCTAAGTCGCAGGTCTCTTTTAAAACGTCTGAAACTTCAGGATAAACGCGAGCGACGCAACGTGTTCCAGAGCGCGAGGCAGAAATGCAGTCCTAGGGCAACGCCGAACAGCGTCGACTGGCGAAGGCGGCAACAGTGATGGCGACGAAGCCGGCAACGCTGCCACTGGCTGCGTTTGCCGTGGTAGTGATGGTGACGGAAGCAAGCGGGGAGGAGAGGGAGGAGTTGGATTAGAAGAGAAAGAGGAAAAAGGAGAAGGAGGGGGAGGCAGATCAGAGGAAAGCGTATTGAACAGGCAGGGTGAGTGAGGTGGAGGGAGAGGAGGTGGAGGGGACGGGGCAGGAAAGAAAGCAAAGGGAGGCGGTAGAAGGAAGAGAAGCAGAAGGAGATGGTGGGAAAGGAGGCAGAAGGGAGTGAGAGGCAGGCGGATGCGACGTAGAAGGCGGTAGAGGACTGAAGAGCCAAGCGAGTGAGATGAAGGGTAGGCGGCGTGGGCGTGGGCGTGGGCGCCCCACTTGCAGGCGCCGCCGCAGCGCGTCTCGTCGCGTCACCCCGCGCGAAGTGGCGTAAAGCGATCCCCCCCGCCCCCGCCACGCCACGCCTCGCGCCGTCGTCGACGCGGGCTTAGCTCGCTCTTTGTATCACCGCAGCTCTCGCTACAAGCGCCGCCGCCGCTTAAGAGGCTTCTTTTGAGTTGTAAGGCGAGAAGCGTGTTTTCTTGCTCGCGGCGCTTGGCGGCACGCGGTGCCGGCGGGGAGGAGGGAAGGGCGGAAAGGGGAGGGGAAGGGAACTGGTGGGGGAGAAGGAGGTGGCTAGGGTACGTAGTGACACTAATCAACACGTAGGAGGGAGGGAATGGTAGGATAAAGATGCTATTTGAATTAGAGAAAGAGTATATCTAAGCAAAGTGGTGCTTCAGTATACTTAATGTAATATATTACACTGTAATATATTATTCTATAATACATTTATCTGTAATATATTAAAGAAGGAAATACTGTAGGAAAATAAAATGGCAGAGGTATACAAGAGTGAAGCTTTCTATATCAACGGACAGTTGCTCGACAAATATCGATGTTTAGAACCTGTAGAGAAATTATCGGTGGTTGAAAGGCAGATTGCAGGATGTCAAGAAAACTTAGAAGCAGACAATAGCGAAACGTTGGGGATGTAACCGTGGAGTGGAAGAGAGGGCGGGAGGTGCATCGGGCGAGCAGCTGGGCGAGAGGGCAGCCGTATGGTGAACCAGGGGTTAGTGGGACGACACCGAGGACGGCGGGCGGGGGCGGCGGAGGCGTCGTGGCTAATGAAGGAGCGCCCGACGCTGGAGCAGGCGTGCAGATAAAATCTGCCGCGTCGTCGGTGGCGCCGGTGCCAGCGGTGGACCTACCGGGAAATGAAGGCTCGTAGTGTTTTATAGGCGCCTTTAATTAACGCCAAAGGATGAGCGTCGACGTCGCTGCAAACTAATTCTGCCTCCTCGACTTAGTCTTTTTTACCCTCCCCTCCCCCTGCACGCCCCCGCTCGTGCCGCGACCCCGCCCTGTTCCTTTTCGCAGCTCTTGGCCCGCCCCCACCCGCGCTCGCCCGCCCCGGCCCGGCCCGGCCCAGCCCAGCCCGCCCTCCGCCCTCTGTACTCTTCGCGACGCGAAAGCGGGCTTTGAAAAAAAAAAAAAAAAAGAAGAAGAAAAAAAGGGGGAGGAACGAGCGTTACAGGATTGCGCGGATTTCATTTGTTTTCGTTTGCGTTGCAGGCGGCGTTGGAGGGGGCAGGGTGGGGGCAGTGGCTGGGCGCTGCAGTTGGGGGGGGGGGGCACGGGCTGCGGGGGCAGGGGGGTGGCGGTGGAAATGGAGGCGGAGGTGGTGAAGTTCGCGGAGGTAGAGATGAAGTTGAAGGTTGAAGAGGGTAATTAGGAAGCAGAGGCGAAGGTGGGAACGGAAGCAGGTGAAGGAGATGGAGTGAAGGTGCCGGAGGCGGAGTGAAGGTGGCGAGGTCGGTGGTGGTGGTGACGGAGTTGGAGTCGGTGGCAGAATCATTACCGGAGACGGAGGCGGAGTCGATGGCAGAGTCAGAGACAGTAACGGAGTCGCTGGTGGAGTCAGTGTTGGAGTCGGTGTCGGTGTCGGTGTCAGAGGCAGTGCTGGAGTCGGTATCGGGGTCAGTGTCGGTGGGAGGCGGTGCCAGAGGCGGTGGCGGAGTCGGTGGCGGAGTCGGTGGCGGAGTCGGTGGCGGAGTCGGTGGCGGAGTCGGTGGCGGAGTCGGTGGCGGAGTCGGTGGCGGAGTCGGTGGCGGTGCGGTGTCGCTGTGAAGGCGGCGCAGCGGCGGAGAGAGCGGGTGTCGGTCGGCGGAGATGGGAATCGGCGGCGGAAACGGAGTTACAACGTAGGCTGCAACGCAGGCGGCAACAGGGCAGAGTGTTTCGCTTCCATTTCCACCTCCGCTGGAGAGAACGCGTTTCCGATACCAAGCGCCGCACTCGTCAGGGCGCGTTGATCGGGGGGGGGGGGGGGGCGCTGCTCCATGATGCCACGACGCGGCGCCAGATATTAGGTCTGGAAACTGGGGCTGCATTGGATGTGACTTGATAACTTTTATAATTATTTCCACATTTTCCTTTCTAACTTATAGAAGAAATTCCGTGGAAAAGAAAATAAACAAGAAAAGCAAATATCTCGGTTATTTCGTATTTTCGGTCTTTTAACGGGTTTGGGGAATGTTTTATTATGCAGACATTCATGTCATAGCCTCAGCCCAACGTTTTTCTACCACAGGTCGTGTTGCGCGCACAGGATATGTTGTATGTTTGGTTGAATTGTATGTAATTCAAATCAATTAGCGCACGAAAAGTATTTCTCAAATCAATAACACAAAAACAAATACGTCTAGAGCGATAATGTAATTTACAATAAACATATTGAACCTAATCTGAAACCAAAGGATCTTAATAAAACCATTCATTTGTGCTTTAATGACTTGGAACCATTCGCAATTATACATCTCACCGACTCTAGGGAATACCTCAGAAACATTTTAACAAACGCGGAATACGGAAATACATAGCTTTGAAAATATTCTTTAGCAAGTTAATACTTAAAAGAGACGTTAAACACTGTTAGGTGTTTTCACCGAAGTTAAGAATGATACATCCATATTATTAAAGAGGACATGTCCGAAGCTTCAAATGTATGATACTTTTTTAGTAAAAAGATAATTCTGAAAGTAAAAAGTCAACATGTTGTACACTATATTTAAATGTATTGATCAAAATTCATTAGCCAAATGTATTCATCAAATCTATTTATCATGATCATTCATTATCGACGTTGAAGATTAAATTGCGCATAATACATGGGTTTAAAAGTTGAAAAAGTCGTTAAACATAACAATTAATAACGAAAGTGACTGCCCACGTTCCTAATAACAATTTACGTTTCGAGTTCTTATCGCCACAAGAAGAAAAAATACATTATTCGCTACTTTTATAATATATACTTCTGCCTGTACTCCTCACAATCCGCTTACCCGAATATATAATTATGTAAACAACCATAAGGGGATCGATTACCTCGAAATGTGTCAGAGAAGCAAAGAGAAAATTGCTTATCTTCAGTTACATATGTTGTATAATCTAATTTTTGTTTAAATGCTTATCTTCTCTTTATATTATATTAGGTGTTAAAATTTCAATTTGGTACAAACCCTATATACATATTGGACGAGAGTCTGTTAATAAATAAATAAATTAATTAATAATACTTCTCAAACATTATTACACTGAGATAGTAGTCCTGAGTCTGAATGGGTTTACTAAGATTTTTAAGAAACTGCTCTTTCATACATATAATATTCTATTGTAAAATTGTGTTTTTTGCACTGCTTAAATTAATCTTTTGTTTTTATGCTATTGTGCTATTTTTTTTTTGATTAAGCTATAATTTAATGTACATTTCCTATGAATATGTAAACACGGTTATTTATATTTTTCCCTTTGTAAAGCTCTCATTTATCACTATATTAAACATTTCTGTATTGGACTTAAGTCCGTTTATTAATAAATAAAATAAAATAAATGGGTTGCAGAGCTGTAAATATCCATAAACGGCTCGTAAGGAAAAAAGACAATCTACCTTTATGTTTCCTTGCGAAGACGCTAAGAACACAACAACAAAAAGTACCGTAAACTGAAGAAGTGACAGAGGCGGAGGCCCTGAAAGTACTAAATGAATCGGCGGGGAGGAGCAAAGCCCCGGGAAAGAACAAAGGAAAATTGGCAGAAGCTGCGAAGCAGCAGCGAATGGGTGCTCCGAGGGGAAGCAATGGGCGCTCAGCGCGAGAAGCGGCGGCGGTGGGGGTGAGGGGGGCGTGGGTGGGTGACGGTGGCGGTGGCGGGAGGGAAGCGGCGGAAGGGTGGCGTGGGCCGGGCGGGGGCGGGGGCGGGGGCGGGAGGGGCGGCGTCGCCGTCCTACATTCTATATTGCGGCCCCGGGCGACGCGTATGCCGCTGTGCAAAGCCTCCTAACACCGCGCGTCCCCGGCCGGGGCTTTGGAGCCCGCTTTGCTTTGCGGCCGGCCCGCTGCCCCGCCGCCCACCGCCCACCGCCCGCCTTATATCGGCCGGGGGGCTCGCCGGCCCACGCGGCCTCGCCGGCAAACGGCCGGCGCGGGGGCGGGGGCGGGGGCGGGGTCCACGCGAGAGGGGGGAGGGGAGGGGAAGGGACAGCGGAGCGGGGGGGGGGGGGCTGCCGGCTGCAGAGGAGTAGGGAGAGCGAGGAGAGGCGAGGTGAAGCTGGAAGGAAGAGGTGAAGGAGGCGGCGAGGCGTAGGGGAAGGGGAGGCGAGATGGAATGAGGCGTTATGAAGTGGGTGAGGACGGGTGAGGTAAGGTAACAAGGAGTCGGATTGAGGTGAAGCGACATGATGTGGGGTGATGTTGGATGCGGTGGCGGGGGTGGAAGGCAACGCGGGAGAAGGCGCTGGTCGGAGTAGGACTGCGTGGACTGAGTGGATGGTGAGCCGCAGGAGTGAACGGAGGCGGACGTGGCCGAGCGTAGACGAAGTGGAGGTGGGCAGGACTATGAGGAACAAGACGGAGAGGGCAGAGCTTGACCGGGAGGGGGCGGAGAGGCGAGCGGAAGCGCAGCAATTACATGGTCACAGGCCTGGGCTCCCCTCAGGAGCGTCAAAGATAAAACGCTTTCGTTCGGGAAAGCGGGCGACCTAGCGAAAATTTCTTTTAGCTACATGATGAATTCTTTGATGGACGATTAGACGTATTAACTTTCATTTGCTTCTACCTATCGCTTGTCATGTGTTGAATTAAATGTTCGTATACCGGTTTCCCCACGACGTATATCTGGTGATTTTCATAACTCCTATGATTGTCGCGTTGACTGTTACCTAACCGACTTTCACAATCCATGTCCACTTCTGTACAGAAAAAAATATTTCATGCAATCTAAATGTTAACGTGGAATAAGGATAAACTAAATAAGAATGTTGTTGAATTCCGACGCAATAAAATATTTGTACTTCTCAAGAGCGTGCGAGAGAATGAGAGAGAGAGAGGGGGGGAGTCTATGAAAAAGAAATATGGGAAAGGAATAAAAAAAATTGGGAAAAATATGACAGGGAAATTAATTGTTGATATTTCAAACATAATGAACACAGAGCTCAGCAGGTAGCTTCCTGGATTATAAAAAGTTGAGACATATGAAAATAATAAAACACTACATTATTTAAATAAATATTACCTCCTTTTCTGTGTCGTCATTGTTTGGACCAAAATGACATTCTCTTTATTCATTGATGCCAAACGTTTGAACATTAATTTCATTTCGTTACATTTGTCAACATATACTAAGTACTTCCCTAGGAAACTCGAACTCTACCCATCTTTCCACTTCTGTGCTTTTGTTTAGGAGAACACGTTTTCTTGTAATTTTTCGAATAATTTCTCTGAAATATAAAACAAAAGAGTGTCTCTAATAAAGAATTTAAAGCAAAGTTTCTCACCGACGTTGAGGCAAACGACGTAGAAGGCTTATTATTCTCAGGAGTACGATAAACACTTTCGGGGAGTTCCTTAATATTTTACTTCTTTCTTTTCATCTTTGGGGAATCTTTCGCACGACCGTTTCACGCATATTTTTCCTGCAAAGCGCTCGAGCATTTTAAAACCTTTATTTTATGACGACGTCCTTTATTCTGTACCTCAAGAAAGTACTCGCCTCAAAAATAGCACCCCCATTCAAGCTCCTTTTGCAAAATTCACAATAGCGACTGTTATTTTAAAATTATTACTTAATTATGAACTTTTCTCACAAATGTTAATCTCATTGTGAGAAAGTTTACTTTACTGCACTTTTGAATGTTAATTAGGACATTATTATCGTTTTACTTTCTCGCCTTACTACGTAATTAGTAAAGAGGAAGCGTTCAAAGCCTGCAACAGATATTGGCCATTTTGGGGGGAAAAATGTTTTTCTGTCGAACCCTGTGAACAAAAGGTAAATATTGATCTTAACTGAAGTAAATTACTTTCTATAACGGGTTGTGCGATTCAACAGTGTGTTTGGTTTGAAACCATGTTCTGAATCAGTTATGAAAATAATGTTATTACGAGGTGGTGTAGGATCATAAACGAAACGTAACAATAGCAGAAATAGCTTTACAAAGAATGGCGGATTATGTGTTAGACGTACTTCGTATTATAAACTGACTCAAATACCCTAAATAACGAAATATTAGCTACAATATGTGCTCGTTTAATTAAGAGTAATAAAAGGATGATATTGTGCTATGTGCTGTTATATAATTTAAATTGTGTCAATGGGCGCGTTATCACTAGCGTTATGGTAAAATTAACACCTGATTAAGGTGTGATCAATAAATCATGGTTAATTTTCTTTTTTATTGAAATTTCTTGTATTGCATTCTTTTCACCTGTAATTTTCTTTTTTGTATATTTTTAAATAAATGACGCCTGCGTGATTAGTGATTAATAAAAGTAATGAAACGATTATGATTGTAAAAGCGCACTCCACAATATTACAGAATTTGTTAATATTAGTCGTCGAAAATATATTGTTTAGCAGAATTTATTGACATGAGCTGCTAATATTAGTGTTTAAACATTTCATCTGATGTGTTTATTGATTACATGTTTCTTGTAGTTCGCATTAGTAATAAATTCATTATGTTATTGAAATACACTCTACCCATTTTACACATTCATGTTATCAACAAGGTTGTTACTCCCATAAAAGATCGCTTGTCCTCTTTAATATCTTACATTAAAAAATTATGATGTGTGTCTCCAGCCAGTAGGATATCCAAGGTAAAGAAAAGAGAGTACCGGGGTACGTGTGTATGTATGTATGTATATACATATATATATATAATTTTATATTTTAAATATTTTTAATGTGTACATAAATTTTAAAAATACAATTTATGTATATATTTAAAAAATGTTTTTTGGGATAGTAGTGTGTGCTTTCATAATACTTGTTTATGATTAGTGTGCTATTCATTGTTTTAACCGTGTTGTTGATGTATTTAACCGTCATGATGTAGAAATGAACTCAGAAAAGTTGGCAAACTGACATAATATTGTCTTAATTTTGCCCCAATTGTCATGGACACATGATGGTTTCTACAACAGATGGGCGTGATATATTTATACCAAAAACTATTTGTATGGGGAAAGTAGAAACGTCTTTTATGCATGGCTTATCAATGCTTCCTTCTTGCAATTAGTTTTGCTTATGTATTCACTGAGTTCTTAAAAATATCTCATTTCCCTAGTCTAAGTCTTCTTACTTCCCAAACTGTTTTCGTACAATATGTATTTCATTAGCTTGACTCTAAAATGACTTAGGAACGGGTACCAACCATTTGTAGTAGTCCGCCAAATTCTTCGCGTGATATTATGTGTGGGTTTTACTCTGTGAAGATTTAGCGACATGGAAACTCTTATCTGTGTCGCCCAGTAGTCACCACCACCGGCTTCCCCGTAACTTCATTCCTCCCATCACTCCACATCATTCCACCTTCTGCAAAAACCATTCTCGTCTGGTACTTCTACATCAGTCCCTCTCCCTTCACCTCCATTGCATTCCTTCCATCTGTTCCTGCATCTTCACCTCGACCTCCATTTCCTGCGTCTTAGAACCACTCCCTCGGATCCTCCGAATCCATTTTACCTCCACCGGCGCTACTCGCCCTGTCTGGCCGACGTGTTTATAATTTATCCCGTCGTCTGAGAGCGGTGCTGTCTCCCGGCCCCGTTGCGCCATCGAGAGCACGTGGCCCCGCCGGGGATTCCCCAGAGGGAGGGGCGGCCTCGATCTCTCGGATGTCATCGCCCAAGGGCGAAGGGGAGCTTTCGGAAGTCATGGGATGACAGCACGCCTTCTCATCTGACGGTCGCTGCGCGAAGAGCGTTTTGGGCCTGACAGGTATAGGAATTAAACTTTTAGTATGCTTGCTACGTAAGCCCTTCCTGGAAGTTTTCTCTGAAAAAAAGTGTTTTCAAGAAATAAGTCTTAAAAGTGGGAAATCCTTATATAAGAAAACATGAAGAATATTTGACAGATTATTAAACGTTCACTACTGACGGGAAATCTCGTCTGATCTAAAAAAAGTAATTGTCAGAATTCTTGGAAAAGGAAAATCCTAAATGACAGGGAATTTTCATTATATCGATATATAGAAAATAACTTTATGTATGTGAAAGGTTGTCACGAAAACATTTCTCAAAACGTCTAAATTCCATTAGAAATGTCCAGAGTAATTGGTATCACAAATTATTTATTAGTAAATTACACAGTAATTTTTGTTTTCAATCTTTACTTTTTGATTTAACAAAAATTAATACTTATAAGTAACTTCAGTTAATTTACCCTTTTTGAGAAATTAAACGGACAAATATTTACATGAATTACTTACTTCGAAAACATTCGATGATCTTGGAATAAAGCAAGTGACTATAGTTTTCTTAAAAAACGTCGCCCCCAAGCTTTTGAAATTCTATTATCTTAGTAAGCCAAACAAGTGAAACTGTAGAACACATGTTTCCGCCCGGCGCCAAGAGGGAACTTGTAAAACAAGGTCAGAAACTTGGGCCAACACGTGGTACGTCGCCCCGGCGGCGGCACGAAGCGGTGTAAAAATGGGCCACCCGAATTGCATGAGAAGGCAAACATGAAGCACGCGTGTTGCTTGAGCGGAAAGCTCGAGGAGGTGGGGTTGGCTTTCGGCTATCCCCTCCCCCCGCTCCCCCTCCCCCCATGCGTCCCGCGCCCCGGCTCTCCCACCCGGCACCTCCTCCCCCAACGAAATCCTTTCCTCTCGTCACCCCTTCACCCTCCCCCCTCCCACGGCCCCTCGCATGCTGCCCGGTGCGCGCCGTCTTGTGCACACGCGAGGGCCTCGATGAAAGAACCAGCGTCAGCCACGTCACGTATGGGTTTCTTTTGACGACGGCTCGAATAGCAGTCTCAAGATTTTTCCACGGTTTTATGGAGACCGTCGAAGAATTTGCTGGGTTTTGGTTAAAAAGAAGTAGGAAGCCTTCTGGTAGATTTGGATAGATTTTTTTAAAAAAGTAACAGATAATCAATTTAATATATTGTGACCAAATAACCATTGTTACCAACATGTTTGATTAGTTACCATCAAGAAAACAAAATTAATAAATAAAATGCATTTCACTGTCATCATGCGGAAACGAATTCATCTCGAGATGAGAATGTGTTCCAGCAAATCTGAATATCATGAAATTCCCTAAAAGTGCAAATAATGATCATGGTAATCGTTGGTAGTAATAATACATTCACTACACTTTTAATTTGCGTCCTTGTGAACAGAAGACGTGGGAAGTAAGAATGTAAATAAATAAATATATCCATTTAAAATCAATTTAACGTATATTTGTTGGAAGGAATGGAACTACAATGCATTTATTTTACTTAATTATTTAGGTTCTTGAAATGTTAAGCGGTTGAATATAATAAAGGGTGGCGCAGAAAAACGGGAAAATTTGAAGTTGATGTTGGCAGCCCTGTGGATGTACAATAAGTGGGGAGGTGACGGCAAACTGTCGGGTAGTAACGGACATTTAGTTGCAATTGAGCAGTGGAGTGGCGTGGAGCGTGTGGTCGCCGTGAGAGCGTACTGCCGACATGGTGACAGTGTGACCGCTGCCCAAAGAGTGTTTCGGCGCCATTATGGAATCCCGCCCCGTGGTCAAATTCCTTCTTCACACGCAATCAAAACGTGGGTTCGTAACTTTGAAGAGACAGGTTCGGCCTTGAAAAAAAAGCCTTGTGGACGTGTATTGTCTGTACGTACCCCAGAAAACATTGATGCTGTGCAAGCTGCAGTGGTGAGTCCTTGTCGTTCGGTGCGAAAAATTGCCTCGTCATAAAGGCTCGGGCGTTGGAGCGTGCAAAGAATACTCCACGCCCTTAAATTTCATCCTTACAAGCTTCAGATTGTTCAGGAACTTATACCTAATGATTCTGTATTGCGCTAACAATTTTGTGAAAAACTGTTGGCTAAAATCAATGAGGATGCAAACTTTATTGAAAATCTTTGGATGTCAGATGAAGCCCATTTTCATCTAAGTGGATACGTCAATAAGCAGAACATGCGTTACTGGGCAAAAACAAATCCTGCTCAGCTTCACCAGCGACCATTACACAGTGACAAAGTTACTGTATGGTGTGCTGTGTCGTGTCGTGGGGTGATAGGCCCTTACTTTTTTGAAGATGAAGAGTGCTCCGCTGTTACTGTGACGTCTCAACGTTATGTCAACATGCTAGAGACATTTTTGGCCCCAAGGTTTCATTCTCTTCCAAATCTTGACATTCAGCACACCTGGTTTCAACGGGATGGAGCCACCTCACACACTGCACGGCAGCAGTAAGACGTTTGTTTGGGGATAGGATTATTTCAAAGAATGCTAACATCACTTGGCCGCCGCGGTCTCCAGACCGCTCAGTTTGTGACTACTTTTTATGGGGACATCTGAAGAGCGTTGTGTATCAGACTAGACCAACAAATCCTACCCAGCTAAAGACTCAGATTGAAGAAAACATCGCTAACAACCCGGAGTTCACATTGCGCTGGGCTGTGCAAAATCTTCAGCATCGACTGACTGAATGTGTACGGCGAAGTGGACAGCACCTAAGTGATGTAATTTTCAAAAAAGTGATGACTAAGTAGATTTCCATTGTTGTAAAACATATTATTAGCATAAAATAAAGTTTTGTAAGTTTCCTTCATTTCTTTCTAAATTTTTCAAATTTTCCCGTTTCTCTGCGCCACCCTGTACTATTATAAAACATTACCTTATGAAATTATGCATTTTAATACTAGTACGACCGGGAGAGGGCTCAGTACATCAACTGATGTCATTGCAGTACCAAAGAAGCAAGATTTACGACACTTGGATGTAGGCTAGGTCGAATTCAGTCACCGCGCCGTCTGGAGGATAATTCTAGGGGCCGGCTGCTCTGATCGGTAGTTTTCCTTGGTTTCTCCGATCGACGCCAGGCGAATGCCGGTGCAGTACCCTGAAAACGGGCCATGGAGCGTGCGCGATCTTTCCTTCCTCTTCCTTGTCCTATCCTCACCCCTTACACTAGCATGCACCACACTCCACACATGGCGGGAGACCGGTGGGGAGCTTAGAGCTCTTCCCGGCTGTGATGGTTAAGATCAACACCAGGCGAATGCCGGAGCAGTGCCCTAACAAACGGGCCACGGACCGCGCGCGATCTTTCCTTCCTCTTCCTTGTCCTATCCTCACCCCTTACACACACACTAACATGCATTACACTACCGCACATGCCGGGAAAGCCGTCGAGGCTTAGAGCTTGTCCCGACTGGGGTGGTGCCCCGCTGGTGGAAGGGCTTGGCTGGGGAAATCCCACCAGCCGACGGTAAGTGCGCGCCGGACCTCACCACTCAGAGGGAGAGATCAGCGCCACCTGTCGACGAAAACACCTGCACTACACTTGCGGGACTAATGACCTTAGTAGTTTTCGCGGCCGGCCTGGCCTTGCAGCGTGGGCCATCTGGGCGTCCTCGCGGGGTAGAGAGCAATACGCATTTATGCTATTTTGTCTCTTCACACACATTACCATAGGCTAAAGCAAAATAAGTTGTTTTATTGACAAATCGACGTCTTGTGGATATCTTTACAATAACAAAACTGTAGTATAATATTCTATAATTATTCATACGTGCCCTTCCAATACTGTCAATTTAGCATCTCAATATTTACAACCAATCAGCAGATATTAGAGGAGAACATCTTGTGTGAGCCACCCGGTATAGAGCTTACGCAAAATAGTGTTACAAAAAACAGTAAAACAGCAAAAGGAAAATAAAATACAAATGACAATGTAGAAATCAGAGTGTACATTTTTAACATTGTGATATTACAATGGTGGAGCATGGCATTTAGCAAAAAGCGTAAGGTTAGTGAGGTGCAAAGCTTCTTTCAAGAGAAATATACTTATTTTTTCTCGCTAACAAAGAGGTAAAGCTATTCCAGAAAAAGTTTAAAAACAGAAAAATCAAGATAAGTATAACATTTTATACATAATAATTTCTGTTCTATTTTTTCTTTTTTTTCAACAGTCATTCGCGTTCAACGAAATATCACCATATATTTAAAATGTTATTATTAAAACATTAACAATCATTATACACAACGTTTCAGATGATGTTTTCAATTATAAGATTAAACGAGTTTTCCATCTAAAACCAACCCGTGAGTTCCTCATGAAATAAGCTTCTTTCTGGGAGATGAACAGAAGAGCTTCCTGGCGGTAAAACCAACAAATCGATGTAGAGTGAGATCATATCTAAAGAGTGTTTCTGGGAACAGTTACAATACAATCACTCATGCAGAAGGTTAATTTTATTCTCAAACAAAAGAAAAATTACAAAATTTGCTGGAAATGCCCTCCTGCTTCTAAATATTTTCTTGTTCGTGAATAACACTCATGACATCGTGAAGCAATAATATTTTCAATTCATTAAATGCTTTCACAATTGTTTTCTTTACGTTTATCAATGGTTTTGGGGTTATTTTAGAACACGTTCCTTTTAAACAACTCCAGAGATAAAAATCACGTGATGCCAAGTCCGGAGATCGAGATGGCTACACTTAGCGCACTGTCCGTTCCTCAGAATGAGTATCGTGAACACGTGACAAAGACTGATGTGATATGTGTCGTGTGTCTTGCTGAAAGAAGCACCATTATGTTTCGTACTCGTCAGTTGAGAATAAAAGTTCTCAATGATCCCTGAATAAACTTCAGAGGTCACTGGACTTAAAAAAAATGTGTCCGATGATTTTTCGAACAGACACTGCACACCACCCTCCAATTTTCTCATCATGCAAAGAAACTTCATGCAAAATATCGAAGTTTTCAGTTAATCATTATCTAGTGTTCTGGGAATTAACATGCCCAGAGAGCTGGATCCAAGATTCATCATTCATAAAATAAAGTGACGAGAATAGTTTACCATCACTATCTTTTTCAGAAATTATTTGCAGTAAATAGAACGTTGTTAGTGGTCTTGAGAAAAAAGTTTCTACACTCTAGAACACCGGTAAGGCTTCATTTTCAAATAATGAAGCACACAATGGCAACACCCGGACTGTTACGACAAATTCCTAATAGACTTCTTTGGACACGCCTTAATTCTCTGCTGAATAACTTCCGGTGTGCGAACTCAAGCAGTTTGGTTGCTTTTAATGTACAAAACTGAACCTTGTTTTCGCCGTTTTGGAATTAAATTCTGGATTGTACTCTTCGTGGGAACACTCATTTCTGGAAATCCACTACGAAAAACTTCCTGAGTTTCCTTGAACAAACCAGTTCTAATATACGCCTCAACAATAAACACTCTTTGCACAGAATTCAGTATTATTAAATATTAGAAACAAACGAAAGCCGATACACAAAGCTCTGCAAACAAACTGCTACGCATCACAGGAGACCAAATGATTTCTAGTTCATTCGCTACAATTCATTTTCCACCTAAAACCAAAGAACAGAACACGCTTCAACGGGGCCGGTTTTAAGTGGGACACCCGGAAGTTAGGTGGATACACCGGTTGTCTGTATGGAATTCATACATACAATGGATTCAGTGGTAAATGTTGGATGAATCCATACATATTCATATGTTACATTTAACCAAGATGGAAAAGGGGAACTGATGCTTCAACTCCCTGAAGAAGAATTCAAAGACATAGAATTCGAAACGTTGTAGTAAGAAATTAGCAACATAAACTTTATATACATAATTGGTTCAAAAACTTCCCTTTTTCAAATTTCTTTGTTCGTTTCTTACATTCGAGCTTTTCTTATACGTTTACAAATTCGCCTTTTATAAATTATTTAAAAACTATTTGAGAATTTTGTTCTCTGTTGCCAGGGATGTATTTGCATTCGCAATGAATTGATATATTTTCTTTCAAGCTATCCGCAAACAATTGAAATTTTCCCATTTAGATTTTCTGTTTTAAAAATACGGCTTAAAGGTAAAGTGAAAGAAAAACTGCTACTCTACAGGAAATATCGGATCAGAATGCGACAATGGCATTCCGTCTCGCGAGACGGCAGCTGTCGTTCTGCGAATTACGTCTCATTGTTGCGACATGATTTAGCTGTATGAAACGCACTCATAATTGTGGCCGGCCTGGACGGCCGCAGGTGACAGAGAGTGTACCAAGTGAGCGCTCCGGTCTGAAGCGCCGCGAGGCCGAGTCCCGCCGAGGGCATGGTGTTTGTCCCTGAGTGTTGGCGCGGAACGCCTTGTGAGACCGCTGACCGCAGATCCTGAAGCCCGCGCCTAATGGTCTACAATTTGTAATGCGTTTTAGAACGAATTATGACTGAGGTGTGTTAATTGGGAGAGAAATTGCGGTATAAGTAGTATTACATAGCCATCACCAAGGGTGAGAAAACATGCGTTATTTAGGCATCATTAGTTTAATCTCGTATTCAAGATCAACCTTCAAGAACAACCGTCGTATTCACACTTCGCTCTGGACTACGAGATAAAAGAAGCCGCTGCACAGCCAATTCGCGTGCACCCCGCTCCTGCCAGCTCGCCGGCGTGCCGGTCGGTGTCCCTGTCGACGACACTTCGGCGACGCCGGGACGCGAAGTCCTGCATAAAACGAAAGTTAATTTCGCGATTAAATTCCTTTGTCACGCGACAGTGGCGTGGGCTCCGAGCGAGGTCGGAGTAATACGCCTATAAATAATTACTGCGCCCGTTGCATTTCACTCCATGGAAGCGAATTTCCTTTCTTGTGGGAGCGCGGACCAGGAGCGTTTCTTTTCGCGCAACAGCGCGAACGCGGGGGGAGGGAGGAGAGGGTGAAGACGCAAAAGGATGAAGTCCGGGGGGAGGCGAGGATTGGATGTGGGGAAGGGAGCGAGAAGGGGGGGGGGAGGTTGGTGGGATTGGAAGCGGGGAGGGAGGCTGAGAGGAGGGCGGGGCTGGAGAAGAGGGATGAGGCGGCGCAGGGGGTTGGGCGAGGGAGGAAGAGGGGGGGGGCAAACAATTTAAACTTCGCCTGTTGCCTCCACGTCCGTCGGAGCTCGCTTCCCCGTGAACGCTGCTTGTTTGCCGCGGACGGAACGAAAATCCGCGCGCGAGACTGCTTCTTGAGATGCGCCGCCGTCTTTTGGAATTTGGAACTTTTCTTGGCTTCGTAGTTTTACTTTCACATGTATCTGAGCGAAAAGAAATGCAAACTTGGGGCACGTAAACAGCAGAACAGAGCATTGTGCCGTTGAAAATTGCGTGAAATCATTGCTTTAATGGCTTGAAGTTGGAAGAATCGTTTAGCCTCCAGTTGCTCTCACAACACTTTTGTCAAATGAAATTACATAAATGTATTATTATCTGATTAATAAGGTATATTAATAAACGCCGAAAAACAATCTAAACAAATCAGAAATCTTCCGGAACCGATTTCTCAGAACAGCATCCAACGCATTGGGGCTTGTCACCAATCATCAGCTTCATAAAGAATTCATCTTAGAACCCATTGAACATCACACCACATGCCTGGCTACTAACTTCACTACTATTTACTCCAAATACAATCCCTTGTAATCTTCAGACTCGCAAAAAATCCTAACCACATCGGAACAAAAAGCAAATATCTTTACAATATATTCCTTAAATTCTTCTCGAATTCTATCCTCAATAGAGGACCCTTGAAAGCATCTCTCAACCTTATGTTAGATTTGAGTTTTAAATAATGTTTTAAGTATAAATTAGCACGTAAGCCTTTCAGACATAAGTAAATTTACGTACAACCAACATAAATCAATAAACTTAAAAATAAAATAGTATGATTAATTTTTGTAATGGGAATCTCAAATAATTATTTCTTATCAAGGAATTCTGACAAAGATCTAATTTAAACCTAATGTCAGCCCATCTTATTCCAAATAATGTTTAGAACATGAAATTGAGATAGTAAATACTTATTTCATTATACTTTGCAAACTAATACTAATTCACATTACAAACAATATATTGGGTGTTCAAGGCATTAATTCTCTTAACTAAGATTTGAAGTAGATTTTCCTCGTTTTTACCTAGTTGATTTGATGACTTATCTACCATAATGACCAATAAATGAAATGAGGGCTTAGAATAGCAGTGTAGCGATATTTTCTTGCCAAGGGAGTATCAAAATATGACTACTACATGCATTGAAAAAGTGTAAGCGTTTCTTAGGGATGTTGATAAAAAGTATTACAAATGCAATTACTATAAAATTAAATATATACATTCATATTTTAATGAAATAAAGGGAATTAATTTACTGTCTTTAGATATTTAAGCTACATTACCACAAATTCCAATTAATAAATGTGAGACATTGGAATTCGATTTATCCGAGAGGGATCCACTTTTTTTTGAATAACACCAAAAGAATCCGTGGTCCCTCAGATACACATCCTGTTACTTTGAAGCTTACCACTGCAGTTTTTAAGAATCGTACATCATTTTCAATACTTCCCACTCTCACACATCACAATCACGCATGTTGTTTCGCTTCCTTCTGCTCCTTCCTTCGTCGGAACAACAGATGATTCATACAACGCCAAGACTTTAGCTGAGAATGCAACAGCCGCAAAGGCGTAAAAGGAGCGACACGACGACAAATTGGTTTCGGAAGCGGAAGGTATTTTTCGCAGGCTAAGAGCTCGCCGAGATGGCGCGCAGCCACGCAGGGGAGATAAAGTCGGGCACGCACCAGAAGGAATTCTTCCTCCCGATGACACGACCCTCTTAACTTTGCCTTCCCCTGAAGAATGGGCGCGCGCTGCCGGGGCGAGGTGCGAATGGAACGGTGCGGTTGTCTGGGGATGTCAAGAGTCAGACGAATATCGGTAAATAGTACGTTCTTCTTTGCTGCTTCTATTGCTATTTCTTCTTTTACTTCTTTTTCAACTTTTCTTCAACTTACTCTTCTGCTTCTTCCTCATTGTCTCTTCTTCTTTTAATTCTTCCTCTTCTTCTTCCGTTACGAAGTTGTCACTGTTCTTACCCTGGTGGGTGGCGAAATCCGATGTTGTACTACACGTCTGTTATGGTTCTTTCTCCCATCCAGGTATTCCCACCTGTGGAGCCCGCCCCAGACAGAACGAGCTCTATGCTACCAGTATGTGAGGTAGTGTCATGCATGTAAGTATGGGTGTGTAAGAAAGCGGTGAGGATAGGACAAGGAAGGGCGACGAATGGTGCACGAGATCTGTGGCCTATTTGGCAGGGTACTGTTCCGGCCTACACCTGATACTGATCGGAGAGGCCAAGCAAAACTACCGATCAGAGCAACCGGCCGAAGGAATCTCCTCTAGACAGCGTCTGAATTTGACCTAACTATATAGCAAGAGTAATGATAACTGATAAAAGAACGCAGGATAGTAAGTTAACTCAACCTGAAAAGTTCTTCCTAAAAAATGAATTTTACGTTGTTTAATACGTGCCTTTAAAAGTATTAATTCATGTACTTAGTACATGAACATTGCATCTAATATACTAACACTTTTAAAAGTGTGTTTAAAACTGCAAAAAGTTATATTCCACATTTTTGTTTTATATTGAACAACTAGTTTGGATTGTTTCTTTCGCGGTACATTTCAAAATAAATAAAATTGTAAAATATAAAGAGGAACCGCTATATAGTACAATTATAGATGATTGTCATAAATATATTTACACTTGATGATATTATAATAAAAGGGTTTGAATATTTCTATGAAAATACTAAATAACAAAATTTTATAACAAAATACAATAATAATTCATATAGGGAGAATTCCTACTTTTAATGAAAATTGACACATGCATTTTTTAAGGCAATAACCCACAGTCAAACCTTCATTCATGAAAAGCAAAGAATAATATTGACTCATCCGTACAGTCATTATAGAGCTCTTAATGGCCAATTTCATATCCACACACAAGTATCAGACAAAAAGTTTATGCATAAATGAAAACGGTAAAATATTTATTAACTTAATGCGGTTTTCCTGCAATTAATTGACGAGGACCTTCAGACCAATTAGCGGTGGTTTGATGACGTGTTAGGAATAGTGACGGTGAGAAGAATGATGACAGAAAAAATTTTTCATGTGAAACATTAGAAACTGGACAATCTTGAAAAACTCAATCGAGAGCCGAGAGAACCCTTTCATCATCCCAAATTCTACAAGTATTGGTCGGGGGTCGAACAAGGGCTCCAGCCCTTGAAAGTGGAGGCGACAGCTATTATTCCTCATGCTCTTACAATATGGCATTGAGGAGTTCCAGGTTACTAAAACCCGCTGTAAAGGAAGTAGTAGAAGCAATAAGTATTCATATTAACAGGGGAATTTTTCAAGGAGATTCGCTATCCTCTCTGCTGTTTGGCATTAGTTTGACCCCACTATCTAGTTGTTGTACACTGACTTTGGTTACAATCTCCATGGTGATGAAAGACGAGAATCGCATTTGTTTTACATGAATGATCTTAAAGTGTTTGCAAAAATGAAGCGATTCTCTCTCAAATGCTGCCTGCCGTCAATGATTTTAGCAATGACATTTGTGTTCCGCCCTACAGGTAAACCGAATATTGTAAAAAACACTCTTTGTCCATATGTTATTTGCAAGGACAAACCCCAGTCGCCCTTGGGCACTTATTTAATTATTTTACGACGTCTTCAAGACTGAAAAATGAGTTTCTCTATCGCCGCGCGAAGGCAGCCATCGACGTTTACGCGGCCTCGCGCACGCGGTGCTCCGAGATCTACGTGACGTCACGCCACATTCTCGGTATCTCTTGCGTGGGGTGATACGGAGAGATTCCAATCCGTTTTCCAACAGTTATTAACATACCAAAGCTTCCAGATCATTCTGGAACAAATTAAATGCTCAATTCTCCTTCATTCATTGCTATCCTTACCTAGTTATTACGTGGGTGGTCGATCTCTCGCGACACTGCCGACCGCTGTAAGTTCAATTCTCATCCAGATTCTACAGAAGCAGTACCTTGTTGTCCGTCAGTTTCCGTTTCTAACTCCTTAAGATTCATACAGCATCCTCTCTTACGAAATATTTACTATTTGAGTCTCATCTCGAACAAGTTTATTAGTGACTGTGTATGCGTGTAAGTTACTGTGCTTCATGTCAGGTCACTTAAAATTCAATGTCGTATAGTTGAGCAATATTTAATTTGAGTATTATTTTAACTTGTGGGTGATTGTGAAAATGGTAACACATTCATTCATCCGAGGAAATATGTGCTCCAAGATCCAAGTGATACGAACTCTCACTAAGTCCGGTGACGACTGTTGGACTAAGAACTATTCTGTACAGCCAACAAAATCAAACTGATTGTATAGTAGAGGTAAACAAACCGTATATTATTATCCGGGATTTGAGGAAACATCGTGTAGATGTTATTGTGCCTTGCGATCAAATTGTCGTAACCAAGGAAGAAGAGAAACGTGTTAAATACAAGTGATTGGAAATCGAAATCAGCCGAATGTGGGGCGTAAAAGTGCAGGCCGTCCCAATAGTTATCGGAGCTCTGGGATTTGTTCGCCAAAATTTGTGCAAGAATTTGGCTAAACTCCTAGGTCATTCAAAAGGCCACGAAGTACGAGACATTTCTTTATTGGGAACAGCGATAGTCCCTAGATCTGCACCTTAGGAAGCTGGCTGCAACTAGAGTAAATTTCATATTCAGCAGACTCATAACTTCTTTAGTAGTGATGTAGAGGAATAATAATAATAATAATAATAATAATAATAATAATAATAATAATAATAATAATAATAATAATAATAATAATAATAATAACAACAACAACAACAACAACAAACCTTTTTCACTTAATCATCCATCTCACGAAAATAGACCTAGGTTGGGAAAAGCTTTTTCGAAGCTACTCAGGAGATATTCTATATTCTATTCTAAAAAATAAGCTGTCTTCGTTCACACACGCTACCACTTGAAAATACTGAATATGAAAATTTTTCAATGACATTTTATTACATTGTTACTGACATAATGTCACCTTTTGTACAGAAAATCACTGCTTCTATATCTGAAGTCTAGTAAGAAACTGAATTTAAACAACTAAAATAAATAAGATATGTGCATTAAAGCATTAATTGTTTCTCTCCTCAAAATGATATTAAAATTGAAATTCTTATTGCATATTTAAAAGTATTAAAGAAATATTTCAATTTACTGAAAATTCTATTGAGTTTTACTGAATTTTTAATTTTTTATTGTAAGCATTTTTTCGTTTTCCGAAGAGATCGGTAGAGATTACGTTTAGTACATTTACATCGTTATCCACAAGTATATTCGTCAGGTAATCCCAAGAACAACCCAAAAAATTAATTGTAGTAACTAGTGAATTCAAAATTAGAAATTAGTGATGGAACTGCTCGCGAAATTAAAATTCACAGCATAGTGGGGTTCTATGAACGAAAGTTTCCACTACCTCTCAAAGCATTATTTCTTAATTATTAGTGCTTTATCGTCGAAAGCAAACCATGCCGCAGAAAGCCACGAAATTCCCCGTTGGCTCCATGTAGTAAAACAGGATAGCAACCCCCCCCCCCACAATAAGCCACACCCCCGGAGGCGTTTGTAACGGCAGGGAAGCATTTTTCGGGGCGAGGGGGGCGGCGGCGGCGGCGGGTAATCTACCGCGATATAAATGTAGCGAGGCTGCAATTTGTCTCTGGTCGTCAATAATATTGACAAGCCGGCGGGGCCGTAAGCTGATACACCGCCGCCGCCGCCCCCGTCGCCTCCATCCCCGATGCCGCTGATGCCGTCGCCGCAACGTCCCCCCCCTTTTCGACCGTCCCCCGTCCACTCCGATCCTGGCCGCCCGCCCGCCTGCATTGTAAAGGCTCCTCCCGCATGGTCGACCGTCACATTTCGAACCGTTTTAAATAATAATTTGTCTCAGCGGGTTTCCCCTCCCAGCCCCCGCACCACAATCTGTGCGTTGGGCCGTGTAAGCGATGACGCATATGCGTGTCCGCTGGAATCATATATCACATTTTGCTTTATTGAAAACTAAATCCACGAGCGCTCAGGCAAGCGGTCAGTCTCCACAGGACAATCTGTCTGGATGAGGATTTGGAGAAGGGCCTGGAAAATATTAAGGACGTTCCTGTTGTGGGGCCGGTGTTAAATATGAACGAATGCCAGGTTTGATGTTGCGAATACGATAATATAAAACGCTCTGCAGTTTTGCATGCAAAGACGTTTTGTAAACCGAATATATCGAAAGGTCATGAATTGTCGCAAAAGCACTACTTGCAATCCGTCATAGCACTTAAAAACGAATATTTATGGATTTGAAAGGTGCTAAAAGCAAGCCGGTAAAGTTTAATGCCAATCCGAGCAAGGCCGTTATGATCGGGCGGGTCTTGGTCCGAGCATCCAGCACGGCGAGTGATGCGTGCAAGGGATGCGAGAAGTGGCAACGCTGTTCTCCATAAGCGCATAAGCGCTGTACTGCAATCAAATGCTTGGACGCGCAAAACGTTATACACTGATCCGCTTCCGACCGAAGAGAGTAAAAGATGACAAAGTGAATTATTAATAAAAAAAATTATATCTGACGTTAGAGCTGAAGCAAAGCGAAACCTTTGATACCCTCCCCGCACAGCCTAGAAGATTGAGAGAGAAGAGTGTTTGACACAAAATTAATATTATTGCAGAATTCCCTCTCAATGTTTGGCACGTGATAAGTACTGACAATTCTTTGGCATGATTCTGTCAATTCATTTAAATGACAATGGAATTATTGCAAGCAAAAACTTATTAGAAGCTATCATTTTTTGGGATGCTACAGAAATATTTAGAAGTAGCTTTCACTTTCATTACAAATGGCAGCTCATAAAGACGCAAAAAAATACACCAAATGCTTTAAAATTTAGGACACAATTGTGATCTAACATTCTGTGATACATTACTGTTCAAGAACGTCCCCTGGGTAAAAACGGAGAAGAAATTTCGCCTTGACCTTAGTTTGCCCTAAGCACATGAGGCTTTCTTGTTTTATTTAGCTCTTTGCAAGAGCGCTCGAACATGAATTTACGAAATGATCAATTCTATTACTAAGATCATGCATATTTTATGTTCGATTTTTTGCAAATGCCTTCTGGCGTCTTAGTAGCGAACCGTAGCATTTTAGCAGCCTCGAGCCATCCATTATCGTCTGGCACTTCGACGCGCTGTGAACTATCACTCTTATTCTTATCTCGCGCACCCTTTCAAAAGAAGCGCTAAAGAAGCCTGGAAGGGGCTTTCGCATTAAAGTCGCTCCTTAACCGGAGTCCTTCACCGGAGGTCTATCTGAAAGACCCCGCATCCATTCTGCGCCCCAGAGATAAGCCCTTCCTAACGATGAACAGACATACCGCTCTCCAAAAGAGAACTGGGGACGAGGTATCCTAATCCTCTTTCAGTGCCTTCACCTCACAGATGGTTTAGGTTTATTTGCGTGAAAAGCAAGAGGTTTATTTGCGTGAATTTTGTTATGACTTTGACGATGTTTATGGTACATTTATATCGTACGGTGATATGTACATTGCCCAAAGCTGTTTTTCGAATTTTTAATTGAATGTTATTTCTCGTTGTAGTAATAGCCAGTGGGTTATGTCCATTTGTAGTTCAAATAAATTTATGTTATCTTAACCACGGAACAAAGCCTAAAAATGAGCTGCTGAGTGATAGAGTAGTGTAAGTGACTAAAAACCCGATTTTTACTTATTCCATATTTTAATAGTACTGCATAGTATAGCAGCACTGTCCGGAGAGTCGAAATTGTATCAAATGACGCAACAGACGGAAAAATGCTGCCCTGTAAAATTAAGAGTAAAAGAATTATACCGCTCTACCTCACAGCAACTCAAATATAAATACTGGTAAGAATTCTAACCCATTTCATCTTTGACTTGAACAGTCGAGTTTTGTTTTTGTAAGTGATACATATAGCTGTCCTTTTCCTTTTGTAATTCTCCATTGTTGATTCATACATGTACACATTTAGAACTCGATATTCCATCTCGAATTTTGAAGTGTGTACAAGGCTTATGCTGCATTGTAATTATAAAATTACATAATCCCTTCTTAAAACTAAGAAAAACGATGCCAACCTAAAAAATGTATTTTCCCGCCTCTAGTAAACAGTTTTATTAACAAAATTAAGTACCTATAGGAACACACACTTTTTCGTTGTTCCTTACAAAATATGTAATAAATACTAGCACAATATTTCTATAATATAATGTATGAAGTGTAATGACCGGAAAGTAAGTAAATTTGTTTTATATATTTTTCTTGATTCAGACTATTTGATTAGTTTAATAACAAGAATTTTCAATGTTACATAAAATATTTCAGTACTGATAGGAATATGATTCTCAATACTTTTCATGAGAATTAATGTAAAGCCAGCGTAACTGTCTGATATTTTTAGTAAATAAATCATAGGATATGTGATACCATCACTAGTTGCCATTTGTTTGGGGAAAAATTTGTTTCATTAGGTTTACAATTGGTCATTATACACTGGTTTAGGACTCTATTATACACCCCCCAGCTAATTAATGTCACACACAATAGCTCTCCAGAGCTAGTTTGACCATTTTGAGAAACTACATTTCATTGAGTGCTCATTCAACACGAGCACCCATAGTCTCTTGAACAGAGTGCTTTGATGTAGTACTAAATTGTTTTAGTAATGTGCAAATGTGGTATCCCAAAGTCTATAATTAACTCAATATATGGAATTCTTGTTTTTGAAATCAATAACTATTTCGGTACTTAAATTAACTTTTTAAAAGTTTTTGCAAATGACAGTTTAATATAAATTATTTTCGGCAGAGTGTATCCCAAAAAAACCTTTTATTGTGAATAATTTACATCAAATATGAGTATTTTGATACAATATTGTTGATTATTCTCAAGTTCAGCAATCATTACAGAAGTATTTATTTGGCATTAGGGTCGAATGTCAGATTTTTCCGGCTAGGTACCGCTGTACCGGGACCTAGTTAATTCCTACTATTGAGGACTAAGAGACCCATGTTGCGAACATGACGAATTCTCACCACCATAACTACCAGTCTCTGCCTGCCTGAACTTTTCTTCGTCACACAGCTACAGAAACTTACACGATTTTTATAGAAAAGCTATAACTCTATTTTTGAGTCGAAAAGCAATCAAACCCCGAATCTCACCACGTCAAGCTAGTAAACTGCCCATGAGCTTCTCTAGAGGCGTCCATGTAGATTATTACTTATTTACGCAATTTTAGTAGCTGGAATATTATGTATTTTTGAACACACAAGCTCTGAGCTCAGCGTACGTGACATCTGGAGCAACGTTTCCGTAAGTTAACAACCCACTTGAGTCCAAGGGCTACGAGGTGATGCTTGGAGATTAACGTGGATATTCAACTAGGTTGAACACAATTCCGGGCGAGGTTCCATGTCGTGAATTTACTGATTCGTTAGTGTTTTCGGGCGCAAAATGCTAAGGTCGTTAGTCCCGTAAGTGTAATGCATGTTTGTAACAGGAGGTCCCAGCTGGGACAAGTGTGGTAGTGTGGTGAATGCAGGTGTGTGGAAGTAGGAGGTGGCGATAAGAACACGAAGGGGAAGGAGAGATGGCTGTGCGTGGTCCGTTTGTTAGTGCACAGCTCCGCCATTCGCCATTCGATAGGATAAATCACGCAAAACTACCAATCAGAGCAGTCGGTTCATGTCGAGAAGAACCTGGAAGGTCTCTAAAAAAATAGATGACGGGAGAGAGTTGGGATGTCAATTAGATATCATGACTATAAATAAAGGATTACTACACAGCGCTGCTTGCAAGGGGTTCTGGGTTGGAGTCTCGAAGGTGGCGGATTTTCGACAATAGCGGCGTGTTTCTCTCATCGACACCAGGCGAACGTCCAAGTAGTACCCCTATAAACGGGTCGCAGACAGCGAGCGATCGTTCTTTCATCCTTGTTCCATCCTCCTCCCTTACACATACAAACGCTCTTACATGAACTTTACTACCACCAGGGGGACAAACGTTTTCCAGAGCGGTACTCTTCTTCGTCGACAGAGGGCGATTTACGGAGTGAGAAATTACGCTAGCTGCCGGATCTCACGTTCCAGTGGCGGGGAACACCGCCCCCTCCAGGGGAATAGCGCACCTACGGAACACCACGTAGCAGTTAGAAACTCGGTAGTAGCTACTCGGAAACACAAACCAATCAATCAATATGGCACGTCCTTCCACACGATTCGCTTCAACAAACATCAATCCACTTCTCAATCCTTTGACGTCTTCAGCGCACGAATAAAGATCGCGACGACGGCACCTGCTACTCCATGACGAGAGCACAGACGTGCGCGATGCTCGCATTCATGTCCGCCGGAACGAAGGCAAACTTTCCACCGCCTCCTCCGGCCGGCGTGCTTCGATCGGGGCGCAACGTAGCGTCGAAGTTCCGAACCACTTTCAGAGCCGCGAGCGGCCGTTCGTTCTCCTCGGCGATTTGTCGAGAGGAAGAATGAAGCAAGCGCTCTCCTAGCCTTCTCCAGTGGCCCCTGTAAGAGGATTGAACGCTGAAAAGCTTCCGGCGATGCACCCGGCGGGGGCGGGGGAGGGGAGGGGGGCCACGTGGCGACGCGGGGAGGCTTCTCGCGCCAATGCAGCATCAAGTCGCCAAGGAGAGGAAGGCGGTGATGTGAAGGTGGAGTGGAGAGGGCGGGTCGCAGAGCGGAAATAGTGAGAAGGGAGCGGACGAGTGTCTGAGTTGTTGTTTCACTTATGTAGCGGAAAACGGCACGTTGTGAATGGCGGAATGGTGAGATGGAAGTCGAGCAAACTAGAGGAATGGCTGGTTTGGCGGAATGAAACGCTGGGGTGGCGGATTGGAAGTATGGAGGAAATACGGGATGCAAATGTGACGAGATGATGGGAGAGCGGAGATGTGGAATGAATAGGCGGCAGAGAGGCGAGGTAATGGAATAGTAACCTGACAGAAAGGCAGACTAGACTGATAAGATGGTGATACGGCCGAATAGTGGTATGCGGGATGGTAATATGGCGGAGCGAAAGAATGGTGGGGTGGTGTTGTGAGGTAGTGATGAAAATACTGAATGAAGAAACGGCGGGTTTGCGAGAATTGAATGGGAGGGTGGTGGATTGGCGAGGCGTTGTAAGAGCAGGTCAGAGGCCCGGTGGGGGAGGGAGCGAAAGAGTAGAATCGCGGGGCTGGACGGTGATGGAGCAGCGAAGGGGCTGCGTATCCCGCCCGCCTGCACATTCGGGCAAAGGCCTCTGGCGGAGGCCGAAAATAATCTCCTCGCGGCGCCTCGCCTGCGCTCCTCGCCGAGAAAAGACCTTCAGAAGTAACTAATCTCAAGCCTGGACATCGAGGTTGTTTTCTACGTGATTATCGCAGTTTGAGTGTCAGCTGTTTAAGTTCTAAACGCTTTCAGAATATTTAAAACCCTAACAAAACAACGAAAATACTTATTTCCTTTGCCGAAAAAATATTGGATATAAATTGACTACTGGATTCAAGGTAGTCTATATGTAAACTAGATGATTAACTTTAATAAAACGAGTATTTTGTTTAAAAATACAGTTTTTAAAAGACAATATGCTTATGTAAACGTTAGAATAAAATAAATTTCCTCCCATTGAAGTTTTTAACTTCGGATAAGGTACGAATTATCGAAATATTTGAGAATTGATGGGGGTTGCATTTTATTTTAGTTGATCATTCCATCTCTTCGTTTTATGAATATTTATTGTTCGAGGTATTAAATTAAACGAATTACTCTAAAAGGAGTACAATAGAAAAACCTTGTACTCGTGCAACTCAAACAGTAACGTCCGAGCGCACTTCTATCCGACATTCAATAAAGTAGTCGACAGAATACAAAACATCCTTGTATCATAAAGCACAACCACTTAGTAACAAAACTACCATTTTTGTGGTATACGAGAGCTAGTCTATTTTCGTTGCTAGAGATCCTCCTAAAGCAATCAAGACACCCGAGCACAACAGTGTGCACTTTCACGTATTATGTTGCCATAAAGATGCCAGCACAATAGCTTCTAAAAACAAGCTCTCAGCGGGAATATTAGCCCACGCTCTCCTCCACTTCCGAGAATGGGCTTGTTCGGTGGAAGCGCTTCAATACACGGATCAGCGATCTCCATGAACCAAAGCCAGTTTAAGAGCTGTTGCTAATGGGTCGGATTTGGTACATAATCCGAGGTTCTTGGTAATTAGTCACGATCTTAGAACAGATAGTGAGACAATATGAGATATAGACCATTTCATTACTGTTTCTTTTTATTTGAAGATATCCAAATTTATGACAGAAAATGTAGAATGTAATTCAAGAATACTTTGGAGTGTTTAATGTTATTTAAGCAAACAATACTAGCAGTGTAGTTTTTAACTTACATTATTTTATATTTAAAGACAATGTTAGATTGTTGTTTTCTTTATTTGTTGGTTCATAGTTAAAGTGCTGCCCTCTCATTCATCCGATGGCGGTATAACTTTGTCAAATTATTACGACGAGAATGCTTGCGCACCTAAACGCACCTTGATGCCGACTCAAGCGCGCCGGGGCACTCTACGTAACGGCGCTTAACGCACCTCGTAGCACAGTGAAGTACGATTATGAACACAATTATTAAGACAGAGGAAGACAGTGATACTGAGAGAGAAACAAACAGAAACAGAGACGTAGAGAAAGAGAGAGAGACACACAGAGAGTGGGAAAGACACGGAGAGACGGAACCACACTCGCTAGAAAGTCTTATGTCTATTGAAATTTTGCAGAACGTTGCGTTAAACGGAATTAACGATCACGTGACCAGCAACATGTAAAGTGTAATGCATTCCAATAGCGAAACATTTCCGGGTTTAAGTTTAAGATATATAGAAGGATAATTTAACAGATTTCGCTACAAATATTTTTGAATTGGTGGATTTGTGCTTTGATATTTGAGTTGTAACAGAGATGCACATTCTGACGCATTAAAACTGCATAATAAACAATTCCGAACAATTCATGTGACTGATAAATACCACTGCAGGATGCTGTCTACCAATCAAGGCCACTAAGTCACAAATGTCTCATGTGTGGCTTAGTCAGGCAGCATAAATTCACCGATGTTAAACTTATTAATGAAATTTCTGATATCCTACGTAAATTGTATCCCACAAACAAGATGAAATCACAAATTCTCTGATCTTATACACTTCAAATAGTCTTCTACTGCTTGGTTCGAACTGCACAAAGCTCGTCAGAATTCGAACCTAGTACCTTCCGGTCAGAGGTACTGCAGTGACATCAGCCAACTTTCCCATTACAGCTACTGGTAATTCGACAAGAGACCCCTGATTTAAGCCGCTGACAACTAAACCACCGAGACAATCAATCCTTCGGACACTTTCTTAGGCCTAATGCATCGCTCGATATATGATATTCAATAGACTCCATTCAGTCACCTTGTCGAATAGGCAGTTTCGTACAATGTCGCCCAGTCTATCCACCATGGTGGCAGCGGAGTGTTGTAGTGCGTTCTACTCCGCTGCCGCAGTGGCAGAGCCCCTCGCCGGCCGGCGCCCAGGTGCGCTCGCGGGGGCGGGCGGTCGACGCCGGTTGCATTTGCCTCTCATTGTGCCTCCGCCGCGCCCCCGCTCCATATTTCGGGCTTATTCGGGGTTCGGGCCCCGCGCACGCTCGGGCCACGCTTCGCCGATTCCGAGCGGTCGCAGATGTCGATGGTAGGGAATGTGAAGGAGATGTTAAAGGTGGCTGGTAGACTCAAAGATATATATTAACGTTGGAACCATAAAAGCTACTATTTCAAGATTTTATAGCTAAAGAAAATAGTTAATTTCGTACTCGTTCAATTGTTTGTGTTCTGTCGTGTGCATATACATTTCCAGAGTTATTAGAGATGAAGAAATCCATTGAGCATTGTAGATGAAACTTTCTTCGTTTCGCTGAGCTACTTGGCGATCGGTGTTTACGGACGGTATCAGAACATTTAATTTATAGCTAACGGAAAGTAATGAGAACTTGTGGATTGTATATTGTGGATGAAATGAACAGCATAAGTAGTTTAAGTTCAAAACAGACGAATGCAAAAAATAATAAATAAAAAAATCATAACACTTCAACTTCAGTTGCATGTATTAGAGACACAGCAAGAAAACCTCATGCAAAACACTGCGATTCTCGTTTAAAAGGACTGAGAATTATTATGTTGCTATTGGTGAATGTACAGCTACTTCATCTGAATAGAGTCGTATAGCAGAGTCATGGAATACAGTTCCGAAAGAGGTAACCATTCCCGTCACATTGTTAGACGCAATTACGGTCGTAAAATAAATTCCGCAGCCTTAAAGAAATCCATGTAAATTACTTTGTAACCATGTTACAAAGTAACAATGCGTTTCAACAATTAAATTTTGCAACCAATTCTTTGAACAAACTTTAATTATAATCAAATACGAGTAGCAAGCAAATGACGCAGGAGCCACTGATGGCCAGTGCAGAAAGGCCAGGGGGCGGGCCAGGTACCGAACGCGGAGAGAAAGACGCGAGCGCCGGGGGGGCGCGGCGCGGGCTCGACCTTTCTGCTTGCGTCAGCGCGCCTCGTTTCTGCTTGCCGCCCGCCTCGGCGTCCGTCGCCGTCGGAGCGGCGCTTGCTCGTTCGCGAGCCGCCCGCCGCGCCGCCATTGTCCACCGCGGGATTATCGGCTCTCTCTCGCGCTCGCCGAGAACGCGCCCTCGACCACCTCATTGAATGCGAATGGGCTGGGGGAGGGCACTTTGGCTGAATTAAATGAAGAAAAGGAAAATTCTGTCGTTTTCAAAATAATTCTTGCGTGTTGGGATTACAAATACATGATTTTTAATCTCTCAAACACGAGCACGTCATTATCAAAGGAATGTGGCACATATGAAGTAGTATATCATATTCCGAATTAATGAGAGGTTGGCTGATGATTCTGGGCACGCCAACGGCTAAGGTAATTAGTACCGTTATTGTAGGGCATGCTTTTTTATCTCGGCTGTGGTGGTGCTCTATCCCTCTGGGTGGCAAGATCCGGCGCGGACTTACACGTCTGCTTTCCCAACCAGATTTCTCTCACTGCCCCGGGGACGTGTCCTAAACTCTCGACCGGTCTCCCGACACACGTGAAAGTGTAGTGAGTGTGTGTAATTGAGGGTGAGGTTAGGAAGAGGAAGCAAACGCTGCGTTGCCTGTTTGTTAGGGTACTGCTTAGCCGAATCTGCTAATGATTGTAGAAAGCTACGAAAAACTAGCAGTCACCGCAGCTGGTCGCTAGAATTCTCCTCCAGACTGGCTGAAACTGAGTAGCTAGTTTTGAAAATCTGCCACCGTCGGAACTGGAAGCCCCCAGGCTTCCAACCAGTCACGATGCAGGGTCGCGAAACTGCTGTCTTTCAGCTAAACTCAACCGGTCAAAAGTAATATAGTTGAATAAGTTTAAGTATGTGTTACATATAATATATTCATACAGCAATAACTCAATAAATGCGATTTAACTCTTTTTCAATTCACATTTAATGCAAATCTGAGCACTGTTTTCTGCGCTTCTGAGGTTTCGAACTTTTAACAACCATCGCAATGGATGCGGTCTCTACTTTCATCTATACAGGTTTTGCTATGCCGTTACTTGCTTTGCCATGCTTTAAATAAATAATAATATCACATTTTCTATGATCGTTCTGAATAATCTTCCGATCAGTTGCCGATTTCTCTCCCCGGGGAATTTCATTGTGAGCTCATCCAGTTTTGGTCGACAACGAAGTTCACCATGTATGTCCTCTCCCTCTCCCGCTCGGTCTCCCCGTCTCTGTCTCACTCCGTTTGCTCGTCGCCGACAGAGCTCCGGCGCGCCGCTCGCTGGTCCGTCCCTGGCGGCCGTGGAACGACGATGACATAGGCACGTAGCCACCGCCGCCCACCACCGCCATGTCCTCACCACCACCGCCACCATTGTTGGCCATCGTCGCATCGCCAAGGGAACGCCCGGCCAGGTCCGGCCCGGCCCACGCCATCGTCCACGCTGCTGCCGTCATCTCCCAGTCGACGCTGCAGCTCGCTGTCGCCGGCGCCCTTCAGCTCACCCGTTGCCTTCGCCTTCGCCGCCGCCTGACACCGCGCCCCGCACGCCCAGCACAGCTCTCGGCCTCTGCACACACAGCCCTCGCCGGCTCCTCCCGCTCCGCGCAGCGCATCCACTTTAAACAGTCCCATTCTAAAATGCACCTACTTTATTCATCAATTATCGATGCTTCGCGACATCGAAATTCATGTTGAGAATGATATGAAAACCATGGCAGAAAACAGATTTTGTCTTGCTAATAAATATATCTTATGCCTTGGAAATAGACTTGTACCTCACACAATGAATGCAATTAAGAAAAAATAAATAGTATATCACTTATCTTGTTCATTCCCTTGCTAATAGAAAAAAATATAACGATAGTACATGAATTTCTCCGAGGATATGCTACTTCCGGTCTACGCCGCCTATGACTTTCCTACTCACATTTTCAGTTTGAATGTGTTACTTCTGGTAGTCTTATTTTCTTCCTCCAGTGACATCTTTTGACATCTGACATGACATCTTTGACCCTACCAATTTGTTTCAAGAACTACGTCGGCCAGATTCCATGGAAAATAAGTAACGTTCCCTATTTGAAAACCATTTCACTCATTCTGTGAATTATTTTCTACCGCTCCAAATAATTCGCTTCATTTCAATCATTTCATTCTGAACTCCGTTCTCTGCCTCTGAGGACCTGTAAACACAGTGTTTCCATAATTTTCGACAATTTTACCGCCCCACAACGCCGCGAATCTAGGTATCTCTACGACGTGAACGCAACTTTCTTTTACCAGTTCCATCGTTTCCATCGTTCCATCTCTATTCCTTCACCATAGTCATTGTCCGCAACATATACGCACGGGGCTGTACCTCGTCGTTAACGTCCCGCCACTCACCCCACCCTCTCGTGCGCAGTCGCTCATTTTACATTTGCCTCTCACTACGATCTCTCAATCGCATCTCCCAATTGTGTGTACAGTCACTTCCCTTCACGCTCTGTCGTAAATTCTATGACTGTTTGCTTCTTATCATCGTTATAAGTTACCTCAATGTAGCCTCGATGTCCTTATCTCATCTACTTGCGTGTCCGGAAGGTGCTGCAACCTACACACAGATGCCACCGTTTCGCCCGGCATCTCGCAACCTTCCTCAGAGCTAAATGCACCTCTGTATTCCGCCCTGCGTATGCACATGAATATGCATTTCGCTGCGAGGAAGAGTGCAGCACGAAAGCCCAAACATCGGCATCTGTGCATAGGAAGCTTATCCTGGGCAGCCAAGTAGTAGATTCTGACACCGCTTACGCTTTCCCTCTGTGCGTCTCTCCCCGCGCCGCCCGGCCCGACGCATCTGCCTCTCGCTAGGATGACCAGGAGCCTGCTTTCCCTCTCTCTGCCGTCGTCGCAAAGGCCGCTGTCAGTGCCCCGGCGCTCCCAGGGCCGCGCCGTCCACCCGGCGGTTGGACGTCTGTCCGTCCGTCCGACGCATGACCTTTCGCGCGGCGGCGGTCACGGGGGCGGGGGCGGCCCGCTCGCTGAACTTTGCGCCTCATCCGCCCCACCCCCACCCCGGCCACGCCCCCGGCCGCGCCCCTGGCCGGCGCCGCTGCCCATCCACCCTTGGGAACCCTGCGCGCGCCGCGCAGGATAAAAGGTTGCGGGTTCGGACAGCGGGAGCGAGTCATGGCCGCCCCACACCGGGCGGCAGGAAATGTTTCGCCGCTTTGCACTGAGCCCCCGCGCCTCTGCTCGCCGCTGCCCGATTCGGGGGCTGCCATCGACCCTCCACGGCGCCGCGCGCGCTTCGTCAGAGTATAACTTCCCCCGCACCCCCTCTCTCCATTCGCTTCCGCGAACTGGTAACTATGCAGTGACATTGATAATCAGTTGCAGATACTAAATGGAAATATTGTATTAAAATTAAAATCCGAGGATGCAATGTGAAACTTCCAAATCCAAAAATAGAACTGCTGATACGGGGAAAAAATTAAACGCATTAAGAGAGAAGCGAGATGGGATAAAGAGAAAACAGCATGACAGGACAGATAGGGTAACATACGATAAGCTGATATTAAAGCGGGGGAAATTGGAAGAGTGAGAAAGGAGATAACAGATGAGACAGGGAGAGAGAAAGAGGAAGAGTGAGGTTGGAAGATTGAGTCAGGAATGGAGGGAAATAAGAAGGAAAAGAAGAAAAAACAAAAGAACGTTAATCGAGTAATCAGAAATGAAATAATCATATTGCTGGGTAATTTTAAATAGGAGCAATACATAACTTATTTTGCCGTGCACAGCAGCAGAAATGACAGAAGAGACCTGAAGCACCCCCAAAAGATATGCAAGGCAGGCCGGGATGGAAACGTCCACAGCGAGAGAGAGATCTACAAAAAAAAGTCCACGAGGCCCTCTGCCGCAACGCTGGCCCTTGACCGCGTCCCCGGGCAGCCGCCGGGCTAATTCAATGGGCGCGATCGCGTCAGCAGGGGCGATTGTGCTCCCGCGCCAGATTAGGGCGAGCCCGGCCGTTGCGGCGCGGTGCTGCCCTCTGGGGGCCGAGAGCGGCCGCGGGCGGCGCAAGTGGCCGCGACGAGATCGCGCTCTGGCGAGGAGGCTCCGCGCCTAGCATCGGACGCTCTGCGCGCTTACACGCGCGATTACGCCGAGAGGCGCTTCGGGCGAGAAGAAGCGCACCAGCGCGTGCTCAACTGCGGGATAAATGTTTCCGATGACGCACGGGTGAAAAATGTTTCGTTGCTGTTTAGCATTTTGGCGTTTCTATAATTTCTACTGGCTTGTTGTAATTGCGAGTTCAATTGGTAAGCAAAGTGGTTGTATTAAAATTACCGGCCATAAAGTGTACATTTTATATATTTTAAGTCGTTCTGGAACAACTAGGCCATTAGTGACCCTCGGTACAAATAACACGTATTTAATTTACAGAGTTTAATACAGTAGGTTTTGTATCAGTCCCTTTAAGTACATTCGTTAACTGCGAACAAAAAAATCCAAATTTGTGTCTTGACACATTTGGAGAGAGAATAATGCCAGTACTGAATCGAATAGGAGGACTATGAACGTTTGCCACTGATTTCTAAAATCGGAGTTCAGGAATTACAACGCAGTTTGCCTGTGCGTCATGGGTGACCGGAAGGTCGTACATTGCGAGTCCAGTCGGTGGCAGATTCTCAGCACTCGCTGGACAGCTACGTCGGATTCATCTGGCGTCTGGAGGGGAATAGAAACAGAGGGCTGCTCCGATTGGTAGATTTCTATGGTTTATCCGCTCAACACCAGGCGAATGACCAAGATGTACCGCAAAAACCGGACAAGGGACCGCGTGTAAACTTTTCTTCTAATCATTGTCCCTTCTCTCACCTTACACACTGATATACTCGCTCGAGACAATCGTGCTGGGCAGGACACTAGGCCGGAGCTTAGTGCTTCTTCCACCTGAGGCGGCGCTCTATTAGGGAAGTGGAGGGGAGAAACACGGCCAGTGGATTTCAGCCGTGTTCCAGTACATGGGGAACACCGCCATCTCCCTGGATAAAAAACGTTCATTTCACTAAGGGCACAGGATACCACTGCCGTTGACGCACACCACGTCCCTAAAACAACATATCAAATCATGCAACGCACGTTTCTGGGTACTTACAAAAATGGCCTTTGGAGACTATGAAAGAAGCTTTGTGTCCCGAAAATATTGGTTGTTTTTTAAACGACTTTCCAACGAGATATTGCGATGGGATTAGAAAATCATGCAATACGCTTTCTACATTGTATTTCCGCCTCTGGCGATAAAACAAAATAAAAAATTAGTAATTAATAAGAACACGCGGGAATGCATATTTAATCTAAAATGACTTATACTATGTACACCATGGTATAGATCTTGCATTGTTTAAACACGAATGTATCAAGATTATTAAAATTGTCCCTTTATGTCTATTATGTTTGTCAAAATGTACTGTAATTTCAAGTAATTTGTCTTACAGTTACAATAAAATAAAGGCTGGATATACGCCTAGTTATGTTTAAATTTTCAATGTAAATAGATATTTTACATTATTCTTTGAAACAATAACAATCCAATTGCGTTGTTTACCGACCGTCTCGTTGACCCCACACAGCCCGTCCACGCACGTCCACCCTGTTGGACATGAGCGACCTCTCTCTGAATGCATCACAATTGTGCCATTGTGTCGGGCAGCGCGGCCGCAAAGTGGCCGACGGCGGTCTGGTGAGCAGGAGCGCGGCGTGACGGGCGGGGCGCACGCAAGCGCCCCCCACCCCCACCCCCACCCCCACCCGCACGCTCTCGACCTCTCGCAACCTCCGCCTCTCCGACCCGCAGCAGCCAGCGACAACGGCGACCATAAACCTCTGGCCTTCGGTTTATCTGACTACGCGTCACGTGAAACGGCCAATTACGGCTGCGAATAATCAAATTTGCCACACCGCCCCGGCCGCATAATTTAATTTATTACCGATTTAACTAAATAGTGCGAACGAGCCTATCTGGGCGGGAGCGCCGGGCCCCGAACCCGCGCACGCGCGTGCGCGCGTGCCTCCTCCGGCCGGCCGCTGGGCTGCGCGGCCTCGCTGGCGTGGTAAATCCAATGAAACGCCCCCTCGGGTGTCGTGTTCGTGATTTGGTGAAGACACGTTAATGCCGGTGGGCGCTCCTCGCCATTCGATTACATTGCGAGCGTTCTTGATGCAATTGACAGGATGTAATGTTGGCCCTGTAAGCGGATCTTCGGCAGTCACGTGTAAATGTTATGAGTGCGGCTGGTCGTTCAGATGGGAAATAGGCATAGGTTTAAAAGTCTGTTGGCACTCTGTTAAACTGATGGAGATCAATTTTTCTGCTTCAGTTCAATGGTTTTTACATGTTTCTCGGCGTCACGTAAACTATTCGCTGTCTGAGCATTCTATATTTTTTACATTTTATTCTTCCCATTTTATAATATTTTATTTCTGGTTACCTTTGCAATTTAGTTCATACATTTATTTTTTAAATAAAGTATGAAATTTTGTAAATAAATAAGTTATGTTCGAAACATTTTTTGTTTTATATTTGCAGAGTCCGTTTCGACTTTCAAGGACCCGTGTTCCGTTCACCACTACCTAGTGCATGTTCTGTTGGTACGGTTACGCATACAATTTCTTACCAAAAACTGAGATAATTTTCGCTTTTGGCGAATAATCGATGTGGAGTTGCTTTTCCGAACATCAAAAACACCAAATTGAGTACGAAGTAAAAGAATCTCTATGTCATGTGACAGTTATGTCTCCTAATGGCATGTCGTCGAAAGACTAACAATGTGAGAATACGAAAACTCTCGCGGGGATATTCATTACCAGTTTGAGAAATACTACTGCACAGTGGTCAATATATTTTTCTAGTGCTGTATCTTTGAATGATGATGACGACCATTTCCAAAAAGGAATGGCTCCCTTCGGCAATTGTAAAACTATAAATTATGCCGATCGATCATTTGCAATTCGTGGCTTCTCATTGATTTCTCTCCTCAATGAAACTGCAAATCCATTAGTAGTGAATGCGGTTTCAGAGGAGAGAACAGGCGCGGAGGAGGTACTGCAGAAACCGTACACCAGGCTGGTAGTTAGAACAAACGTTTGTGATATCAGGGAACTAGTACATTGATCAATGATCCTCATCGTCAAGAGGTGAAATTAGTCAATTCTTTTAGTTCACGCTGGTTTCGCTTCCAGAATTTTCATTGTTTTTTTTGGACTCTTACATACGCCGCTTCGGAGCATCTAAGGGACAGAGCGAGAAATATTTATTCATTTCTCGAAGCGTTCCGCGACCAAGTGAGTGTGTAATAGGATTAGAAGAGGAATCAAAGGAATTAATTTTGTCGTATTTAGACCGACTTGCTTTACATGCCGCAAGTACAACACGGTCGCTGTGGAAACAGTCGAAAGTCCACAGCCCGCAAACGGCATCGATTCACGCTGTGGGAGTTGGGAGGCCAGTGCACCAACTTCTCACCCACTGAGGTGAGCAGGGAAGAGCGAGACCAGTTGTCCCCAATTACCACGCGCGAGCGCTGCGACGCTTGGGGCGAGGCATTCGCCTTTGGAGCGGCGCGGGACGCCTGCGGCGGGCGGCGTCGCAGCCGGGCGTCGGGGCGCAGGTGCGTGCAACGGCGGGCGGCGGCGGCGGCGGCGGGGGCGGGGGCGGAGGACGCGCGGTCGGCGGCGCTTCGCAGACAGATGGCGCTGTGATTGATCACGGAGCATGTTAGCTGCTGGCGCCGCCAGCGTCTCCTCTGCGCTCGACTCGCGTCCCTCATGAGCGCACCCCAAACGCCCACCGCGCCTTCGCTTCGGAGCACGGCATGCGTCAACGTTCGTCATTTCCCAAAGTTCCAATTTGCTTTGATTGACGCCGCTAGAATCCACCCACCCCTGGAGGCGCAGAAACATCTTCTGGCTCTTTGGTCACGGCGATGCCTCTGCTCCACTTTGACTCCGTCTCGGCTTCACTTCATTAAACCTTCACCTGCCTTGTGAAACTACGCTGACTTGGGTTGTTTGGTGACCGGGTGACTCCACCGGCTGTCTCCTGAGACTGTCTTCGGTACAAGAAGCAACTATACTTTGGACACGGCGTCTCCCGGACAGCCAAGAATCACACGATTGCGCCTGCTGAATACATCCGTACCGCAACTCTTATTTGGTTATCTTCAGACAGCGACACCCAGAATAATTATGAAGAGACTTTCCTCAGAAGAAAATAAAGTGACAACTAGTACTGGCACCATTACTGAGGGTTTTATTTCCGCACTCACCAATGAAACTCCTTACATTTATCTGTTTACAGTTAGCCCACTTTTAAGGTTTCAACAAGAGTTGCATCACTAGATCTCATAATACGACAAACAATTACCAGCCACGACAAATTATTGAAAGTAAAACGTGCAATGGAATTTGTCCTGCTTAAAAAATAAATTCTTTACAAAAATTATATTATTTTTGAGATAAAAATATGTTTATATTTGACACGGTGAGCTAGCCACAAAGTCGGACAATCGACCCAAAATGCCAAATACATACATATATATAAATTAGTCTTGCTTGCAATGACCGTATGTGTTCCCTACGTGAGCATGACCGCCAATGACGTCCAGAACCCTCCCCCTCACACGCTTCGCTTCAGACACCGGCCCTACTCAGTGCTGCTTCGCCCCGCGCCGACGATCCTTCCCGCCCGCCCTATCTGCGCGCCCTCTCCGCCGCGCGGACTGGCCGTCGCTGTCGCGCATTAGTCGCCCAGTTGACGTCACGGTAATAGCGTCGTCTTAATGAACGCCCCGCACTGCTGAAGGCGCCGCCACCGCCACCGCCAACACCGCCTCTCCCACGTCACCTTCGCCCTCCTGGCAACCGGTCCCACCACCGCCGCTACCGCCAACGGCCTCCACGCCCCCACCGCCCACGCCCCTTCTGTCGCTGATGGTAATGCCGACGCGGCTGAACCGTCGTCGCCCGCGGCTGCGCTCCGCAGTTAGGCCTACTAATTAGGCCGTGTGCGCCCACTGCTCCGCTGCGCCTAGCGAGGGCGTGGCCGCCAAGGAGGCGCCAAGGGTTACGGGAGAGCCGCAGTCTCCAATGACGGCGAACACATAAAGGGACGGGGGAGGGGCAACTGAGAAGGAGCAATGAACGTGAGGGATGATAGTGTAACCAATTTACACGAAATTGCAATGAAGGTTAGAGAAATTTAGCAGTCGACTGGAGGAAATGAGGGTGGCAGGAAATACCGAAAACTGATTGGCAAGTGGAAGTAAGCGCAGGGCGGAAGTGGAAGAAATGATATACAGGCGGTGAGATTGCTGACGCTACGGTAATGGTGATGGAGACGATGAGATGTGTAAGGACGACATGAGATGGGTAGGATTATTTCAGCGGTGGTTGTAGTGTGATCAGAAATGCGAGCGGAGGGGAGTGGAATCAGTTTAAGGAGAAATAAGGGAGCAACACCTTGTTGTGGCTATACTACTCAAAGTCTAGGAGAGGGTACGCAAGGCGAGAGGGTACGCCAGAACCCCAATGAAAGGAGGATGGAAGTCGCAGAATGCAATTACGTGACGGAGGCGGAGTCATTTAAATACTCATAGATGGATGCGTGAGCATTTACGATGTAGGAAAAGCTTATAAGTGAAAACTGGGTGAATGTGGCTTCAGGGATGTAGAGGGTGACACGAATTGGAATATAACATTCAAATCCGAGATGAAACAGATAATGAAGACGCAAGTAAGGAAAAAATTGATTTGGCGGGAGTGTAGGTGGGGAAATTTGGAAGCGATATATTCACGGATACGATTGTGAGTTTAACGGTATTGGTTCAGTGAATTGGCGTCAACGGCGATGACAGAGACTGCTCTAAGAATAACATTCTGAAAAGAATCACGTTGGGGTTTTGAAAGGGGTAATGAAATTACTGCAATGCTTGCACCTTTGGCGAAGAGATTGCAGAGGAAATCAGACCTACGCTAATTGGAGAGGGGAGTTGCGCCGGTAGAAGGTAGTTGTTGAAAATGGGGAGAGCAGCAGTGATGATTGGTGAGAAGGCGAGAACGGCAACAATGAAAACTCCAAGAGTAATCATGGAAACCCACAACCAAATCCAAAGCACAAAAGAACGACAAGGAATGTACACGATGGAGAGACTTGAGAAAAGAGAATAGCGCAGGCACGCAAAAATGTACATCCATTGCTGTTGTTACAGGTGTGACTGATTGATTGACCCGTTTGTTCGCAGGAGCGTCAACGCTTACTATGGTCATTAGTCCCTTAAGGGTGGTGTATCTTTCTGTCAAGGTAGGTTGCGGTGTACGTTACCCCGCTGAATCTACACATAGGCTTGTGGGATTTTCCCCACCAGGTATCTGCCAACAGCGGAAAACCGGGACAAGGTATTGGTACGGTGGTGTTCCATGCAAGGAAAGGTGGAGTGCACCAGCCTCGACACCTATGAGAAGCAATGAGTGTTCCCGTCGAGATGGCAAAAGAGCGAGAAGGCCATCTCACAGCGAATGGAACATCAGAGCAGCACTACTCGAGACGACTTGTACACAGTTGGACCCCACCGCTACGGGGGCACTGGATCTGCAAGGCCATCATGGCGCCTGAGGAGGGGGCGGGGGGGGCAGGAGGGTGCCCGCAAGCGACAACAGCGCCGCAGACTCCCAGTCGGAGGGCCGGAGGAGGGGACCGGGGGGGGGGGAGAGCGGCCGTTTAGTACCATCCGACTCGACGGCGTGTAGTGCGTTAAAGCGGAAGGGGTGTCGGATCCCTTGTAACCGCTTCTCCGGGCGCGGGTTAGCAGGGATCCGGGGCCGTGTTTCACGACGCCAAGGAGCTCGCGCGAATCGGGGGGAGGGCAGCGGGTGCGGAGGAGGGAGCGGAGGCGGGGGCGGGAGACGGAGGCAGGAGCGAGGGCGGGAGCGGAGAAGGTAGCGGAGGCGGGGGCGGGAGACGGAGGCAGGAGCGAGGGTGGGAGCGGAGGGGGGAGCGGAGGGGGGAGCGGAGGCGGGAGCGGAGGCGGGAGCGGAGGCGGGAGCGGAGGCGGGAGCGGAGGCGAGAGCGGAGGCGGGAGCGGAGAAGGTAGCGGAGGCGGGGGCGGGAGACGGAGGCAGGAGCGAGGGCGGGAGCGGAGGCGGGGGCGGGAGCGGAGAAGGGAGCGGAGGCGGGGGCGGGAGCGGAGGTGAGAGTGGAGGCGGTGGCCGGGGCGGTGGCTGGGGCGGTGACGGAGGGGCGGCCGTAGGGCTGGCGGTGTGGTGATGGTGGAGGTTCGGCGATGGTGGTGAGGCGGCATTTATGGAGGCGGGGGGTGGCGGCGGGGGCGGCGGATGCCGGGTCTGATCCTCCTCCGGGAGTGGGGATGTGGGAGTGCGGGGGTGGGCGCGCTTCAATTGCAGCTAGTTACGCTTTGAGCTGCAGCTCACACTTGTTCTGGCGTGTGTGCGTTGTAATTTCAGCTTAATTGGGAGGTCGTGAAGGTAACCGCGCGGGCAACTTAATTCACTCTCATCACCCTCCGCGCCGCTCAGCGGCTGAAATTAGAACGCGCGCGCGTATTTATAGTCGGGATCCATCTTTAATGTTATTTTAACTGTCTTCTTGAAATATGGTTTAGTGTTCAGAACAAAACCTCACAACAACTGTCATGTTGATGTTGGTAATAATTGTAAAGAATCATTGTGAAATTGCTAAAATTTCCTCTTAGAAGTTCATTACAATTGACACTGATATCGTTATTTATATCTAATGTGACGAATCAAGTGACGTAAGAAACAATCTGATTTTTGCTTACGATTTGCTTGATTGGCCTGATGTTTCTGGACAGGCCAACTACTATGCTCACCAATCCCGACAGAGTACTCCATGGCTTTGCGCTTGGTGGAATAGGTGTTCTTTCTCCGCCGCCTAATGCGCGTCGTCTTGCAGGAGATGGGCTTCTCCAGGTCTCACCCCTAGCGGGTCCGCCGGGAGTCGAAGGATGACCTGGCATGCGTGATGATGTAGTGCACGTAAGTGAAAGTAGGTGTGTGGGGGAGGAATGAGGATAGGTTAAGGAGAGGAAGGAGATATTCCACGCGGTCCGTTGCTTGTTTATTAGAGTACTACTCCGGCAGTCTCCAAGTGTTGATTGGAGAAACCAGAAAGCTACGAATTAGAGAAATTGGCTGCTATAATTGCCCGACAGACTGCAGATGAATTCTTTCTAGTATCTAATAATTTTTATAACCTAAAAGCAAAGGAAATTTAACTGTTTTTCAAAGTTAATTAGTTATGGTTTATGACAACAATCATAATATCAAATGAATTGATTAAAGGTATATGTCTGATATTTTTATAATTACCACATAATTTACATAATTATTTATAAGAATTCTTTGCAATTTAACAGGTCTAAAGTTATAAAAATAGTTCAATAACAGGTACATCGTTTCCATTTATATATACTAAACAGCTCAAATCTAGAATTTCTGTTTAACTCACTCGACAAAATTTCTCAGAAAATATTTTCTCTCAGCTAAGTTTATCTTAGTTCATCTTCTTTTCAGGGAAGAACTGTGCTGTTGTGAAAGGAAACAGCTGACAAAATGAAGACGTAGATGCTATTTATGAATTATCATTCTCAACTACAAACACTAGTAACCTACTAAACTTCCGCTTTATTTAGGTGTATAAATTATAGTTTTATTCTGCGGTTCCATCTACTTTATGAAAGCCCCCCAGTTGCATCATGTACTAAATTATTTTTTTAATTACAACCGCGTCCGAGTGATAAAGAATAATTTGGGAATGTGGCAATGCGCTCTTTCGTCGGCTGCTCTCTCGTACTTGCACTAGCTCTAAATAACAACGCTGCATAACGAACCCTTTTATTATTAACGCTCTTCCACCTCGAGCTTGCGAGCGCACGGCGAAAACACAAAAGCAGACAGTTGTTCCTTTTTGGAGCGTGCAATTTTTCGCACTTGCAGACAGCACATCTCCCGAGGCCAACGGTTGGCATCCCTGCCCTGGGTCAACGCTCACAGTGTCACCGCCCTGACACGTGGGGAGACGAAGCTCGCGCCCAGCGGGTCACATGTCTCCTGGTGCGTCCCGTCTCCTGCGCGCGAGTGGGAAGAGTCTTAAGCGCATTTACTGCCTTCGTCGGCCATTTGCATTTAGTTAAACTTTTATCACTTTCATTTAGATGCATAAATATGCAAATTTATTAAAATATGTAAATATGAATATGAAAGCGGGCCGAGCGCCAGCACGCGCGTGTGTGGCTAACTCGTGCGCACGCGTTCTTGGCCGCGAGCGCACCGTGTTTCCCATTGATTGACAACGCAGCCATTTCGTGGCTTTTGTGTTCAAGTGAGGAGAAAATGGCCGCGCTTCGTTAGTCGTTGTGCTCATTCTCCACTGATGACGGTTTTTTACAACGCTAAATTAAATACCCAAAATGAGATATGGGCTAAGGCATATCGGAATATCCCAAATTAAACAATATACGTCATAATGGTTAATTAGAACTGAAGAAAGTTTTATGAAGAAAATGTATGCTACTAACGTAATGAAATCAAATGATAAAGGGGAAGATGAAATATTCTGTGGCGTTTGGTAATAATTATTCATATTTAATGGTTCTCCAAATGAATTTGATTTCAAATAAAAAAACAAATACTATCCTTGATAAGAATACTGAAGAAACATTCATGTATATGTAAACATTAGCCGTTTTAATGTATTTGCTATACGAAAATGAAATACCTAATACACTTTTTTACAGCAGGATTTTTTAATCACGAAAAATGTGTCGTTCAAAACTCAGTTGAAAGTAACCATAATTAAATTCTATGAGAAAATTGCTTGGTGGATTTATACTCAGTTGTGTCCGTCAGTATACCGCGAGAGTTCTCCGACACATAACCAATCCAATTGGACGGCCGTTCAGCAGTGACACCCCAGACAAGCGGACGGACTGACGTACTCGACAGCTCGACGTGATCTGCGACGGCACGGACGCTGGGAAGGGTAAAAAACCTATAGTCGACACTGTTGCTTTGGCGACATGGAATTGCACTAAACTTAAAGCTTAGAACGCTTTAAACAGTGAAAATAACATTATTTAAAAAGGTTTCTGATAGTGTTGGGAACTGAAACGTCGGTGCTGAATACAAAAAGAATTTGGTATTATAAATTATGACATCCCGTCGGGTGGCTCATGGACAACGTGATAACTTGCTATGCGTCACGTGCTAACTTGCTATCACAGACAGCGTGCTACTTTTATGGCGTTGTAATGAAAAATAAATATTTTAGCGCATTAGAAAAAATGGTAAAAAATGGGCTGCAACTCATATCTGGAGACTTTATAGGCAAATATGTTGGATTTTGTATCACTATTTTATCAATATTCAAATGACGTATGTGAGGTGTTTATGCAGGAGACACGAATGTCTTTGTGTTAGTTTATTATAAAATTTAAAATCGAGGTTCCTGGGACGATATATGTATCCTCTAAGAATGCATTCTTCAATCTACATCCTCTGCAATCACTGCATTCCGGACTGCGAAGAACGGAGGGGGAAAGAGGCCTGTCAGGGAGGGCGAGGTCGGGGCTGGGCGAGGCAAGGCACGGTGAGGGGTGGCAAGGGTGGGACGGAGCGGGCGGGGGGCGGGGCGGGGAGGAGCAGGGCGGGGCGGGGCGGGGCGGGGCGAGGCGATGCGGGGCGGGGCGGGGCGAGGAAGGAACGGGCTCGGGGCGCGGATGAAACGGGCACGAGACGGGGCGGCGTGTGGCGAGAACATGTATGGGGGCAGGGACGGTGGACCACAGGACTGGAAACGGACGCGGCCGGGCTGGAGGGAGAGGCGAGCATATCGGGACCGGCGGGTGGGAGGGGCTGGGGGGATCGAAACGTCGATGATCTTCTTGTCTAACGAACGATTTTGATAAATATGTACCAAAGGAAAGCCGGGTTAATTCAGTTAGTGTCTTCTGTGTTTGCAACGAGCCTGGAGGCGGCGAAGAGAGCGCTGAACAAGACTGAAAGGGCCAGCGGGACACTAGGCGATAACTCGGTGTCAGGGTCGTTACTTCAGCGACATCATTCACCGGGAAGTCCTTGATTTCGTGCCCCGACCGTGGAGGATTTTGGGACTAGCTACCTGCTACATAGCTAGGCCAAATCCAACCATTGTCTGGAGGAGATTTCTGTGTCTAGCAGTCGACTGAACCGATTTAGTTGTTGTCCAAGATTTCTGCGAGCGAATGCCCTCGCAGTACCCTAATAAAAGGTGTATGAATCGCGCGCGATGTTTCCTTTCTCAACCACTAGCACACACACACTTACATGCGTGAACCTACAACACACGTTAAATGACCAGTCGGGAACTTCGCTTGGCCAGGCGGGGGTGATGCGCCAATGGGGGAAATCCTGGACGTCGAAGAAACCCGCAACCGCACGTTTAAGTCGGCGCCGGGTCTCACTATCCAGCTGGGAAGGAACGGGGATGTCATGCACTGCACTTACGAGGCTAATAACATATTCTATAATTCTCTCTCTCTTTTTTCTCTTCCCCCTCTCCATCTCTCCCTCTCTCACGCACACTCTCTCGTACAGGCGACCAGGGCGAGGTGTGGCGCTGTTTCGAATCGCATCCAGCAGCCGCGCGGCGTGTGCCGGTTTATCCCGGTATGCCCTCCCCGGACATATTTACAGCCGGTTCCTGTAATTTCGATTATTTCAATTAACCGCTGAACATATGAATGCACTTGAGAAATCAAGCGTTTTTTAGTATTGGAAATTGAGGGGAATGCTCTTATTATTAGGATAATGGGTTTTTGTTTACGGTCCTATTTTGCTCAGCACAGAGGCGCTCGTTAATAAACGTCAATAAGGCTTGTAAAATGCCCCATTCGGAATTTTATGCCACTGCCGGAATTATCACGTATGAATCAAAGTAATAATTTGCTTTCAGAGCTATCAGTACGTCTATTTACTGACTGGGATAATATGTGTGTGCTGTGCTCGATTTATCGAATCAAATCCACTGTTTTTATTACCATGATTGAAACTTCACGTGACAAAAATCATCATGGAAAAATACATTTTCATTAAGCCTTTTATTGGATGATTAGTTTACCTGTTGCCCTTTATCCGTTTCCAGGAATTCCAGTCGCTTTTTTTCTGATATCTAGAGAGCTGATAAAGAGAAAACAGAAAATTCCCTGAGCACTTGCCCTTGACCTACGGCAAAATATTCAGTTTGATTTCCGTTGATTTAATTTTCATAAAAAATCGACCGCTGCGGGCAACACGGAAAGGCAATAGCGGCGCGCTGGGCCGTAGGGAATATTCAGAGCTGCAATAAAAGCCCCGATGCGGATCGAAGGGCCATAAAGCAGAGGGCTCCAGGCGGCGACGGCGCCGAGATCGGCTTTTCTTGCTCGGCGAGCGACCCTCGCCACCATAACAGAGCCCGCAAATGAAAAGCGAAAGGGGTTCTGTATTATACAAATATAATAAACGACTCTTAGTATTAGGATTTCGGATACGAGGATATTTTGTGTGCTTTATTTTGGGAAAATTTTGATATTGCATTTCTTTGATAGTTGTACGAAATAATTCAAGCGATTATAACATCCGGTAGCAATTGGGATGTAGTTGTGGGACTGCTGTAAGGAGAATATGCAGTACAATAAGGCATATGTTCGTTTTACCGAACTGCTTTGATTAATGGTTTTCCGTTTCCCAGACCTCAGCTATAAGTCCTTTTCGACTATTTTAGTTATTCACTTTTTCAAAATTTATATTCCTGGTGACCCCGGGAGTTTGAAACAGTTATTATGAATTTTTAGGGTATTTTGCATTAAAACAACATTTTTGAAATTTTCTCTAAAATGTCTATAAATTCTTCGATTAAATTTTCTTCTGGTATTGAACAAAGAACATTTAAAACAACGGCGCAAGTTTCATTTTTGTTGAACTCTTTAAATTTTTCAAAATTGCAAACGTACATTTTTTGTCTTCTTCTTGTAACTGGAATATTGAAAAAAAATTTCCTTAATAGAATTTGTTTGACAGATATTTAAATAAAGCCAGGGACAATTTGTGAAATATACGAGTCTTTTAGGTAATTTTGCTTGAAATGTAGAATAATATTAACAATTATCTTACCAAAATCACTGCACTTTTTTATCTATTTTTTTCTTCATAGCTTAAAAAGTGGCGCAAGTCTCATTTTCTGCGAAATGACAATTTTGAAAATTGTAAAAAAATAACATTGTGCAATATTAATAACAAAATAGTTTTTCATTAATAAAATATATTTGAAAAATTAGATCATTAAATTAGCTAACAATTTTTCGAAAATACCAGTAGATTCCGCGAAATTTGCTTGAAGTAACGGATATGTATTCTGTTTTTCTCAAAACTATTTCGAACTTTTTTATTCAATACAGTCCTCGAAATTGCTTAAAAATGTTGGTCTCATTTTTGTAACGCTCTGAATTTGTTAAAATTGCCAAAATGTTACAAATAAAGCGAAAAGTATGTACTGTAGTAGCACCACCAGTTTCAGATGATTACAATTCTCATAATTTCTTAATAAAGAAATAAACAGCAAAATAAAGTTTTTTTTGAAAATAACTTCTTTAACAAGAATTAAAAATGAAATGGATAATGAATTTCAGCGTTAACATTATACGCAGAAAGAAATGAAAATACCTCTTTATTCGCCCCGTTCCGCCCGCACACAGAATCCCCTCGCCCTTGTTCCTCTTTAACGATGCCGGCAGTTTTGCAAAGAGGCACCGGGGAGCGCAGGTCGTGACGTCACGAGGCCGCGAAGCGCAATTGTTGGGTAATTGGCGCAAACACGGGGCGCGATCACAAAGCCGCTCGGCCGGAGCAATTACACGAGCCGCGGGCGATCTGCGCCCCGGGCGCGCGCCGCGACGCCCTCTTCGCCCCGGCCCGCCCCGCCCGTCCCACCAGCCGACCTCACGGAAGGCCACGACAGGGCGAGAAAGGAACGAATGATCAAACATACGAATGAAAACCAAAAGAAACAAAAGAACCAGCGACAATCCATATAGCGAGCTAGCTAGCAACCGAGCGACTGACTGACTGAGCAAGCGACGGATAATCGATGTATAATAATGTCCTCAAAGGAATGGGAAAAAATGAAAAACCACCAAACCACGTAATGACTGAAAGAAAAAACAAACAAATAAGCGATTTAATTCGTGTAGTATTAGGGTGGCAAAGCAGTATTGACGCCTCGTGAGTTCCACACTCTGCTGCCTCGATTCAAACTGCTGTGTGTTCGAGACTGCTGTTAGTTCTCTTTGTTGTACTCCTAATGCTCACCTGTATGGTATACAGATCTAATCTTGTACTCAGATTTGATATTGTCGGTTTAAACAAACATATAACATGAATACCTTTATCTTATAAGTTTGAAATTCTTAAATGTATGAAATGCTGAAGAAAACGATAATTTGTTGTAAGGAAATTTCATAACTTCGTAACAGTTATAATGATAGGAAAACGTTTCGTATGTTCATTTAGAGAGTAGAAGGAAAACATTGCTAAAATCTCTTTACATGTCAGCAATGAAGTAAACATAACTACAAAAATAACATGAGAATTTTTCTTTTTAAATATTTAAAAGGAAATAACGCAAAACATACATGTTATGAAATGTGTCAACATTTTTTCGAATATTGTAACTGTTAAAATATTCACTTGAAATTACAGAAAACGAATTGTGCGCATTTCCTTCCACTGTGTGTTTCCCTTTCAGCGAACGGAGACTCTTTCGAAATGGCGCAGCTGCATGCTTGTCACGTTGTGGAATAACTGCGGAGGAAATGCCAAGGGAAATGTTTTAAGTTTTGCAATTCTTTTTGTAGGCCCTTTAATTGAGTTTGAACGTGAGCTGTTGTTTTGCTTCCAAATCTTACAGTTTAAACTCAGGATGTGACATGGCTTATGGTAACTAGTTTAATTTTAGAAAGATAACGACTGATAAGTATCTAAAGGTTTAAAAAGAGCTTCATTCGAAAGCCCGATAGTTTTGGACAAATGCTAATGAGTTGGAAATTGCAGACATTCTTCTGCAAGCCAAAATAGTTTTTCAAAAAAATTTACAGGCTTTGTGGAAGTATCTAGTGCCTTCCTTAGAGGATCACCTAAGTGATTAATTATAATTGAAAATATCCAACCATAAACAACTTTTTAAACTACTGAATTGATATTGTGATATTGTTCAAAGTATTGTAATGTTTTTTCTAATTTTGATAGACATTTTGTATTATTTACACGTCAATTTTATTGATACTAATGTACTCTAAATATCCACTTAACCGAGTATTTTTGAAATATTATTTAAACGATCTCCTTATTTAAATATTTTGATTCATTTGTGTAAATAAATGACTAATTAATGAACTGTCTTTGATTGAAACAATGGCACACTGTTCAAGTTCAGTAGGGTCTCAATGTGCAACCTCGCTTACTATAATTACCCTTTCCATTGCCACATCCTACATTCTCCTGCCTCTGTCTGCTTTATAGCCTCTTCCACGTATGTCGCATTTGTCTTCACTAACGCCCCCACTCTTCTCGCTTCCTTCAACACTTCGCATCTGGCATACTCCACCATCACAGTCAATTGCTCACACCTGCTCTCCCACATCATCATCCCCACCATTTCATTCCCACCTTGTCGCTCCCACCACACCGTACCACATCTGCCGCACCAACCCTTGATGGCCAAGCCCCCGCCATGCGCGCCCCGCCATGCCAATCTCGCTGCCAAGTCCGCCGCATTCTACGACGTCATCGCCACCACTGCCGTCGGTCCCACCCCCTTTGCTGGGAAATCGTCGGGGGTGAGTCACGGTTGCCTGCAACCACGGCGGCTGCTGCCGTCTAGCCACCGCCGCCGCCACCGCCGCTGCAGTAATCTGCTTGGCCGCTCTAATCATAAGTCGATTACTCGGCCAGCCACCGGCGACCCGGGCGCGTCGGCGGTGACGGCAACACATCGAGGGCCAGGCGACCGCGGCCGCGCTTGTACAATGGCGGTTGAGGTGTGGGGAATGGCAGGGCGAAACGGGGCCGCTCCCTGACAAAGGAGTTGAATGTATTAGTACGGAACTAATGCACAAAGAGCCTTGGAAATTTGACGCTGGGAGTTTCTTAAGCAGCGAATGGCGAAACAGACGCGGCGATTGAGTAGTGAATGGAAAAATACATGCAATGGCAGTAAAATTGTTAGCAATATCTATTTTACTGCAGGGCTTCAAAAACAAACTTTTTAGAGACTTTGATGATGTGGGTTCTGAAGTGTATAATCCTAAGAATCCTGTAAAATGTTTATTGACTTATTAAAATACTGGGGATAGCGAGGAGGAACGGAGATGAAGGAGAATTAATGAAACAGGACACAATGGAATAGTGGTTAGCTACGATGAGCAGATTATTTCGGCATCAATATTGGCTTGAATGACGTGACATCGTGATGCCCTGACAAGAGATATTTATATGACAATATGTAATTCACGTGAAGTTCGATAGATTATAAATTCCGACTATATTGTCCGTTACCTAATGCTTTATTAGTAAGTAGATAAGTAGATTCCGAAAGGAACTGAATTCAAACCGATTTAAGCTCATTAATAATGCAAAATGTGATCACAAAGGAAAACTGTAATAGGGAAAAGTAATATTGCAGCGCAGTTGGCGAAATCAAGCCCCTGAGTTGAGAAATAAATAATGCAATGATGACAATAACGTCAGTAATATGAAACTAAAATAACTTAAAATATATATTACAGTAAGAAAGAAGAATTCAGCAGTGATTAATCTTAAATTGTCACATGTTAGTTCTTCGGAAATTTTATTATAAACTTAATGAGATTTAACTAGTTGGACATGTTTTTACTCCGGATATTTATTTCAACGCACACTTCCTTACGTTGAACAATTTTTCTTGAGGATATTTGCATTTAT